>OX276374.1:55186144-56417748 GCA_946251855.1 Alsophila aescularia | reverse complement strand
CGTCCCGTCACAGTACAAAAAACTTTATTCCCGTGTTCCGCGCGTGACAGTCATGTACTATTATTTATTCTTTAGTCATTATTCAATCAGCGTCTAATTCAAAATTTCTGGAATACGAGCTTCAGAAGAAAGTTTTACTGTGTAATTTAATATTAGTATTAGTAGCGATGTTAGCCTACCGGGTCACTATTGCAACTTATAATCCAACGATACCAGGTTCGCCCGTATAGGCTCCGCGCCCATAACTAAGTTATCTCATACTAGTACTATTATTTATACTGTGGTTATGTGCGGGTTTCCATCGCTTCGTGCTTCGGAAGGCAAGTTAAGCTGTCGCTCTCGGCTGTTGAGTCGTTAAGCCATGTGAGAGGCCCTCGTTCAGCATGACAAACTCTGACACTAGAGGCCAGCTCTACCTCATACGACAGACAAGCAATAAACTCTCACCATTTAAAAATAATGTTTATAAAATTTCCAGGGCTGCTCTCTACTCACGTACAGTCGGCAAGCACGCTGCCGAAATGCTGGCCAACCTCACCACGCAAGGGCTAGATCCCAAGAAACTTGAGCTGGTCGGACTAAGCCTCGGAGGTCAGACCATCAGCTTCATAGCTAAGAACTACCGCCTCTTCACTGGAATGAACATCTCCCGCATCACAGGCCTCGAGCCGGCAGGTCCTTGCTTCAGAAACCTTGGCCCTGAAGGCAGATTGGATCAAAGCGACGCTGATTTTGTCGATACCATTAACACTAACATCGATGGCTATGGAATGGCGTCACCTGTTGGACATGTTAATTTCTACGTCAACGGCGGGGAGTACCAACCCGGAGATTTCATTTGGATGCCATGCAATGTCATATGTAGTCATATGAGGGCGTATACATTATGGATTTCAGCTTTACACAACCAGGATTCCTTCATAGCTATGCAGTGTGCTTCAGTGCAAGAGGCTAGATCTAAGAACTGTTATGATAAAGTGCCCCAAGTCACTAATGTTGTAGGACTGAGAACTAACAAAAGCAAAGAAGGAATTTTCTATTTAGCGACGAACAACAATTATCCATATTATTTGGGAAGGAAAGGGCTAAAAAGGGAGAATGAATATTTTTCTTCATTGCTGAGAAATATAATTAGCTCGAGTGATATGACAATGTGATAAGATAACTTAGGGTACTACTTTTAGTACTTATAATATTTATATTTACCTTCCTAAATTAATATGTGAAGGGCAACTGGCGACCTCAATAGCCACATTGAAATCACTGCCATCTAGTCCAATATCAAACAAACTAAATCACACCGATCCACAATAGCAGTTGTCTATGCACAGATTGGCACTTTTTTCATAGCAATTTCGACTCTATCGCAAGGCATAGTGATAGCGAAATTGACAATCCGATTGAAACCAAGTTCTGTGGTCGGGGCACAGATGGTGCAAGAGTACACTCAAAGCATGCATCGCGCCAACGAAATTGTCGCCGCAAATTTATGGATTGTATAGAATTTCTAACGAGGGACTACAGTGTTAGTGTGGGTGTGGCAGCCGTCTAGAGGCCAACAACACCTGTAGAGCAATTACCTATGTTCTTTCATTATGAAACAAAAAATATTTCACATTTTGGGGAAACGAAAAGCTAGGGCTAAATTTTTGGAGAACTGAATTTCATCGCAGGGAAAATCGGGGAACTTTTTTTATCTTTGATATGTTGTTTCACCATCGTTAAAGTTATCCTAAGGTCAATACTGAGTAATGCGCAGCGCGCAGCATGCCGAATGGTCAAACATCATGGCGAGCGGAGCTCGGCGCCGCCTGGATGCAGATATAAGATGGTATATTATCATGGGGATTACATGCATACTTATTTACGCAAAAATTCAAGTTAATGGGACAAGTAGAAGTTGTTCGTCAAAACTATACATAAGTCATGGGCGCCGGTAGGTTTTTTTTTACAGAGGGGTGCGAAAAATTATGGGCTATAGGTGTTTAACAGCTTAGGCATACAAACACAGAAGAGCGAAGCGAGCATATTATTTTAGCCATTCTTAAACAAGAATGGCTAAAAACAAATATGATTATTAATGATTTAAACATTTGTTAAACTAATGAATGATCTGCATAATCGTAAAGCGCGAGCGTAGCGAGGGTGAACATTTTGAGATAGATGTTTGTATCAGTTTATAAATGAAGCATGATTCCATATTATGAAAATAATGACTGCAAATAAATACAAGCAAGCGAAGTGAGCATGAAATTTGTTGGCTATTTTTATTCCTATAATCACATCAAAATTACAGAACATCATAAAGCGCGAGCTGAGCAAGCGCGAATTTGACATATCTTTGTCAATTTTGAGATATTTCTATTAGTTCAAATTATTCCTGAAAAAAAGTACGCAACTAAATAAGTGCGAGCGAAAATTGTTATTAGTGTGAAAC
This sequence comes from Alsophila aescularia, assembly GCA_946251855.1. Classification (NCBI taxonomy): domain Eukaryota; kingdom Metazoa; phylum Arthropoda; class Insecta; order Lepidoptera; family Geometridae; genus Alsophila; species Alsophila aescularia. Next base: position 56,415,311 of record OX276374.1, on the reverse strand, counting down.
TAAAACATATTACTTGTGCAATTCTAAATCACGATAAATCAATAATAAACGAGTGCGTTTTTTTTTTGCTAAGTATTTCGATCAGTTTGTACATGAGTTACTAAATGTAAGTAACCTGCATCTAGCGGTAACCTGCACCTGGAACAGCTGAACTGGGCCCCCATACTCTATTTACAGTCTAATTGCTGAATGCTTACGATTAGAATGTTTTTAGTGCCTGTTCTAGAAAGCCATTGAGATTAACTAAATTCAAATTTCTTTATTTTCAAAATTAAGCACGAGCGAAGCGAGCGCAAAATTGTTGAAGCTAAGATATATCATTTTAAACTGCTGTCGTAGCGTAGCGAGTTGTTGCTATGCTGGTAATGGTGTTATATTTCAGTTTAAAACTTAATAAATAGGTTGCTATGGAAGGAAAATATAGTTTTTAAATATTTGGGGGAAAATTGCTGAAATTGTATATATTTGGGGCAATTTTTGCTCCATATGGAGGCATTACACGAACTTCATCTGGAGACACTGGGTCCAACTTGATCTGTGAGGTTATCTCACTCAATATTAGTTATCTCATGGCCAAATACTATCGCAATTCAATTTATTATGATATCTAGTTAACTAGTGATTGTGGAGGTAAAGAGTGTGAGAGTCAGGGTATGCATCCAATGTTGAAGTAAAGCCGATAAAATAACATGAGTACCTACTTAATTTTTGTACCGTATCTAACTCAGACGGCTGTTTATTGTCTTTCTTATATTAGTTACGAAGATATGAAACTAATGCTTGAAGCGTATTTGCTCAACTATTTATTTTTGAAACAGTGAGAAGGTAGTCGCTAAGTTAATAAAATAAAATAATGGTATCGATTTATTAGTTTCAGTTATTTCAAATTCAAATTAATTTATGTTAAAGTAAATTAAAAAAAAATAATAAAAAAAAATATGTAGAACGGCTAAAACCCGCTGAGAAATAGAAAATATTATCAAATTATATTATTTGTAAAACCTACCTATTGGCAAAACATTTGCATTGGTAAAATAGTACTTACCTATTACCACAGTACATATATACGGACTATTACCTATTACTATTCTCAGACTTCGAGCATTCACAAATCCGGAAATTGTCTGGGAGCTTAGATTTACTATCATTAAATTTGTTTCCAAGAAAATCTTTGTGAAAATAGCCATCTGTTGTAATTATGAAGAAGCTCTATTCCTTGCCATCTGTGTATTAGTAGAAATGGTTTAGAGGTAGGTAGTATTTGAGTTTGCAAAGGGCTAAACCTTGCTAAACCATGTCTGAGTTAGAGCTAAACTCAGTAGATGGCGCTGTGTGCAAAATAATGTAGGTACTCAACATGTTAGATTTCTTTAATCGACTTCATTTATTTACATTTTTACTATAACCTCTTGTATTTTTTTATACAAGAGGTGTCTCTCTGTATTTGTTTGCCCGTTTTTTTTGCGTTTATTAACAAGAAGCGTAATCGTTTCGTCATGTCCGTCACTCCGCGCCTGTCCCATTTTAGGGCATAGGTACCAACATAGACATATATACTTACTTCGGTACCAATGATGTTATATTAAAAAGAAGATTGACAGGTACATAGACGTTTTATTCAGAGATAAGGGTATCATAGAAGATCCGGTTTAGCAATAAGTTAAGTTATTGTTAATTAGTACAGTGACAGCAAAACAATATGCTTTAAAATCATGCTTACTTTATCGAAATCTACCAGAGCATCATAAATTTGTTCGGTACTATTCATTGATACATATTTCTAGTAGTGGCTTTCATTGATTTATGTATCAGAACAGAATAAACAGTAGTACTACGGTATCAGGCCATCATAGATCGGAAGGAGGCATCACCTTAGTTTTAAAGATATATTCACATTCCATATAAAATATTATACCTATATAGCAAAGAAAGAATAATACTTACATTGAAATATACGTCAAATTTCAGTTGAAATTTCATCCTAAGTAGTAATTTTTTTTTATTGTGTAATAATTTTCAAAAGGAATAACTAGCTTAAAACCTAAAAAACACTCCTGTCCTGCCAAAAATAAACTTATGCCAATAAATTATATACTCTTGGAATGTGCTTATCATGGCCTTCAATTTGATACCCATTTTGCAAAAGGCGAAGAAAAAAAAAATTGCCTTTGAAAATGGAGTCACACTGCCGCCATAATGAATATTAAAAAAAACAATATAAACATACCATATAAACATACACACAAACATACACACAAACATACATACAAACATGCATACAAACATATATACAAACATACATACAAACGTAGTTACAAACATACATACAAACATACATGAACACTAAAAACATTACACTCCTTTTTTTGGGCAGTCATGTAAAAACTTGCATCACGGACGGGACTCGAGCCCGCACTATCCGTGGCTCTGCGCAGCACATGCCTTTAACCAATTCGGCTACCGTGACGTGACCACTACACCGCTATCCAAACAGTACATAATAATAGTTCTCGCCAAGCAGGCGTCAAGTCTAATGCTAAAAGCATAAAAACATTACCCTCTTTTTACACGACAGCACAAAAAATGTGTTTTTTTTATTACGGACTAGGCAATCGTTTGACCACGATCTCACCTGATGGAAAGCGATGATGTGGTCGAAGGTGTAGCACGCTTGCCTAGTAGATACCTATTCACTCTTGACTTGAACAAACCTGGGTTATAATTTACCGGAAACACTGACGAGGGCAGGGCATACTTCCAGTTCTTATAATAAACGAAGAAGCGTAACGCTTCGTTATTGTGCGAGGTATTTCAACCATAAAAGGGTGGCGCTTTGCTGATCGTCTAGTCGTACGGTCGTAATCAGGTTGTGCAGTTCTTGTGCACACTCTCCATAGTGCAATCTGTAGAGTACCGACAGGCTTGCGACCTCACGTCGATGCGCCAGACTTTGAAGCTTACTCTTTACCAGAGTGCCATCCCCAATGAGCCTGATAGCACGTCTCTCTATTGAATCCAAAGACTCGAGCTGATACTTGGCAGAACCGTCCCAGAGGTGGCAGCAGTACTCCATACAAGATCGGACCTGTGCTTGATAAAGGTTCAAAAGCTGTCCCGGTGTGAAGTACCGCCTGACCTTAGACAAAATACCAAGTTTTTTTGCAGCTACCTTGGCTTTGGATTCAATATAAGACCCAAAATTCAGGTTTTATGTGAGTTCGACACCCAAAAGCTCCAGATGGAGTGTTATGTTTTTAGCATTCATGTATTTGTATGTTTGTATGTATGTGAGTTTCTCTATTCCACCATAACTTTTAAATGACTGAACAGATGTCGATTGTACTATTATTTATTCTGTAGTATGGGGTATCGTTAGAATACTTACATCCCCCGAGTAACAAAGTCTTTAAACAAAAAAAATAAAAAAATGGTGGCAGTATGGGTCCATTTAAAAAAGCACTGCACTGGAAACTTCAAATTTTACCATACGAGTATCAAATTGAAGGCCTTGATAAGCACATTCCAACAGTATATAATTTGAAGGCCTTGATAAGCATATTCCAACAGTATATAATTTGAAGGCCTTGATAAGCACATTCCAACAGTATATAATTTGAAGGCCTTGATAAGCACATTCCAACAGTATATAATTTGAAGGCCTTGATAAGCACATTCCAACAGTATATAATTTGAAGGCCTTGATAAGCACATTCCAACAGTATATAATTTGAAGGCCTTGATAAGCACATTCCAACAGTATATAATTTATTATTTTTATAACTTTTTTGGCAGGGCAGGCGTGTTTTTTTAGCTTTTAAGCTAGGTTCTTCTGAAACTCGTTTATACCGGGGACCACTATATCTTCAAAGACGGATCCCACACTGCCAAATCAAAAGTGAAGCACCCAAGATATGCCGATCCGCTCGTACCATAGACAACAGCATTATTACTCTCGTAGGTACTCTAGACAGGTTTTTAACGAAGAACGATGCAATTTGAGCATTTTGATTATCGCCATTTTGGCGCTGTTAGCAGTAGTTTGGCAGTAGTGAGCATTCACAGAACTAATGTAAGGTACTATTATTTATTCTGTGACTAACGTTCTGAGACAATGTTAATGTTAGTTTCATGGACGCTCAGTGGGGGCGCTTTGAATCAGCACAAACGAAAATACGGCAAAGCACAGTTGCTCGTACGCACAAGCTTTATGCGCACACTTACACCATGTTATGCCAATCGGCCGCCACATCGAAGCAACCTGGTTAGTCGTGTTAAGAGAAAGCCTTTGATTCAGTCGAGACCTAAGCAATTCTACAGTCATTACAGCGGTGCCAGATCGACTACCGCTACATCGAAGTGTTGAAGTGTTTGTACAGCAAGGTCACCATGACCATCCGTCTCCAAGATCGGAGCACGAATTCTATCGAATTGCAAAAGGGGTGAGATAGGGAGACGTTATTTCTCTGAAACTGTTCACCTCTGCACTGGAAGATATATTCAAGCTTCTGAACTGGAACGGATATGGGGAGTAAACATCGAAATACATCACAAACGTGATGGCAAATTCATCACTCACCTTCGATTAGCTGATGATATAGTCATCATGGCAAAAATCCTGGAAGACCTAAGCACAATTCTCAGTGACCTTAATATTGTTTCACACAGGTGGACAGGTGGGTCTTAAAATGAACATGGGTAAGACGAACATCATGTCAAATGCCCATGTCGCACCCATGCTGGTTTATGTTAGGAACGATATTATCGAAGCTGTTGATCACTGTGTCTACTTAGGTCAGACGATCCAACTGGGTAAATCCAACTTTGACAAAGAAGTCCACCGATGAATCCAACTCGGATGGGCAGCGTTAGGGAAATTACGCCATATCTTCTCGTCGCAGATACCGCAGAGCCTCTAGACAAAAGTTTATAATCAGTGCGTGTTGCCAGTGATGACATACGGCACTGAGACGTGGTTACTAACTATTGGTCTCAAACACAAGCTCAAAGTCGCGCAGCGTGCAATGGAGAGAGCTATGCTCGGTGTTTCGCTACGGGATAGAATCCGAAACGAAGAGAACCGTAGAAGAACCAAGGTTACCGACATAGCTCTCAGTTTGCAAGTTGAAGTGGCAATGTGCAGGCCATATAGTTCGCAGAACCGATAACCGCTGGGGAATAAAGGTTCGACTACGAACAAGCAAGCGAAGTGTAGGGAGACCCCCCACACGATGGACCGACGACGCCGCACGGCATACACAACAATCGATTTAATTGTTTGATTAGTGTCTTTTTTATATGTGACAGCTCGCACCAATTACCTAGCCTCAAACTAGGATACCCTGTACTTATGGGTAGTAGACAACGGATAAACATACTAGATACGAATAATAAATCCATGACTCAGAAACAAACATTTCTGATCACTCAAATGATTGCACCTTGCGGGATTCGAAACCCACGACCGTTTGATTTCGTAGTAGGTCTCTAGCCACTAAAGTGTAGTGACTAGACCAACCGGCCGTCAACGATTTGAACGGCGAATTTACGATTATGAGTGGGACAGTGTGAATAATATCCGAAACTATCGTAAAATATTTCGTTAATTATTTGTTAAATTATTTAAACCAAGCAACTTCGCGATAAAAAACTTCATTAAAATAGCTGAACCGCTAATGGTATAATTTCGTACATTTTCTTTGTCCACTCAAATTACCAGCGAATAATTATGGTAAAAACATGCAATTGAACGTGTTTTACGTAACATATTTAAAAAATACACATAGGACGTGGACATCTGCCTTTTAAGAAATCGGTAATGACTTGTACGGCCTTTATTTTTATTTCAAACAAACAGGCTTTTAATTTATTTTATCGTAAAATTATGTGAAATAGCCTGATCTTGATACGGTGATAATTGTCGTTTAGCGGACAGTTGGAGTTACTGAATAAAGTCCAAATAATCCATACCAATGTATAAAAGTGAAACGTTGTCTGTTTGTTTGGGGAGCTTTAACGCGATAACAGCTGAACTGATTTTGAGGAAATTTGGAATGAAGATAGCTTATACCCTGAAATAAAACATAGGATACTTTTAGTCCCGCAAAATTGTAAGGTTCCACGGGAAAACTGGAAAATGTTGATTACTCGCTGCAAGGAACGGTTGCCATGAAAACGAAATAACAAGTCGGTCAAAAAACATCAAGAGCATTGGTGCTATACCTACTTTTGCATTGGTTTTTCATATCCTAGAAGAACATAGGATGCTTTTTTCGCGATACACAGTTAGTCCTCGCGGGCGGTCGAAAAGCTAGTTGGGAATAAAAACTATATAATTATCTTCTTCCTATATCTATACTTGCAATAAAACAATATGTACCAAAAAACTGTACAATGATAATAATTTAAAAAAATGGTCTAGGTTACTTAAAATAGGTTACTGAAAAAGTTATTTTTTTTAAATTCTTTTCTCTCTGTTTGTATGCTTGTTCGCGCATCACGAAAAAACTACTGGACCGATTGCTATGCGGTTTTCACTTTTGGACAGCTTAGTGTTTGACTTAAAAACTGGGGTAGGTACTTGGTATCTTAATCCGAGCGTTTCCGCATGCTCCCACTGGGTACTCCTACTAGTAGGAGTACGAGGACTAATATATCCTTATGCTCCTACCGGTTGGACCGTAAGGATAATTATTACATTATAGGTTTTCAGCACCTTAACTGGCGGTGTTTTGCGCTGAAACTATGACAAATTGAGAGTACTTTTTTCAAAAAGAAAAAGGTTTCTTTAAAAAAAAAGTAGATGTAAAAATACGTGTAGGTTGTATTCCATTCAAGCGATTGACACTAATAACAAAACATGGGGGGGAAAGTGCTTTCCCCCAAAACATCAATTCTATCAAAAACTCACGACCTCTATCGCTCGTATAAGAGATCGGGGGGAGGGAAGGAGATAGCAATACATTGACTAAATACCTCCTTCGCGAAGATCTCGTCAAGTCTCGCGACTATCCTCTTAAGCCCGGTTCTAGCACTTTTAGAAATTTTCGATCATTTTTGAACGTCTGTATCTTGTTTCATGATTAACCCAGAACTATGAAATTGGTATCACATCAAAATTGCACATATTGTCTCATACTTTGTAAACACAGAAACATGATTAGTATGAATTCACTCGATAGAAAATAAAATCGAAGGTAACACTACTTTATGCTTCGAACATTGATTGGAAAGAGACCCCGTTACTAAATGATATCAAAGATATACCAAGAGAAAGAGCTTATTATGATTGAGAAAATGGCTAGACACTTTTTAATTCAAAGCTTTAGTTTTCCTACAAATAAACAAAAACCTTAAATTTTACTCCCGAGATGATCTTTCCCGCTCTACTTGATCACGGATGAGAGGGACATAAAACTCACTGACACCCGGCCTTAAGGTATTTTTTATCAATTTGATATTTTATAGTCTGTGAGCGCAACCATCATTGTCATCGTTTGTTGTGTCTTGAGCATCTAATAGCTTGGTTGAGAGAAAGACCATGTTAAGAGCTTATATTTAACTTCACTTGTAAGAGTGTGTGTCTATGTATGTATGTATCTATGTATTTTGTCCGTCCTGGAATCTTGCAATTCACATTCCGATCACTTTCCGATTAGCTATCCGCCTGAAACTTTCAGGGTAGCTCACCATCTGATGACAAAGAAATAAAAAAAATATAAAAAAACTTAAAAGGTAAAAAGTGAAATGCCATAAAATATGGAAAAAAGAAAAAAAATGAAAAAAGACACGCAAAAAGTGACATTCTCGTAAAAGCTGTTATTATAAAAAAATGCGTGTTTTTTTATTTTTTATATTTGACCATCAGCTGGACACAGTCCTCTCCTATTGTGCAGGGCGCTTATTCGCTATGCCACACCAAATTGAATAACGTCATACGTCATGCCAAAAACGTGTGACGGCATTACGATAATTGCCGAAAGATTGCATGAAGATCTAACATGCACAATCTATTGATAGCTCTATGACCCTAGTGATTTCTTTTTACCTCTCCAGCTCCTCACAGGCTTAACTTGACTGACTAGCACTGATTTGATATGTATTTATGTATTTATAATTATACACTTATATGTATGTAAGTTTATAATTACTTATAGCTATATATTTTAACATAGTATTTAAGTAACTATTACTATGTAGTTTATTTTGTATTTTATTTATTTCTTATTATTTATATTAAATTTGTATATAAATTTAATATTGCCACACTACCCTTATTAGCAATTAACTTCTTTCCATCCTAAGGTTGTCTGGAAGAGATCGCTATGAGCGATAAGACCGCCCATTGTACCTATTGTTTATGTTATTTCTATTTTGTAATTTGTTTAACTGTGTGTCAATAAAGTGTTATTGCATTTTATTGTGTTGAAGATATCGTAACGCGCCGTGTTACGTGCGTGAATGGTCAAAGCGAATAAGGGCCGTCTGCACCATTGACCCTTACTTGTCGTTTATTCTTTTGACACAAAGTGACAAAGTATCAGCAGATTTTTGCTTGCACATTTTCCGAAAAAACGATAACCGTTGGGGTAGACGAGTTCTTGAGTTGAGACCACGTTTAGGCAAACGTAGTGTAGGTCGCCCTGTGGCCAGTTGGAGTGACGACTTGCGAAAAGCGGCCGGAAGATAATGGATGAGGAGAGCTGAAGACCGAGCTCAGTGGCATGCATTAGGAGAGGCCTACGTCCAGCAGTAGACAAGTATAGGCTGATGATGATGATGATGATGATGATGATGATGATAATAATAACCAATCAAACTAATGACACCATAGAGAAGTATTTTTTTGTGTAAAGTAGAGAGACTATGTTAGCGCGCGGGACCCGCTGTGACTATGTCTCAATGTACATATTCAGGCAAAGTGACAAGCGTAAAGACGCGTTGATAAATTATCCGTATTCCGTACTACGTGAGTATAACTGCAGGTCAGTGATCCGTATACCAGAATAATGTATAGCTCGAATGGCGTTTATAGCTTTTAAATATAATAATGTATAGCTCGAATGGCGTTTATAGCTTTTAAAACAGTAATAAACGAGAAAAATACTAAAATTATTTTGTGCGTCATCATTATTTTGTGGCCGTAACATATTATGTTGGTTATCCTCTTTCTTATCAAAAAGAATATAAATTCTTATATGTACTTACATAGTTTACAGACGTGTTTACGTAGAAAAAGTGAGCTACTTCACAACCAGTCTACGCACCATCGCTGTCGTAGTGCACCATTCTGCCTTAGCTATATCATCTAGTGGCTCTGTGAACTGTAGACCTCGCGAGTACCTACCTACAAACTTTTTTGCAAACAATCTAGCGGTGCACAGTAGCGGCATCTAGTTACCTTAATGTAAAACTAACATTAATAGCCAAGGTGCTCCATCAATCCCTACCTAGTAGCTAAAGGGCTGATTCTACTGGTAGAAACCTAAAAGTGAGCAATTTACTGCATTTTAAGGAGCTATTCTGCTCATCACGCCGAAGATTCTTATCAGATCTTCACCAAATTTTTATGAGACCAACATAAAGTTACAACTTTTAAAATAAGAATAAAAACCATCCAAGTCGGATCTACTCGTAAAAAGGCGGATATATTCAGTAGCCCCGCCCCCTTTTCGCCCCCTTTTTGAGGGAAGTACACCCAAATTAAAAAAAACCCGACGACTAAAAAATTCTAAAAATTCGTTTAACCTGTATACCAAGGTTTCGTCTAGATCGATTGAGAAATGCAACCTGTAGAGGAAAACTGAGATCCGAACATACGAAAAAAAAATTTCGTATGTTCGCTTCGCTCGCGCTTCGCGCTCTCTCGGTCAATAAATGCTCGCCTTCGCCGCAATTCACAAACACACATTTTAGGTAGGTATTTATAATTACAACCCCTTTTTAGTCGGCCATAATAACAAAACTTACTCTAATCTTATTCAATGTGGTCCAGGTGCCTGATAAATCTCTAAAAAACTGTCAATAGACCATACTATTATCAATACAACTGACCCTATATTTAGTACTCGATCGAACATAACTATTGTACAAAAAGTACAACACTATTAAAAATGCCAGATAAAAAAATACAAACGGGTTTCGATTTTACATTTATTAATATAAGGTTCAAAATACAAAAAGGTATGCATTCTATGCTGCCAGTACCTTCAAGTTTTTAATTTTAACAGTCCGAAAGGAGTTTGAAGTTTTGAATAGAATGTGTTGCCAGTGCTTGGTCTCCCGTTAGCCCGTGGACAATATGACCCTAGTTTACATTTTAATGAGGGCAAGAATCCATTGTTCTAACACAAAAGATGGTCAGGTAAACAGCTGCCAGGGCATGAATGCATTTTTGATTCGCCGGATTATTTGACCTTTGCAATGTTGAGGGACAAAAAATAACCCTTGCATTTGTGCCGGCCCAAATTATATACGCTATGAGGACAGCTTGCACTTTGAAGTCGATAACATAAATTGTTATAAACCAAAAGAAAATAAACTGCGAACAACATTAAAAAACAATATTTTTTTTAGTGAGAATGGTTAGAATGGTTATGGTGGACCTACAATAAATAGTTATAGTAGATCCTAAATGGTCATTCGAAATGCAAAAATGATAAGAGAAACTGGTTTTCGACATTTTGAATTTTGATCAGCTACTGTCATGTCTTTAGTAGCACTCGCAAGATTAACCCTTAAAGAAACATTGGGAGCTATGCTTCCCACCTCATAAATTGACGTTTGTCTTCATATGGTAACACCAAATTAATCCAGATATTTCAGAAACGCAGACTTAAAAAAAATTGCAGCACTCTTTCAAGATATGACAAATTTCATCGTAATTCAACATCAAAGGTTGGTGATGAGTATTATTGCACAAAAACCGATGCTTACGATTTATTTTTTTGTTTGGCAGATAATTAGATTTGAGTACCAAAAATGGAAAGTAGACTATATTTTGGTTGTGTTTACCAGAAAGTATCCACAGAATCATTTGTAGTAGCCTCACCTTAGCCTCAAGTTGGGATAACTAAGAAATATTATTTTGTGGTTATGTCAAGAAGTAGGTAATTAAAATGAATAAAAAACCACTAGTTACATAAACCCTTGTTTTAATTTGAGTAAAAACTAGGGCAAATAGCTGGTAATTTTTTTTTATTTTTATTTTTTTTATTTATGGCTTACGAACAGCTATTACACTAAATACATTCACATATTATTAAAGAATAAAGTTAAGTTTTATAGCCAAGTGCACAGTTTTTCACAGGAAAATACATCATGCATAATGTAAACATACACAAGTAAAATTATTATAAAAATACAAAAACTTGACTGCGAACAAAATTATTGAATACAAGCTGACCGCCCGCAAAAATAATCACACTAATATTATAAAGTCGAAAATTTGTAGGTGTGTGTGAGTGTGTGTATGTTGTGTATGTTTGACACTTAGTCACGCTTAAACGGCAGAACGGATTTGGATGAAATTTGGTACGGAGGTAGCTTATATCCTGGATTAACACACAGGCTAAGTTTTATTCTGAAAAAAAAAAAAAGTTTCTTGAGGGACACGGGTGAAACCGCGGGGCGCAGTTAGTGTTTATTTAAATTTAATGTTTAACATATTTTACTTTAAATACTTTTAAAGAATTAATAGTTGCAATTGTAACATAATATATTAATGTATTTACATTAACTTGAATAATCTAAAATAGTTTTTTTGTAAGAAGGTTAAATGTAAGTTGCTTTTGCAATCAAAAAATTCATTTAGTTATAAGATTTATATATTTTTGAAATGTTATTTTAAATACCTTTATTTTGATACCTCATTCGATAGGTTTTGGTAACAAAAATGAACTCGATTCCAGCAAAATATATAGATGTAATGTAATACATGGCAACGGGAGCTATAGTTCCCACTTAAACGATTTAGATGAGCGCAAGAACAGATAACGGCTGCTATATTTCCCACCAAAACAAGGTCACTTCAATTTACTATCATTACATTTACTCCCCTTTTTTATGGATTTTTGAAATCTACGACCCAAAATTACATTAAAACCAATCTTAGTTCTTACTTCTTAACCCTTCCACAAGCTATTATCATGTACTTATACACCGTGACATTGAATTCGATATTTTTCTTAAAAGTATATACTCAGTCCATGCAACAGAATGTATATGTAGCATTAAATATGAAATTAACTAACTAATAAAACATAAAACTAGGCATTATTGAATTAGTCAACATTCAAACTTGCTATCCCTGTGACAAAAGTAAACCAATAAGTGACGATCGCGCGCCTTGCAGAGCACCCGCGCGCCGCGTCCGTGTAGCGTGTTTAGTGTAATAGACATTTCAGCTTAAGGCTAATTTACTTTTTGGTCAATTACTTATATTTTTATTTCTTTAATTGCATACATTATTTAGAATCGTTCTATAGCATACTATAGAACGATTCTAAATAATGGACTGAATATATCAATACCAATATATAAAAGTGAAACGTCTGTTTGTTTGTTTGTTTGGGAAGCTTTCACGCAATAACGGTTGGACGGATTTTGATAAAATTTAGAATGGAGATAGCTTTATACCCTGGAATAAAACATAGGATACTTTTTATTCCGGAAAATTGAAAGTTTCTACGGGAAAACTGGAATTTTTTTTGAAATTTTGGAAAAAAAAATAATGTTTATTATTCACTGTAAGGAACGGTTGCGATCACAGAATGGTCTGTGGTTGGCATGGAAACGAAATAACAAGTCTGTCAAAAAACATCAAGAGTGGTGCTTTACCAACTTTTGCATTGGTTTTTATAGCCTAAAAGAAAATCGGATGAATTTTTCGCGATAAACAGTAGTCCGCGCGTACGAAGTCGCGGACTGGAATACTAGTTTAAGATAAATAAGGAATTCAATGTTACGGTGTATATCTATGTCTACATACCAGTTAAAAACATCAGAAAAAAACAAAAGCATAATTAGTATACACAGGGTAGATTTTTGAGACGACCAGTAAGGGCAGGTACCTTAACAGTTATAGTTACAGGAAAACAATCATAGGAGACCTTTCTTAGCGTTTTGAGATATTCTGAACTGCATTCACAGATTTTGCGAAACATGTACAGTCAGCAAGAAAATGGTAATTTTACACAAAAACTTTTTTTGATGCCAATCGATCTTGTTTCTTATAAGGATCAAAAGTCTCTATCGAACCGACTGAGGTTTGAGTACTAGAAATGTCAGAAATTGCGAAAATCTTTTCCCATACATTTTGTACGAACCGTTGTTACCATAACCAAAATAGCTACAGGAAAACGTTCGAGACTCTCCTTAACTTTTGAAGACATTTTGTCCTGCATTCCCAGATTGAAAAAAAAGTACAGTCATCAAGAAAATGGTCATTTTACAAAAAAATACCTGTCAATCCTGTTTCTTAAAAGGATTAAAAGCCTCTATCAGACCAACTGAGGTTACAGCCGCCACTATTTTTGAAAAGTTTCTATTCGGACGATGTTAGATTTTTATTTTATTCATTTCGTACAAAATGTATGGAAAAAGTATTTTTGCAATTTCTGACTTTTCTAGTACTCTAACCTCAATTGATACTACAGAGACTTTAGATCCTTATAAGAAACAGGATCGAGTGGCATCAAAAAAGTTTTTGTGTAAAATTACAATTTTCTTGCTGTCTGTACATCTTTTACAAAATCTGTGAATGCAGTTCAGAATATCTCAAAAAGTTATAGAAGGTCTCACAGGAATGTTTCCCTTTAACTATAACGGTTAAGGTACCTGCTCTTACTGTCCCGTCTCAAAAATCCATTCTGTATAACTAATATGACGTACTAGTCGAATGGAACAAAAGAGTTTTGATAATTTGCTGAGAAGTTAGCGCGTAGTTTAGTCAGACAAAATGTCAACTCTTAAAAAACCATTAAGAGAGAGAATTTTGTTCGCACATCACTTTCTAGACCGACAACATTCATTTTTTGATTGTTTTTCATTGTTGGTCTCTGTAGTTCACATAGGAGCCCTAAGTTTATCCTACAAGAACAACTCGTTTTTTAATGTTACCGACCATCACATGTACTGCATAGTCAGATCAATAGTAGATAATAATTGATAATTAGATTATAGTACATTATAATAGATTGTAATTTCATAGATTGTTATTTATAAATTGACACGATGGAAATTGCGATTAGCTGAATTTGATTTTGAAATAACATATAGAAGTGGGAAACAAAATAAAAATGCCGATGCTTTATGGAGATTAAAAGTAAATGCCATAGGAGATGCTTGCTTCACGCTGTCGTCTTTATTGAAGCTTATTTTCAAATTAATATTTAAAGACCTGCCAAGTGCAAGTCGGCCTCGCACCTGAGGGTACGGTACAAACTTGTAGGTATGTAAATAGTTCCAACAAATATGTTTTTTTTTGTGATGTTATGTTTCAGATTTTCCCTTTACTTGTGCTATAAGACATTGCTTTTTGCAAAATTTCATGATTCTAGGTCAACGGGAAGTACTCTATAGGTTGTGATCCCCTTGCGAGTGTCGAAAATGTCGAAACATGCGACATAACGACGAACATAAACGGCCGTATCTGTTGCCTTAGAAGTTTGTTTTTTTCACAGCACTAAGGGAGTGCACACTTGAGTATTCGATGTTAATTTCAACTTGATATCTCTACGCGTTAAAAAGGTTCTCTTTAAAAAAGGCTATAAAGGTTCCGTTTTTCCTTTCGGGCACGGAACCCTAAAAGTACCAATCCAATTTAGTACCTCTTTTTTGCAGAGTGAACCTTAGTTGATAGAATCAGGCGTTACTTTGCAAAAATTTGGTGCAACGCACCTAATTAGCCTTAATCACTAACGGGGTGGCGTCTTTTTTTCGCATTTCGCATTTCTGTCTGTCCTGGAATCTTGCAATTCAAATTTCGAGCACTTCCCGATCAACTATCTGGCTGAAACTTTCAGGGTAGCTCACAAACCAAAGATAAAGTAATAAAAAA
Organism: Alsophila aescularia; assembly: GCA_946251855.1. NCBI lineage: Eukaryota > Metazoa > Arthropoda > Insecta > Lepidoptera > Geometridae > Alsophila > Alsophila aescularia. The sequence goes on along the minus strand of OX276374.1, from coordinate 56,400,256 downwards.
GGAAAAAAACTGTCATTTATTAAAAAAATAAGATCGTAAAAGATTAAATATAAATAAAACGGCTAAAAACTCACGAAATAGAAGATCGGAAATAGTCCGACCAGTTTCGGACTATTTTGAAGTCCTTAATCTGGGAGTGTTATGCCGACAAGCCGCGACGAGCGCTACGAACGTCAGCATGCACCAACTTTGTTCAAATGGAGTATTTCCGATCTTCTATTTCGTGAGTTTTTAGCCGTTTTATTTCTATTTAATATGAATTTCACTCGCGTTAGTTTTCAAAATCAAAGATCGTAAAACCTTTATTTTTTTATTATACTTATTTCTTTGTTGTTGATGCACATCAAGCACAACGATGCGAATGTATCTGTGCGCGTATGTTTGCCTGTAGTTATAGTTGTTAAGTGATATAAGAGAGTGCCGTATCTTCCATTCTAGATCTACCTTTTAACTCCAATTTCAAACTAAATGAAACCTTATCTCAATAAGTGTCGTAATATAAATGCTAATGCCTCGCTATTTATGGGTACGTTTGTACATTAGGCCGGTGCAAGTGTTACTCGTAATTTTGCACTGTCTTGACAAAGAGTCGGGACAGGTGCTGGGTGTCTACTAAATTTGAAGGTGCCAAGAATCCACACCAAAATATAAAAGTGAAACATTGTCTGCTTGTTTGGGGAGCTTTCACGCGATAACCGCTGGACAGATTTTGATGAAATTTGGAATGGAGATTTTGAATTTTTTTATTTTGTTTTTTTTTTTGGATTTTGTTTTTTTTTTTATTCTAGGATATAAGATCTTATATCCTGGAATAAAACAGAATACTTTTTATCCCGGAAAATTGTAAGTTTCCATAGGAAAACTGGAAAATGACAATTACTCGCTGTAAGGAACTGTTGTCATTGGAACGAAATAATAAAAGCATCAAGAGCATTAGTGCTGTACTTTTGCATTGATTTTTAATATCCTAGAAGAACATAGGATGTTTTTTTTTCGCGATAATCTGAAGTCCGTGCGGACGAAGTCGCGAGCGAAAGATAGTGTATGATAAAAGACTGATTCAAAACCGCCAAATCTAAAGTAAAGCTGCTCTCCCAAGATGTGCCTATCCGCAAGCCTCACGCACCCACTTACACCATGTTATGCCGATCGGCCGCCACATCACAGCAATAGCTCGACCATTATTACACGACTGCCCAAAATAAGGCGTGTAATTTTTTTAGGATTCATGTATGTTTGTATGTGAGTTTCTTTATTCCACCATAACTTTTAAATGCCTGAACAGATTTAGACGTATTTGGTGGTAAATTTAATTTTGCTGTAGTAGGTATGGCACCAATTTAAAAAGCGATAAAAGAACTTCGTCTTTTACAATATGGGTAGTTCTTTTGTGGCAGGGCAGGCGTATTTTTTTAGCCTTAAAGCTAGCATTTGTGCTAATTTTGTAAAGTTCTCACGGAAACTCAAATGCAATGCAGTCTTTGGTGATATATATTTTGTAAGTAGAAGTTCTATATGAGGTCCGGTTTCAATAACTAACACTTGCTAAAAGGCAACTAATTTTAGAAAAGAAGAAGTGCGAATGAGATAACACTAATTGTCAGAGCTAACACGTGCTACACAAACGCTACTCCAATCGTGGATAAAGGCATTTATGTGCGTTGCAGCCGTTGCACCTAATTTATGCGATCCTCACCCGATACCTTAGTACACGACTGGCAAAACAAGGGAGTGTTATGTTATCAGGGTTCATGTATGTGTACATGAACATATGTATGTGAGTTTCTTTGTTCCACCATAACTTTTAAATGCCTGAATAGATTTGGATTAATGGGGTTTCTTTGGAATCCTTACATCACCCTGAGGGACAAAAGTATTTTTTTTATAGTTCCGATTTTTGGCAGGGCAGTCGTGTTTTTCTGTTACTCTGATTATATGCTTGTTATAATTCCCATATTCAAGTACAAAAATAATAATAGATAATAAATAAATTAATATAATTATTAATTATTAGCCGGTGAATAAATATAAAAAAGTGTGAAATTTGTGTAGACAAAAATTTGAAAAATTGCTTGTATGGAATTGCTTTGCTTCACGAAAGAAATAGCGAATTAAATTGAAAAAACAGTGCATTTTTGAAAATACTCTTTTAATTTGTACCTGGAGGCTGAACCTACAGCTGCTTGCAATGAAGTTATTTTAATTAAATTTTGGAATGGTTGCTTTCGGGGCATTCAAGAGTCACGACTTTCACACATTCTTCTGGAAAAAAATTGTATGTTTATTTACCTATTATATATTAAAAGAGGTTGAACAAAATAAACTTGATGTGTGCTAACGGTTTTGTCTTATATTAGTAGGTAAATCCACACCAATATTTAAAAGTGAAACATTGTTTGTTTGTTTGGAGTTTTAACGCGATAACGTCTGGACGGTTTTTTAACTTTGTAAATAGGTACTGTACAATAAAGAGACCAACAGGATACTTTTTATCCCGAAAAATGGTAAGTTTCCACAGGAAAACTGGAAAGTGTCGGTTACTCACTGTAAGGAACGGTTGCCATGGAAACGAAATATTAAAAAGTCTGTCCAAAGGAATCAAGAGCGTTGGTGCTATCCTTTTGCATTGGTTTTTAATATACAAGAAAGACATAGGATGTTTTTTTCGCGATATACTGTAGTCCGTGCAGACGAAGTCGCGGGCGAAAGCTAGTCACTCATAAAATTCTGCACTAGAAGATGCCTTCGACGTAATTATTTCAATGCTTCTAACTTCCCCTAAAACTTCAAGCTAAACGAAGGTCCAACTTACCTCGGCCTACCTAAGTACTTACTTACAAAGACTGGCTGGGCAATAAACTTAGCTATAAGCCAAAAAGGTCCTCAAAGGCCCTAAAAGGTTTCCAGAGGCCCTTCAAAGATACAGGGCCCTGCTCGGACGATAGCTCCGTAGATACGCCACTTGATCACGTCTTTTGCTTATGGGATAGATCGTAGACAACATTAAAAACCAGCCAAGTGCGTGTCAGACACGCAAAGACTTAGGGTTCATTAGCCAGGATCGTTAGCTACTCAACTATGAAAACCGTATTGTAGTCTTTCCAGTAATTTTCACATATTGCCAACTTTGTTTTTACGATTGGATGCTGTCTCTCAATAGAAGCGGACAGAAGTATGCGCTAACATGGTCAGCTACAGGCAATACGTCGTAAATCCACACCAATATATAAAAGTGAAACGTTGTCTGTTTGTTGGTTTGGGGAGCTTTCATGCGATATTTTGATGAAATTTGAAATGGAGATAGCTTATACCCTGGAATAAAACGTAAGATACTTTTTATTCCGGAAAATGGCACGGGAAAACTGGAAAATGTTGATTACTGTAATGAACAGTTGCCTTGGAAACGAAATAATAACAAGTCTGACAAAAAGCATCAAGAGCGTTGGTGCTATACTTTTGCATTGATTTTTAATATCCTAGATGAACATAGAATGCTTTTTATCGCGATAAACTGAAGTCCACGCGGATAAAGTCGCGGGCGAAAGCTAGTTCTAGATAGTCGTGATAATTTTGTTAGTAAATTCGTATAATGCGCTAGTATCCCAGTTAATTTAACTTAGTGGAGCTATGTCGAGCAAAAAAGTTTCTTTAGTCATATATAGGTATCGTAAAATAAAAAAACTGTAAAATAATCATCACAATAATGTTAAAATTGCTACGTACCTACTTGTTGTAATTGTTTACATATACTAGACACAAATATATTTTTTACATCCTCACTTTACATGCAACACTTACATGCATACTCAATTCGCATGGGAGCCACTTAAAAAAAAAATTACACTTTGCCGTGTAGCGTTTCTAAATATCTAAACACTAGCTTTCCCGCCCGCGACTTCGTCCGCGCGGACTAGTTTATAGCGAAAAAGCGCATACTATGTTCTTCTAAAATATAAAAAAACCAATGCGAAAATAGGTACAGCACCAATGCTCTTGATGTTTATTGACAGACTTGTTATTTCGTTTCCACGGAAACCGTTCCTTACAGCGAGTAATCAATATTTCCCAGATATCCCGTGGAAACTTCTAATTTCCGGGATAAAAAGTATCCTATGTTTTATTCCAGGGTATAAGCTATTTCCATTCCAAATTTCATCAAAATTCGCCCAGCCGTTATCGCGAGAAAGCTTCCCAAACAAACAAACAACGTTTCACTTTTATATATTGGTATGGATGTGCCAAAGCGGGGCTTCATAAGACGTCACTGTGTGTCTGTTGGAACATGGTTCCCACACCAATTGTATAAAATAGTCACCAAACTTGAAGCAAAGGTAAGGAAATCCAATACATACCCCGGCAGGTTACATAGACGTATACTACTCGTATAACGGTCTTCTGCACACTTAGCGCCATTAAACACGGGTGGTGGTTCGCTGCCAAAAAAGAAACGAGCCGTCGGCTTACAGTGTCAGTGAGTCTCGCAATGCGTTGATACTTGATAGATTATCTTGCGAATACTATTTATTCAACAAAAATTTTGCTGAGGTGACGTCTGCGATGTAGGTGACACTTGAGAAGAAAGTTAATAGCGCCTTGTCCATACAAAAAGAGAAAACACTTATCTACCCCTAAAAATTATCCGATTACAAAAATATGTTTTTCATAAAGTTGTTTATTTATTTAACTACGCACGTCTACGTTTTTTCAAATTTTTTGATGACTCCAAATTATATGCATCTTATTTAGCGGTTTTTTGCGTTGAAACTATGACCAATTTATAATGCTCTTTTTCAGATACAAAAAGCTTTATTTCAAGAATGAAACGTATAAGCATAGATTATATTCTATTCAAGTGATTGCACTAATAACAAAAGATTTCAGATTACAACACAATTTATGGGGTGGAAAGTGCTTTCCCCCAAAACACCAATTCTACTTATAAACCTCACAACCAGCAACTCTCTCTATCGCTCGTATAGAGTTTCGATAAAAGATATCTATAAATTTATTAAATACCTACTTTGTAAAGATTACATCATGTGACTATCCTCATAAGTTGTTATTTGTTTTGTTTTGTAGTTTTGAGTAAATTATCGGTCAGACTTGTGGTGATTCAAATACGTGGCATCGCAGTTGTGCATCAAAGGCTGCACCACCATGGAAGACGGTATGATGATGGATGTGGCTGACAAAATCAGCTGCCTCCACACACCGCAGCGACAGGAAGCGTAGATTGATACATGTAAAGTATGCAGGAATATATACTTTCCAACGGATCACGCTCTGCATTCCCATCAGATAATGCGATCCGTTGCAACACAAATAAATTATATTTTCTCTTTTCAACCGATCATGTGATCCGTTGATTCCCTTCTTTTTTTTTGTTTGCAACGGATCATACGAACATGTTTTTTAAAAGTTATTTATGTAATTTGATACTATCTATTATATTGTTGTACTTAACGTTTTAAGTGAAAAAGATTTTCTATTTTATCAACAAAAAATTACTGTTATAGCTATGTGTAGTCTCTAAAGAAATTATTTCTTGCAATTGTTACGTATGTTATGGTTAAGCCCCTGTTTTTGATATGATGTCCTTGACGTATCCGACAACGGCGAACCCTGTTAGCTCCGAAGGTGAGAGCGTAAATGGCTTGCGAAGCCAAATTTAGTTTTAAAGGTGCTGCCCTGTAGCGCACAATACAATTGACCAGTGGAGTTGTACGTGCAGGCGTAGGAAGACTTGGGACGGTTCTTTTTGTGAAGGCATTTAGCATCAAGATCTTTTAATCGATTTTGTTAGTAATAAGTCACGGCCTTGTTAACAGAATTCCGCCACTATTGTCTCTGTTGCACCAGCTCTTCCCATTCCTCTGATGAAATGTTACAAACGGTAAGATGGCGCTTCATCACATCTGTATCGTAGGAATCCCTCCTCGTCTGCGCCATCCCTCCTTCAGCTGTGAGTAAAACACAGATTTAGGCAGTCTGGATCGCTCATACGCACGAGATGACCACACCACCTTAAATGGCCCTTAACAAGCATTGATTCTATGGCAATCAGATTGGTACGTTGTAAAACTTCTGAGTTTGGGACATGATCCTGCCACTTCACGCGTAGAATTGTGCGAAGATATTTCATGTGGAAGGTGTCGAGACGTCTAATCTCACCTTTGTAGAGACACCATGTCTCGGTGGCATAAAGCAAGATGAGTAAGATAATTACTTTGTACACAGAGATTTTAGTGTGAAGTTGCAGATTTTGCAAATCCCAAACTCTTGTTCGAAGTTGCCCAAATGACGCTGCTGCTCTAGCAAATTCGTGAGGGAATTTCCGATTCTATGCGATTATCATTACGAATGTTACTGCCTAGATATCGAAATGAAGATACCTTCTCGTGAGCCTTGCCACCTAGAGTAATTGGTGTAGTGTTTGCAGTGGTACCACGTGCAGGCTGTTTTAGCACATGGGTTTTTGAAACACTTATAACCAAGCCAAACTATGTGCACGACTCATCTAGGTGATTCAGATATCGTTGCAGGCTGTAAGCGTTGTCAGCCATCAAGCAAACATCATCTGCATAGAGAGCGTCTAAGATACTTCTACTTCATGCACCAAACGCTTGGATCTAAAGGGTGACAAATCAAAAACACTCTTGTCAGTTCTGACATCAAGGTGAATTTGTCTGGTGCAGCCAGTATATAAGTCTCTCAGTACGGCAGCAAAGGAAACGGCAAAGAGAGTAGGAGCCCTTCACAGGACATCCAGCTTTCACAAGTATCATTCATAAGGCAGATCTTAGCAACCGGTCGAATGCTTTCTCTAGGTCTACAAAACACATGTACAGCTCACGATGTTGTTCAATGCTTTTTTCTTGTAATTGTTTGACGACGAAGATTGGTATCTCTGCTTGGACGAAAACCACACTGGCTTTCAGGCAGGATTCACTCAGCCAACTCTCCCAACCAACGATTTAAAATATGGGCCAAAACCTTGCCAGCCGCACTGAGTAAAGCGAGCCTCTATAAGACCCACAATCCAAGGAAACGCCCTTGCCTTTGCAAAGCTTGCAAATAGAAGTGTCCTTCCAGTTTTGAGGTATAATCTCAGACTCCCAAATTCGTATAACGAGTTCAAACAGGCGGTTTTGAACGTTAGGTCCACCGTACTTGAAGAGTTCAGCTGGTAGACTGCTTGATCCTGAGGCTTTGCCGTTTTTAAGCCGAGTAACATATAGTTCCAAGATATTCATCAAAAGACAGTGGGTTATCAAGCTCCTTAAATGTTGGTAGAGCTTGAATGGAGTTAATATGGATGAGGCACAAAGACTAGCTCTTACTTAAGGAAGTCGCTAAAATGCTCAGCCCCACGACCCAGGACCTCATGATGTTCCGTTAAACGTCTTGATTTGTCCCTAGAATAAATCAGTGAAATATTGTTATGCCTCGGACCAAAAACAGTCCTTTGGCACTCAAAGAATTTGCCTTTTTGCTTTATGTTAGCAAGATGTAGTAGCTATAAGGATTTCATCATCTACCAATGGTTTTTGAGTTCACGTACTTTTGATTTGAGCTCTCCTTGAACGGTTCTTCTTTGCGTAACACTTGAGGATGCTTTTAGACGGCGTCTTTAGTCACTAACGAGCTTAATTATCTCATAAAGGGATTGCGCCATAGAGTACCAATGTTCATCAATAGGAGCCGCTGTATCAATTGTCACTGTGCTAAAATCAGAATTGAGATTTTGTTGCATTTGATTTGAATTGATAAGTTTTGCAAATGCCAGCCTTGTTGGTATTATGTGTTTTGCTCGGTGTGGTGGTTTATAGCTGAGATTTAACTTTCGACCTTATCAACCGGTGATCAGTCCAACACTCAGCGCCTCGCATTGCTCTGGTGATAAGCACATCCTTTAAATCAGTCCTGCGCACAATGACATAATCAATGAGATGCCAGTGTTTAGAACGTGGGTGCGTCCAAGATGTCGGTCATATGGAAAAAGGTATTTGTAACGCAAAGGTCAAATTTAGCACACAGAGATAAAAGCAGTACACCCTTAGGGTTAGATTTACCAACTCCGTGCGGACCAAAAACCTTTTTCCAGATGTTGTGGTCAGAGCCAACTCGAGCATTAAAATCACCCAAGAGAATTATTTTATCGCTGGAAGATATGCTACGCAAAACTTTTCGTAGGTCATCGTAAAACTTAAGCTTGTCATCATCAGAATATTTCATAGTTGGAGCATAGACACTTATTAGGTGGAGGTATTTATTTGTACTGGTATTAAGTCTATGAGTCATTTATCCCCTTAGGATTCTCAACAAGTGATCTAGTGATATTGGTTTTGATAGCAAAACCCACTCCGCTACTTGCTCTCCCGTTAGCGGATTTCCCAATAAAATAATAGGTATACCCTCCACGACCCTCACAGAGCGCACCACTATCCGCTAAGTGAGTCTTGATTGCGGCTGCTATATCTACGTTGTATTTAGAAAGTTCCCTTGGAATGAGGGCAGTTTTTCGCTTAAGACATAAACTGGTAGGGTGGTCCAAAAGTGTTCTTCTAACATTCCATGTTGCGAAATACATCGTTTTGTTTCGTGAAATTTTAACTTTTTCTATTTTTCGACCGCGATTGAGCGTTTCCCGATGACCGCGGTTTAATAACTGGGTTGAAGGTGAACCGGACTATTTTTCGGCCACCTTTTCTAGGCCCCACTCTTATGCAGGGGTAAGCAGAGCGATCTTAAATAGGACTGCTTAGTCATCAGATGTGCCTCCGAACACGTCCCTCCGTTTCAATCGATTCCAGGAGCGACCACTCTCATTTGGCCACCTATGTGCAGAGAAACAGATAAGAACCGGACACACCGTGGTCCAAATTCCCACCATGGTGGTGGGAATTTGGACCACGTTCACTCCACGTGTGTCCACGTGCTCCATCATTCACTCGTAATCCAAAGACTAGCCAAGGTTCATCTGCGCGTGAATTGTTTTAAGTGGGTAAGCGGTTGTGCTGGTGCAAACCCACTCTCTCGTTCCATGCAACCAATGCATGGGACTGATGGGCCAGTTACCTGGTACAACCGGTGGTAGTAGGATGCATTGAATTGGCCACCAACCATAATATATCCTGGCTTCCGCCCTTAGAGGCGCATCACATCACCTTGTTATATCGCCGCGATCGCCGAAAGCAATTGCTTATCGACGGTGCTCGCCTTCTGCGTCGAAGTAGACTTTGTGTACAGTTCGGGGATCACCCATTAGCTGAGAACGTGAGATGCCTACAGCCTCCTACACTAGGTTTAGCCCACGGATCGACGTGGTTACCAGGATGTGGCCACTGCGTACACTGCAGCTTCGTGGAGCCACTAATGGAGATATTGTAGAAACTTAGTCGAATAGTATAAAGCTTAGTTGAATAACGCTGGAAAACGAATCAATCGGCAACTAAACAACTAAACAGACTAATTCCCCCTCCAGTAGATGAGGAATGGATGAGACTTTCACAGGACTGGACTAGGAGTGAGCGAGAGGAAGTCTGTACATATACTGAGCAGCCTGTACCGCCATTAAGCCCATATCCACACAGGGTACTTGATAAAGGCACCCAGGATAAGGGGGGCTCTATTTCATAATTTCGGGTCGATAATTAAAAATATAATGGAAATAGTTTACTTAATAAGTAAGTTTTTTGTATGAACTTAGTTATATTTTGTATCCAACCCTAGAGTGGGCAAATTTGGAAACTTCAATGCCTATCCAAATGTAATGCATGAGTATGATATACTATAAATAAATTAATGCACGTTGTGGTGAAGGCCATCATTTTTTTTTAAATAATTGTTGCTCTTAATTTTTATTGATTACACGCACCAATGCAATCAGCATAATTTGTAATTAAAATCTTCGAAAGCTACGCATTTTTTAATTTTATTCTTAGTTGATCTTGAGAGTGAATTATAAAATCTTGTGTCGAAAATGATCAAGTCTTATCAGACGCAGTACCAAGCCTTGTTAATCTGGAAAAGAGTGAGTATACAAGGGATCTTACGAGGGGTGCGGGTGGTGGTGGGGCGACACTCAAATTTTCTTTTTCAATGAGTTTGCTTGATGCTTTATTTATAGCTGGGTTTTTGACACACGTCTCTCAGGTATTCTGAGGATTTTTGGGGTGGGTTGGATTTCAAAAGAAAGTTGTTGAATCAAAGGTGGATTTCAGTTTTTAATGAAATATTTTAATTGCAAGGGTGACACAACGACTAATGTTGACAATCAAATTAATTATTAATTTATGGACACAAAACAATTCATTTATAAAAAGGAATCCATTCGGAATTTTCAATATAAAACAAATTCTTAAAATTTACTCGGATTTTACCTAACCTAACCCAGATTAACAAGAAAATTTACGCACGATGAAAAAACCCGACTGCGAAATTTAAATCGTTATAGATCCTAAATCGTCATTCGAAATGAAAAATGATAAGAGAAACCTATAGATGATTTTCAAATACCTATTCAATGATACTCCATTGACATAGTTCATAGACTTACAGCCATTTTTATTCAGCATGATGAAACTTAGGAAAGGAAAGAAGAAAAAATAATGCGTATACAACATTTCGTATATGTACTGTAAGCCGTTGTAGAGTTCCGTATTCAGGACCTAACCCTGAACGCAGCAACCATGTCATTGTAAAACTTAAAACCGGCTGTCATAATAAAATGCGTACACAACTTTTTTATTTCGTGTCTGTGCTGTTAACCGTTGAAAAGTTCCTTTATCTGGAGGTAATCCTGGATGTCGATTCTGGTCATGCATGTGTATGCATGACCACATGCATGACCAGTTTAATGGTATATGTGTGTCATATACCATTAAATTGCATAAAAGACTGACTGACTGATTGAGAAACCAAGTACACCAGTTTTTAAGGCCAAACCTAAGCTGTCCAACAGTGAAAATCGCATTGCAATCAATCCAGTAGTTTTAACGTGATTTTGCTAAAAGACAGACATTAAAAGTGTGGTACTAAGCATTCAAATAAACCGCATCCCAAGTTAATGAAGCATAATTATATCCAAAGGTTATTTTGGGTAGGAACAAGTTTAGTGTGCATTATCCTTTAGAACTTACCTTTAAGAGGGATCTTTAGAGCTCTCAAGCGGAATCGCCTCTTTAGGAAGTTTTCTTTGTGTACCTAAAATTTAGTGGAAAGTGTGAAAGATTTTTATGTCTCCTTTGTGAGGCGATGAAGTGGCAGTAATAGGGGTTGGATAATGGCCGATATTTTGTAAAATAAGGGCGTATTTTAGGAACCTTTTTGTCCTTCGATGCTCCTGAAAAATAATTGGCCTTATTTATTGAAAGCCTCTTTTGAATTGTGTAATCCGTTCTAGGACTTTTAACGTCTCAACTTTATTTTTATTATATTCAATTGATTCGTAATATATTGTATCTAGTAAGACCTATCTACTTTTATATAATTGAATATATCTACCCTTTATTTACCTTTCCTAAATTATAACTTAACATAAGAGAGTGTACTTAACTAAGTTACGTTTGACATCAGTGCCCACACACGCCAGCTCGCAGAGTCAAAGGACAGGGTCAAGGGTCAAGTTATCGAATTAGCTCCTAACTTGATTGAGTAACATGCTCATGCTGATGTCTTTTGAAGTTGAAATATCGTTACTGTACTGTACGGTTACTTAGAGGTATTAAATTTAAAATATTGCAGGAATATGGCTGTAAATAATAAATATATCGAAGTAATTTACTAACAGTGTAGCTTAAAGGAGCAATGAAACTTAAAACTCAAAAATGTATATTGGAAATAAACAACAGAATCACATTATCGCACTAATATTATAAAGGAGAAAGTGTGTGTTTGTGTGTTTGTTACTCCATCACGCTCAAACAGCTGAACGAATTTATACACAGCCATACTGGGATAACAAAAAAAACAACATATGAATGGTCCCCACGAACGGCCACCGCTTGGAGGCAGACGGTAATACTTTTGGCTGTCGGCCACCGCGTATATAAGAAATGATGGCCGACGGTAATACACTTATGGCCCTGCTATCAGTTCCCACTCTTAATAAGTACTATAAAATGGTTACATCATCACAGGATAATTTATAGAAGATCATTATGAAGAAATTCAGATGGGGCCAAATGATGATGACAAGTGGGCCAGCTTTAATAGGCCCATCCTTTCTCTCCACGAGAGATCTGCGAGAATCAGCAAAGGGAAGCAGCATTGACCTGTGTGAACATCTACTGCGACATCAAGCCGCCCGCCCGCCCAGCGTGGTGATCATAACCCTCCCTATTACAGGGGAGGTCTATGTCCAGCAACTTCGTCTGGCTGGTGATATGTAGTGGTGTGATGATGACGATGAAAGATTGTCTCACAGAGATTTCCGTTAGCAAGAAGAAAGACTAACTTTGATAAATTCTGTATTGTCGTTGATATTTTTCATATAACACTGGGCACTTCAATAGGCAATGGCCTATTACATATCAAAAATTCAAAATGTACCTATCTCTAAACGTTTAGGCTTCCATCAGGGATTGGCAAATCAAATAACCAGGCAATATCCGGTATGGACCGGCAGTGTCGCAGACGCTTCCGCCTGTCAGCGGACGTTCGATCGGGGTTTCATTTCATGTATTGTAATATACTGTTTATGTTTTTAGCAATAATAAGCTTAGGGAGACCATACTTCTTTCATAGCTAGCTATGCCCGCGTGGTCATTTCTCAGGGTCAAAAGTAACCTATGTATACACTACACATATATAAAAACTGGTTAGCTCCCTCATATCTTTTTGAAAAGTTGTCCTGGTCCAGCAGGAGGGAGTATGGGTTCCGGCAATGCGCGATGCATCTCACCACGCAGCGGAATCGTTCAGTCGCTTTTAGAGGTAGTTTCCTGTACGCAGCAACCAAATGCTGGAATAATATCCCGCCGCCGATAAGGAACCTGCAAAACGTTCATAGTTTTAGAAACAAGTTAAAAATATTCATATGTACACCAGATTAGTCAGGAAACACTCTGTAAAGATACTAGAGCTTTTTAAATTTTAAATTTTGCGCAACTAATGTTTACACTAATTTATGTGTTCTGTGTACAGCATAGTTCACTATAATAATATAATATATAGGTATAATATGTAATTATTTATAATATATTTTTAAATGTAGATATTTATTATTTACTTGCCTCTTTAAGATATATTGTTATATACTATGTTGCCACATGGTTTATTGTATTTAGGGATGTTTAAGACGACACGTAACACTGGTCGTGGAGAGACCCGTGACGTCACCTACCGGCCCCAACGGAAGACCAGCGCTTGTTGTTGATCTGTCGATTACAACCAGCATAACGCTGAGTTGGGACCGATTCATGACAATTTTCTTTGCATTTATTTATTGTGTTTTAATTTGTTTTGTTTTTGTTGTGAATAAATGTTTTTTTCTTTCTTTCTTTCTTTCTTTCAAATATGAAGTTTCTTGTCGATTGCTCGACTTCTACCTATCGGATTGAGATAGAAGGACATCAGATTTTAAATATTTAAACGGGACTTAATCGCGCTCAAAACTTAATATTTATTTACCTCGACGTTAAGTCCCGTTTAAATATTTAACTATGTGTTCGAATCGCGAAAGTTTAAAAGTTACAATAAAATTTTAAGTCAAACCCTAAGCTACCTAACAATGAAAACCTTATTTTAATCGGTCTAGTAGACTCTAGACCAATATTTTTTAATTATCTTCATTGCTCTTACTGCTTTATTATAAGTATAGATATACATTTTTTTTATGTCTTTTGTTGTGTCGCAGACGCTTCCGCTCGGCAGCGGACGTTCAATCGGTTTTTACCCTTAGCATTATTCTATAACACAAGGTTACCAAATGTGGTACTCTGGACCAAGAAGGTTTAAAAAGAAACGGAGTCTACACCACCAAATCGAAAGTGAAGCACTCAAGACATGCCGATCAGCTCGTACGCACAAGCATCACGCTCACACTAACACGATCGGCCGCCACATATCAGCAAGATCGACCTTGTTAGTCGTGTAAACTCTGTCAAGTTCTCACGAAAAATCAAAAACAATGCAGTCTTTTGTGGTGAAATTGTGCAAAATTGTGTATCAACCACAAACCACTCACAAATCCACTCACGCACACATATGCCGTCGCCATTTGCTATGCTTCACTGTAGGTATAGACTCCGTCTTATGTCTTATTTTTACTCTACATCTACACTTCTACACTAATATTATAAAGAGGAAAGATTTGATATTTTGTATCTTTAACCCCCGAACAAAGAGACGGGTGTTATAAGTTTAGGGTGTGTATCACTGTGTGTGGTGTGTGTGTGTATGTGTGTGTGTGTCTGTCTGTGGCATCGTAGCTCCCAAACGAATGGACCGATTTTGATGCTGTTTTTTTGTTTGACAGCTAATATGATCGAGATCGCTCTTAGCTGTATGGGGAGGGGGAAGGCGGGAAGTGAGAAAAAGGGGGTGAGAATCGTTGGTTTCAAACGAACGAATTTATGTTTCGCTGCTGAGCTATAATTGGGTGAGGATCGTAGCTCCCAAACGGATGGACTAATTTTGATGCGCTTTTTATGTTGAAAAATGTTTGTGATCGAAATGCTATAATGAGGTAAGGGTTATATAAAGGCTCGGCCGTTACATACATTTTTAATTTGTTCTTGTTGTATGTTTGTTTGTAAGGGATAAACTCATAAACATACATACTTATAGAAAGCTACATTATCAGCGAGTAACATGGGCAGTATTTTACTATTAAAAAAAATAGTGATCCCTACGAAAATTGCATTAACGATACACAGGATTGGAATCACATGTTGCCGTGGAAACAAAATAATAACATATATGTCAAGTATGTGAGTAATAATGCAGGTGTCTATGGTTAAAAACCAAGACGATCGTTGCTGCCAAAGATTTTGAATTACGCTTGCTGGCGTTTTTTTTTAAGTTATGACGTCTATGAATATGCTAAGAGTAAGAAAAATGCCGCGGTGTGAGCGCTACCCGGGCGAAGCCGGGCGATTCACTAGTTTCCTCCATCATCGTCATTTTTTCCTCTTCTTCTTTACGAGGGCTGTTTGATAAGACGTTTTAAAAAGTAAAAAATTGCCTCCGTCCACTTGGCTCCCCTAACATTAATCCCCTGGGGGATTCATTTGGATTATTTGTCCACAGGGATCCCCTGGCCAAGAAGAATGAGGATCCCCTGGGGGATTTATTTGGACTGGGACATGTATAAAAAACAAAATTAAATCAAAATACAGAGGGCTTCCTCCTAGTCCTAGGTTACAATATAACCTGCCCTGCGAGCATGGATCTTGGACAGTCCGCTGTCCTAGTACGATATTGTACTCCTGGCCGATGCATCGTTGGTAACTACCCACGGTGAAAATGCATACAGGTGTTAGTTAGGACCTACAACAATGATTTTCCAGGTAGGTGTTTAGACTGAGTACCTACTAGGTACCATAATAATAAAATTAGAACATTAGGCTCAATTACTACAAAAGATAATTTCTGGAAGTAGGTAAAACGTATTTTGTATTTTGAGTTTATTATGTAAAGTATATATACCTACTAACATTGATGTATATGTTACTATACGCTTACTACAACATGCACAGGCAGTACATTAGATCGAATCCTTGTCAAATCGCCCTAAACACCTTGAATGAGGGCGAGGGAAATTTCCTTATTAACTGTATTAATGCTGTTCTTCCAGATCGAAAGGATGTGGAAGAACAGCATTTTAAATTATTATTTTTAAGGATCTCTAAAACGTTGCCTATTAATCCTCACGACCGCGATGTTTTGACGCCTCCTCCTTTCAGCTTTTAATGTATATTGCCGAAATTCATTTTACAAAAATATATTTATGTTTGTCGTGTAACTTTGGAAAGCCGATAACATTCGATATATTCGGTAAGATTAACGTAATTATACCGACAACAATTGTCAAAAATAAGATCCATGCTTCCTATTGTCGTTATAAATCGATATATTCGATATAATTTACTTATCGACTTTATGTCGTTCTCGATAAAGTGCGTTCCGTGCTACCGACCTCGTTTTATCGAATATTTACGTCAAGTTTGACATTGAAATTCGGGAAATTCGGTAAGTCGATCGATAAGATCCATGCTCGAGTCACCCGACCCCACCTGATTCCAGTAATATAAACATTTATACACCGTGGACATCGGCAAGTGAGGTTAAAGGGAGGGGAATGTTAGTATAAAAGCCCTGGCAACACCTCCACCTCTGGCAACCCGCCAGGGGGTATCAACACACTTAGACACAGACACCGACCTCGCCGGCGAGGTCGAAGGTCCCATAACACATAGTCAGATATTATTCGCTTTCGAGTTTCTTGCCGATTCTTCTCGAAGGTGTATTACGAATCGGCGGTCAGTTATAATAATCAATGAAAGGGCACCTAGCCATTGTTCAGGGCCCCCTCGATCACTACTTAACGGTAGCGATCCAGGGGTGTTTAGTTCGTTACCCCCGTAATCAGACGGCCGTCCAAGCCGAGGGCCGTACCCCCTGGGTACCCTCGTGCGGGTCGTCCAAATTTTAACTTTGGCGTGCGCCTTCTGCGTCACGCATTGCGGCGGAGTGCTTGTAAGCGCCCGCCCCACCGTCCGGTTCAAGCTGTAGAGGCCAATAAGGCCAACAGCATTAGTCATTCCTAAAAAAAAAAAAAAAAAAAAAAAAAAAAAAAATGCGGAGGTTGTCATTACACTACTCGCCTTGAAGAGGCAACACATATCTATAAAGTGCTAATAAATTAATAAGTCAATAGTGAACTTTAATAATTTGTAAAAAGTGAAATTAAAATAGTTTTTTTTAAACTATACGTTTTGCGTTATTTTGACTCTCGCACGGCTGCTTCGTCTATTTCCGTTGTCCCCGAATGGTGGATATCCAAACTAACAATGTGGCCTTGGTCCTCACTACCTAAGTGACAGGTGTCAAAGTCACAGGTGCCAAAGTGACAGGTGTCAAAGTGACAGGTGCCAAAGTGACAGGTGTCAAAATGACAGATGACAGATGTCAAAGTGACATGTCAAACTTCAAAGTCATACGCCAACACCTGTCAAGATCTCATCAATATCATCGTTTTGGATGACAGCTGTCAAACTTAAAAGGGCTATAGTTCGGAAGCTATTGTTTCTAGACTAAAAATTTATTTACATAAGTCATGGATCTCATCGATATCTTCGTTTTAGATGACAGCTGTCATTCACTAATTTAGCTTTTTCACGAAATCCCCACCGGCGGAGACGGTCTCGTGGGGATTTCAGGAATAATCCGTTCATTAAGTAAAATACGTTAAAAAACAAGGTACTTAGCTCATGTCAATAAGTTTCGCCTGTTTCCCCACTCCCTACCTTATATTCCTCCAGCCCCTCCCCTACCCCACTCCCCCTCCCTCCCCACACACCCCCCACTCCTCCCTCGCCATCCCCCACTCACCTTTCCCTTCCTGCACTCCCCCTTCCCCCGGGGAGAAGAGGGGTTCTGTCACTTTGACACAAATTAATTAATAGTTGCCTATAATTATGTCGATAATTTAATTTGTCGATATTGTAATTGGTCGTTTGGTTTTGCACACGTTGTGACTACGAGTCATATTTTGTAGCTTACTAGTTGTCACACCAAGCAGTGTGACCACGAGTAAAAATAATTTCTCGTGGTCACACCAGTGTGTCAAAACTGTGTGACCACGAGTCCGTCGCCGGGGATCCATGTGGGCAAAATATCCAAATGAATCCCCCAGGGGATCCATGTGGACAAATAATCCAAATGAATCCCCCAGGGGAACCGTGTGGACAAATAATCCAAATGAATCCCCCAGGGGATCCATGTTAGGGGAGCGAAGTGGACGGAGTGAAAAAAATATATATTTTTTTAAACAATTTACATTTATTTCTCAACATAGTCTCCTTTGAGGGCCAAACACTTGTTCCAGCGAGTTTCCAATTTTTTTATCCCCTCCAAAAAGTACGTTTTGTCGAGGTCTTCAAAATAGCCGTTTACACCTGCGATGCAGTTTTTTGCCCTCCAAGCCATCTTTTCATATTTGGGAATAGGTAATAATCGCACGGAGCTAGGTCCGGCGAATACGGAGTATGCGGAACCAGCTCGAAGCCCAACTCGTGGATTTTAGCCATTGCAATAGCTGACGTGTGCACTGGGGCATTGTGCTGATGAAATAGTACTTTCTTGGGGGACAATATTGGTCGTTTTTCCAACAATTCGGCATTAAAATGGTCCAATAACTCTGCGTAATAACGGTCAGTCTTTCCCTTTTCCAAGTAATCAATCATAATGATTCCTTCGCCATCCCAGGAGACTGTCGCCAAAACACCTTCCCAGCCGACAAAACAGTCTTGGCCTTCTTTGGGGCACGTTCACCAGTCGCCATCCATTATTTTGATTGCTGTTTTGATTCAGGTGTATAATGATGGACCCTGGTTTCGTCCACAGTGACAAATCGACTCCGTGGATCCGTGGATTACGCTTCATCATATCCAAATACAGTTTTGAAATTCGCTTTCGTTCGCGTGTTTGTTCGATTGTCAACAAACGTGGCACCCATCGTGCAGACAGCTTTGTCATACCCAAATCTTCATGCAGGATTTTATGTACTCGCTCAGTGGAGATGCCTGTGTACTCAGCTATTTCACGCACCTTCACTTGGCGGTCGTCGAGTACAATATTATGGACTTCTTCAACAACATCCTCAGTAGTGACTTCGATTGGGCGACCAGAGCGTGGAGCATCAGATGTGCTTGACCAACCACGTTTAAATCATTTATCCAGTTATAAACAGTCTGCAACGTTGGTGCGTTAGTGCCATGAACAGAATCAAGTTCAATTTTTATTGTGGCAGCACTGCAACCCTTTTATAACGTCACGAAATTCAGATTTTTCCATAGTTGTTGAAAATTTACGATTGATCACAGTTAAACAATGGTTAAACTGACAAAAACTTGTTTTTTTTTTTGCTGAATTTTAGACAGTCTTCATTTGAAAGATTGTGCCTGCCAGTGTTAATGCCATTTACCAGAAAAAAGGTTTTATAAATAGTTTTTAAAAGGACTTATCAAACAGCCATCGTAAGAGGTGAGAGCGGTTACTTAACATTAAAATGTAAGTTATATATTAACGAATGTATTTCATTCCCACAGATGTGAAACAAGACAAAATGGCTCAGTACTGGTCAAAAGATGCCACGTCATTTTGTTGAATTTGTGAGGTTCTACTTTATCCTTATAATTGATAATGGTGAAAATGTATCGACCGAGGCTTAAGCCGGGTGCCGATGAGTAGTAAGGCGCACAAGTTGTCGTTCTGTTAGCACCTCTCCAATATAATCAAGGCAAAGGTAAAAAGGAGTTAATAAATTTTTTTCATCTTTACACCTGAAAAATAATAACGCACCAGACAACAAACCTCAAACAGAACTGACTAAAACAAGACAACAGAATAAAATAAAAACGCATCCCAATCAAAATCTTAAACCCCGACAGTTCCTTAAAAATGCACCCCAATGAAAATAGCCCACGACGCGCGGATCATCCACCCCCGTTTTTATTTACTCTATGATCGGATAAATCGATGGAACAACCCTCACGAAATACAACAACTTTCTACCACCTTGTCATTTTAACAAAATATATCAGCGCTTCTGCAGTGAAGGGACATTTAAAAACATTAATAGTGACAAAGTTCTAAAAAGTCACCGTATATTTGACAACTCTCCTCAATGTTGCGTCAGGCGGGGGCCGTCACAGCGCATGCGCTATAAAAATGGCCTCCGAAAAAAGCGGGAAAAAGAGAAAGAAATGGCGGGGGCGAGCGCGGTAAGTTAAGTAAAGAGGGTTCGCAGTATCGTGAGGGAGGATTGACTGAGGAATGCTGGCGGATTTGCTTGTTAATCGACTCACAAAAGGAGGAGGGTTCTATGTTCGACTGTATATATATTACTAGCTGCGCCCTGCGGTTTCACCCTCGTTTCGTTCAAATGGCTTGAAAACCCTTAATAATTTTTAGTCGAATTTTATTCAAAAGCTTCAAAAGCTCACATACATACACACATACATACATACACACATACAAACTTTCACCATTATAATATTAGTGTGATTTATAATGCGTTTTGACAATTGCGGATCGATTTTGTATTATTTTTATTTGAAAGGGTAGACTCCAGGTTTGTCCCATATAAATTGTATCAAAATTGTATCAGTAGTTTTTTTTGTTATAAGTTAATCTATTTTAAGTCGTGTTTTTGTACCATGCTATTTTTCAGAGCACTGGTTTTGAATATTAATGTTAAAAATGTGTTATTTGCCATGATCTATTTAATTCATCTGTTTTCGATTTTGTTATGTAGTTTTCGAAATAAACAACTTATGTGGGAAGACCTGGTAGGTACACTTAGGTAGAGACAATACTACTGTAACTGACAAATAATATTAGTCTAGTTACAGAAAAACAGTAAAATATCTAAGAATGAATTAAGAAATTAAAAAATGTACTTAAGTACTTTAATTTACTCTGTTTGTTTTTCAATTTAAGTAAGCAACAGGGAATAAAAAGGTGTAGAACAACTTACAACAGTCTTAGAAGCACAGCTTAAACTAAGTACCTTAATGAAACACTTTGATGTTGACATTTAATTTAAATTTAATTTAATTTAGGGTTCAATTACAGATAGATCGCAATAGTTTTTTTTTCATGTCTACATTATGCCATTACCTACTTAATTCATCAAAAATTAATGGATAGTTAATTTTAATAAATCACTTTTGTTTTAATATTTGAACTGCCAACTACAAACAAACGTACAACAGAACCCCTCTTCGTAAACTAGCTGCTCTACCACACTGCGAGCATAGGGGTGTGTCTTCCCCTCCCGCTCTGCCATGAGGGGTGCAACTTATCCCCAAACGATATCCATGCCTCGTTTGTAGCGGGATAGTTATACGAGTAGCAGAATAAGAAGGTCATAAGCGAAAACTCGATCAATTTAACGAAACCCTCAAAGTCCAAATGAAATTACTTAGTTTACGTGGTTTTGAACCTTACAAAATGCTGCTTTTGGTTGACTGAATAGTTATCCACGTAGGTTTTATGCAGTTTAGGCCTTTTATTGCTTAAGGACTTTTTTGCAGCTGACATTTAATTCTTGTATTATTTTTATTCTGTAAGAGTCTGTGTGTGTTCTTACTAGGTACTTACCACCCCTATGGCAGATATTATTTATTTTGCCATATTTTTTTGTTCTGATTAGAAGTTGAAGGGCACTCAATAATAACTGCACATTTAAATTTGTGAGGACTGATATTCATCAGTCCTCACAAATTTATGTTATGAGAGAGTACTCATTAATCGGCGAATTTATTCATAATTCGGTGAATTTCCTTGGGTATTAAGTTTCATGTAAAAACTACAAGCATCCAAAATAACTTAATCCAAAATGCAAAGGTCATAACCAACCTTTACATTTTGGATTAAGTAGTTATTCTATACCAAGGTTTAAAAACAAAATTGCCGCAATCAAGCAGCAAAATCTAACAGCTAATATTAGTTACTGATAACGTTTTTTTTTTAATATTGTGCTTTTAAACCTCAAAAATATTTTTAAAACTCGATATTACGAATATCCCATTAAAAAAACATTTAGATCCCAAAAGTAGATTTTGAGTAGATTTTGAGAGCGTAACGTTTTTATAGGACTTCGATAAGAGTGATGCATGTGCGTATACTGTTACAAACTTATGGCTAGGTTTGGCACATACCGCGATTAAAGTTACTTGATCGACTACTGTCATTAGAATAATCAACTCTGATAAGAAGAAGAGTCACTGTCACGTTCTTATTTCTTGTACATATTTATGACTTTGTTCTGCCTATCCCGAGCTTTGATATTCTTGATGCTTACCGTAAAAAGTGAACAAGACAATTCACGCACATAGAAAAACCACGACTGAGAATGGTTGCTAACCAACTTTACTTCGTTATAGATCCTAAATGGTCATTCAAACTGAATAATTATAAAGGAAACCTAAAGATGATTTTCAAATACCTATTCAATGATACCCCACTTAAAATTTTTCATTACTGACATGTCCATAGAAGCACTCACAAGATTAAGACAAATCGACAAAATTGGTCCATGCGTTTGGTTTTTAGAATGCAATACGTAGAAGGAATAAATAGGCTCATAAATACAATACTCTCCGCCCAGTCAGGTAGAAAGGTATTTGTGGTGTATAATATAGAAACGGATATGTAGTTGTAGAGTGGGATTACGTAGAAGCTATTGATAATATTAAGTTTGTTGAGTCCTAACATTTTTATTCATGCATTAACTATTCTGCATAAACAATTGGAAATTGTTTCATTTTGTTCATGCATTAACTATTCTGCATAAACAATTGGAAATTGTTTCATTTTGTTCATGCATTAACTATTCTGCATAAACAATTGGAAATTGTTTCATTTTGTTCATGCATTAACTATTCTGCATAAACATTTGAAAATTGTTTCATTTTGTTCGGATTACACTGTAGAAAAGGCCTGTAAGACCGTATTAAATTGCACCCCGGATTTGCACGAATTAGCCCGTTTTTACTTATGATAATGTTAAAAAACCTTCCTTAGAAATCAACACCATGAAAAAGGTAGAATTATTTCATATAAAAATTATCATCATTTGAACCAATATTCAGACTTCAAACGGAATTAATAAAAAAAAACAATAAATTTTCATGAAAATGAGTTTCATCCCATTATAACTAAAAAAAAAAAAAACATTCAATATATTGCCCACTGATTTTATCCTGAAAATATACAGGACCATCCTGGAGGCTTATCTACCCTTTTAAATCAAAAAGGATCATCTAAATCAGTTCAGTAATCCCGTAGGTACGAGGTAACATATATTTAAAAAACGGAGAACCTTTTTTTAAGACGGTTATAATAAATTACAATCGAACTCTACCAAGCGTTAGTTCCGAAACAAAACCATCGAATTACATATTAAACAATTAAAGAACTAAAATAAGAACTCTATACTTTGCGGGGGTTGAAACGCAGGGGTAGGGGGTGGCAAGAACGCAAAAATAGGGTGATAAGAGCGCGCCGCCATCTTTGTTAGTCACCCCCGCGTCGATTCCGTGATGAAATGGAAAAAATGATGAAATTATTTCGTCGTTGGGTGAATTTGGGTTGAGGGTAGGTATTTTCAAGTGGAGAGTGATGGATGTGTTAGCAATACTAGATATATGCCGTGGCTTCTCTCTGAATAGCAATGAAAAAGTTAGGTATACCAAAGTTTTAATCAACTACCGTCGTTTATCATTGTAATTATGAATCTTTCATCAAAATTGGTAAAAAAAATATATATTTTACTACACTTCATGAAGTAAACAAAGTTTTTACTAACA
Source organism: Alsophila aescularia (assembly GCA_946251855.1). NCBI lineage: Eukaryota > Metazoa > Arthropoda > Insecta > Lepidoptera > Geometridae > Alsophila > Alsophila aescularia. The sequence continues at coordinate 56,376,716 of OX276374.1, read as the reverse complement.
TAACTTAAAAAATAATAGTTTAAAAAACTAAAAAACACGCTTTATATAGAAAACCAAACTAAAAAATAGAAAATAAATTTTAATAATTTTGAATTATGAAGAATTATTTATGTAATAAATAAATGTAATAAATTAGAAAGAATATATATGTAATAAATATAAATAAATAATAGTGTAAATAAGAAAAAAAAAATTATTTCAAAAAAATCGTGGGGTGCATGGGTCAATAGTTATAAATATTTCATTGACAGATATGAGAAGAAGGATTATCATTTCGATAATATCTTAAAAAGCACCCCACGCATTTACACTATTATTCATTTATATATATTAGAATTTTTTACACTATTCTTAATTCAAAATTATTAAAATTTATTTTCTATTTTTATACGCTTTATATTAGCTTCACTTGTATGTTTGTATGTTTGTAACCGACTCCTTTGGACGCTGTTTTGACCTACTTTAAACGGTCAGATTTCATTCACATTTTGCACACCTGTCAAAGACTTTTTTACAGGTTTTTTTTTTACTATGCCCGGCATTCTCTAAAATAACTGTAAGCTTTATTTTAATTTGACTTTGGTTCAGGTCATTGTAGCTACCATACGAAGTCGTCTAACCCCGCATTCCTATAAAAATGAAACGAGTCGTTTTTCCAACGTCTCATTACTTTTGACGTTTTTGTATGGCATTTATATCAAAAGCCTACGGACAGTAAGAGAAAACGATTCATTTTAAGATATAGGAACCGGCGAGCAACGTTAAGACCAGGCTCTGCTTTTTAAGGGTTTTTTGCATAAATATGCTGGGTCAACCACAAACCTGATAAATGTGAAACTCAACATACATGTTTTTGAGATCTTTATCTCTCTAAGACTAAGACAAAAACATGATTAACAAAATATCATTCGATACATTTTCTTATCAAAAATTACGTTATTTTCGGTAATGTTTACATTTTTCTACTCAACGGCTTAAGTTTTATCTCTAAAATAAATCTCACAGCAAGAAAATATAGTTTATTATCTAAGACTAAGACAAAATTATTAGCATGCCAATAAAATAAATAACTTTATTTATTTATTTATTTATTTATTTATTTATTCGACACCAGTCATTTAGTTCCGAGCTAAATTGTGTGTTCAAACAGCGCTCGCGATATTCAACCTTGTTACGCAGGCACTTCAGTGCTTATTGCGGGTAGCGGGTGGCAGAGTGTAGGGTAGGTGGCAGTGAAAGTGGGGAGTGGGAAAATGTAACCTCGGAGCCTGGCCTTAAGCTATATATAATAAAACATCACGCTAGAACAAATAGAAATAGAGTTCTTTAATAAAAAATAACAACAAACTTCGTACATGAATAAATGTTAGCTTCAATGCTAATAACAATAAAAACTTAAAAGTAAACCGTCCATCGTAACTTAGATACAAATCTATGTTCTATCTATACTTAATAAAGCAACAGAAACGAATAAGTCTGTACAAAGAAGGTAGTTAAAAAAAATGGTCTAGGGTACTTAAAATAAGCTACTGAACAAGATTATAACATTTTTTAAATCGTGTCTGTCTGTTTGTCTGTATGTTTGTTCGCGCATCACGTAAAATTTACAAGACAGATTGCGATGCCGTTTTCATTGTTGGATAGTTTAGGGTTTGACTTAAAAACTGGGGTACTTGGTATCTTAATCCGATGATTAGATGCCGAGCAATAAATAAATAAACTATTTGACAGCTGAACGAATTTTGAATAAATGTAGTATATAGTTCTTTATAGGTACTTATGGTCCTGGAATAACACGTATGGGATACTATTAAATAAAATGACCACGCAGGCAAAGCCACGGGTACAGCTAGTTAACCATAAAAAACAAAGTTACCAGTAAAAAACCAACCATCACTTGGGTACTTATTTTCCTGTTCGTGTGTTAAGTTATTAAGTTAACCGTTGGGTGGAGTCACCGGACTAAAGATATTCACACATTTTCTATTGGTTCTTATATGCGTAGGCGTAGACTTAAAACAATATAATTACTAATGTAAAAACAATGATTAATTTTTGTTTCTGTCTGATCAACAGCTAAGTTGATCGGTGTCGTGTTGTTTGAGTGTTTTTTAAATTGCTAATTTTTACTAGCATTAATTAGTATTTCAAACTCTTGGGAAAGATATATTTTAACAGTTTCGAATGGCGTTTATAGCTTTTAAAATATAATAAATGTGACTAATAGGAGAATTATATATTCGTGCAATTTATGCGTCAAATAGGACAATATGTCGTCCGACTATGCAACAGGTGACAATAGGTTTCATACACAGGTTTCATACAAAATTTTCAATCCTTTCCCACTTCGGTCGTACTAGCCTTATTATTCCTTGGTAATTTGAGGGTTTGCTCGAGTTATTTTGGAATAAAAATTACTTTGCGATTGAATTGCGGTTTTCACTGTTGTCACGAGGCGATCCTTGGGTTTGTTCCACTAGCCCAGGGACCAAACCTCAGTGGACAACATAAAAATACAGGAACAATTACGAGCACTTGGAGATGTTCATAAACAGAGATCTTGCACTCGACTATTCTATTCAGTCTTCTCCCAATTTAATATATTTGGTAAGAGTGTACCCTTGGGGCTCTAGTATTGTTATTATCACAGACTTTTCGTGCTTCAACAATACGGATCAAAACAACCACGAACGAAAGTACTATCATATATATTTAAAGGACTCCAAATGTAATAAACTTATTTAGGTACATATTTTATAACATATTATTTCGTAAAAAAAAACAGTTTTTGCTAATCCAATGACAATGTGGGAAGGACAGGTTATTTGAATTTAGAATTAATATAGACAAACTATCAAAAAGGTATGATTATGATGAAAGAGGTTTGACATCGTCACACTGTTGTATAACTCGGGATCTGAAATACTTTGCATTTCAATGCGACCATTTGCGGTCTGAACAAACTTTGATGAAAATTGTTAGGAACTTTTAAGGTTTATTAGTAGGAACTTAACATAGGATCCTGGAATAATAAAGACCCAGAAAAAAAACACGCGAGTAAAGTCGTAGGGCGCAGCTAGTTTAGTTTTAATAAAGCAATAGGAGCAATATATATATAATAATTTTCTAATAAAAAATATTTGGTACACGGACGAGATTCGAATTCGCATACTGTGCCTTACCTTGGCACATGCCTTTACGAATGCGGCTAAAAAAAAACATAAATTAAAGGAACGAAATAGTCTGAACAAAGAAAAAAAATTTAAAAAAAAATGTGTAGGGTACTTAAAATAAGCTAATGAACAAGAATATAACATTTTTTTAAATCGTGTTTGTTTGTTTGTTTGTCTGTATGTTTGTTCGCGCATCACGTAAAAACTACTGGGCCGATTGCAATGCGGTTTTCACTATTAGATAGCTTAACTTTTGACTTAAAAACTGGGGTACTTGGCTCAATCCGATCAGTAGAAGCCGAGCAATCTATAAAATATTTTTGACGGCTGAAGGAATTTTGATCAAATGTTGGTATATTGGTATGCTGGCCTTTATCTTGGACAAAGATTAAGCATCGCCATCCAACGTGGCAATACTGCCAGCATTTTGGGAACGCTGCCTACTGGTAGCCGATTATTAGATTAGTTTTTAGTTTTAGTTTAGAGTTCGTTTAGTTTACATAATTGTTTATATTTTAATAAAATGTTTATTATTGGTATTTTGGGTCCTTAAATATTACATAGAGTACTTTTAACCTAGAGAAATGTCCACGCGTGCAAAGCCGCGGGCATCAGCTAGTACAACAATAAAAGGAGACAATTCCATGCTTATATTCTTATACTAATACTTTAGGCTGTTGTCTAAAGTTATTCATGATGTTTGATTGGATAATTTTCGATATTACCTACTCAATTTTTATTAAAAACTGCAACTCTGCCAAAGTACTTACCAACCCAAGTACATAAATCCAATTTACTATGCAAAAACCACCCACAGCTTCCTACAAAAAACAACTGAAGTTTAAATCACCCCGGCGATAAATAAACACATAAAGATATACAATTCAACCGTCATTCTGATTAGGGGCCCACGAAAAAAGAAATGACGAAAAAACTTTAGGGTACGGCCCGCCCTCACGTTTTTTGTCCTTCACCCCACGATTATTATTGTACTATTGGTACATAATAGGTATTGATTTTTGGGGGAATATGTAGGGTGTGATTGGGCTTAATATGTTTGTTATATATGTTGAATATGATTATATACTCCTATTTTTGTATATAGTTGTATATTTGATCGATCCAAGTGATTGATGATAGAGAAATATCGTTTTTGTCATGAATGAGTGATATTTTAATGTTTTTTTTGTCGTGTGTCTGAAATTCAAGAGTGACTCACTGACTGCTTTTTCAGATCATGTGTCAGTGAGTCACTCTTTACTCACTGACACATGATTTGAAAAACTTGAAAGCAGGCAGTTGGTTAGTTAGAAAATAAGTTCATTGCAAGTGTTTGATTGCGTTGGTAGGTACCTAATTTAGCAGTATAAGTGATGTTGGTGAGTAGGTTAGAACACTTGCGTACCTATGTAAGAACACTTGGCCTACCTATGTAAGAATACTTGGCCTACCTGTGTAAGAACACTTGGCCTACCTATGTAAGAACACTTGGCCTACATATGTAAGAACACTTGGCCTACCTATGTAAGAATACTTGGCCTACCTGTGTAAGAACACTTGGCCTACCTATGTAAGAACACTTGGCCTACATATGTAAGAACACTTGGCCTACTTATGTAAGAACACTTGGCCTACTTTGAAAGCCAGCTGTAATAACTATTTCATGTAGAAATCAGCTAGTTGTATTTTGTAGTAGCAAGTTATATTGTTGTCGGTCATACATCAAAATCACATATTATTATGTAGGTACATCTAAAGAAAGCAAAAGTCGTTATCGTTTTGTTTAATTTGGTTTGTTGTGTTACCGCAATCAAGAACATTATTTCATTTCAGGGCCCCAAAGAAAGCGGATCGGTAACTAAAACCTCAATAATATTCAAAATATTGGAACTAGCTTCATGAAAGACTGTATTACTCATTTTGTGTACTATATTCATTTATTTTTTTTATTTATTTGCGCTTGACTAACACCAGAGCTCAAGCAACGGGGTATGCTGAAAACCAGCCCTGCGTAGACTCTTAGTCTGCGCAGTACAGTGCTGAGCATACCACAATTGCCAAACAAGCTCAATATTGTAAAAAAAAACATCCATAAGCATGCTAACATGACGCGCGGCTCGGTAAAGTTGTTATTACAATGTTACTAACTGTCGCGAGTCATGTTATCGTGGAATATCTGTATTGATGATTATATTGATTGTTTTGTTTGTTTGCAATAAATACATTTTATTATTATTATTATATTCAATTTTATAGTGCTTAAATAAAAGTCATAAAAGTTTAAGATTATGAAGTATTCAAAATAGAATAAAAGGTGTAATTTTTAACTAGATTTCGAAAAATGTGTTATGTATACAATTTTCAAACATTTAAGTATTTTGTATTTCCACCACGAGTTTCTCTATCTTTTATTTATGCTTTTTAATACAATCGCCAAAAATATATAAAAAGGTTTTACTCCTTCCTATATTTGCAATGAAATAAACTTTAATCTAGTTTTTATTTTACAAGTATTGCTCAAATATTTTAAAAGGTATCGCATTTCTTATAACCGACCCGCTTTCTTTGCGGTCCACTGTATTTCAAACTTTAGTTAAGTCTCAAAGTAAACTCGCCTCTAAACTTGTAAGTTACATCACAAATTAAAATGAAACCAACAGAAAATTAAACGCCGCCAACCACCCGGCCACTTGAAAACTCGCGGGAATTCCTCATTTCTCTCTGAGATTATTCTTAAGAGGGAATTATCTTTATACGTCACTTTAGCTCGTCTTCATAACTGAAACATGGATTTTAGCATTAATGCCTTTTCAGCGAGAAGATAACTAGGAGAAGCAGGAAATTTAGATTAAAAAACTAATGTAAGAACAACGTTTCATTTAGAATGCTTTGCCATCGAGTTGTGAGCTACCCTGAAAGTTTCAGCCGGAGAGCTAATCGGGAAGTGCTTGAAATTTAAGATGCAGTTGCAAGATTCCACACGGAACGATAGAGACAGACAAACAAGAAAGAGACTGGTATTAATTAGGAAAACATTGGATCACGGGCGGGACTCGAACCTTCACCATGCGTGCCTCTGCGCGACACATCTTTAACCTACTAAATACACCGCCATCCATATTTTTCTCTCAGTTTATCAGTACTGGCACAGGTTATTTAAAGTTCCGGGCCTTTTTACCCGACTAAGGAGGGTTGTGTGTTTGGGTTGCTTGTATGTTTGTATGTATCATAGGCGGGTCTTACGGCCTAAACGGCTTGATAGATTTTGATAAATGAGATATCCTTGGATTCTTCTTGATCACGAGAGTACTATAGGATATATGAAGTGTCAAGAAAACCAATATGGCGGCTTATAGCTGCCATATTGTATTTTCAACGGAACAAAAAAATACTATGGAGTGAGGTATCAAAATACAGGTCTTTAAAATACCATTTCAAAAATATATAATTCTTATAACTTAATTAACAGTAGCAATTTTATTTTAAGCTTCTTACAAAATTTTCATTTTTAGATTATTTATTTTATTGTTAATACTATAGTCTTATGTTGCAATTGCAACTATTAATGTAAAGTAAAATCATCACCATCATCATCAATTCAGCCTTCCGAAGTCCACTGCTGAACATAGGCCTCCCCCAAAAGAGCGCCATGAAGAACGGTCTTGTGCCGCCTCCATCCACCGACTCCCTGTGATGGCTACAATGTCGTCCGTCCATCGCGTAAGGGGTCTCCCTACACTTCACTTGCTTATTCGTGGTCGCCATTCCAGAACATTTATCCGCCAGCGGTTGTCGGCTCTGCGAAGTACGTGGCCTGCCCATTGCCACTTCAACTTGCAAATTCTGAGAGCTATGTCGATAACCTTGGTTCTTCTACGGATTTTCTTGTTACGGATCTTATCATGTAGTGAAACTCCAAGCATAGCTCTCTCCATTGCACGCTGCGTGACTTTGAGCTTATGTATGAGACCAATAGTGAGACACCATGTCTCAGTGCCGTATGTCATCACTGGTCACATGTCACGCACTGATTATAAACTTTCGTCTTGAGGCACTGCGGTATCTGTGACGAGAAGATGTGGCGTAATTTCCCGAACGCTGCCCGTCTGAGTTGGATTCGTCGGTTGACCTCTTTGTCGAAGTTGGATCTACCCAATTGAATCGACTGACCCAAGTAGACATAGTGATCAACAGCTTTGATAATATCGTTCCCAACATAGATTGCTATGGGTGCGACACGGTCATTTGACATGATGTTCGTCTTACCCATGTTTATTTTAAGACCCACCTGTTGAGAAACAATATTGAGGTCACTGAGCATTGTACTTAGGTCTTCCAGGGTTTCTGCCATGATGACTATATCATTAGCAAATCGAAGGTGAGTGATGCATTCGCCATTGATGTTAATACCATATCCGTTCCAGTTCAGAAGCTTGAATATATCTTCCAGGGCAGGGGTGAACAGTTTCGGAGAAATAACGTCTCCCTGTCTCAACCCTTTTTGCAGTTGGATAGAATTCGTGCTCCAATCCTGAAGACGGACAGACATGGTGGCATTGCTGTACAAACACTTCAACACTTCAATGTACCGGTAGTCAATCTGGCACTGATGTAACGACTGTAGCAATGCCCAGGTCTCGACTGAATCAAAGGCTTTCTTGTAGTCCACAAACGCTAGACATAGTGGCACATGGTCTTCGGTCTTCTGTATAATCTGCCGGAGCGTATGAATGTGGTCTACGGTGCTGAAGCTCTTCCGGAATCCAGCTTATTCTGGAGGCTGAAAGTCGTCGAACCTACGAGCCAGACGGTTTGTAACTGCTCTCGAAAACAGCTTATAGACGTTGCTCAGCAGTGAAATGGGTATATAATTCTTCAAGAGGGTGTTATCACCTTTCTTGAAGAACAGTACCACTACGCTCCTGTGCCACGCCTCTGGCGTATCACCCTCAAAGATGACTGAGTTAAACAGCCTCTGAAGGACTTTAAGTACCGGCGTTCTACCCGCTTTCAGTAGCTTTGTAGTAATTCCGTCCTCCCCTTGCTTGCTGTCCCTTGTTGCTCTTAAGGTGTTTGAGGGCCATTCTGATCTCAAATAAGCTGACGTCCGGGATGTCTTCAGTATAATGTCGGGTCGAACAGGCTCTTGCCGTGCTAGGAGGACTACGCGATGAGGTGTATAATTATCCATAGAACTTCTCGAGCTTACTCAAAATCTCTGGTTTCGACGAAACGATGCTGCCACTGTCGGTTTTCAGCTTCGTCAACAGGCTTTGCCTAATAGACAGATCTCTTGCAAACACTTTTGAGCCCTTGTTCCGCTCTATTGCGTTCTTAATAAAAGTACTCGTAGTATTATAGGAACGCAAATCGTGTCGCATCGACTTGGAGATCTGTTTATTTAGCAAGCTGTAACTCGGAATATCCACTGAAGACTGCAGCCTCATTTCGCCTCGTTCTGCCATAAGTTTGAGTGTATGTTCAAAGAATTTGTGTGTTCTACTTTTGCGGTGGGTCTTAAAGAACTCTGACCCGACCACTTGACCAATTTCCACCAGCCCGTTGTCGTTATACATCCAGTTCATCGTCCGGGCGTTATGAGTGTGGGGCGTACACCTGTATTTCCTTCAATGAATATCGTTCGGTAATTCTGAGTATAAGGTATGCCACTCTGCTCGAAACGCTTTCGATCTTCACAACGTTATTGACAAGGGACTTGTGGACGACAAACCCGATACTGTGTTGGGACTGCTGGTCGCCCTCCCGGTATTACAGTAAGTTGCCGGAATTCAGGGTCATCGTATCCTCTCCCTCTCTTCGGACCTCTGATAACCCTATAATATCCCAGCGCAAGCGGTAATATCCAAGCAGCGGGTTGCCTTAGTCACCACGCTTGGCAGGCGGATTGGTGACTGCAGTGTAACAAATATGTACTCGGAGGACGCTGCTGCCCATCTTTCGGTGTGTATTCCCTTAGTCGCCTCTTACGACATCCACGGAAGGATTGGGAGGGGTCTTATTCTAAGCCGAGACCGCCACGGCTACAATCCGGCTACAATCGCTACTCCTGAAAATGTGTTTGCAAAATTTCATGATGATTGGTTGAGTACTTATGGCGTGAAAGCGTAACAAACAAACTCACATTCGCATTAATTTATAATATTAGTATGGTACCTTCTACCGCTCAAATTGAATTCTATAGTTGGTAGTTAGTTAATAATGTTAACGAACCACATAGCGATGGTATTTTAATACCACCATTTCAGTTCGCCCCTTTCCTATGGTTCCCGACGAACTAAACCCAGCTCATTATGTAGTTATGCAAGTTCTGAACAAGTTTCTATACAAATTGAACCGGTTTCTTTCATCTTGAGAAAAAAGCTATTGGAACTACGGGTACACGCGAAACAAACCGGGAACTATGGCGGAAAATATAACCGTCAAGTCGGCGCGGTGAGTTGTTGGTAGGGTCCCGTATGAATTAATAAAGATGTTGCGAGGTGGTCCTACAGGGTTTTTCCACTAGCCCAGGAACCGACGCTCAGCAGACAACATTAACGTACAGGAACAATCAGGAGCACTCGTGGATGTTTATCAACAGCACCTTCATGGACACTTTGTAACACAAGATGACCATGCAAAGAGATACTGCAAGCTATCAAGTGTAGCGAGGCGGTCCCCGAGTGTGTATACCACCTCAGAACTCTCAACGAACAATAATATGAAGTAGGTGCAGAGGAAACTTCGTGGTGCGAGCCGTCCTTTTGGCTTTTGATTTCTCTTAATTAGTAAAAAAGTTTGATATCTTGTAATGTTTTTTTTTATTATTAATATTTATGGATGCCTATCCGTCTATAAATAATGTTTTGAAAATGGTTGACTTTCGATTAAAGCATTACTGGGTTAAGAGGACAGCATTTCCTAATACCCTGTCACGGGATCGTGACCAATAAGCAATAATCATGTATAATACTTGGTAAATATTATGTTTATAATGATAATACTGATTTTATCGAGAAACGATGCGAAGATCCAGCAGTCATTTCGTCAGAACTGCGGGCTTTGAATAAGCAAATTACATGACCTTTCCTTTTCTTTTTTTTATCTTCTTATTTAACTGTCCTGGCGCATGGAACAAGAGTGTGGTCGTCCTTTTTTTTATATGTTAATTATAAAATATTTACGAAAAAAGCTTTTTTTGAAGGGTGAAAGAATGATACCACATTTAGTGTCTGTGCTGTTAACCATTGAGGAGTTCCCTAGTCAGGACCCAACCCTAAGTGCAGCAACCGTGTCATTGTAACACTTAAAACCGACTATCATAACAAAATGCGTACACAACATTTCGTGTCTGTGCTGTTGACCGTTGAAGAGATTCTTTATCTGGAGTTAATCCTAGATCTTGATTCCAGGTCATACTTACCATAAAAATACATTGACATCGGAAATGAATCAACATGTAAAAATTCAACTCCGCAGGAAAAGAGGAAGGATGATAAGAATTTAGCTTGCAGGAATTGACATAAACAAACATACATACGTACATACAATAAAATATTTTTCAAAAAAAAAACGACTTCATAATAAAATTGTTATTTTGTAAGCAATCACTAAAATGAATAAAATAATTACAATTGAGCCAGAACAGTATCACTTTTTCGGAATTACCAACGTAATAATAATGCATATATACAACATAAGATAAGAAAGAGTTTTTTGAAGGCGGTGCCAAGCCGAGCCATAATTATTAATATGGTTGAGCTTATTCAAAAAGATAATGTCTTAAACGGCTTGATGTGCTATATAAAATAATAAGCTTTTAAAGTAATTATCTACAAAAACTTTATCATACAAAAAACTTCATCATTTACTAGATTGCTGTATTCGTGTCAATCGGTTTGTGAACGTGTGAAAGGCAAAATCTGCTCGTGTGAGTCTCTTGTTTTGTCTCTTCTGCGTTTCGTGTCATAGACAACTGCATATTACTTCGTACGTAGTTAGGTATGTATTAATTTTGTAAAGAAAATAGTAGACACTCACTCACTATAGAATCAAAGCGTTGGTAAATTAAAACCAAGGATGAACAAAACCTACATATATAACAACTGAATTAGTTTTAACCATTTTCCATCATTTTGTTGTTGCGTTCCTGTGACTACCTTCCGGCTCCATCATCAGACCTTGAAAACCACATAACACCAGAGAACTCATCAAGACAAACCAAATGAGCCCAAACTCGAAGGGGTTCCATCATTTTGTTGTTGAGTTCCTGTGACTACCTTCCAGTTCCATCGTCCCTGGATATCACATAAAACCAGAGAACTCGCCAAGACAAACCAAATGAGCACAAACTCGAAAGGGTTCCATAATTTTGTTGTTGGGTTCCTGTGACTACCTTCCAGCTCCATCGTCAGACACTGGATACCACATAAAACTAGAGAATTCATCAAGACAAACCAAATGAGCCTAAACTTGAAAGGGTTCCATCATTTTGGTGTTGAGTTCCTGTGACTACCTTCCGGCTCCATCATCAGACCCTGAATACCACATAACACCAGAGAATTCATCAAGACAAACCAAATGAGCCCAAACACGAAAGGGGTTCTATCTTTTTATTGTTGATTTCCTGTAACTTCCTTCCGGCTCCATCATCAGACCCTTGATACCACATAAAACCAGACACGATTTCATTAAGACAAACCAAATGAGCCCAAACTCGAAGGGATTCCATCATCCAATTGTGTAGTTCCTTTGACTAGTACTTCTACTACTACTACTACTACTACTACTACTACTACTACTACTACTACTACTACTACTGTAGTTTTTAATTGTCATCAGAACTACACTCATGTGCAAAACTTCAGCATCTTCGGACGTCCTTAAATTGTTCAAAATTGACTTGCAATCCAGTCCTAAACATTATAACACAAAGCTTACAAAAAAAGCTAAAAAGATTTAAAAAAAAAAGCAATAAACCAATTTTGATGAAATTTATACAGTACCACATACTAGAGGTCTTCTTACTCAAGTAAAAACAATCAGTTCAGAAATCCCAAGATGTTAGAGAACATAAACTATAAAACTACTGAACCAATTTTGATGAAGTTTGTATGGGACTACATGGAAAGTTTATCCTTTTAAATAAAAAAATAACCATCTAAATAGATTTAGAAATCTTAGAGATAAACACAAAATCAAGCAAAAATAAACACAAAATCGAATGGATTTACTCAACAAAACTATTTATTCACGAAAAACTGCTGATTTTTTTTTGATACAATTTATATGGGACTATCTGGAGAGTATATCATTTGAAACAAAAAAGCATTTTTAAAATCGGTCCACAATTGATGGAGATATCGACCAAAATACATTTAAAAAAAATAACATACCTACAGCCGAACATATAACCGTCTCCTTTTCTGAAGTCGATTAAAATTAAATAAAATCTGTTAAAAAGAGTGACAAGACCCTTTTGAAAAACTATCGACCTATTTCACTCCTAAGCAGTGTCTACAAGCTGTTTTCAAGAGTCATCAAAAATTTTCTTGCACGGATATTCGACGAATCAGCCAATAAAGTAGGTCGGGTTTCGGGGAGTGTACGCCACGATAAAGAACTTCCACACACGCGGCAGATTATACAGAAGCCCGATGTGTATAATCATCCCCTGTGCCTAGCGTTTGTGGACTATTAGAAAGCCTTTGATTCTATCGAGATTTGGTCTGTTTTGGAGTCCCTGCAATGATGCCAAATCGACTGACGGTATATCCAAGTGTTGACAATGACAGTCCAAATACAGAACCAGCAGTTCAAGCATATCCCCCTGCATCGAGGTGCGAGAGAGAGGGGACGTTATTTATCTGAAATTGATCTTAAATGCATTGCATCCTTCCAGTGCATACTCTGGACTGTGAAGGATGTGGCACTAACATTAACGATGAGTACATCTCACACTTTAGATTCGCGAATGACATCGTCATTGTGGCAGAAACATTGCAGGACTTTAAACAGATTTTGGACCGCCTAGCTGATTCATCTCAACGCATTGGTCTTCTGATGAACTTATATTCAATGAATCTATTATTCCGGAACAAATTGCTGTTTACGGAAACTGTTCTTCAAGAGTATGTTTATCTGGGGAAAATTTTGCAACTAGGTAAAATACAAAATCGAGAGAGAGACCCGCAGAAGAATACAGCTAGGCTGGGCAGCATTTGGGAAACTTCGTCAAGTTTTCTCGTAGGCAATACCGATTTTTGTAAAGATAAAAGTCTTTAACCTTTGCGTCCTGCACTTTATGACATTCGGAGCCGAGTCGTGGACACTCACATTTTTTTTTTATTACGGTCTATGCAATCGTTTGACCACGATCTCACCTGATGGAAAGCGATGATGTGGTCGAAGATGTAGCACGCTTGCCTAGTAGATACCTATTCACTCTTGACTTGAACACACCAGGGTTATAATTTACCGGAAACACTGACGAGGGCAGGGCATTCCACTCCTTTGCAGTTCTTATAATAAATGAAGAAACGTAACGCTTCGTTCTTGTGCGAGGTATTTCAACCATGAATGGGTGGCGTTTTGCTGATCGTCTAGTCGTACGGTGATGGAAAGGTGATGGGGGAATCAGGTTGTGCAGTTCTTGTGCACACTCTCCATAGTGCAATCTGTAGAATACCGCCAGGCTTACTACCTCACGTCGATGCGCCAGACTTTGAAGCTAAAGAGTAAGCTTCAAAGTCTGGCCAGAGTGTCATCCCCAATGAGCCTGATAGCACGTCTCTCAATTGAATCCAAAGACTCGAGCTGATACTTGGCAGAACCATCCCTGAGGTGGCAGCAGTACTCCATACAAGATCGGACCTGTGCTTGATAAAGATTCAAAAGCTGTCTCGGTGTGAAGTAAGGCCTAACCTTAGACAAAATACCAAGTTTTTTTGCAGCTACCTTGGCTTTGGATTCAATATAAGGCCCAAAATTCAGGTTTGATGTGAGTTCGACACCCAAAAGCTCCAAATGGTCGCCTATTGGTATTGTCACACTTTGGAAAGACGGAGATCGGTGTAGAGGACTCTTTTTAGCAGAAAACAAACACGCTTGCGTTTTAGTAGCATTAAACTTAACCAGGTTAGCATCGCCCCAATCAGACACGGCTTCTAAGGCTACATTTAAACGGTCTACTATAGCCTCTCTCTGAAACTGGACAGCGTCACAGCTGGCTTGAGCAAAGTGGAAGTGTATCTCTCAACTACAGTACTGTCATCAGCATACCCAAAGGTACCGGGCTTCAGAAGGTCATTAATGTGCAGTAAAAACACTGTAGCCGAGAGAACCGATCCCTGAGGTACACCGGCATTGATAGCCATTTGATCAGACAAGCAGCCCTCTAAGACTACTCGAATAGATCGTTCCCGCAATAAATCAACTATCCAATTGCATAAGCCAACAGGTAAACCATATGAGGGAAGCTTGTTTAAAAGGCCATCGTACCAGACCTGATTAAATGCCTTCGATATGTCAAGGGAGACGGCAAGCGCTTCACCATGCATGTATGGCTATGGCTTCGGTACGTGAGTGGCATACGCGAGAAGATCCCCAGTAGACCGGTTTCGACGAAATCCGTATTCCCGGTCACTGAGAAGATCATTGTCTTCAAGGTATGCCAAGAGCCTAATGTTTATGACACGCTCCATACACTTACAGAGTAAGGAGGTTATCGAGATGGGACGATAATTGGCCGGATCAGCACGACTACTCTTTTTTGGTACTGGTTGTACATTGGTAAGCTTCCAGCTCTTCGGAACTTTACCTGAGTGAAGAGAGAGGTGGTACAAAGGCGAGGAGAGGCGGTTAAGATGGGAGACAATTCGGGCGCACAGTTTTTCAACACAATCTCTGGAATACCATCAGAACCATTGGCCTTGTTCACATCTAGAGCTCGAAGCGTTCTGAGAACCTCCTTCTGGCGAATTCGGGCATAAAAACCCCGCAATGAGGAAGGCAGGCAGGTGTCTTGCCAGAAGCATATAGATGCGAGGCTTCTGTAAAAAGAGAATCAAATAAAATCTCTTTGTCTCCAGCAGTGTGAGCTAGTGATCCATCAGATTTCAGCAATGGTGGCAGTGAAGGGCGGCAGAAGTTTTCTTTGACCGACTTGGCCAGGGACCAAAAAGCTTTGCTACCCGCGGGGTATGAAGCCACTTTGGCTTACTGACTTACGTGATCAAAATGCGCCTTCCTAAGTATCTTCTTGCAGGTCTTAGCGGCAACGTTAAATTTTCTTTTCTTAGCTCGAATATCAGAAGACTTCAGACATTCAATCGATTTTAAGTCGCTCAGCGGGCTATGAAAAGAGCTATCCTTGAACATTCTCTGAAAGATCGTATCCAGAGTAAGGGGATCCGGCAGACAACCAAATTTGTCAACATAGCCATTAGAAGAAGAAGAAAATACATTTTTCTTCTTCTTTGAATTTGAATTTGTTTTTAGAAAATCTTTTGATTTATAGAGTGTTTCATTGAATAATTACTATTTTTAGATATAATCTTTACATAGCCCACTCTAAATTCATTTTTACATACTTACCTCAATTGATAGCCATTGTGTGAGCTTCGTAAGTAAATGCGTTGATAGTGAGGATACATTATACCTTCGCAAACGTTGCGTGGCTATCATGTGGTTATGCTGCAGTAGATACACCTCAATCAAATCAGTCGCATAAATATTTATCCAAAACGCGACCAAAAATGAGTCCGTAGTAACGAACGATGGTAAAGATATATTTGTAGAAGAAATCAGTCCGGGAGAAAAGCGAAGGTTGTCGGTTTTATAATGCACTAACTTGTTAGAATTATATGGTGTACCATACACACGAATGCAAGCGCAACGGAGTCAATGAATAACTACTTGTGATAACTACTAAAACGTAGTGATTATATTCTCTTTGATAACTACAAAATGCAAAAAAGTATTCACATGTTACATGACATAGTGTGATGTGACATATGTCTGATATTTCTCGTAGTCCGATTTTGTTAAGTGAAAAGCAAAATCGTATTGAATTATTTTTAAGAATGAAATAACAAACAAATAATCAAGTCAAAAAATGTTGCAATTTACAATATTATTATTATTGTTGATAATAATATTGTAAATTGCAACATTATTGTTATTATTGATTCATTTTTCATTTATAAGTTTATTTATCATCGTACATACATTTCATTGAACGGAAAGTAAGACATTCAAAATCTCGTTGATTTTCAGATAGAATAATTTAATTACTTTTAATAGCAGCCCTTTAAAGCCTGGAGTTTTAGACATACACAACACATGCCGTAATGTCTATATATTTTTTATGAATATTAATAATTACCTGCAGTCAAAGTACGTTCTAGGCAAAAACTGGCCATGTCCTTTTAAATAGAGTTTTTTTTTTCATGCAAAAACTGAGAGCCCTAATCTATTTTAAAATAGGTGCGCATGCGCATTATCATGTAACTTTAATACTTAACAAGATTTTATACAGTTTTACCAAAATTAGCCAAACAAATGTTGCATATTAAAGTAGCAAAAAGCGAACCAGTTTTCTCAAAATTGGACTTACAATTGGGTCTAGAAATCAAATTTATACCTATTTAAGACAGCATAAGTTAAATTTATAACCAAATAGGCAATTTGTTTCAGAGGCTTGTACTAACAATTGAAGCCAATACACAGATCTGTATATGAATTATTATTATAAAGAGGGTTTCTACGGACCCCTAATAAACTGAGCAACGGAGTCGGAGTTCCACAGTGCATAATTAAATTAATAAGTTAAGATCCAATTAATATTGGTTTTAATTACTTGGCTTCGTGTTATTTTTGTACCATTGAAGGAACAACGGTTGAACTGTTTCTAATATTAATATTGGCAGCGGTAAATGGATTAAAGTTGACTAAAACATTCTTACGCGGTAAGTTAGATTAGTCAGACCTAAGCTTGTAAAAGGAAAAGGAGTTGCTCTACTACTAATCTAATTAAGTTAGTGTAATATGTGGCATTTTATATACGTCAAGGAACCTTAGACTATTACGCAACTGTGAGCACAAGTTGAAAGAACTGGTCTCACCGCTAGGGTTGCAGACCTCCCGGTGGCCAGGTGGGCTACGTATCGGTCCAGTTATTGAGTACTTACATATAATCTATAGTGCAGTGCTTCCATTATTACTCATTCAGTACACTAAAGTGTAGTTCCTACATCTATGGACGAATCGATTGAGTAACGAACAGTGTCATTTTCTACCAGACGTCAGCTGAAACTGTTCCTAATAAACGAAAGTTTGTTACTATATATCGGATAGGTAGGCTACCAGCTACATTCCGTTAGCATAATGTACGGAGATGATAGAATATGATATTTATTTCAAAAAAAGCTTCTGTCAAAGTTACAAAGCATTACAGTCAAACTAGGGAAAATAGTCTCCGTGAAAAGCTTATGTGACGCCACGTTATTAGTAGGTTGATTACGAATAGTTGCTGTGACAATGACGTATAGTGATTATGGAAACAGAACATATCACAAATAGCGCATTGTAGGCACTGAAGTATGTTTTATCTGTTTGATTGTAGGTATACGTAATGTTATGGGGAATGTTTACAACCCGGCGATTGTGTGTTTTAGAAGACTAGAGTCTTAGACGTGTCATCATCATAATCAGAATCAGCCTATATATTCGTCCACTGATACGCAGGCCTAATGAGCGCCAATGAGCCCTATGTACGTCGATTTTTCTTGAACTGAAAATCAAATGTGTAAATTAGATGACTTATGTCATAATGTCGAAAACAGACAAATGTATGACATAAAAATTATAATTTGCAAGGGAGAATTGCCCCCTGCTCACTTCACTCCTTGTTTTATGGCATTTGTGGAGTTGCCATTCCACAATTCCGTCAATATCATGCCCCGTGCTTGTCTCGTTACAAAAAAAAGTTTATATTGTCTGCTAAATAAAGATTTTTTATGAATTTAAAACTAAGTACGTTTGACCGCTATCTCGCTCGAAGACAAAAGCTAAAACATGTCATGCTTCTTAATTTCTACAGTGCATCTTTGGATGGCTCTAGACTCGCCAAACAGGCTTCTAAGAACAATACATGAAACGGGCTAAAGCTAAAAAAAGTATAATTAAAAAAAAACAAAAAAAAAGGTTTTACGACCTTTTTTCAAGTATTTTTTTTTGTACATTTTTTACATTTTAGGTCTTTCTTCTTATTTTTTCTTTTTATTGCTTTGTCATCTGTTTGTGAGCTACGCTGAAAGTTTCAGCTGGATAGCTAATCGGGAAGTGCTCGAAATTTGAATTGCAATATTCCAGGACAAAATACATACATACACACGAATACATACATACAAGTGAAGTTAAATAAAAGCTTTTAATAAAAAAAGTGTTATCCAGCGCATCTCCGACATCTCTTTCGTAGTCAGCTCACCTCCTCAAAGAAAATATACGCACTACTCGTGGTGGTCGTCCTACGCTCCTACGTGCCATTTATTTTAGGTGATTCTGAGAACTATTTCGGTAACTTCCGTTCATTTGCGGAACTCGCCAACACTGCGAGCAAAATAGGGCGAAAAACAATGAAATAATTAGCAAAGAAAGAAGAGACCAAAATATTTTCTTTTGTTCCGTTTTTTTGACTTCTCGTGACACCGTGTCATTAAAGTACCGTCTATGTTATCCTTTCTCAAAGCCAATCGAATTTATCTTTAAAAGCCCTATATTTTTTACCATAACAATCGAACCTTCCTAATCGATTAACTACAAATTATGGCTCGTGCCCACAGTGTTGTTAGAAATGCTTCGACACTTCTATTGATTGTTTGATCTCATAAAAACAGGTAGCAAACAGATTTGCACTAACGAAATAAAATTATACAGCTAGTGAAAAAAGACGTAACATTAATTGTTGGTTTAACACTTACGTCATTTTGCCATTGTGTATTTTGCAGTGCGAAATGCTTAGGGTAGTTTCCAAGACAGCTTTGCATTCAAAATGTTTTTATAATACTTTTTGTCGACTTGAAGTTGATCCCGTGTGTGAACTGAATTTTAATTGTTTTTTTTTCGTTTGCCACTTAACTCGATCACGGTAGATGTGTTTTGTATGCCGTGTTTTTGATACTGGCAACTTTTTGTTGAATTTTTTCGCGCAGTTAAAAACGTGAGAGTTCAAATGAGTTGCATTGCATAATTTAAGTTACTTATTTTAACCGGTTTCACCCTTGTTCTCAGACAAATTTTAAAATAGTTAACAAACAAACGTTAGTTTTTTTTTTTTTTTAATAAATTGCTTCGACAATAAAAATGTGTAATTCAAGAAGGCGAATTTGGTTCACAACTTCCCGTTGTTGTGCAGTAATTCATTTTACTCGTCAAACATTGTCATATCAAAATTTAGCATCGCATTTACAGTAACATGTAAAAAAATAAGTTTATATGACTATTAGTTGTGCCCGCGGCTATACCCGCGTGGTCATTTCTCGGGGTTAAAACTAACCAATTTTTCATTCCAGGACTAAAAGTACCTACGTATAATGTACAAAATACAAGCTTCGAACCGGCGCCAGGTAGTTTTTATCGACAACTAAGCTTTTAATCATCAGATTAAGATACCAAGTACCCCAGATTTTAAAACTAAGTAAATCCAAAAGTGAAAACCGCATCGCAATCGGTCTAGTAGTTTTACGTGATGTGCGAACAGACAAACAGACAGACACCATTTAAATATATGTATTACACTCATGTTCAGTAACATTACAAGTACTCTTTACTACACAATTTTTTAATTATCTTCATTGTACAGAGTATTTTTTTTATACTGCTTTATTATAAGTATAGATATAGATAGATGTCATAGTCTTTAAATATATTAGACGGTAACAATTTATATATTCTATTTATTCATTGGTTGCTCGGTTACGAGCTCGCACGCGTTTTTTGTGGCAAACGTGCAAACTTCAGGGCCTCCATTCTGTTTCCAGCGATCGACTTGCGTTATCGCGGTTCAATAGTCAACAGAATCGGGGCCCAGGTTGCGTATGAATCGGGACCCACGCGGATTCTACAGGTTTTGCCTTACATCTTTGCATTTTTGGAGAAATCGCTTCTACCATTCCAAACCATAAACAAATCGATAAATTATGTTTTTTTTTATTAATCACAGAATAAAGTACGTTTATAACTTTTTATTTTTATCATAATTTGTAAAAAAATTGAATTGATGAGAGTTTAAATACCGATATTTTCTCGTAATAAATCTCGCAAGTTCGTGAAAAATAATAATAAATTAAGAACACAGAACAGCTACAAACGTAGTTTATTCTGTGATTAAATCGAAATGTGAAGAATATCGATTTAATGCTTGATTAGGAGTAACTTACGAGTGAGTACTTAATGAGTGCGGCAGTAAGAACCAAAAGTGAATTGCTAAAAGAAACCCACAAAATGAAAAAAAAAACATCCCTTCGTATTTAACCATAATCCTCCAAAAAATAACGAAGACATCATCAACAGGGAAACGTGTTCACTAATTAATTTTTAGCGAAAAAATTGAATTAAGGGGTGCAAATTTCGACGAAACTTAAATAAAAATGCAGATAGGTAGAAGTTTGTTAACAAGGGGGGGACTACACCCCCTCTTTTGAAGTTCAGGAGTGCGCGAGCGTGAGGGGCGGCGTGTGCCTGCTTAGGGGTGAAAAATAAGTCTCTCCCTTTAAATAAGATATCTACGAAATTGAAATTGTTGAGGCGTATATTTTTTCGTTGGATGCCTTCGGGGTTTGGGCACATAGATTTATTTATCGGGAATTGAATCAGGAAAGTTGGAAGCTTGCGCTCTCTCCAGTACATATTATTTTCTAAAATATATTTACTCACATATTAATGTTACAGTGTGTGACTTTTGTATGTTATTAAATTACACATAGATTATACAGTGTTGATGTCATACGAATTGGATCATGACCATCGTGGTTTCAACTTTTTTTAATAGAAAATTTCGACCGTCATAAAGTTAAAGGTATATACGAAATACTTGGTGGTGTTCATCATCATCATCATCATAATTTCAGACTTTAGCAGTCCACTGCTGAACAAAGGCCTCCCCCAAAGAGCGCCACGACGAACGGTCTTGTGCCGCCTCCATCCACCGACTCCCTGCGATGGCTACAATGTCGTCCGTCCATCGTGTGGCGGGTCTCCCTACTCTTCACTTGCTTGTTTGTGGTCACCATTCCAGAACCTTTATTTCCTAGCGGTTATCAGCTCTATGAACTATATGGCCTGCTCATTGCCACTTCACCTTGCAAACTCTGAGAGCTATGTCGATAACCTTGGTTCTTCTACGGATTTCCTCGTTACGGATCTTATCACGTAGTGAAACTCCAAGCATAGCACTTGTACTATTATTTATTCTGTGACATAGCTCTCTCCATTGCACGCTGCGTGACTTTGAGCTTATGTATGAGACCAATAGTTAGCGACCACGTCTCAGTGCCGTATCCGTATGTCATCACGCACTGATTATAAACTTACTGTACTTACTACTTACAAGGTACTGCGGTATCTGTGACAGAAGATATGGCGTAATTTCCCGAACGCTGCCCATCCGAGTTGGATTCGTCGGTTGACCTCTTTGTCGAAGTTGGATATACCCAGTTGGAGGTGGTAGGTAATCTCATAAAATCTCAGTTAATTCAAGGCAGGCCGTTATTTGTTTTCTTACGACTTGCCCCGCGTTCACAGTTTAGTAACAACATGTGTGACCATGTTAGTTTTAAACTTTATATAAACAACGTGTTGCAGATTTTTACTGTTCATCAGTCAAAAGCAAAGTATTTATTGTGAATACGCAAATTAAAATCACTTGTACAAGTAATTACTTATCATCACATGAACAAAGATAAGAACATAAATTATTTTAATAAGATCAAATCAATAAAATTTCGGTAAACTAAGTATGCTTTGAGTTTAAAAAGGAAATTTCCCTTTTATGTGACGACTCAGAGTTGAATCTTGCACAGGAAAAGGAAAACCCTTCTGACTCTACCGGTGCTGCGAAAATACGCCCGTTAGAAAAGAAAGCACCAAGAAACTCTACGGCGACGTAATTATCTCCATTGTTGTTAATTCTTTATATATATTTTATATGTCAGAATTTATGATGTGTCACATGTAAATGTCAAATACAAAATATAAAAGTGGCAACATGTTCCAGATGTCCATAAGCAGCAGTAACTTATTATATTTGGGCTAACAAGCAGGCTGCCACTGTTTGTTTGTCTCCTTGATACAAAAATAATAGTCTGTATCCTGGTGTAGTTTATATGAAACTAATCTTTTATAATCTGTGAGATATGAGGAACAAAAATGAAGCACACAAAAAACAGGCGAATTAAAAATCCACCTTCCAAACATCGATCAACAAGCATCTTCATAAAAAACCCGACTGCGAACAAAACTAAGGAGGCAAAAGTTTAAGTGAGAATAGTTGCTAACCGACTTTAAATCGTTTTAGATCCTAAATGGTCATTTGAATTGAAAAATTATAAGAGAAACCTAAAGATAATTTTCTAATATCTATTCAATGAAAAATTTAAAGTTTTAAGTTTAAAGTTGACTTTAAATTTTTCGTTTTCATAATATGGCGCCTGGTTGTCGCCATATTGAATTTTGATTACTGTCATGTCTTTAGTAGATGAGGACAAATCGGTTAACGTAAGAATCATCAAAATCGGTCAACGCGTTTGGTATATATGTATATATATATATATATATATATATATATATATATATATATATATATATAAATAAAGGAAAAGACAGACATACATATGGTGATAAAAAAATACCCTTCGCACAGTTGGTTAAAAAAATGCGGTAGTTACGCATAGATAAAGTGGGCTATGTATGTACGTTATGTACAAAAAGGCAGAAGCCACCAAAATTAAATGTTAAGACGTCACCCTCCCCAATTGATTTCCATAATTGCAATAGCAAATTGCGAAAAGAAATGCTCTTTTTGGGGTGCTTGGGGGTGTTTAGTCCAATAATTTTCGTCTTAAGTATTTGTAGAGTCAGCAAGTAAGTCTTTTCTAATTATTTTTATAGGCACTGGCTATCAAAAGTGTAAGAGTTAATTGTTAGCCCAGTATTAGTCCACAGCTGGACTAATACTGGGCTAACAAGTAGGTTCTGCGGCCGCCTTTTGCAGTTTTTCATTCTACCTGGCCAGTGAGCGTCCTACATTCTTGTCTCCGCGCCGATTCATGGACTAGTTTCAAAGACTTTTGTCTGAACAGCATAACTGTCAGAAAAGCTATTCAGCATACTTTCTATGGGGGTTCAGCTACGCAGCATACTTTGTATGGTGGTTCAGCTATTTAGCATATTTTATGTGGTGGGTCAGCTATTTAGCATACTTTCTATCAGCTATGCAGCATACTTTGTATGGTGATTCAGCTATTCAGGATAATTTATATGGTGGTTCAGCTACTCTGAATACTTTCTATGGTGGGACAGCTATTCAGCATACTTCCTATGGTGGTTCAGCTACTCTGCATACTTTCTATTGTGGTTCAGCCATTCAGCATACTTTCTAATGGTGGTTCAGATATTCAGTAAACTTTCTATAGTGGTTCAGCTAATCAGCATACTTTCTATGGTGGGTCAGCTATTAAGCATACTCTCAATGGTAGTTCAGCTATTCAGCATACTTTCTATGGTGGTTCAGCTATTCAGAATACTTTCTACGGTGGTTCAGGTATTTAGATCTGTTAGTAATGTAAAAGATTAAAATCATTGATATCAGGAAAAAAAATGTGGCAGTGTTACAAAGATCATATAACTTTCAGGTTAAATATGGACTCCGTACATGGCTTCGCGACGTTTATATCTTGGGTGTCCAGAATTCTGAATGTATATTAGTAGAGGGAGTGTCTTTAATTACACTCCTCTCTATAGTGATTCGCATTCAGCTTTGTATAGGTCAAAAAAGGCCCAAGTCAAACTTAGGTAGGTATGCAAAAAGTTGAAGCCAGAGAACGTCAGAAGATACATCGACGAGGGCATCATACAGGACCATAACTGACAGCTGGGCATCATACAGCTCATAAACTGGACCACAAAAGCTAATAATCACAAGGAATGGAACGCAAATTCCGAACGATCCGACATTTGGTAGTTTCTATACAGTACATATACTGATGACAATCGATAGATCTCGACATATAAAGATAGGTACAGGTATCTATCTATGTCGAGACTGCAAGCCCAGGTGCCTTTAAACTTTTTTTGCTGTCTGTACGATTTCAATCAGAGGGACCTCCGAATTTCCTATTTATTTTTTCTCAAAGCCTCAATAATAAATGCAAATAACGACCAAATGGTGCCGTCCGTCGTCTATAATGAAACTCGTGAATTAGGTGTGTTATTCGTTATTTTCTAACAACAGTAAAAAGGTACCTACACACTGTACAAAGGTAAATGATCCTTGGGAAATGTAATAAGCGTCTGACACTCGAAGTGTTACCAATTTCAGACTGCTACAAAATAACTATTAATGACAGTGACAGCCAAGTTGCAAACAATTAATTAATAATAATAACAATTATTATAATTTAATATTGTGATTGCCTTACATTTGGCTGGAAAATCACAAGCAACTGAAGCAACCATTGTTCAAGAGCTCGAGCGCCTGCAGTGCAGGTGAACTATATGAAAGTGCCGATACGCTGAAAACATGCAGTACTTTGTCGGTAATGGGACTGAATCCCACAATAACAGCGTGCAGCGTGCGATGCCTTTGTCGGAAGATTCGATGGCATTATTCCTGTCAAATAAGGTCATATTGAGCAAAAACTTTGGGCTTACCTGAAATGTAGGGACTTTATTTCTAGCATCACCCTGAAATTTTGCATAATTGTACGCCAATTGACCAAATAACTACATTTTCAGGTTTTCATTTTTATATTTTTTCATGAGTGATGTACCTAGTATTATACTCATAAAGAGGATGTCATCTTTTTTCATCAACCTCATTTCATAGTTTAGCACTGTGCGCTGTCTACACACATTTTTATACTTCTATTCTTAAATGCCATTGACATGATGTCACGTTGTTTTATACAAAATATCTAGTTAGTTTTTTTTTTTTTTTTCATTTTGACTGTTTGATGATTGTGGGACATCTAATTGTGACTTTTATATTTGTAATTAACATTATATTTCATTATATATGACATTTGAAAAATGTATACAGAATTAACATACATGGAAAAAATTAAATCCCCGTCAAGTTTCTTGGTGCTCTCTTCTCTAACGGGCGTATTTCCGAAGCACTGGTAGAGTCAGAAGGGTGTTTCCTTTTCCAGTGTGAGATTTAACACTGTTGGCACATGAAAGGGAAATTTCCTGTTCAAACTCAAAGCATACTTAGTTTACCTAATATTTTATTGATGTGATCTTTTTATAATATTTTATGTATTTCTCCTTGTCCATGAGATGTTAATTTTGACTTGTAAAAGTGCTATTATTTTTGCCTATTTACAATAAATTCCTTAACTTTGACTTTAAATTAAAATAGTTCTATCGCAGCCATTGATAACAGCATATTACTCTCAGATCGTATTCATCAGATCGTATATCGCCTTCATTGTTTCTATCCGTTTCCTATCATTCTTACATTAGACTCATTCTCTTGTATAATATTTTTTCTCTTTGCTATATATTTAGTTTGTGTCAAGTACAGTTTGTTTGTTGCTTGAGTAGGCTCAAGTCTAAAATAAATATTAAAAAAAAACAGTTATAATATAAACTGTTTAAACATTAATAATAATGGACTCACAGGTTTCAATACACGACCAATTAACTTCTTTTAGTGTCCATCTTACAACGTTCTGATGCGTGGTAGCTCCTGCGACTATTTTATGATGTGGATATATTCAGGCTTAGTCTCAACCGTTTTAGAAATGGAATTTATAAGCATGTGTAAGTTCTGATGGATTTGCAAGGCGATACAATTCACCAACTGCGTTGTACCTCTTAGAATACCTATATTTATTGGTATATGTAACTTGATTATTTACGTAATTGTATGTATTCTAATATAATTTGTAAGTATGAATTTTATTATTTTAATAATAATACTGTAATTAGTTTGTTTTATATCAAATTCTGTTTTCAATCATGGTGTGTGTATATGGATTATGGATTTGTTCGTAAATTTGTATAAACCATGTAATCTTTATCATGTAATTTCCGTAATTTGTAACATGCACCAAATAAATACGCAAAAATAAACACTTAAAACTAACTAAACCAAAAAGTATATTATTTTGAGTAAAAATAATACATTTTTTGTCTCATGTCAGATTACTCATATCTATTATTATGGTACTTGTGCCTAGTTAACTCGTTAGTTAAGTCTGCAGTGATGCCCATACTATAGAGCTCAAATGTATCTAGCTCTATGTAGTTCCTACATTCTTAAGCAAATAAAATACAAAGCGAAAGTCCCGCTTCTATTCCTGTAAACTCTTAGACTTTCCATCTAAAACTAATCACAAAGTGAAAAAGCTTAAACTGTACAGATAAATTTAAAATTAGCCTTATAATAGTCTTTATTTGGCAAATCTTGATGAAACTAGGCCGGAGAGAAACCTTTTCAAAATGAAGAAAGAAAAACCATTAAAAACAATTTGGACGATAATTCCGAACTTTCGGCCGCTCTCGGCCGACTTGTCGGTCACAGACGACAGATCAAAATATTACTTGGGGACGTAATGGGCGTCTTCGGGTTTTGTTATGATTTTATGGAAGAAATTTGGATTGATTTGCTGGATTTTCTATTAAAGTTGAATTCAAAGAGGCAGAACGAATAACACTTATTCATTCACTAATCTATCTATCTATACTTATAATACAGCAATAAGAACGAAAAAGTAAGATAATTAAGAAAAAATGGTCTAGGGTACTCAAAATAAGCTACTAAGAACAAGAATAAAACATTTTTAAAATTCGTGTCTGTCTGTTTGTTTGTTAGTTTGTCTGTATGTTTGTTCACGCATCACGTAAAAAATACTAGACAAATTTTGGTGCAGTTTTCACTGTTGGATAGCTTAGGGTTTGACTTAAAAACTGGGGTACTTGGTATCTCAATCCGATGAGTAGAAACCGAGCAATCGATTAAAACTATTTGACGGCTGAACGAAATTTGATCAAATGTTGGTATATTGTACTTTTGGTTCTGGAATAACAGATAGGATAGGTACTTTTAACCCTGAGAAAAAAACCACGCATGCAAAACCGCGGGCTCAGCTAGTTCAAGTATAAAATTTAATATGTATGAATCTAAATTCTAAACATGTGCGCTTTAGAATTTATCTGTTAATAAATATCTAAATATATGTCATAAATCTTACAATAAGTAGGTAATCATAAGAACCATTAAAATAAAATTGGTGGCTACATACATTCTATATAGATTAGGTACTCGAAGCTTCGATGTTAGAGGGTGTTTCACCCTTCATTGTTACAGTCACCCCCGCGACTTACTCGTTTTTGTGACCCCATCTAATATGGTAGGGGGTAGTTAGCGAAAAATCAATAGTTTGCGCTTAACTTAACTCAATAATTTAAAGTTCATTGACATTTTTTAATAGCTTTTATTTAAATTCACTTGTATGTATGTATCTATGTATTTTGTCTGTCCTGGAATCTTGCAATTAAAATTTCGAGCACTTCCCGTTTAGCTATCCGGCTGAAACTTTCAAGGTAGCTCACAAATGACAATGCAATAAAATATTTAAAAAAAAAACCTGAAAAGTCAAAATGCAATAAAAAAAGAAAAAAGTGACATTAATTAAACACAAAAGTAGTAAAAGATTTTTTTTTATTTAATTTTTAGATTATACTTATTAAAGTTACGCCTATGTTATAACCTAAATATAATGTTTTCATAGAGAAAAAAAATAATTGTGCGAGTTCTTAGCTAACCCAACGCGCTTCTTGTTTACCTCGATCAATTGCGTTTACACTTAAAAAACGATCGTTTGAAGCGCGAGAGTCTACACAACGAAACTAATTAAATTAAATACGTAGCTAATGTAATTAATTTAATTATTAATTTTAATTTACCATTACCATCATCAGCGTGTAATAGTCCACAGCTGGACATAGTAGTACTATTATTTATTCTGTGACATAGGCTTCTAATGTGTGCCACGGAGTACGACCTGCTTTTACTATATATAAGTAACTTATTTTCCCGTCCGCGACTTTGTACGCGCGCACTACTGTTTATCGCGAAAAAAGCTTCCTATTTTCTTCTAGGATATTAAAATCAATGCAAAAGTAGGTATAACACCAATGCTATTGATGTATTTTGACAGACTTGTTATTTCGTTTCCATGGCAACCACAGACCATTCTGTGGTGGCAACCGTTCCTGACAGTGAGTAATCAACATTTTCCAGTTTTCCCGTAGAAACTTATAACTTTCCGGGATAAAAAGGTATCATATATTTTATTCCAGGGTCTTATACCATCTGCATTCTAAATGTCATCAAAATCCGTCAAGCCGCTATCGCGTGAAAGCTCCCCAAACAAACAAACAGACAACGTTTCACTTTTATATATTGGTATGGATAATACCTATAAGTAAGTAATATACCTAATAATAAACTACCTATAAAGTAATCTACTTATAAGTATACCTACTCATCTACCCATCGAATAATTCAACCCACAGGGAGTTTCGTGAAGATTTTTAATAATGAGGTGTTGTATTCAAATTCAGCGCATGTTTCCTTAATAGGATGTTCCCCTTCAATAACATAGGCAGGTTTATTTACAAACGAACATTTTCTTTGAAGCTTCTTTATGTTTAGATGAATTCATTTCTTTCGAGTTTTTGTTTTGTTTTACCCGACTACGGCAAAGCAAGGGAAGGATAATGAGTTTAACAGACAATGTATGTGGATTTTCCACCATTGCGTCGCCCCTATTGGGGCGTTTTAGACAAACGAAGTGTCAATTGATTCGTCTTCAGAATAGATTGTCATAGGCATTTTTTTACCCGACCGTAGTCGGGTTTTAGTTTCTGAGCTTATCTTCTCAAAGTTTAACATCGGGAAATCGAAAGTCTTCTCGAAAACTAAGGCGATAGAATTCTTGGCATAAAAGCGATCTCATTATGCGATAGAGTTTGTCAAGCCGCTCAAGGGCCTCTGACGTCGTGGCCTAAAAATTGTGACCGGGGCCTACCCACGCGGCTTCTACAGGTTTTGCATTAGATTTTCCGCGAAATATGCGTTTTAAGAGAAATGGTTACTACCATACTAAACCATAACCAAATTCAATAACACTGTTTTTTATTAATCACAGAATACACTATTTTTATAGCTTTTATTATTTCTTAATTAATTATTATTTTTCATTTAAACAGTACACGAACTTGAGAGATACGAGATGTTACGAGATAATATCGGTATTTAAACACTCATTTATTCAAATTTATAGCTTTTATTATTGCTTAATTAATTATTATTTTTCATTTAAACAGTACACGAACTCGAGAGATACGAGATGTTACGAGATAGTATCGGTATATAAACACTCATTTATTCAAATTTATAGCTTATATTATTTCTTATTTAATTATAATTTTTCATATAAACAGTAGACGAACTTGAGAGATACGAGATGTTACGAGATAATATCGGTATTTAAACACTCATTTATTCAAATTTATAGCTTTTATTATTTCTTATTTAATTATAATTTTTCATATAAACAGTGCACGAACTTGAGAGATACGAGATGTTACGAGATAATATCGGTATTTAAACACTCATTTATTCAAATTATGATAAAAATAAAAAGCTATAAACGTAGTTTATTCTGTGAATAATTAAATTCGAATTATTGGACTTAGTAATGTTTTAGAATAGTAGAAGAGTTTTCTCCAAAAACGCAAATTTTACGGAATATCTAATGCAAAACCGCGTGTATTAGCCGCGTAGATATC
Organism: Alsophila aescularia; assembly: GCA_946251855.1. NCBI lineage: Eukaryota > Metazoa > Arthropoda > Insecta > Lepidoptera > Geometridae > Alsophila > Alsophila aescularia. The sequence continues at coordinate 56,346,462 of OX276374.1, read as the reverse complement.
CTCTGTTGCTCTCCAAAGCACGGAGAAACGGCTCGTCAGTAATTGGTGCGGGGATCGAACCTGGTGTCATTAAGTTGTAAAGACACAGATACTGCTAGACCACTACCACTCTCAAGGACAGCAAAACCGAAATGTTGAACTGTCCCAAAATTCACGCCTAAATTTCGAAGATTTCTTTTGCGAGTACACATTAAACTAACTTGAAACATTAAAAAAATATAGCAAATATTTTAATACAAGTATTGGAAAAATCAAGAGGTCCTCCCCCCTCCTTCTTTATGCAAATGCACCCTGCATACGTATGACTCTTCCAAGCGGAGGGTCGCAAAAGAAAATGAACTTTTCAACAAGAAAGGGGGTAGTAAGTACAGATACATGAATAAGCGGACATTTTCTTTTAATTTGTGTTGTTTTTAGGGTTTTTTACACGACTTCCCAAAAAAGGAGTGCTATGTTATAAAGCATTCATGTATGTATGTTTGTATGTATGTGAGTTTCTTTATTCCACCATAACTTCAAATGCCTGAACAGATTTAGACGTATGGGGTATCGTTAGAATCCTAACATCCCCTGAGTAACATAGGCTATTTTTTTTTTAAAACAGTCAATATGGCGGCAGTACAGCACCATTTTCAATCTCGAAAAAAGAACACTTCGGCATTTACAATATGGGTATCAAATTAAAGGCCTTGATAAGCACATACCAACAGTATATAATTTATTGGCAAAAGTTCTATTTTGGCAGGCCATGTGTTTTTTTTTAGAATGTAAGCTAGTTATTTATATACGTTTCCCGCATAAACCCACAGAACACCTGCAGAACTCATGGGCGGTCATATACCCACCCATATATATTTATTAAATACCTACTGTCTTAAATCTCTACAAATTACTATTTTATAGTAACACACCACCTATATTTACCTACTAGCTGTGCCCACGGCTTTGCCCGCGTGGTCATTTAATTTAAAAGTAGTCCGTGTGACCAAAAGTACCTATAAGGTACAATATACTACATATCTTCTAAAATTGTTCAGCCGTCAAATAGTTTTTATCGCCCAACATCTAATAATTGGATTAAGATACAAAGTATCCCAGTTTTTAAGTCAAACCCTAACTATCCAACAATGAAAACCGCATCGCAATCGGCCCAGCAGTTATAACGTGATGTGCGAACAAACGTACAGACAAACAAACTAACAAACAAACAAACAGATAGATACGATTTTTAAAAATGTTATTTTCTTTTTCAATGGCTTCTTTAAGTAAACTAGAGCTATCTCCTTTGTACAGACTTTTTCGTTCATATAGCTTTATTATAAGTATAGATAAACATAACTATTTCAAATAATTAAGTGATAACTACCTATGGGGATTCAATTTCTTTGGACTAAAAAAACTAATTCATATGGGTTTTTCTTAAAAAAACTACTGAATCAATTTTCATTATATTTTATGGGTCTAATCTGAACGTCAATTGTAATAATTTAAAAAAACCATGAAAATTGGATCAGAAATCTCGGAAACATTACATTACCACCAAATCCAATTGTTTCTCGTTTTTTTTAATTACTTTCCTTTGACTGGTTTTTAACTCATATTAAGGTTAAATAATAAAAAAACTCGTCGGTTTGAAGTCGATTAATACCTTGAATTTTACATAGAACTAGGTACACCGCTGGCTATGCCCGCGTATACATTTTACATAGAACTAGGTACACCGCTGGCTATGCCCGCGTATACATTTTACATAGAACTAGGTACACCGCTGGCTATGCCCGCGTATACATTTTACATAGAACTAGCTACACCCGCTGGCTATGCCCGCGTATACATTTTACATAGAACTAGCTACACCGCTGGCTATGCCCGCGTATACATTTTACATAGAACTAGCTAAACCGCTGGCTATGCCCGCGTATACATTTTACATAGAACTAGCTACACCGCTGGCTATGCCCGCGTATACATTTTACATAGAACTAGCTACACCGCTGGCTATGCCCGCGTATACATTTTTTGGGGATAATATACTTATTAATAATAAGAATACTACTACTATATACTTATTAATATTTGATAAGATACTTCTTATGTTGGTCTCTATGGTATACAGCATACAAAATTTCATTAAATTCAGTCCAGTCGTTATCGAAAGCGCCCCAAACAAACAAACAGACAATTTCAGTTTTATATATTAGTGGGGACGGGAATAGATATTTATATATATATAGATAGATTATTATGTGTTTGCTATCGACTGTACCAGTGTGCCCACCTACCCTTACCACCCTATTCTATTTATTTTTTCTTAAATCAAAACTGCACCCCCTCGCTTGTTATAGCGCATAATTAGGTTCATTAACACACTGCTTCCTACTGCTACATACCTACGTCACTTAGCCCTTATATTATGTACTGGTACCTTAGTTTAAGGGTAGGAAATGATTTTTATTGCACTTTATTGCACACCAGATGTGCCCTGCTTTGCCCGCTTATTCAATGATAAAAGATATCCAATATGTTTTGATGTGTAAGCGAGTACAACCAGCCTACCAAAAAAAAAACAGATTTTTCACTAGGTACCTTTTTTCTGGGATGAAAGTATTGTTGTGTGTATGTTCAAAATTTGATCGACATCTTATTCTGTAAGCCGTTTTGGAAATACGATTACCAGCGGAAATTTTATTTTTCCGGGATGAAAAGTATTAAATTTTAGTATTGGTATTAGTAACTAAGTCGGTTCACGAAACAGAAAGTCGGTTCACGCAACAACTTGCTTCGTCGCTTAACAATAACTAAGTGGGGAGCATCACCGCATGTGCTTCGCACAACTGGCATGTCGTTGTGCTATTCCGCAGGTGAATTTGCGTGTCCCGTGTGGCACCGATCCGCCCATGCCAAACACGTCGATACAGCCTTGAACGAGACCTGCCGGATAATTACTGGCTGCTTAAAAGCAACCCCGTTGGATATGCTCTATCCTTTGGCAGGTATAGCACCACCTGACATAAGACGGGATGTCGCGTGCACAACAGAAAAGCTTAAGCAAGAGACTGATAACCGGCATCCCCTCTTCAGTCATATCATACCTCCAACTAGACTGAAAAGCCGTAATAGCTTCATGCGGTCTACAGAGCCAACAAAACTCCACCCATTCAAAGCCAAAGTCCAACTGTGGCAGACTCACCCCACTTCACCTGACTACGAAGCTCTTCCTCCCGGTTATGACCAGTCTTGGCCTGTATGGAGGTGCCTAAATCGGCTCCGAGGTGGCGTGGGGCGGTGTAGATATAATATGAGTAAATGGGGCATCATTGACCCATCTGAAGCGCATTGCGGTTGCGGTGCCCCAACTCAAACCATGCCGCATTTGCTCGAATGCCCCGCGTGCCCGAACACCTGCACTAGAAAGGACCTAATGGAGGCCACAGATAGCGCGATCGAGGTGGCAACTTTCTGGTCCAACTATATATAAGTTACAACTATCGAATCATTGACACGATAGAAGAAGAAGAAGAAGAAGACTAAATAACTAACGTCAAATAAACATTGTATTATGCAGATAAACGTAGTCTTAGCAATTTTCTTTGGCGGAAGCTATTTCACATACTTAATATTTTCTCTCTCATATTTTTTAATACAATAGGACTGTTGTTTAGTTTTTTTTATTACGGGTTAGGCAGTCGTTGACCACGATCTCACGATCTAAAGCGATGATGTGGTCGGAGGTGTAGCACGCTTGCCTAGTAGACGAGGGCAGAGCATTCCACTCCTTTGCAGTTCTTATAATAAATGAAGAAGCGTAACGCTTCGTTCTTGTGCGAGGTATTTCTACAATAAAAGGGTGACTTTGCCGTCTAGTGGTGATGGGGAATCAGTTTGTAGGGTAGGTACTATAACTACCAATTAATAAATCACTGTTCACTTAATTGTTACTTTCTCTTTTGAACTATTTGATAATTTATTATATCTACTAGCTTTCCCCCCGCCCGCGACTTCGTCCGCACGGACTACAGTTTATCGCGAAAAAAGCATCCTATGTTCTTCTAGGATATTAAAAACCAATGCAAAAGTAGGTATAGCAGCAAAGCTCTTGATGTTTTTTGACAGACTTGTTATTATTTCGTTTCCACGGCAACCGTTCCTTACAGCGAGTAATCAACATATTCCATTTTTTACTACAATTTCTAAAATACCAAAATACCAAAAATTACAATTTCCTGGGATAAAAAGTATCCTTTGTTTTATTCCAGGGTATAAGCTATATCAATTCCAAATTTCATCAAAATCCGTCTAGCCATTATCGCGTGAAAGCTCCCCAAACAAACAAATAAAAAAACATACAGACAACGTTTCACTTTTATATATTGGTATGGATCATATTGAGTTTCCCTTCACCTTTTTTGAGGAATTATATGTGGACGATGATCAGCTAAACTTGATGATTTGTTGATTATCGTCTGTACAGTTGTCTCACCATACGAAAAAACTGTACAAAAGAGATAATTGAAAAATATATGTAGCCAATAACTTATTTTTTAAATCGTGTCTGTCTGTTTGTCTGTATGTTTGTTCGCGCATCACTAAAACTACTGGAACGACTGCGATGCGAGTTTCACTTTTAGATAGCTTAGAGTATGACTTAAAAACTGGGGTACTTGCTATCTTAATCCGGTGATTAGATAACGAGCAATCGATAAAAAAAAAACACGGCTGAAGGAATTTTGATCAAATGTTGATTTATAGTACAAAGAGTATTTTTAACCTAGAGAAATGACCACGCGTGCGAAACCGCGGGTACAGCTAGTGTTACAATAATTTAATTAACTCCTAATCGAGAGGTCCAAGGTTATAGCTAATCATTTAGGTACGACTAATTATAACAAAACCAATTGAAAACATTTACCAATTTCTGCCACAATTTTTATATTACATTTAGAAAAACAACTACAAAATAACAAAATCCAATCTAGATAGTAGATAAAAATAATAAAATTGAACCATAAAATGTTACCAGACAATAAAAACAGCCCATCTGCCACTTCCGACCAAACCGTGTCTAAATCAACCGACACGATACTAAACTAACTGCAGCTAAAAAAAACAAAAGTATCTCTAAACAATAAAATTCCCTAACGTCCGAAAGGCGAAAACTCAAAAGGGGTCATCGGTTCCCAAGCGCGAACCGACATAACTGCAAAAAACTGCTTTTCATACTCATCTGAATATGGCACCTTTTAAGACAATTGTGAATTTAAAACATCTGCTAGCACTGGTTGCACCCTTCCTAGTTCTATTGTTTATAGTTGCAAAGGTGTACAAAGCAGTGCGTTGACACAATTATGGGACCCCAAAAAGTTTGTGCTAAAACAAAAAAAAAAGATTGTTATAGCTGGAACAGGTTCGAATTATCATTAGAAAAGGTAAAGTGAGATGTATGGTGAAGTGTTTCATTCATAGAAACTAGGGTTGTCTAAGAAGTAAAAAAATGCAATGCTCGATTTGAACTTAGTAGGTAGCAGGGCTCAAATCTTGAATATAGAAAAAAGTTCTAGGATTTTGAACTTACAAAAACACTATTTGTATATTTTTTATTATTATGTAAAGAGTAATAAAAAAACAATAAGGAATTATTATTTAAGTTGGCGAAAAAGCGATAGTTCCAAAAATAATACATACAATTCTGAATTTCAAATTAAATGAGAATAAAATGATTTGGTTTAAAAGTGCAACAGAATGTTTTACGTCAATTTAATTTCTCAAAAAAATATTGTTTTATTGTCAAGCGACAACCCTATAGTATCACCCATATTTTAATTATAGCTTCCTCTTCCCCAAACGTCTGGAAGACATTGTTCTATATAATTTATTCAAATATTTCATTAGAAATTATTCCAACGACAACGTATGCAAATCAAACTAAATTAAAACCAGAGACAATGAAGTTTTTTTTAAATAAAATATTTGTCTCTGCCGCCGTTCCCACCAAACAGGAATTATGATTGTATCTTTGAAATAAAAGGTGGGATTGTACAATGGCAACTTTTTGGAATTAAAAATCATGTTGTTTTATTCACGTTTTATGAAAAGTAGTAATTAAAAAAATATATAAGACTTCAAATCGTATAAAACTTATAAGAAAGAATAATTCAATTGTTTTGAGGTAACTGCTACGCCCATACCGACTAAAGTAAGTAGGTAAGTACTTTAGGCACTTACCTCACAAGACCACAGATATCACAGACCTCAGAATATTTGTATTTTTTTAAAGTTTTGTATAAGTACGATTTGATGTTAGTTTTTTTTAATTTGTTTTTATTTCTTACTCTTTCGTTTCGTTAAAGTAGGCCTAAGAAAATGAAGTAGGTACTTATTACGTTCGATAAGAAAAAAAGCCATATCCATATCTTTTAAAATACTGAATGGATTTTGATGACACGAAAAATGCCTTATAAAACAGAAGGAACTGATACTATTATCGAAATTTGTAGATATACATACATACATTACCAAAATTATACATACATTGGTATATTTTGTTCAGATACTTATTTAGACTAACGTAATATAATTATATAATATTAAGCATTTTTGACAATATTGAGAACCTACCATTTAAAGTGGTAAAAAAAAACATATATTTTTTTAAGTATGGCAGAAGTAATTAACCTCTAATATGCTATTTAAACAGGAAAAATACAATTTATTAGAAAAATGTTAGTAATATAATATATATGCAAATATCTACTAAACTAAACAGTTACTGTTGCATAGTTACTCGTACCAGTGCGGTAATTTAGCGTTTTGGTTACTACTAACTGTCAGATTTCTAGTCTAAGAATCCAATTATGGTTAATAATTTAACTATTAGAAAATAGAATGCGGTTATAAGTGGCTAGTTAGCGTCGTTATAGACGTTTGTGAATAATTGCATTTAGAATTTAGGTTTAATTTGCGTGACAGTGACAAATGCGGCACTTAAAGTTAATTTTCTACTGCAATTATGAAATCATTAGTTAATGCAACAGATAGCGCAAAATTTAACCATGGATCTCAATATTATAGAATCTGTTAGTTTTTCATTTAAATCACCTTTTTCACTGCTCATGCTCATAAAGTTTTTTTCTTGCCATCAAGTGTAAGGCCAGCCGCACAATTTTAATATTACTGTCAATAATGTAAATATTGACAGTAATGTTGCGTGTGTGCGTGTTACTTCGTCCGCATTCCACACCGCCGCGCCGCTCGCGACCGGAGTCGAGCTGACGAAGTTATCCGATGACACATAATTAATTTACTTGTTTTCTGTAATAATTTCTGCGCTTCGGTTTCTAACTTTGAACAGCAAGGCAAACTTTTTAGAATTAGCTAGAAAATAAATAATTAGGCACATAGTTTACCATTTTATTGATACGCCGACTTTAAATCTAGCTTTTATTTACTGTAGCACTGTCAAATTAGAATATTATTGTCAATCTTGGTTTGTCAATAATATAGAATGTGTGCGGCTGGCCTAAGCGGACTACAACCGCATTTAATGCTCTAGTCTAGGGCATAAAAGTGTTTACTTCTATGGTCACAAACCGAGCATAGCGTTCAAAAATTAAAATAAAAAGGTGGCATAGAAGCTAAAAAAAAAAAAAAAAAAAAAAAAAAAACAAAGACAAGAGCTGTCTTTTCGTTGCAGTATTTATGTTTTACCGACAGGTAAATATGATGCCATGAAGTGAACATGAAACAATACTTCGTCATCATCATCAGCCTATGTTTGTCCACTGCTGGATGTAGGCCTTTCCTACTGCACGCCACTGAGCTCGGTCTTCAGCTCCCCTCATCCATTCTCTTCCAATAATATTTATTCATAACTATTAATGGAAATAAACGCAAACAAAATTGTTCAGCAGATATTGCCGCCATCTAGACAAATTAGTATAAAACATACGACAATTTCATGCATTGGACAAGTAGGAAACAAGTTAATATTTACAATATCACTAACTATCAATATGTTTAATGATAGAATCCGTAAAGAGGAAATCCGTAGAAGAACCAAGGCTATAGACATAGCATGTGGCAATGGTCAGGCCATATAGTTCGCAGAACCGACCACCGCTGGGGAATAAAGGTTCTCGAATGGCGACCACGATCAAGCAAGCGAAGTGTGGGGACCCCTCACACGATGGACCTACGACATTGTAGCCATCGCAGGAAGTCGGTGGATGGAGGTGGCACAAGATCGCTCGTCATGGCACTCTTTGGGGGAGGCTTATGTCCAGCAGTGGACTTCTAAAGGCTGACATGGTGATGATGACTGTTTCATTTCCTCGCAATCGAAGTGTAAAGCAGAGTGTACTCGTTTATGAAACAAAGAGTGTACTATGGCTGGTTTTATGCACTTGTTGTACAATCTAAAGTCAAAATATTGCATTTTACCTGAGTACGGCGAAGCAAAGGAAAGGTCTATGTATGTATGTATGTATGTCGCCCCTAATGGTCCAATTTTGACAAGCAAGGTATCAATCGATTCGTCTTCAGGCACAGTGTCATATTTTTAATCCGACTACGGCAAATCAAAGGAAGGGTTATGTGTTCACTAAATACTTGGTCCAATTTTAATAAGCGAGGTATCAAGCGATCCGTCTTCATTGCAAGAGTGTCATAGGCTATTTTTTACCCGACATTAGTAGGGTTTAAAGCGTAAAAGATGTTGAATTCCGCTTCACTGGCCATCTCCAACGTTTGTCTTCCACTTCCGACTTTGGCGAAAGTTTAAGTTGATGGCGTGACTGGCGTATTTTTTTCATTTCCTGTTTGTTTCATGTGACTGCCATTCTTGATTCAAATGTTTCCGCTAAGTGTGGGCTTTATCTATTTATTTCATGTGTCTGCCATTCTAGATTCAAATGTTTCCAATAAGTGTGGGCTTTATCTATTTGTTTCATGTGTCTGCCATTCTAGATTCAAATGTTTCCACTAAGTGTGGGCTTTATCTATTTGTTTCAGGTGACTGCCATTCTAGATTCAAATGTTTCCACTAAGTGTGGGCTTTATCTATTTGTTTCATGTGACTGCCATTCTAGATTCAAATGTTTCCACTAAGTGTGGGCTTTATCTATTTGTTTCATGTGTCCACCATTCTAGATTCAAATGTTTCCACTAAGTGTGGGCTTTATCTATTTGTTTCATGTGACTGCCATTCTAGATTCAAATGTTTCCAATAAGTGTGGACTTTATCTATTTGTTTCATGTGACTGCCATTCTAGATTCCCATGTTTCCAATAAGTGTGGGCTTTATCTATTTGTTTCATGTGTCTGCCATTCTAGATTCAAATGTTTCCACTAAGTGTGGGCTTTATCTATTTGTTTCATGTGACTGCCATTCTAGATTCAAATGTTTCCAATAAGTGTGGGCTTTATCTATTTGTTTCATGTGACTGCCATTCTAGATTCAAATGTTTCCAATAAGTGTGGGCTTTATCTATTTGTATATTTATATGTGGGAACCGAAAATCTTTTAAAATCAATCGCTGATAAGCAATATTATTTTGTTATATACATAAACTAGTTAAGTAACTACCTTAAATTATTTAAATAGCATCAAAATAATAATTTATCTATCTTATTACCTACTCCTCAAATCAGCGATATCCTAAGCAGATTGCCAGTTCATAAATGAATAAGATTATTTGAAAAGGGTTTTTCCAATAATCTTACCAGCTTTGTCCCACTAGTGGGGAGAATGGGAAAAATAAAAAATGTATGGCCTTTATCCCCACTATGGAATATATATTATTTGACAGTGCGGAGAATGGTAATAATCGAAAAAGTATTCTCTTTGTTCCCACTATGGAATCAAAAAATACAACTGTCATAGTAGTGGGGAGAAAGCGATTAACCAAATTTACTATAGTATAATGTCCCACTAGACTTGATATGAAGCAAACATTATTTTCAGTAAGGGTAATTATGGAGATATCAAGGATATCAAGGATTCCATAGTGGAGACAAAGAGAAATACTTTTTCGATTACTACCATTCTCCCCATTGTCAAATAATATATTCCATAGTGGGTAAAAAGGCCATAATTTTTTTCCTATTCTCCCCACAAGTGGGAAAAAGCTGGTGGGGAGAATGGGAATAACAATTTGCAAAAACGCCTACACTGATCGAAATAATTGAATTGAACGCATGCGCATAGTGGCTGATGTAAAGGTTTTATTTGTATCTCCATATGTGAACTAAATTTCTACCTGATAGTTCAAGACATCCGTCTTTAATTATTAGCTTGCAAAATTTGGACTGAACCAATTAAATTAAATTAAATTAAATCTTGCAAATAATAAAAAAATTAAGCAATAAGAAGTTTTTAACGGACTTTTTGCTTTAATTTTTAACTTATAATAATAATAGCTTAATAATAATAATAGCTTAATAATAACAATAGCTTAATAATAGTTGTTTCGGATAATGCCCTTATAGCGAAGAGCCTCGACCATCTTAAGAGGCTTTCGCTAGATGGTTGGATTAAGGCGCTATGGGTTCCAAATTTTTGTCCTGCTCGTTATGGTGCCGAGTAAGCAGGAAAGGTGATGCTTCTCGGAAGCCGATTTTAGTTCATATTTTCTTCTTTTTTTCATAATCTTACGATTTTTCAAACAACTAATTCCACAGAAGTATTTGAATGCTTGTTGGGATTACACACATTTGGTTTTTGTAAAAATATCTTCGATAGAAGCTGAATGAAGTTGATTCATTCCATCGACGGGGCCGTCAAAACGGGTGATTTTTAGGTTTTTTTTTTTTTTCTATCGAGTCGAATTTATTTAGTCGTGTTTCGGTGACCACAGCCGGATAAAGTATTTTGTGAACATTTATTACACATAAAAAAATAAATTAAATTAACCGTTTTCAAAGATCTAGATTTAAATATTCGTGAGGACGTATCGTCAAATTTGAATACCATTTCGCCTTAAGGGTCAGATGCAAAAGATAATTTAGGCAGTGCTCCTTAACGCGGAGAGAGGAGGTTCCTCACTCTGCAGCCCTAGCTACTTGTAGTTTGGGCCCTGCTCCGCTGCCGGTGGTTACCCTAGGTTAGGTTTTAATAATATTTTTATCTCTTTTTATTTATAGAAATATTGTAAAAAATTAAAATTTGAGATATGTTATATTATAGATATGATATATTGATATGATATATGAATAAATAAATCGAAATAATAAAAATAAGTTTTTATTGAAATAAGCTACAAAAATATATCAATCATTGATCCTCAAACTAGGTGAACCTGTATCTTGGGGACCTCCTTCCTACATGACACAATTCTATTATTTCTAGGGAACTAAAATTACATTTAAATAATGCGATGGGAGAGTACTCGTATGTGTTATGTGTGTGTAAGGGAGTGTGTGTGTGTGTGTGTTGTGTGTCCGCATGTCTGTGAATGCGAATGAACGTTACCCATGACGTATCCGAAAATAGTTAATAACCATGTATATATTTTAAATTTACTTTACGATTGCGTTAGTTCATAAATATTATTAATTTTGTTAATTTTACTATACATAGAATTTGACATGTATGTGATCTGGTGTTGTAAATAAGCTGTACGAGATCGAGCAATAGCACAAACTTTACCCTTTCTCCTTTTAGTTGAAGGTAATTTCTGATAGGGTGTCATTTTATGTTTCCTAAGTACTGTATGTAATATGTAAGTCTGTTTTATAGTTAAAACTTCAAAGTTGAAAATACCATCCACCACGAAGACCAAGATCCTGTTTATTTAGTTGCCAATAGCAGCTGTGTCTATTCCTAGACTTCTTTATTAAATAATCTAACCCTAAACTAAACTCCAGGCAGATGTCTTGTACAACTGGCACTAGTCAACTAAATATATATTGTATCAACGTGAAAGGAAACATCTAATTCATGTGAGACATTTTTACGACGATAACTATCGCATTTAATCTAGTTCTAAGTCATTTAGATATACCTAATTGGAGTTAAGCTAGACAGTGTCGAATTAAGTGGTTTAGATACTTTGAACACTTAATGAACTGTGACGCCGCGCCGCCCCTTTCTTCTATTTTTAAAAGCTTTTATTTAAATTCACTTGTATGTATGTATCTGTGTATTTTGTCTGTCCTGGAATCTATATATGAGAATTTCAAGGTAACTGAGGTTTAACCAAGGGTTCAAATGTTGGTAAACTACGACTTAAAACATATAAGCCTTCGAAAACAGATTATTTGATCGAAGATATAAATATACTGAATTAGAGATAGATATTATTATAGGAGAGTTTTAGTTTTCAGCAAATATTTTTTCGACTCTCTTGCGATGAAGACAAAATTATACTTTAATTATTATTTTTTCAATTTATACTTAACTTGTTAAAATCGGACAAAGTTATTAGTTTGAACACATAATCTTACCAAAGCTTCGCCGTAGTTGGGTAAAAAAATCCTATGACATTCTATACCTAAAGACGAATCGATTGATACCTCGCTTGTATAGACTGTATTTAAACTCAATATCCTTCCCTTGCTTACATCATATAATACAATACTTGCTTTTTTGTTTTATACAACTTCCTTAAGGTTAGAATTTATACTTTATTTATCCCAGTTTGATTGTTTGATAGTTGTGGGACATCTCAATGTCACTTTTATCTTTTATATTTGTAATTCAAATATTTTATTATACGCTTTATATTAGCTATGTTTGTATGTTTGTAACCGACTCCTTTGGACGCTATTTTGACCCACTTTAAACGGTCAGATTTCATTCAAATTTTGCACACCTGTCAAAGAGCGATGACAATGCAATAATTCGGAAAAAAATGTAGAAAATAAATAATAGTTTTAAAAAACTAAAAAACACGCTTTATATAGAAAACCAAACTAAAAAATAGAAAATAAATTTTAATTGTGTAAATAAGAAAAAAATGATTCATTTAAATAAAAGCGTTATTATAATTTCTGAATAAAGAATTAACAAATATGAAAAATAAATGACATCCCCGTAGAGTTTCTTGGTGCTCTCTTCTCTAACGGGCGTATTTCCGAAGCACCGGTAGAGTCAGAAGGGTGTTTCGTTTTCCAGTGTGAGATTGTTAGCACATGAAAGGGAAATTTACTTTTTAAAATCAAAGCATACTTAGTTTACCTACATTTTGTTGATTTGATCTATTTAATATAATATTTTATGTATTTGTTATTGTAAACGTGCTATTATTCTACCTATTTACTATAAAATACTTTCCCTTTACCGTACTCGAGTAAAAACAGAACAGTTTGATATAGATCTACCTGACTTATTATATCTACTATATATTATATACTATATTTACTATATATTATAAAGAGGTAAAGTTTGTGACTTTGTGAGGTTGTAGGGGATAATCTGGGATCTACTGAATCAATTATGAAAATTATTTTACCAATAGAAAGCCACGTTATTCGTGAGTGTCATAGACTATATATTAAAATGAACACGCGTGCTAAGCCGCGGGCATCAGCTAGTAAGTTATATGTTTTTGAATGAAAACTTCACCCCGTTTAGTTTGTGTGAAAAGGTCGCGTCTCTCCATCACAGCCTTACACAAACGTGTTGCATTGCATCCTATTCCATTATGCGATTATTATTTTCAGCTCCTTATCATTAATGGAAGACGTCCACTGCAGGTCATGAAACGCCACAACGTTTTTTTCAGTTATTCTTCAGTAAAATAAGCTCGAGAATTCCACATCAAGTATACAATGCCAATGTAATTTGTTGTCCTGAATCTACAGGCTCGATCTCGCTAAAATGAATGAGAGAGGACGCTCATTAGTCTTTACTATTTATTTTATTTATCACCCGGTTAGGTACGGAGCAACGGAGGTATTAACTTGTATCCAGGGTCTGATGATGGAGCCGAAAGGTATTCAAAGGAACTCAATTATCAAGTGATAGAGCTTCGAGTTTGGGCTCATTTGGTTTGTCTTGATGCGTTCTCTGTGGTATCCAAGGTCTGATGATAGAGCCAGAAGGTAATCTAAGGATTTCAACAATCAAATGATGATAAATGAGGTATTATTAGATTTGTCTTAATTACGAGAGTGATATATATGAAGTCTCAAAAAACTAATATGGAAGTTTACAGCTGCCATATTGTATTTCCAACGGAAGATAAAATTACCAAAACCCATCGAGTGATGTTTAAAATTGAAGGTCATTAAAATACCATTCCAAAAATATATAAGGGTAAAAAAAAACAAAAAAATATACATACTGCCCTAGGTGGATGATATGAGAGGACTTTCAGGTTGTTTTTTTAAAAGATTGCTGATTTGCATGACTATGTTTTTGACTAGGCATAAAGCAAGGTAAGCAGTTGCCAACGGGGGCACCGTTGGCAACTGCTTACCTTGCTTTATGCCTAGTCCGGACCTGGCCGTATAACAAGGTGGTGGAAATAGCTGGGAACGGTTTCTAAGATAGTTTTTATCATGTATTTGTTGATGGGTATTTATGGAATGTACTACCAAGTGAGAAAGACGAATATTATTTTTCTCCAAGAAGATAAAATGCATTTTTTATTTCCGTGTTGAAGTTATGTATATTTGAACGTAATAACTAAGCATTTCACTTATTTTTACATTCACTGCGCTTTTTACAGGCAAGAGCTGTTTTTAAACAATCACTACGAATAACTATATTAGTATTTGAAATACAACTACTACCTAATAATACAACTTTATTCTTAGATCTTTTCATCAGCAACTATGCGCATGAGTGAATTCAATTGTTCCGAGCACAGTAGTCGTTTTTCGAAGAAACTAGTACATTTAGAAACTGGAAATCTATATAATGTCATCACTGATTTGCAATATTGTTTGTAGTAATTAGATAGGTTTCCCCACTACTAACTTAAATTATTAAAATTATTCCAAAATAAATGTTAAATATTAACAGAGTAGTTAGGTACATTTACAATTAGCGCGCCTGCGTGAAAACTGAACTAAAAAATATTATTACAATTATATTGGTGTATTTTTACCGGTTGATGCATTTTGAACCTTATAGCACACTATGTGTATACATAGGCACAGATAATAGTCACTACGTGCGAATTTGGCGCGAAAATATTCTCGTCGCTGCGGTCCCGTAAAACTCATTTTCCATTCCTTGCTCAATGGTTTGACGCAATCGCACAAAACTTGGCCTGTGGTTGCCTGAATATATGTTGCCACTGACAAACCGAACCAAAGACATAAGAACATATTATTTATGGAAATATAACCTCGGAAAAAATATGAAGGCAAAAAAAGAATAAAAAAAATAAAATAAATTGTATCTTGGAAATCAGATCGATGACACCCTATTATTATGCTTTATTCAAATATTACATGAATGTAGCTATCTAATAACATTAAAATATCAACACAGCTTAGTACAAAAAGTGACCAGAATATCAATTTGAAAAACACAGGTCAAGTTTTATACGTGTTCTATTTAATATACTAAGATTATAGGTACTTATTTAGTGTTTAAACATAAAGGAAATATATCCCTTAAAAGAATAAAACACTCAGATTGGATAAGGAACGCGGGAATCCATTTTAATCGAAATCTGTACAAAACTGGCTGCCACAGCAACCAGGTGCATTTAGAGTTTTTATTTTGGCAACAGGAGGGGCCGCGTGTATTTACCGGTATCTAAATAGTTTATGTATCTAATTAGAAAATGAAAAAATGCAAATGAGCGGTTACCATAAACAATTCTTCTATACATAAATGAAGAAGCGTAACACTTGGTATTTGTGGTTTATCAAACATAAAAGGATGGCGCTTTGCCTTGTCTAGTCGTACGGTGATAGAAAGATGAATCAGATTGTTGGTTGAGCGTTACTATATAATAGTATGTAGTATTATTCTCCGAAAATAAAAATACATACTTGAACAGTAAAGATATCATCACTATCGTATCAACATCAAGTCAATATAATACATGCTTGAACAGTAAAGATATCATCACTATCGTATCAACATTAAGTCAATATAATACATGCTTGAACAGTAAAGATATCATCAATATCGTATCAACATTAAGTCAATATAATACATACTTGAACAGTAAAGATATCATCACTATCGTATCAACATCAAGTCAATATAATACATACTTGAACAGTAAAGATATCATCACTATCGTATCAACATCAAGTCAATATAATTTGGATAGACATCTATAGATTTCTTCTAGCATAAGCAGTGATGATAATATTTGCTTATCCCAGGATAACATGGTACAGCCAAATTAAATCCATCATCCCCTAATGCCTGGTTACTATATCTATGGAACGTCTCGTTTTAGTAACGAACAGTGACATTTTCAACCAGACGTAAGCTGAAACTGTTCCTATAAACGAAGGTTTGTTAATAACGATGGCTACGTTCCGTTAGCATAATACATGGAGATGTTAGATTTTAATGTTGAGAATAACTTGTGGTACGCTGTGTGACGCCTCGTTATTAGTAGGTTGATTACGAATGGTTGCTGTGACATTGACGTATCGTTGAATGGAGAAACTGTAAATAAATATAACGAAGTGGAAAGCATGTCTATTTTTTGCATAAATAAAACCATTGGATATTGATTATAACTTAACGCCAAATATAAATATGTACGCAGGAGCAGACCTTCTAACTAAAGTAGGAAGTTTTAGGTTATTATGGTTGAACCGAGACGTGGACACTCACGGTCAAACTAGTCCACAAATGTAAGGTCGCTCAGCGCGCTATGGAGAGAGCTATGCTTGGAGTTTCTCTGAAGGGTACAAGATTCGTAATGAAGATATCTGACGGAAAACCAAGGTAACCGACATAGATCAAAGGATAAGCAAGCTAAAGTGGCAGTTGACTGGTCACATTTCATGAATAACCGATAACCGTTGGGGCAGACGAGCTCTTGAGTGGTAAAGTTCTACGTTTAGGCATATGTAGTGTAGGACGCCCTGTTGCCAAGTAGAGTGACGACCAGCGAAAAGCGGCTGGAAGAAAGTGGGTAAGGAGAGTTGAAGACCGGGCTCAGTGGTGTGCATTAGGAGAGGCCTACGTCCAGCAGTGGACAGATATAGGCTGATGATGATGATGATGACATAAATTTTTAAATTTTTACGAATACGGTCATAAAAAACATGCCTAATCACTTCGTACCTGTGTTTGATAAACTTAAAAATATTCTCTTTGGAAATGATTTTCCATTAAATGAACTTATCACGAAACAAAAATAAACTTATAAATCTGTCACATTATAATGTTCCCTTCATAAATAACATAACTAACAATGTAATAATATATTCCGGTATTATATGTAGTGAATTTCGGGCTGATTTTAATCAAAAACAAGTTAAAAAAACTTTTGGACTGCCAGCATTTCTAAAACCCCTTTGAATTACCAACAATTCGTTATACTGCACTCAAAATTAAAACAGAACTGCTTTAAATCAAATGTTTCAAAAGCGGTAGTCAAATTTCACTCTTTTGTTTCATAGCAGTGACAAAATAGAAGGGTCTAAACTTTTTTGTTTCTTTTTTTCTAATAGGATCACATTATACCAGTGCCAATGAGGTCACAGCTTTTTTGCAACATTTGAATTTAAATTAAGAACTCCATTGTCAAACTTTTTTTTAATTACAATCCGCGCGGAGTCATTTTTCATGCATCGCTTGCAATCTGATTTACCTGCCAGTAGCTCTTTTGTTTTTTTTCTTTACTTTTTAAAGTTGTGTGATCGTCAGTTGCGTGCTCGCGTTCAGCCTAGGGGCAATAATTTCGGAATAATTTTGCAAGTTGCGTTCGTTACTTGGAATGATTGTAATAATTGAACAGCTTGAAATAATAATTAATGATTTCCTTGCGAGGGGCACAAGTTATAAGTTAGCAAATTGTACATGAAGAAATTAAAACAATACAATTATATTAATTAATACAACTGTGTATTATGTAACGTTTTATGTCGACTGTGTGTGGCCATTTTTAAATAGTATTTATTATATGAATGCCATGTAATTGTACCGGTTTCCGTGTTTATATTTATTACTTGATCATCACTTACTCCAAATTTAATAAAATATTAATTGTGAATTCTTTGCAACTGCGAAATCTAAATATATAAAATATGAGTTATTGAATTTTCTAGTCCTATATCGTTTTTAACCAACTTCAAAATAAAAGAAGGTTCTCAAGTTGATGTGTATGTATTTAATATTATAAAAAATGTGTAATAATCATAATATGTCATTCTGTATGAGTGTCTAAGCATATGTACCAAATTTTGTGTATGTATGTATGTCATATTGTCAAAAATGCTCAATATTCAGATATGTTAATCTATATGAGTATCTGAACTAATATACAAAATTTCAAAAATGTGTATGTGTGTATGTTTCTCCACGTATTTCTCGAGAATTACAAGTCTGATTGCAATAATTCGTAATAGTTTAAGTATATTTCAACTTAGGAAAGTTCGTTTCATAAAAATCGGTACAGTAGTTTAAAAGATATGGACTGTTATCTGTTTCCAGTATGGCTTTTTTGTTAGCGAACGGAATTAGTATTACCTATATTGTCTTAGGCCTACTTGATCAAAACTAAAAAAGAGATAAAAACTATTAAAAAAATCAAATCGTATAAAACTTAAAAGAAAACAATAATATTTTTTTTAGGTCTGTGCCAGGTGCCTATTATAATTATTTATTTAGGTCTGTGCCAGGTGCCTATTATAATTATTTATTTAGGTTTGTCCCAGGTGCCTATTATAATTATTTATTTAGGTCTGTGCCAGGTGCCTATTAAAATTATTTATTTAGGTCTGTGCCAGGTACCTATTATAATTATTTTTTTAGGTCTGTGCCAGGTGCCTATTATAATTATTTATTTAGGTCTGTGCCAGGTGCCTATTATAATTATTTATTTAGGTCTGTCCCAGGTGCCTATTATAATTATTTATTTAGGTCTGTGCCAGGTGCCTATTATAATTATTTATTTGTTTTAAGTTTTATACGATTATTTTTTGTTTTTTAAATTAGTTTTATATTTTATGTGTAGTAGATAGGTATAATTGTTATTCCATCCATCCATACCAATATATAAAAGTGAAACGTTGTTTGTTTGTTTGGGGAGCTTTCACGCGACAACCGCTGGACGGATGTTGATGAAATTTGGAATGGAGATAGTTTTTATCCTAAAATAAAACATAGGATACTTTTTATCCCGGAAAATTCCACGAATTCCGTAGAAGTTTCCACGGGAAAACTGGAACATGTTGAAGCGAAATAATAAGTCTGTCAAATATCATCAAGAGCGTTGGTGCCACAGATTAAGTAGCTGATGCTATACCAACAACAAGCCACAGAGGCCATAACCAAGAAGTCTAAGTATACTTTTGCATTGGTTTTTAATATCCTAGAAGAACGTAGGATGCTTGTAGTCCGCGCGGACGAAGTCGCGGGCGGGTACGCTAGTACTTTATAAAGCAATATCCACGAAATGCACTGCTATAATATAATATAATAAACGCGGACATCAAGCTGCCAATTAATTGGTGGTTAAAATCCCCTAAGCTTCGGCTCTTTTCAAGAATTAATCATTTTTTTATGAAGCCTACAAGTTCTTAAACGGCTTTCATCTATTATTTCAAAGCTTTTTTATCGTACACACACAATACTAATAAAAGAGGTAAGGTTAGGTACTTCTTAGTATTAAAAATTAAAATAGAACTTACATTGTAAGATACAAAAGTGAGGGCGGTGGTATTAAATCCAGTTTTAAGTTCAATGTTAAGTGGCCAAGTTAGTTCATCAAAGAGCATCATGCGTTCAGCCTTTTGATACCAACCTTTTATGTTGTGAGTCTGCGAGGAGCTTTATTTCGCAAGCTGGCAGAATGCTTTGATTTGCAAGGACAAGAAGAAAAAATAACGAGTAGGAGAGAAGAACACTGTACAGTGCCGCCAACTTATCTGTGAACTGAATGGTAGCGTGAGTGTTCCAGTAGACCAATAAAAATAAAACAAGTAAAATTATTATTATATTTAGATGAAATTTGGTAAGAAAATAGCTTATACCCTGGATACACAAAAGCTACTTCTTATTTCGAAAAAATGACGGGTTCCTGTGGGACGCGGGTGAAACCGCAGGTAGTATATATACATATAACATAAATTTAATGATAATTAATAAAATGATGATTTAAATTTAATGATGATACTAATGTTGATAACTCACTCGATAGGTTTTGGTAATTTTTTGTTCCGTCGGAAATGCAGCTTTAAGCCGCCATATTAGTTTTCTTGACACATCATATATCCTACTCTCGTGATCGAGACAAATACAATGATACCTCATTTATCAAAATCCATCAAGCCGTTCAGCCTGTATGACGCGCCTAAGAAACGTACAAACAAACATACATACAACCCAAACACATAACCCTCCGCAGTCGGGTAAAAATACATGAATCTCATTCGTGCGGCGGCTGTAGTTCCTTTTTCGCCACTTCACAGACAAGTTGGTTGCGCTGTAAGAACGATTTAAAACCAAAGAGGTTGTTTTACGCTTACTGTAATTCAACCTGTTTAATTAAACGCACTTTAAAAGAAACGGTATATTTTAAGATTAGAAGTATTTTAAATACATTTTTACTTATTTATCAAAATTCTACATACCAATTAAATACTTAGGTAGGTGCTTACCTAATTGAAAACCCATAAAATAAAAACGTGAATCAAAATGTTGAGTCCAACGATACCGGGTTCGATCCTCGGCTCCGCACTAATTACTTTTCTAAGATATGTGCGGATTTCCATCGCTCCTTGCTTAGGATGGCACGTTAAGCTTTTACTGATTGATAGTAGTCGTTAAGCCATGTCAGAGACGCTTGGGCGGCCTAACAAACTCTACACCAAAGATCAGCACTACCGTGATACAAACAAACAAACTGTAAGTGCATAATTATTCCTTTTCATTCGTTTTAATGTTCAGTTATAATAAGTTTACTATGTACCTATGTACTGTTGTAAGTGCATAATCTTAGAGGAACTACTCTCGCAAAAATATGTGTAAAAAAAGTAGATTCTAGCTAATTATTGATCAGCTTGAACAAGAAGTTTTATAATGCAATTAAAACAACATGAATACAGCTCTTATTTCAAACCTAGATAATTTCACCAACTTACGTAAATATTTTACAAAATCCTTCTAAAAAAGCTAGATATATTTCTAACTTTTGAATTTGGAG
The DNA here is from genome assembly GCA_946251855.1 of Alsophila aescularia. Taxonomy (NCBI): domain Eukaryota; kingdom Metazoa; phylum Arthropoda; class Insecta; order Lepidoptera; family Geometridae; genus Alsophila; species Alsophila aescularia. Next base: position 56,325,172 of record OX276374.1, on the reverse strand, counting down.
CGCATTTGGAAACGCACACATTCACAACCTCCGTCATTGTATTGATTGTTGCAGAGAGGTGGCGAAGTGTCAAACAGTGTCGGTAAAACAAGTTCTTGTAGTTCTGCTACTCGACGCTAGATGGCGGAACCTGTAACAAAATAAAATTAAAAATGATAAAGTTTTTAAAGGTAAGAAAAATGTGAAATAAGAGAAGATAAATTTTGTTGAAGAATCGTATCAAAAATTTAATAGTAATACTTCAAAATAGGTGCTTGTGACTAAAAAAATATGTGTGTGCTTGTGTTAGTAAAAAAAGAGAATTCATGCCTCATTTCATCTCCGAGCTAATAGACAAAAATAAAAATAATTAAAATTTCGACAAGAAAATTATTTTCCCTCGCAAAGTGTAGATGGCGTTACCAGTATCCAGTTTCCCTTCCCGTTTGTAATACTCCCCCGTGAGCACACTACGTGACTTTCCAAGCAAACTGTCTCATTTTCCATCCAAATTGCCAACTCACATCTTATTCCGTGCGCTGCTAACCATTTATATTCATTTCTCGACTCCTTTATAAAGATGTATGAAGTTGGTAAAGTCCAATAAGAAAATGTAACGTTGTTATGTTGGAGGAAATAATGATGGTCTTAATAGAATTTTGAACGAATTAGAATACTGATTTTAATTCTTATTTTCTTACCAATATGTACTACTTGCCTCATCATCATCATCATTTCAGCCTTTAGAAGTCCACTGCTGAACATAGGCCTCCTCCAAAGAGTACCATGACGAGCTATCATATTGGAGGGGTTTCCATAGTCACCACGCTTGACAGGCGGATTGGTGACCGCAGTATTACAAATATGTACTCGGAGGACGCTGTTGCCCATCTTCCGGTGTGTATTCCCTTAGTTGCCTCTTACGACATCCACGGGAGGATTGGGCGGGATCTTATTCTAAGCCGAGACCGCCACGGCAACTTGCCTATTGTCCATTAAATCCATTACAGCATCTTATTGGCGTGAACATACACACTTTCTTTTTATTTGATTGAGTGATAGCCTATTTTTGAAAGTCACCGTTGATCTTTTTCTCACGGATGATAAAAAGGTCACTGGCGACTCACGACTGTTATATCAGCCTTACGCAAAAATTGATTTTCTTATTGTCATATCTCACAGACTGAATGTTTCTAAATATTTAGTCTGCGCTGTCTACCTTCTACTAAATATTTCTCAGCTTTGATGCTAGACGACAATCTATGATTACGTTCCATTATACGCAGCAAATAATTATGTTTCTGTAGGTACATACTGGTTTTTATATTTCATACGAAAACTTGTATTGACAGTAAAACGTAAAACGGAACGTATGTATCTTCCAAAGACAATGCAAGCTACACATCTCTAATCTGTGGTTTTTGTTTCATCGAAAACGTATAATAAGTAGGTATAATAATCAAATCAGAAAATATAACTAGATACTGTAAATGAAATAGCTCCGTAGCGAATCAATTTAAGTGTATAATTATGAAATGTTTAATTGAATTTGGAAATCATAACTATGCATTTAGACATAATTTTTTTGTTGCAATAAAATATTTTTTAAGTATTATTATTATTAATTACTCTAATAAGATCCTGAACAATATATTCAAACACATTATCTTCGTGTTATTACATCTGAAAATAGTAACATTGCTAAAACAAGTTAGTGATAATATCCCTTCAGTCTTTAGATATTTTTCTTCATACAACCCTTAACCTTAACTAAAATATTGGACTCACCTACTTCTCTCCCTAACTAATCAATTTACTCCTAACTAAAGTTTTCCAAACACCCTCTTATTTAAAAATTATTTATAAAAATATTATTTTATGTACCCAGATGTAGTAATAATGTTTGTTTGTTTAGAAAAGAAAATAATTCTTAAATTATTAAGATAAGATAGTGCTTACAGGTGATGATATTTTCATAACTGTTGGCAGCAAAGTAGTTTTGAACCAATTTAGTAATGTGCCCTTTTATTTTTTATTGTTTATTAGTATTGTAATATTCGAAGAAATCAGGGTGACGCACGTTTCTGGCATTATACTGAGACCAATTAATTAATAGGTATTATATTCACAAAAAGGTTATCATATAATTATAATTTTCAATTACTCTTCTAATTCATACAAAAAAAACCTTAACAAACGCTCAAGTGCACGTTCACCCTAATTCATAATTTATTCCTTCGTTCGATAAACCTATAGCCACGAGAAATACTTTCGTCTCTTTCACTCTCCTTGTTAGTCGATGGCTTACAATTGTTGCAGCAGTCTGTCTCATTCTTTTATGAAAATATACCCACCCCTTTTAACAACAATACTTGTTGGGGGTAGGGGTATGTTTTTGCAGCTCGGTCAATACTTTTATTTTAGATACTGAGTGCGCAGGAGTTGATTACTATCGATATTTTATTTTGTTTGAGTATGTTCAATAATGAGGGTATTTTCTTTAATTTCTGTGTGATTATCCATACATTAATTATTACGTAATGTAGAATTATGATTGTGGTGAAATTATTAATTTATGATTTGGATAAATTCTAATAAGTGACCTATTTCTGTTTGAACTTATTGAACATAAATGTACCTAGAAGATTTTGGCGGGAAAACGTAGCTGAGACGTAGTTTTGTCTGTGGTTTTGCTTTGCATTAATTTCTCAAACTTGTGTGTTCTTCGAGTGTTAAATTAACCATTAGGTGTTCTTAACGTGCACAAGTGTAGGCAAATAATACAAACGGTAAAAAACGTGTTATTTCGCGTTATCTCCGAAACTCCCTAGGAAGTTCCAGTAAAGTTCAACCAGTTTAGTGAATCCTGACTTAGACTGTGACTTGACTAGTCTTAGTAACTGACTGACTGGGACTCGACATTTTGACTATTTAGTGAAAAAAACATGGAACTCGTAATATCTCTTCACTTGATTTATTTATTTTGTTCTGATTTTGAGCATGTAATAGTTTTCAGTATACTGAACATAAAGTAGCTGTAACCTTTTTCTGGTGGAATATAAAATTTCTAAACAAAAATAGTTTCTAGATTTATTTATTTCATTCTGATTTTGGATAGTCGATCTACAAAGTTTGTGCTCTATCTGACTTTTAGTTTCTGAATGAACACGTTGGTAATAACGTCGTCATCACCATCATCATCAACAGCCTGCATTAGTCCACTGCTGGACATAGGCCTCTCCTAATGAGCCTGATCTTCGGGATTCTAATGTAAATGTTGCTACAGCTACTTCGCGCAAGTCGATCTATACGTAGTGCGTCTTACACTACGTTTCAGCTACTTCGCGCAAGTCGATCTATACGGAGTGCGTCTTACACTACGTTTGCCTGTACGTCCACTCAATAATTCGTCTACCCCTGCGGTTATCGGCTCTACAATTTATATGACTGGCCCTTGCCATTTCATTTTGCTAATTCTTTATGCTATGTCGTTGACTTTCGTTATCTGCAGGATCACTTCGTTCCGGATGCAATCATTTAAATAAACCCTGATCATAGTTCATCCCGTAGCTCGCTGAGCATTATAGATCTGTGGACCAGCCTCAATGTCAGTGTACACGTTTTGGCTCCGAAGTAAGATTTGAATGAAATAAAACTAATTAAAATAAAAACGACTTCAAATCGTAAAAAACTTAAAATAAATAAATAAGTATTTTTTTTTGAGATCTATGCTACGCGCAAACCGATTAATGTAAGTAAGTGGGAACTTACCTGGCACAGACCTCAAAAAAATATTACTAAGTTTTACACTATTGTAAGTGTTTTTTTTTATTTATTTCTTTCTTTCTAGTTTCGTTAAAGTAGGCCTGGCCTAAGAAAGTAATTATTCCGATCACTAAGGAAAAAGCCACACTGGAATCAATTAACAGACCATATCTTTTAAACTATTGAACGGATTTTGATGAAATTTAAACTATTCCCTAATATGAAAGATACTGAACTTATTACAAAAAGAATTATTGCAATCGGACCTGTAATTTTTGAGAAATACGTGGACAGACAGAAATACACACATTTGCGAAGTTTGGCATACTTTTTCATGTACTCATATTGACTAACATATATTAATATCACGCAGTTTTTTAAGTCGGTTAAAAATGAACTTCCACGTATAGCTGCGGGTGTGTTAGGCATATTTAAATGTAAATGAAGTGATGAATATGATAATGCAGCACGGTGCGAGTACTGAGTATGTACTGGTAATTTGACCGTAAGCCTAGTCGGAGCTTTTGTGTTCGCTCGCCACCGTGAAGTGATCGCTATCTGCTGTTGCTGGTACTGGTGGCAGAGGAATGACTTTGATTAAAATATTGTTATACTAGTCGGAACTGGAATTTGAATACATTTGAGAATAAGGCTACTGATGAAAAAAAATTGAGAAAACTTCCCCATTTTGCGGATGCGGTTTTTTCTGCTTGAAAGCTGATGTGATCGATATGGTTCTAATATATAATGGGGGGTTTTCGAACTCATTTTCCTCTTGAAAAATGATTCATTGTTATTATTGCTCAATTATTTATATTGCTTGAGGCAAATTATGAAACCACAAAGAAATTGTCCTTCTAATATATTTCTCGATTTGTATTTCTGACCAGAAGATGGCCAGAAAATAAACTCGAAAATAGATGATTCTGCTTGACATGTACATTGCGCAGTGCAGTTAGATACATAGCACCGCATTTTTTACGAGTATACTTCTGACCTCATCGACGATTGTTGGTGGAGTACGCAGATTAATATTTATTCTATACAATTATGTTCTATATATAATATGTTATCGCCGCTCTAAAATGGTATAATGCGTGCTACGAAAGATGAGATTTGACGAGCGTCAGTAGTGGGGACCTTGCGCATGTATAGTTGTGTACGAAATAGTTATGCATAATTTGCAAATCTATTCTTTTCGACGACATACGGAATTAGGTGTATAGCAATACTAGGTATATTAAAATTCATCACAATATTTATTACGAAATAATAAAGTTAAATATAAAAAAATGCCAGATCGTCCTAATCATTGTTACTGTCAGTAAATCATCGTTTTCGACAGATAATGATTAGGAAGTACCTGAGTCGCTGTCTGACGAATCTCCTACTGTCGTAATGATCTCCGTATCCGTCAAATTGACAATGACTTGACCACTTACTATGTAAAAGTTTTTTTTTGTTTTATCACATGGAGATTTCCATTCATTTGGTCCCATTTAATTTGCCTTTTCTGTTACTAACTCTATCACACGTTTGAGGTTCCATTGCACATTCTTACTATGTACCTACTCACATAACCTTTTATTGGCCCCCATTTCGATTGGATTTAAATCAGGGTGGTATGGGGGTCATCGCAATACGTCATGACCGTGTTCAGATAGTATTTTGTCAATTCTGAATGTCTTATAATGTTTTTTATGTATTTTTATCTATTTGTACAATTGTGGTTTAAGCATATCCGGAGTGTAGGGAATTCTTTTTTGGGTTAGCCATGATTGCATATCAGCTTTCACAAAGTTGCACTCGTATACAACACATCTATAAACAAAGTAGAAATTTATAAACACAGGTTGAACTCGTCTGTACTGCGGAGGAGTCAAGTGGTGCGGGCGCGGAGCGAGGAGAACAGGAGGCAACTAACGCGCATGCGCAGCGCCGTACCGCGCCTCCCGCGCTCTTTCCGACCTATAAATCGTCTACTGCGCAAGTCAAACCACGTGGTGTGTCAAGTCTCATCTTTCGTGGCACGGATTGTAACAAAAAGTAGGCCAATCGGCAAATTCGCTTAGTCGCGTGCGGTCTTTCAACGAGGCTACACGCGCACGCTATTTCACAGGGCTACCTACCATACGTCAGCTCGTCGAACTTAGAACATACTGTTCCTGTTCTGTTACTTCCCTCACAAAGAAATAAAAGGAATCCGTGATCAAATCACAATGTGATCCTAAATTTTGTTGTCCGTCTATCTGTCTGCCAATACCCCTTTTCTCAGATACGCGTAGAAGTATCAAGCTGAAATTAATATCAAATATTCAGGTCTGCAATCCATGGAGCTGTGAAAAATCAAACTTGTAAGTCAACGCAATCAAAAAATACGGCCGATTATGTATATTTTGACACCGCCTTTTATGTACAGGTTACTTCTCGTTGACCTAGAATCATGATATATGACAAAACGCAATGTCTTACACATAAGTACAGGAAAGTACTTTTATGTACAGGTTACTTCTCGTTGACCTAGAATCATGATATATGACAATACCAATGTCTTACACATATGAACAGGTAAGTACTTTTATGTACAGGTTACTTCTCGTTGACCTAGAATCATGATATATGACAATACGTAATGTCTTACACATAAGTACAGGTAAGTACTTTTATGTACAGGTTACTTCTCGTTGACCTAGAATCATGATATATGACAACACGTAATGTCTTACACATAAGCACAGGTAAATACTTTTATGTACAGGTTCCTTCTCGTTGACCTAGAATCATGATATATGACAACACGTAATGTCTTACACATAAGCACAGGTAAGTACTTTTATGTACAGGTTACTTCTCGTTGACCTAGAATCATGATATATGACAATACGCAATGTCTTACACATAAGTACAGGTAAGTACTTTTACGTACAGGTTACTTCTCGTTGACCTAGAATCATGCTATATGACAATACGCAATGTCTTACACATAAGAACAGGTAAGTACTTTTATGTACAGGTTACTTCTCGTTGACTTAGAATCATGATATATGACAATACCAATGTCTTACACATAAGTACAGGTAAGTACTTTTATGTACAGGATACTTCTCGTTGACATAGAATCATGATATATGACAATACGTAATGTCTTACACATAAGTACAGGTAAGTACTTTTATGTACAGGTTACTTCTCGTTGACCTAGAATCATGATATATGACAATACGCAATGTCTTACACATAAGTATAATGAAAAATCTGAAATCCGTGATTTATATCACAATAAAAACTTTTTTTTTTTAAATCTTCGTTGCTCTTAAACCAAACGGACGAACTATTTACATAGGTTCCTACATGTTTGTACGGAACCCACGGTGCGTGAGTGCGACTCTCACTTGTCCGTTTTTTATGTAACCGCTGACGCAAAAAATTACACCCAAAAACTTTGACGACCCCCAAATTGCGTCTATTTCCGTTGTCCCTCTTTTTGTCCACCACTGGGGGACAAAGGGAAAAAAACGTTATCCCAGTGGTGGACATCGGGAAGAAATGAGTTGCACTGTTCCCCAGTGGTGGATAAATCGAAACTAACCATGTGGCAGTGTCCCTCACTGCCTATCTACTTAACTATTATAATATTACTTGTAGTCTTCGGGAAAGAAGAAGGCAGGGGATTGGATTTCTTTATGTACAACCAAATTTACACCATAAATATAGAACCAAGTTTAGTAATAAAAACTTCGGCCTGCTCGATAGTTACTAAGAATAAGGAATCAATGACCTTCTTTCTACTCATAAAATTTATTTGTATCTAACAGATGCCCGCGGCTTCGCACGCGTGGTCTTTTCTCTAGACTAAAAGTACTCTATATTCTATTACTCCAATACCTTAAATACCAGTATACCATTACATATACATTTGATCAAAATTCCTTCAGCCGTCAAAAAGTTTTTATCGATTGCTCTGCTTCTACTGATCGGATTGAGATACCAAGTACAGCAGTTAATACCAAACCAAGCTATCCAACAGTGAAAACCACATTGCATACGGTCCAGTAGATTTTACGTGATGCGCGAACAAACATACAGACAAACTAACAAACAAACAAAGATACAGATGCGATTATTAAAAATGTTATATTCTTGTTCTGTAGCTTATTTTAAGTACCTACCCCACCTAATTACCTACCCCACCTAATTACCTACCCAACCTAATTTTAAAAGAAAATGGTCTTGCCATTTTCTTTTAAAATTATCTTCTTTGTACAGTTTTTTTCGTTCATATTGCTTTATTATAAGTATCGAAGATAGATAGATATTCTGTCGTATTTACCATTAGTACTCGTCCCGTTACTTACGCAACTTCGCGTAGGCTTTTTGTAATTGAACAATGAATTAATTGAATAAATAATCGCTACCTTCTCACTGGGTGCCGGTGATGTGTGAATAGCAGTTTTACATTAGCTAGATATGGGGTTGGTTATGTTTTGGCCGGATTGGCGGATATGTTGGCTGGTAATAGTATCCGGCCTAATACAAAGAAAATCCTATCACACTGTTATTTTATGCCTTCTAAGTGGCCCAAAGTAGTTATACATTGTCAAATTTTCTATACATCTTAATTAATATACACAACTTAACGGTTTACTTTTGACCAGACAAATTTTTTATATTTGAAAATAGCAAGTTTTTCGCATTATAGTAAAAAAACATCTTATAGCGTGTCTTACAGTAGTCGCATATGATGTGTAACGTCTGATTCAAGCTCTGTTTTATCATCGCTATTCAAGTTCTGTTTTATCATAGCTGTTCAAGTTCTTTTTTATCATCGCTTGATTCAAGATCTGTTTTATATGCTAGCTTATTGGTCAACTGTTTCACTGTTACAGTGAAGCACATTGTTTCACTTTTAACGAAATTTCTCCCATAGATTTCACAATTTAACACATCAACAGTGATCAACAATGAAATACAGAGTAAAAATAATACTCTGTGTTTCATTGTAATAAACCCAAACTTTTTTAAAGGAGTTTATTACTAATTAGCTTATAAAAGTAAATAATGTCATAAAAATATATATATTATTGGCAATAATGTAAGTTATTCTAAGATTCAAAAATTATATATTATTATACTAAGACACAACTTCGCACCAAATCCCTTAGCAAACCTGAATCTTTTTTGTTAAACGTTATATTTGTCTGTGGATAAAGTTCGTCATTATAATTATATTAATTTTAGTGATAAATTTTTGAATATTATGACATAGGTGTAGATAAAAAAAAAACGACATACGTACCCATGTGGAAAAAAGCATGACGAAAAGTCACAGTAGAACTTAGAATAGAATCCAAATGCCCTATCAACACTAACGTTTACTCGGAAAATTTAATATTCTTTTTTCGTTATCAAGAAACCTGCCGGACTAAAATTGCCGGTTATCCCTTCACCTCTATTAACCTTAAAACGTTGGAAAACTTTGTTATAGCGTGTATAATGCTATTTATTGCTAGATAGAGTTATACGCTTTGTTTCAAGCATTTTGTAATAAAAAAGTGTTTTTAATGAGCATTTGTATTTTAATTGCTTATTTTGTTATTAGTTACGACTATTGTTTAAAATTTTGCTGTTTAAACATGGCTGTTTTGTTTGTTGATCGATATCTTAGGAGGTACATGAGGTGAAAAGTAGGGTTATAAACTCTATTTACTAGCAATTAAAAGTCTATGTTAGAGATTATAATGAATACGAATGTACGACGTCATTTATTTCAGTGGTTATATAATGTATTCGAACTGCAACGTCATAGACAGCATAAGAGTCATAGACAACTAAGAGTAGATAGCATTGTACGTAGGAAATGTCTATAGTGGTAAATAGTTAGGTGGCTTAAGCACAGAAACCTAATAATACTACGGCATAGATAGATAGATAGATTAACTCTTTATTGGACACCACAAGTACAACGAGAAATTATTTCTAAAAATAAAGTATAACAACGAGTGCCACAAGGGGCAGTCTTAACGCTCAGAGCGATCTCTTCCAAACAACCGTGCACGGAGAGGAATAACGTAAGGGACGGTGGTTATCAGTAAATAAATGAATAACATATCTACACCATAAAATGTATAAATGTAATGCAATATACAAAAAAAAACATACCTACTAATATCAATAAATACACATATATATATATATATATATATATATATATATATATGTTTTCTTTTTGTTTTTTTTAGTGCGATAGATAAAAAAAATTAACATGAAGTTTATAAACGTTAAAGTCTAGGACTGTCTGTTGTCAGTATCAATGTTGTATCTGTCAGTAGTTCGTTTGATCGAGGTTCATCCACTTGTTCTCGAGACAGCGCCTGCGTCGTGTTCGCGCACTGATTGATAACAGAACAGCACCAACAACGAGCACGTGGATTCTAATTCGTTAAATTCTGGAGATATCTATCTATCTGGATATAAGCCTCCTCTCGTTTACGCTATTCTTTCCTGTTCTGTGCATGTCTCAACCATTGCCTCTATCGTACTTGACAACATCATTTCATCGTCTAATCCTCATCAGAATCTATTAAACTTTATTTAAAAAAAAGAAAACGATTTAATCTAAACATAAACTGTATTTATTTATTTTAATATATATTATACTCATGTAGTGTAATGTATTTTTTGTGTAGGTTCCGATTTATTTAAGTATGCATATGTAAGTATATATATGTATATATATATTTATACATATTATTTGATATATTGTACTTATGGTTTATAAGTAATATTTTATTGTATTTATATTCTAAAAACATAAATTTATTCATTTGCACACTATCGTTCATTAATGTTCATGTTCTCACTTTCTAATCTAAGGTTGCCTGGAAGAGATCGCTGCTTAGTGATAAGGCCGCCGATTGTACTATTTTAAGGTCCTTGTTGATGTGCCATAATTTAAGATTTTAGTGCAATAAAGAGTTATCTATCTATCTATCTATCTATCTGTCTTTAAACCTCAAAGAACCGGACAAGCACAGAACCACCAAAAGTCTTTTGGCACCAAGGCAGCGAAGCATCAAATCGTGCTGAAAGTCATTCGTGTTTTCGTCAATCGCGAAATTCGTATTTTTGTAAAGGCGCTAGGGGTTTCGCGAAAACTCGTATTAACGCTTAGTGGGTGTTTGTTACAAGATGTGCGTTTACAAACACTGGTTTCAGACCACACACACACACACACACACACACACACACACACACACTCACTTTGTTTGTATGTTTACTTAAATATTGAGCTAAAAGTATCTTAACCCACTTAGAGCGTCCGATCGGTGCTCGGAAGCTCTAAGGCCCGTATTAATAAATCGCTCTTGGTTGAGCTCTCAAGTGCGATATCAACTGATACGCTCTCAAGTTGTGATCAGCATCTTAAGATCGTCGCTGATTAATAAAGACATTTCAAGAGCATGTCAGATCATGTCGCTTTCAAGAGCCGCATCTCAAGATGCTACGTCACGAACCAGAACTTGAAATTCTGAAATAATATTTTCGAAATCCTTGATTCTAGCAACTGGCAATCACGCTCTCAAGTCACGGATCGACCGCACTCAACATTCTGCATCTCAAAGCACATCGCAAGTGCGCTCTTGAGAGTCGAGATTGATTTATTATTAAACACTAACTCAGCTGATTACGGCATCTCAATCAACAACTTAAGATATGTTTATTAATTAGATTAGCATCTTGAGATCGCTCTCAATAGCGCTCTCAGAGTTGAGGTTGGTTTATTAATATGGCCCTAAGATCGGCCGCTCTAAGTGGGAAGAGCTACCAGCGGTAATACGAAATTTTCGCAACACCCATAACGCTTTTGCGATAATATTTCGTGATTCCACGGTGACACGAATATTAATTGCTTTTAGCACGAACGAATGCATCCTCGTACTATAAAAATCGCCACCACAAAATAGTTCTGTAGAAATTAGTCCTACGAGAAATATTTCTAGAATTCTGAAATAAAGCACACAGACATTTCGTGTTTCTAAACGTGTCAGTAATCGCATTTACCTTTCCATCTCGAACGTGTCATCTTTCCAACATTTTCTAATTCAAATTCGGGATCTGCGAATCGAATACAAAGTATCCCTTAAAGACCAAGTCAAATAGCTTGCAACGCAACGTGACATACATCATACAAGAAGTCATTAGGCAACGACGCGTAATGCTTCCCAACCCTAATTCAGTCGAAGACCTCTCTCATACTTTGATAGAACCAAAAACCTCATTTTTAACTTTACGACAAAAAAAATGGAGTCGATATTCCAATGCAACACTTTTATTTAACAATCATTCACATATCAAATTCTACTGCATTCAAATTTTCACTTTATCTGATGAAGCTAGGGCTTAAAATAGCTCGCCGTGTTCACAGTCAACAAAAACACACGCGGCTCGCAAAAAAGCGGGCATCTTTTTGCGTCAACCCCTCTCTGCCCTAAGCTGGGGGTGGAGGGGGTGAAGAAAAATCCCCGTAGGGTGGTCCCGCACCCCCGTAGTAGTTTTTCGTTGGAATCACGCGTATCTACGACACGCTCTGTATTGATTTTTTGGCACATGGCAGCGCTCAGGTGCCGCATTTTTAAAGGTTTTTGCCATTGTGGACTTGGGTTGAGCGGTCCGCATGCATTTTCAGTGTGTAATAAAAGGAATCGTCTGTCCGGATTGTAATTGAGTGAGGAATAGGAAGAACTTTTGTATAAGTAGAAAAGTATGCACTAGTTCTTACAATGAAACTTTTACACGATGTTACCTACTTACATAGTTTTTACCAGACTTCGGAGGGCTATATGTATGTATTTATGTTTATTTGGCGTGTCCTACAGCCTAAACGGCTTGATGGATTTTGATAAATAAGGTATCATCAGATTCGTCGTAATCACGAGAGTAACATGGGATATATGAAGTGTCAAGAAAATTAATATGGCGGCTTACAGCTGCCATAGAATGAGATATCAACATGAAGGTCCCTAAAAAGCCATAAAAAAAAAAAAAAAAAAACATCCCGACTGGGAACAACACTAAAACGAAGCAGACAAGCCTTACATTCTTGATTTTTAAATATAAGAAGCAGTCAGAGGCATCACGCATTTGCAATCGGGGTGTTGTTATAATAATTTATTTTTAATACCACTTTTACTATTTTCTGTTTTTTTGGGGAACAATTTTACGTTATGATGATAACCGGCTAGGACAGTGAGAATTTCCACTATTCTTACTGATCCACCCTTTCCACAGATTTGATATCTGAGGTATCATTTTCGATGTTAGCTCATTTCTCCGTAACTTCTGAACCGATTTGGATGATTCTATTTGAGGTCCCATTAAAAATAACGAAAATTAGTTTAGTAGTTTTTTAGTGAGTCAATTTGAAGAAGTTTAAAAAAAATAAAAGTCATTGGTGCGGAGCCTAGGACTGAACTCAGTATCTATGGATTGTAAGATGCACTATTGAACCGTTAGACTACCATTGCCCTATATGTATATGTAGGTAGGTATTTAAATATTATGAACTAGCTGTGCCCAGACTTTGCCCGCGTTGATATTTTCCTAAGACTAAAATACAGTTCTACTCATCGCATCGAGATTTAAAGTTCATCAGATTTAAAGTTCATCAGATTTAAAGTTCATCAGATTTTGACTTTGTAAGGTAACACAGACAGAGACCATTAATAAAATGTTATGTTCTTCGTCATTTTTAGTGTTCCGTACCTTAAAAGGAAAAAAGGAATCCGTATAGGATCACTTTGTTGTCCGTCCGTCTGTCTGACTGTCTGTCAATGCCCTTTTTCTCAGGAACACCTGGAGGTATCAACTTGAAATTAATATCAAATACTCAGGTCTGTAATCCCATAGAGTTGTGAAAAAAAAACAAACTTGTAAGTCAACGCAATCAAAAGATACGGCTGTTTATGTCGCATATTTTGACACTCGCAAGGGAATCAAAATCTATAGGGTCTAAGTACTTCCCTTGACCTAGAATCATGAAATTTGGTAAGAAGCAATGTTCGATTCTCTTCTATGCTCGGTTTTCATGATGGACGAACTACTTAAATACCATAAGTTTGTATGGAACTCTCGGTGCTGGAGTCCGACTCGCACTTTTATTTTTATTATTGTAAATTATGTTCATTGTACAGTTTTTTTGTCACTTACTGCATTATTATAAGTATAGACAGATATGAAAGATCGATGCTCGACGTTTGACAATAACTTTTAAACATGTTCCGATCTTCAAGAAAGTTACCTATGTAGTTTGGTGTTTGACACACTAATATTATGAAGGCGAAAGTTTGAACGGATTTTGATTAAATTTTGAATAACATATAGGATACCTTTCATCGTCATCAGTATCCCTCACGCGGGTGAAACCGCGGGGAGCAGCTAGTATAAATTCAGAACAAATTTACACGTTTCCTATATCTTAAGCAATATGGGGTTCATCCTTTCTACCCCTAATGTATCCTACTCTTTTCTTCCTAGGAATGGTAGGATATCATAGGCTGGAGGTCAGGAGGGACCTTTTATTGCTTACTTATTTATTTAAACTGTTACGAGGTATGATATACAATCCTCAAATACTGATGTGCTTGAAGTTGAACGTACCAAACAACTATATACGTGCGCGTTGTCGCAAGCTGTTTGCAGTGCCATTCAGTAGAACCAATTTGTTTCACCAAGCACCATTTACCCGGGCTCTCCGGCTATTGAATATAATTAATGCTGAACACAGCGATTTAGACATTTTCACATGTACTTTGGTGAAATTCACTGATGCTGCCCTTAAATGTGTTAGTAATTAAGTACATTGCCGCATTAGATTTGTCTGTAATGATAATGTAAATTTAAATAAATAAATAAATAAGTATATTAAAAGGGGAAAATCGGGTCCATAAGCCCTAAAAAGAATTCGTGTCACTTTTCAGTCAGTTTTCTGGGATAAAAGTATTCCATATGTTATTCCACGATCAAAGTACTAAGGTATAATAATATTTCGTTCAGTCGTCAAACAGTTTTTAATCAATTTCTCAGCTATTATTCATCGGATTGTGATACCAAGTACCTCAGTTTTCAAGTCAAACCGTAAGCTATCCAACAGTGAAAACCGCATCACAATCGTTCCAGTATTTTTTATGTGATGCGCGAAATAGACATACACAAGTTATTTAAATGTTAAAATCCTTGTTCAGAAGCTTATTCTAAGTATACCTAGCGGCACGTAAGTCTAGAGGTGAACGAAACGTGGCGGGGATCTTGGCACAGACAGTTTTCGGGATAAAAAGTGTTCAAAATTTTAACACATTATATAAACTTTGACTGTGCCAAGGTCCCCGCCACGTTTCGGTCAACGCTAGCCATTAGGCCATTTTTTAAACTATCTTCTTTATACCTACTGCTTTATTTGTATAGATTACCACACTGTTTTTTTTAAATTTAGGCCTGGCTTCTTCGTTTTGGAGTTATAAGTAAAAAAGTGAGAAAAAAATATGTAGATAGATCGCGAGTTCTAATTTCGGAACGAACGACGATGTCAAACCCCTTTCATCATAATCATACTCATTTGATGGTTTGTCTATATTAATTCTTAATTCATATAACCTGTCATTCCTACATTGTCAGGCATTCTCATTTCGATGGTGACTAGAAAAGTTTGGAGGAGTTGTAAATAAAACATCGTTTTCTATCTCTGGCAATATTTAAGTTTACTATGCATCTCACTAAGCATAAAATCGTGTTTGCTACTAAGACTAAAAACATTTCGATTTAGATATCAGAGAAATGCAAGTTAAAATAAAAATACTTAAACAAATCTGATCTGTCACTTCATCGAGGAACATAGCAAGATCTTCAAGCCACTTCAGCTGCGAGCCTATTATCTTCTATGAGAAGGAAAGCTGATCTGTCCCTTCATCGAGGAACATAGCAAGATCTTCAAGCCACTTCAGCTGCGAGCCTATTATCTTCTATGAGAAGGAAAGCTGATCTGTTACTTCATCGAGGAACACAGCAAGATCTTCAAGCCACTTCAGCTGCGAGCCTATTATCTTCTATGAGAAGGAAAGCTGATCTGTCCCTTCATCGAGGAACATAGCAAGATCTTCAAGCCACTTCAGCTGCGAGCCTATTATCTTCTATGAGAAGGAAAGCTGATCTGTTACTTCATCGAGGAACACAGCAAGATCTTCAAGCCACTTCAGCTGCGAGCCTATTATCTTCTATGAGAAGGAAAGCTGATCTGTCACTTCATCGAGGAACATAGCAAGATCTTCAAGCCACTTCAGCTGCGAGCCTATTATCTTCTATGAGAAGGAAAGCTGATCTGTCACTTCATCGAGGAACATAGCAAGATCTTCAAGCCACTTCAGCTGCGAGCCTATTATCTTCTATGAGAAGGAAAGCTGATCTGTTACTTCATCGAGGAACACAGCAAGATCTTCAAGCCACTTCAGCTGCGAGCCTATTATCTTCTATGAGAAGGAAAGCTGATCTGTCCCTTCATCGAGGAACATAGCAAGATCTTCAAGCCACTTCAGCTGCGAGCCTATTATCTTCTATGAGAAGGAAAGCTGATCTGTTACTTCATCGAGGAACACAGCAAGATCTTCAAGCCACTTCAGCTGCGAGCCTATTATCTTCTATGAGAAGGAAAGCTGATCTGTCACTTCATCGAGGAACATAGCAAGATCTTCAAGCCACTTCAGCTGCGAGCCTATTATCTTCTATGAGAAGGAAAGCTGATCTGTCACTTCATCGAGGAACATAGCAAGATCTTCAAGCCACTTCAGCTGCGAGCCTATTATCTTCTATGAGAAGGAAAGCTGATCTGTCACTTCATCGAGGAACATAGCAAGATCTTCAAGCCACTTCAGCTGCGAGCCTATTATCTCCTATGAGAAGGAAAGCTAAAAGGATGGCTCGCACTACGACCTCCTCTACACCTATTACTTACTATTGTGAGCTAGGAGTCCCTTTGAGCTGGTAGACACCCTCGGGGGACCTCCGGCCACAACACAAACCAAACAATATGTATTAATTCAAAACATATACTAACGGTTAAAGCACCAGAGTAACACGTAGTACCTACTATTATTTATTCTGTGTTCCCAAATTCTCACACTACGAAATGCAAATATGCGGATATTATGCAAAACAGCAGTAAAGGTGTAAAAGATTAGCATCTTATTGTGATTTGGCGATTCGTTCCGAACACTCCATGTTTGTTCGCGATTCGCCGCGGGCCGGTGTGAGCGCGGCTTACTGCAACCGACTTTTTAAACTTTGTTTGGTAATTAATATGCAAGTTTAATAAATCTGTTGCTTTGTTATTTGTATTGTGTCTTCTGGAGTCGTGCAGATGGGATTTTGTTTAAAATTCCACGACAATATCTATTAACTAGTATTCCCGCCCGCGACTTCGCACGCGCGGACTACTATTAACAAGTATTCCCGCCCGCGACTTCGCACGCGCGGACTACTATTAACTAGTATTCCCGCCCGCGACTTCGCACGCGCGGACTACTATTAACAAGTATTCCCGCCCGCGACTTCGCACGCGCGGACTACTATTAACTAGTATTCCCGCCCGCGACTTCGCACGCGCGGACTACTATTTATCGTGAAAAAAATGCATTTTATTTTCATCTAGGATATTAAAAACAAATGCAAAAGTTGGTATCGCACCAATGTTTTTTTGACAGACTTGTTATTTCGTTTCCATGGTAACCACATACCATTCTGTAGTGGCAACCGTTCCTCACAGTCAGTAATCAACATTTTCCAGTTTTCCCGTGTAAACTTACAATTTTCTGAAACAAAAAGTAGATACTATGTTTTATTCCAGGGTATAAGCTATCTCCATTCTAAATTTCATCAAAATCCGTCCAGCCGTTATCGCGTGAAAGCAAACAAACAAACAGACAACGTTTCACATTTATATATTGGTATGGATTACCCTACCCTACTTTATTTATGTTTTATACTTATAACTAGCTGTGCCCACGGCTTTGCCCGCGTGGTCATTTCATTTAAAAGTAGCCCACACGTGTTATCCAAGACAAAGAGTACAATATACTAAATTTCTTCAAAATTATTTCAGTCGTCAAATAGTATTTATCGATTACTCGGCATTTAACCATCGAATTAAAATACCAAACCTAGTTTTGAAGTCAAACCCTAAGGTATCCAACAGTGGAAACAGCATTGAGTTTTTACATAATGCGCGAACAAACATTGAGACAAAAAAGATAAACAGTCAAACAGACAGACACGTTTAAAAAAAATGATATAATTCTTGTTCAGTAGCTTATTTTAGGTACACTAGACCATATTTTTTAATTATCTTCTTTGTACAGACTTTTTACCTATAGATAAAGCAATAATTACCAAAAAGTGTGTACAAGGAAGATACTGAACAAGCATAAAACATTATTTTAAATCGTGTCTGTCTGTTAGTCTGTTCGTGCATCACGTAAAAACTACAGGACAAATAATAATTGCGATGCGGTTTTCACTTTTTCACGCGTGTGGTACCAAAGTGTTCAGCTAGTCATCCATACATATGACATTGTGCAGATAGGTAGTGATAATATGGAAAACTATTTAGCCCGAGACTACGCCACTTTGAGGTAGGTAACAAACAAAGAAAATTCTAAAAACTATACTTTCGGGCAAGAATGTTTATAAAAAGACGGATACCACACCGCCAACAAACGAGTGAAGCATAGCAATAAGCGTGTTTGAGGGGATAATTTTAGTTTTTTTTTGTGGTTTACACACAATTTCGTCACAAAGACTGCTTTGTTGTGTTTTTTCTTGAGAACTTGACAGAGTTATCACGACTAACAAATACGAGACCTTGCTGCGATGTGGCCGATCGGCATAACATGGTGTATGTGTGTTTGATGCTTGTGCGTATGAGGATATCGGCATAACAGAGCCATGTCTAAAATGTACTGTTGCAATTTTAAAATGTGTACTCCAGCATGGACATTTTCCGGGCTAAACAGTAAGGCTTCCTTTCTCATGATATATACTATTTCCATGACAAATTTTATTAATCGACGTTTAGTTGTGAAAAAAACAATCAGAGAGACAGATTTATTTTTCACATTAGTGCGATAAAGAAGAAAAATTATATTTTTGTTTTTTTTTATTGATTTTGTTTCCGAGATGTTGGACCTTAATGATAGCGTGTCATTATTCCATTTTTGAGGTCCATTATCTCGAAACCCTTCGCTTTATGATACCAGTGTTCTAACATTTCTTGTTTGCATTGAAGTCCTCTATTAATGTATTAAGGTTTAATCTGTGGCCACGGTTTTTTAATTTTTTCACTTGTAATGTACCTAACTATGCCACAAAGGTTAGAAAGGCCTTTTGGAAATATATGTTGAGACGCCATCTTTAATTGTGAATGTGCCAAAAAACTGCACTATTTTGCGAAACACTGTTTGAAAATAAATGCAAAAGAATGTCATTTGAAATTAAATGCACTCTTAAATCATTCTGATCTTGTTATTACTAATTTTACACCTTTTTTTGTCCAAATTTAAGCAATTATGTCCCTTAGCTTTGAATCTATAGAATTCATGTTTGTTTGTGTCCAAACAGCACATTGGTACAAAACGAACGCTCCAAAGGACAAAAAGGTGCGCTTTTTGTTTCGACCCAACGATTTTGTTTACAATTTAAATATTTTATACGATGTGACAATAGACAAAACCGGTACTTGTGACTGTAAAAAATTAAATATAAAAATTATGACGGTTGTTCTTTTGTCTCTTAATTTATGTAAATTCTGTGCGGATGCGATGCTAGACGGATATGAGAGATTTTTTATTTTTACTTGTTGCAACACTAGCTTGTATTGTACATAGTACCTTATTGTTTAAATAGGTTGATGTGTGAGTGAACTTATGCACATTCGACACTATACACACCTACGTAGTTGTTCCTCGACAGTCTGCGACTCTAAATAATCCAACTATAAACAAAGTATCCATCCACTTCTTAAAAAACAGAGACAAAGGAAGCTCTACAAAAGCTCGTTATTACTTCCTCTGACAATGGCTCTATAAAACTCTACACCAGGGAGGGAGCAAGGACAAGATTTTCAAGGGCCTAAGATATACAATACAGGATATTCGACACGTCGGTGTTAATAAACCACGTAGTCAGTTTATATAATTAAACAGCTTTTTATTGTTACTACCGTTGGGAAAAATCGAATTTCCGGCGACCACCGCCAGTCCCATAATGTTGAACTATGTTTTCCATTAAATACATATTGTTATACCCAATTGTCATTCTTAAACGCATGTTGTGTTTGCCTGTAATATATTCTACATTTAGCATCAAGGCAATAGCAGACAAACGCAAAACACAATAGCTATTTTATCCGAAATTTTTATCTCGTATTTATCATAGAGCCGTAGGCGAGCGTAGATATTGAAGTCGAGGATAAATTACCTTATTTTATAAAAGAGATAAACACTCTGCTTTTCACTTTGATTGTGAGGAAATGAAACGATTACATTTTAAACAAATACAGCTAAGACACGACGAGGGCTTGTTTCCCGACAATTTTATTATTTAAAATTTCTGCATGAAACATTAGGTTCGGGTCGGAGACCATAGAAGTCAGACACTTTTATGAACTAGAGACTTATGCCTTATACGTTATGCTTTATGCTTATGCCTTATGTCGCCTACACCCAGTATAAGCAAGAACTTTACGTGCATGAGAATTAAAAAACTTCTTTCATAATTATTTTACTATTTACGTACCTTGGCGAAAGAATTGGCAGCAATTCAGTCTTTTTACTCCTTAAACTAAACTAGACTAAATTTCTTCAAATGTAATTTAAACCTTGTCAACTTTGTAACAAGGTGTTTTTGCCCCTGGCATCTAATCTAAACTTACGTCAATTTAAGCTGCACCGCTTAAAATCACGTAATTAAAACAGGTTTTTAACACGCTGTCTTACATCGCTTGGATAAATTCGGACACGTTCTGAGACAGCGTTCGGACAAATCGGGACTCTCGACGCGTGGAAACAAAGTTGATTTTACGCTGACAGGGTTTAGTAATAGTTTAGTGAGTGAGGCATAGATGCCAGGGGAAAAAATACCTTGTTACGAAGCCAACAAGGTTTAAATTACATTTGAAGAAATTAGGTTTAGTTTAGGGGATGTCCAGATCACTACCAATCTCTTTGGGTTGTGGATGAAATAAAACGAGAACTTTGGTTTGGTAATCAAAAGTCCTTCTTGAAATTCGGAGTTAGTGTCTAGAATATATTAGGCGTCACTGAGCCCCCAACCCCCTTCCTAACTTCGTCCATCCTCTAGACAATATTTCAGCACTTATTTACGAACGATTAACCTGCATTATACCGTTCTTGGACAATTTATTCTTTGCTACTCCACCTTATTCTACGCATAAAGACTTTGTGGAGAATTCAAACGTGACTGTACAGTGTCTTTGAGTGTTATTAAAAATAATCAGTAAATGGTCGTGAATGTAGCTAAAATAATATTTTCATAACAATATTTTTTTATTTTTTTAATACCGACTGGGCAATCGTTTGACCACGATCTCACCTGATGGTAAGCGATGATGTGGTCGAAGGTGTAGCACGCTTGCCTAGTAGATACCTATTCACTCTTGACTTGAACACACCTGGGTTATAATTTACCGGAAACACGAGAGCAGGGCATTCCACTCCTTTGCAGTTCTTATAATAAAAGAAGAAGCGTAACGCTTCGTTCTTGTTTAATTGTTGTACTTGCGAAACTTCTAATTCAAGAGACTTTAATCAGATTTATTAAAACAACTACTTGACCAATTTTGGTGAAATTTCATTTAAATAGGGCCACAAAGGAGATCGAAATCAGCTTTGAAATCTATGATATAATCATAAGTGAACCAACAAATAATAAAAAAATGAATTTGCTAATGAAAACTACTGAAGTAGATTAAAAATTTAATTTAAAAACAACAATACTGCAGTGCAGATGTTAGTCCCTTGCCTTCTGAGCTTAGTATCCCAGGTTCGAATCTTGGACGGGTAAACATTTGTCTGATAAACATTGTTTGTTATTGCAATACTCTTAAGAAGTTATTGCAATACTCTTAATAAGCGCTCATCAACAATTAACGCGAATTAAGCATTAAGTTGTCAAAATCTATACAAAACAAGCGATTTAATGATTGATTAGCGTTAGGTGACGATTATGAGTACGGCTGTAAGTATTTACTACACGTCATTAAATTTTGATAATACTCGCAAAATTACAAATTATGAATATAATCTTCCAGACAACCTTCGAAACATAGAGGTGCTAAAATAACATTCGATCAGTGATAGAATCAAATATGTCAACTTTATTAAATTAAGTCATAACAATACGCCAACCACTCAATAAAAACTATTAAAAATCACAATAACAAATGTCAAACAATCAATAATAGTCAATCGTTTATGAATAAAAATTGAATAAAACACGTTAATTTATTCAAGCCCATACTTTATTAACTGTGAACTGTATGAAATGACAATCGATTGTTTGTTTCTTCAATAAATTATTATGAAACTATTGTTATTTTAATAAGGTTATTAATATTTGTGTTTTTAATGTGTTTTTTTTTTTAATGTTGCGAAGAGATTTTTATCAAAAGAACGTAACTGCCAAAGAGATTTAATTTAAAAACAGTTCATTTTTTATTTTAGTTATGGCCTCGTACGATTTGTGTATTCAGCCACTCTGCAATTTCTGTTTTAAACACATGAGAGCTCTAAGAAAGAATAATTGGCAAACGTAGCGTAGGATGCCCTCCGGTCAGATTGAGCGTCGACTTGCGCAAAGTAGCTGGCAGCAATTACATAAAGAGAACAGAAGATCGGACTCAGAGGCGCATATTAGGAGAGGCCTATGTCCAGCAGTGGACTAATGCAGGTTGTTATGAAGATTTAGCTCTAAGGTGCCCTGATTACGTTCTTTTGTAGTTCTGCACGGTTTCCAATGTTGCCATATCGTAATTTTTCTAAAAATATAAGACAATATTCAAGCTGTTTAAAAAAAAATAACACTTTCGTGGACTAAAGAAATCTTATTTATAAATCTATTTACTCTCATACAAACCCCTGTTTACATTACTAACCATAAACTCCAAATATGACAACGGAACGAAAATATTTGATCTCATTACGCATACAAATACACATCTACGCATCGACAGCGAAAATCAATACGCACAATACCATCTTTGTAACACTGTGCGAAAAGTTAAATCTCAACCCTGCACTCGCACGTCTGAGAAAAAAGTAAAGACTGGAAAGACATAGATATGCAAAACAGAACTTCCAAATTCAAATGCTTCGATATTCAAATGAGGCCGGAACGGGAAGAGCAATTTTGACACTTGGAAGAATAGTCCAACCCTTTTTATTCAAATGAAGTGCGTCTTTACGGCCAGTGTCTACATGATTTAAATGGCATAGATAAAGGAGTTTTTATTCTTTTTTTAACGAAACGCGGGAATTTATTCATGGATATTTCTAGTTTTTTTTTTGGTCGTGGGAAGAGTGGTTTGTGAGAATCATGTCTTTGTGGGGTGATCGAAGGGGTAGGTTGTTATGGAAAGCTGTGACAACATTGGTAGTTTTATGCAAATTTATTGATCTATCAATACATTGATTCGTGATATTGGAATATTCGGGACTTTGTTGCAAAAGAGTTTTATGACTGCTCGATCTATTATTTTTGTGAATCGTAAAATTTTTGTGGCTGTCAGTCGTAAAATAGGAACAGGGAAGAACCTAAGAAAACTGTAGGTACTTTGATTATACAGGGTAAAACTCGACAACTGATTTGGTAGGTAACTCGACGTATTCCCGGCAAGACGAGGTACGGGTGTATGCAACATATTTAAGCCCCACAATTTGTGGCCGTAAGCTAATAGCTTTTGAGATATGTCAAATGTAACAATTTTTAGAAACATTCCCGATACCAATTGGGCGTTTGTGAAAATAGAATTGGCCAATTGATATTCAAGAAGTAACATTTCATTTGTAAAATCGTGTGACGTTATTTTTTGTAATGTAGGTATATAGCTTCAATATAATTTAGAATTAATCAGATTAAAATTAATTTTTATTTGGTCAGATTCAGCTATAGAATAGATAAACAATCGATAAAAGGGTCAGTCCGCGGTAATCAATACCAGATACTAAAACAAAAAATTCGTGAATATGAATGTCATAATAGTAATTATGACGAGTAAATATGTTCAATTTTTAATATGTACAACAAAAACTTACTATAACTTTATCAAAACCTTGTTCATAATAGGACAATGATGAGCTACTTATTAGTAGTAAAAATTGTATGAAGTTTGCAAAATTACTGTAAGTTTAATAAACGAGACCGGGCGCCGTCTTGATTGTCAGTGGATGCTAAAATTCAGTATATACCTTGTATGAGAAAATTGGAAAACTGCAGATAATTAGGTTTTTTGAATTATTACTTTCATTATAGCGCGTTCTTGCGTCACACCCGTCACAAAATACATATAAAAGTTCATACATCCTGAGTCATGTTACGGTTTAAGGTTTAAAACACTTCTGAAAGTAGTGTTATATATTAAAGCAATGAATGTATCTTATAGGTGTAAATATTTTTAAAAATGTTTGGGTTTAGATATTAACTAATTCATTTTGGTCACACCCATCACATGTCACACCCGTCACATAAAATGCTTACCAATGCTGAGTGTTCTTTTACAGATTGTAATTTAATTTCAGATTTTTAACTTCATGATGATGATGTATTTCAAAACATGATATATTTCATGTGATGACTAAGAAATATAACATATTCTTTGAGTTGAAATGTCACACCCGTCACCGCGGACTGACCCAAAAGTACCTAAGAATCCGGACATTAGTAAAGAAGCTTATTACACAATAAGACACCTAAGAGCATTTAAAATGTGACCATTACTATTATAATAAAAATATTTTTTCGAGCCTGCTAATAACGAACTTAAATTAAACTAATTAATTAAGATAATAGTTATTTAAACTTTGGCAAAAACCATTTCTTCCAGAGCTACCTACTGATTAGCTCAAAGTTATGCTAGCTTAAAAACTAAATATAAAAATAAGTAAAATACTTAAAAAAAAAAGTTTTCAAAAGCCAAAGATTCAAAAGCTTAACCCTTCTTTAATGTCCATTCAAATTCAAATGTCTACTCAGACAGGTGTACTGTCCTTTGTACAGTTTCCGCTGAGACTTGTTTGAGGAAGTGAGGAAGTAGACAAAAAGTAATTATTGTGTGCCGCGCTTTATGCACTTGGTAATTATAGCCATGGGTGTTTGAAGGTTTACCACAGAATAACTAATAGTATAAGTTTTAAATTGTTGATAATTAGTGATTGCGTGAATAGTGCTGTGCCAAACTTTAAAAAATATATGATTGAATACTGTTTCTTTGAATGAAATACATATTTCTTTATTATTATTATTTCATTTTTTTTTAATCATGTCTTTCTGTTTGTCTGCATGTTTGTTCACGCATCACGCATCTGGACCGATAGCGTTGCGTTTTCACTGTTGGATAACTTGGATAGCTTAGGGTTTGACTTAAAAACTGGGATACTTGGTACGTCAATTCGATTAGTAGAAACCGAGCAATCGATAAACACTTTATTGGCGACTAAAGGAATTTAGACCAAATGTTGGTATATTGGTATTTTAGGGCTTGGAATAGTACATAGAGTACTTTTAACCTAGAGAAATGACCACGTGTGCGAAGCTGCGGGTACAGCTAGTTATTACTAAAATTGTTTTACGGCCACTAGGATTGACAGACACGGGCAAGTACGGTTTGTGCATTCAGCCAATGTTAAGTTACTAACATATTTAGTAGGTAGGTAGGTACCTACTTAATTGATTTCTCTAAAGAGTAACTTTGAGCGAAGCTATATCTCCGGTAGGTCTATATGTGAAAAGAGTTCGTCTATCGGGAAAAGATTTTTTTCGCATTTCAGTAATGATGTGAAACTTTACATTTAAAATTTATATAATAATTTAATTATTTACTAGCTGTGCGGCTATGCCCGCGTAGTCATTTCATTAAAAAGTAGCCCATACGTTCAGCCGTCAAAAAGATTTTTATCGATTGTTCGGCATCTAATCATTGGATTAAGACACAAAGTACTCCAGTTTTTAAGTCAAACCCTAAGCCATCCAACAGTAAAAACTAAATTGCAAGCGGTCCAGTAGTTTTAATGTGATGCGCGAACAAACACACAGGCAAAAAAACGAACAAACAAACAAACAAACAGATAGACACGATTTAAAAAAATGTTATATTCTTGTTAAGGAGCTTATTTTAAGCACTTATTTGTACAGACTATTTCGTCTAATTGCTTTGTATGTATAGTTTTTCAGCCATATTCATCCCACTGCAGGACAAAGGCCTCCCTCCCTTCCTCCCATTCCTCACGGTTGAGAGCTTTTAAAACTGTAGATACCGACTTATAAATTAACTGCAGCAATTCTATTTTATGGAAATACTTATCATTAGTAAGTACCTACCTCAAAAGTAATTTGAGCGAACCCATCTCTTCAGTACGCCTATCTGTGAAATAAGTCCAAAAAATAGTTTGACGCACCCTTTTTTTCATTTCAGTAATTCATGCCCTTAAACTTTAGGTAAGTACCGATTTATAAATTAACTTAAAAAAAATATTTTACGGTATAACTATTCATTTGCCCTAAAATATTGACCTCATTGAGGCCAAGCTGCAATGTCAAAAAAAAAGGTGGAGAATATCAAATTCCTTACCTCATTACTAATCCTGCCTCTAATATTAACCCCTATCAAAGAAGACTCAACTGAACATCAATTCTCACGTGGCAGCTATTATTTTAGAACACACCTGGGCCGCAGACCGGTCTTGGTTTCCGTCATACCCTCATTTGCATACAGAGGGTTAATCTTCGCGATATGTGCTCACGCATATTTTTAATTATTCAAGGGTTAATGCTATTCATTTTTCAAATGTGTAAGTGCGAATGTGATTTTTCGGCAGTTGGTGTTTGGATTTGGTTGGGTGTGCGTGTAGAGGTGATTTCATTAAATAGAAAAAATATTAATTTGGTTGGGTGTGCGTGTAGAGGTGATTTCATTAAATAGAAACAATATTAATTTTTGAGAAAAAATTGAAACAAAACTTCAAAAGTCGGCATGATGAAGCTTTTAGAAAAAATTAAACTCTGGCTCCTTGAAATTAAATACTTCTCTGCGCGTTGATCCAGGTAAATAAATATATATACATATTTCCTGCTAAAAAAAAACATCCTATGTTCCTAAGTTATTAAAAATCAAGGCAAAAGTAGGTATAGAACCAATGCTCTTGATGTTTTTTGACATACTTGTATTTCGTTTCCATGGCAACCGTTTCTTACAGCGAGTTATCAACATTTTTCCAGTTTTCCCGTGGAAACTTGCCATTTTCCGGGATAAAAAGTATGCTTTGTTTTATTACAAGGTATAACCTATCTCTATTCCAAATTTCATCAAAATCCGTCCAGCCGTTATCGCATGAAAGCTCCCCAAAAAAACAAATAAACAAAAAATAAACAAACAGACAACGTTCACTTTTATATATTGGTATGGATTTTTGTTCGGTAGGTACCTATATTAGGCTGTAAGTATGCATTACTTTCTTTATCATGCCATGTAGATCATCATCATCATCATCAGCCTATATTTGTCCACTGCTGGACGTAGGCCTTCCCTAAAGCACGCCACTGATCTCGATCTTCGGCTCTCTGCATCCAGTTTCTGTCCGTCAGCAGTTTCTGTCTTTTCTCAGGTGGCATCCTGCGCTACGTTTGCCTAAACGTGGTCTCCACTTGAGAACTCGTCTACCCCAACGGTTATCGGTTCTTCGGGAAATGTGACCAGCTTACTATGTCCGTCTCCTTGATTCTCTGTCGGATATCTTCATTACGAATCTTGTCCTTCAGAGAAACTCCAAGCATAGCTCTCTCCATAGCTCACTGAGCGACCTTAAATTTGTGGACTAGTTTAACGTTTCGGCTCCGTAGAGCGCACTGATTGAAGAGTCTTGTCTTGAGACTCTGTGGTTTGGGCAATGTAGATACAATAAGTATATTGGCGCGAATTCCATCTTCTAAATTCAAACCATCAATTTTCGCTAAACTAATTTTCGAATTTCGAACCCGCATCAAAATCAGGACTAGTGATGTCCCGGCTATGCATCACGGATAATGATTGGATTTGCCCCGCCTTCGTCATCAATCACTACGCTAGTGGGTGGCGGATACGTCCATCGTAAGTTGACCTGTCACTTTTTTATCAATACTTGAACTAGTAAAGTAAGGTGGGGGTCAAGTTTTTTTGGTTTTTAGCTAGGGGTGGGAAAGCCATTGTGTCTTGTTAGAGACACTGTAATGTCTTGGATGGTTGGATGTAAGTAAATTATGTTTTTTTCGGCGTGTGTTGGGGAGTTCGGTTTGAGAAAATGCCTTTTTGTAAAGTAGGTATTATGTGAAGGAAAGTAATTTTCTTTTATCGTTAGCGCTTGACGTGATATTTTTATTTAATTGCCAGTTTTAAATAAAAATTGTGCATGTTTGTATTTAGATTTAATTCTGATGTCGTATCTACTTTAATTCGATATGTACGTATGATGATAATTAATATCCCATTATGAGTATTTGTAAATAAAGAAGTGCTTTAGTGTAAAATCTTGAAAAAATAGGACATTCGGTTTCTACCAAGTAATTTCCAAAATTAGTTTTGATGTGTAATATCATTCCGCTCGCTTTTCTGCAATCTATGGAAGTGGTTTCGTGAAAAGTGTAATATGTTAACATGTCTACCAGTGTAACAGTTGACTAATGAGCGCGCGCGGTGCTAGAGTAAACAGAGCTTGCGCTGATAAAATAGAGCTTCGGGTTTCCTATCAGTGTTATATATATAATGATAAATAAAACAGAGTTTGATGTTTCACATCACATGCGACTACTGTAAGGCTTTTTCCTTTTTATACGCTTTATATTAGCTTCACTTGTATGTTTGTATGTTTGTAACCGACTCCTTTGGACGCTATTTTGACCCACTTTAAACGGTCAGATTTCATTCAAATTTTGCACACCTGTCAAAGACCGATGACAATTCAATAATTCGAAAAAAAAAGTAGAAAATAAATAATAGTTTAAAAAAACTAAAAAACACGCTTTGTATAGAAAACCAAACTAAAAAATAGAAAATAAATTTTAATAGTGTAAATAAGAAAAAAATGTTTTATATAAAAAAAAGCGTGGGGTGCTTCTCATATCTGTCAACGAAATATTTATAACTATTGACCCATGCACCCCACGATTTTTTTGAAATAATTTTTTTTTTTTCTTATTTACACTATTAACATTTATTTTCTATTTTGGTTTTCTGTATAAAGCGTGTTTTTAGTTTTTTTAAACTATTATTTATTTATAGTATCTATCTAAGCATGAAACCTAAGTGGGTTGATTATTACGCTTTTTAGAAGGATACGACGAAGTAAATAGGGTATATAGGTACTTACAACAAAACAAATTCCTCGTATTCGAATACTCTATTCCTACTTTGTAATCAAAATATAATAATAGAGAAAAATCACCAGCAGCGGTGGAGGCGGAGGTAATCCCACGAGAGGGGGGACGGTAGGGCTCGGATGAGGTAAGAAGATTACCTCTGATGTATTATGTGGGATAGAATATCTTTGTAAAAAACTTAAGCCTACTTTTTTATATAAAACATATATTTGCATAAAACATTCTTAGAGTTGCATCTCTGTCTGTCTGTCATCTGTAGAACAATCAATGCATAAAACATTCTTAGAGTTGCATCTCTGTCTGTCTGTCATCTGTCGAACAATCAAGTAAAAATTACAGCACATTTTTTATTTTTTTAAAGTTTTATTTCTTATGTAAAGACTCTCTTTTGTTTCTTTTCATACTAGCTTTGCCCGTGGCTTCGCACGCGTAGTTATTTCTCCATGTGAAAAGTACTCTATGTGCTATTCCAAGACCTAAAATACCAATATCTTCAGCCGTGAAAATGATTTTTATCGATTGCTCGGCTTCTACCAATCGGATTGAGATACCAATTACACCAGTTTTTAAGTTAAACCCTACCTTATCCCTACCTTATCCAACAGTGAAACAGAACCACAATCGGCCCAGTAGTTTTTAAGTGATGCTCGAGCAATCATACTCACAGACATGTTTTAAATAAATTTTAAATTCTTGTTCAGTAGCTTATGTTAAGACCATATTTTAATTATCTTCTTTGTACAGACTTTTTCATACTCATTACTTTATTATAAGTATAGATATTGATTACATCAAAATTAACATAACATTAGATCCTTATTCCCTTTATGTTTTCGGGATAAAAAGTGTCCTCAATTTTAACCCATCATATAAACTATGACTGCGTAAAGTTCCAATGTCCTACCTCGTAGTATGAACTCAAGTCATACCATGTCTCAGTTGAACACATTCAGTAGTTTCGGCGTGATGCGCGGTTAAGATACTGACAGTCAGAAAGACAAAAATGAAAAAAAATACATAATTTTTTCTTAATACTTCATAATGTAACGGAAAATAATGTAATCTAAATAATGAATCATTTCTTATCCTTCATATTTTCTTATTATTTGCAATGAGTTTATTAATTGTTTGAGACACTAACAATTCAAGTAACTCATTGGATAAAACAATACAATGAGGTGTTTCGTAAAGCCAGCGATACGTAAAATCTTGTCGGATTATTAATACTTTTAACAGTTTTAGTCACTTTTTCGTTAATTGCTATATTTTTCGATGGTTTTTTTTTAGATATATCCGATGCATTTTCAGAATGAGAACATTATACGATTTAACAAACGCGAGATAAATAGGAAAACATAAACCAAAAATAAATAGGAGTAATCTATTTATGACCAAAAATTATGACCTGTTGTAGATCACTCCAATCCTGAAAAAAAAGGTTCAATACTTTGGGTAAGCTTCAAACAAGAGCATGAAAGATATCCCTCATTTTACAATCACTGGAAAAGTGTCAAGCAAACAGTGCAAAATCTTATTTTTGTCCCTGACTTTCCAGGTGACCCCCTCGATTTCACTTACTTTCCCTGACCACCTTGAGCTTCCCTGAATTTTCCCTGACTTTCCAGAAAGTGGCGCGTTTTTTACAAAGAATTTTGTGTGGCGTAACGAATAGCCGCTAGCTGTTATTCACTTATAGTTTTCCCGCCCGCGACTTCGTCCGCGCGGACTACAGTTTATCGCTAAAAAAAGCATCCTATGTTCTTCTAGGATATTAAAAACCAATGCAAAAATAGTTATAGCACCACTCTTGATGTTTTTGGACATACTTGTTATTTCGTTTCCATGGCAACCATTTCTTACAGCGAGTAATTAACATTTTTCCAGTTTTCTCGTGGAAACTTACAATTTTCCGGGATAAAAATAATTCCTTGTTTTATTCCAGGATATAAGCTATATCCATTCCAAGTTTCATCAAAATCCGTCTAGCCGTCATCGCGTGAAAGCTCCCCAAACAAACAAACAGTCAATATTTGACTTTTATATATTGGTATGGATTGTAAAAAGCGAATGAGGGCTCAAGTATTGGGTCACCGGTTTCGGACAGTTTTCAGGTCCTTCTTCTGAGAGTCTGATAGACTCGCCGCGATGAAGCAACCGGTTCAATATTCTGGAATTTTATACGTGAGTTTTCAGCTATTTTCGTATATATTAAACTCTGTCAAAATCCACACAAAATTACCGATTTCATGCTACTTAAAAGTTAATCGACGTCTCCAGCAATACCTCCGTTCAGCTAACTTAATAGCTGTGACTTACATACAGACGGCCGGATAGACGGTCAGACAGACGTAGATGAAGGAAACAAGACGTGCTCCTTTTTTGACTACGGAACGCTCAGCACAGGCTTCTTATACTCGTATCTTCCCCATGCCATGTTCTTACCTACCTGAAAAAGTTCAACAAAAAGTATTCAAGACAAAGCCGTGGAAACAGGAAAAAGAAAATACCCGACTGCAAAGAGGGTGTAAGGTTTCCGAGCTTCCGCGAGATGTCTACCTCATATGTATGTAAATGGGTCTAAGCCGGCGAGAGTAAAGGCGCGTGTAGGATATACGTTGGCGAAAATTCCCTCAATATCTACAGAAATATTTCAGATGAAAGTTTTTTGTGTGTTTGTTTGTAATAGATAAACTCAAAAGATACATAACTGATATATAAAAAAACTTTCACTTATAAAAAACTACATTATCAGCGAGTAACATGGGCTGTTTTTTTTTAATTAGGTGTCATTCTACCAAAATTTGCAATAATGTAACCCAAGGTAACAAAAATTTGCCTATAAATGAAATTATTTGGCGTGCGCTGCGAAAACTATACTATATAGTGGCTCTGTAAGCTGTAGTCCTCGGGCGTACAAACTTTTTTGCAACAATCTAGCGGTGCACAGTAGCGCCATCTAGTCACCTTTTTGTAAAACTAACATTAATAACCAAGGTGCTCCATCAATCCCTACCTGGTGGGTACGGGCTGATTCCACTGGTAGAAACCTAAAAGTGAGAAATTTACTGCATTTTAAGGAGCTATTCTGCTCATAACGCCAAAGATCCTCATCAGATCTTCACCAAATTTTTATGAGACCAATTTATGGTTATTACCTTACAAAAAATAACATCATCGATATCGGATCTAATAAGGCGGAGATATTCAGTAGCCCCCTTTTTGCCCTATTTTGGGGAAGTAACCCCTCCCCCCAATCAAAAATCTCCAACGACTAGAAAATTCTAAAAATTTATTTAATTGTATACCAAGTTTCGTCTAGATCGGTTGAGAAATGCGACCTGTAGAGGAGAACAACAGACAATAACAGAGATCCGGAAAGACATCCGGACTTACGAAAGCATTTTTGCACAAGCTGAAACGGAGACGCTTCGCTCGCGCTTCACGCTCGCTCGGTCAATAAATATAATAACCGGTGAAGCAGTAGAGGTCAGTTATAGACCAACAGAACATATCCTTCCTAAAAAAAGAAAAAAATAAACAAAAAAATAAACAAAAATTATTGCTTCTCGTCACTCTTAAATTATTAATAACAAAGGTGGTTCAAAATAATAATAATTATTATTATAGGACAATTTTTAGACTCGAAGTATAGATGCTGTACCTGTGTGAGCCTGGCCTAACACCGTATTCCTACCTATATATATGTCAGGTGCTCTGAACTCAGTTTACGAATATTTTTCTCCGAGATATTGCGTTCTGGAGATTTGTGTACATACTTAGATTTTCTTCTATAGCTGGTATGGTATTAACTTTATTTACGTATTTTGCAGATATACTCAGCTTTACATAAATAGGTAGGATTTATAGATGGTACCTATTTTTTTGTACCACGGGGTTTTGTTTTGTGCTTCTGGCGCTGTGGTTAGACAAAACTTTAATGTAGTCAATAAGCAACTTCGAGAATAATGTTAATGTTACATTAATTGAATAGTGTTAATGTTACATTAATTGAATAATGTTAATGTTACATTAATTGAATAATGTTAATGTTACATTAATTGAATGATGTTAATGTTACTTTAATTGAATAATGTTACTTCTATACTTATAATAGAGCAATAAGTACGAAAAAGTCTGTACAAAGATGATAATAAAAAAGATGGACTAAGATAATTAAAATAAGCTTGCTGTACAAAAATATAACATTTTTATAAATCGTGTCTGTTTGTTTGGTTGTTTGATTGTATCACGTAAAAACTACTGGACCGATTGCGATGCAGTTTTCACTGTTGGATAGCTTATGGTTTGACTTAAAAACTCAATCCGATGAGTAGAAGCCGAGCAAACGATAAAAAACTGTTCGATGGCTGAAGGAATTTTGAACAAATGTTGGTAAATTGGTATTTTAGGTCCTGGAATAGCACATGTAATACTTTTAACCTAGAGAAATGACAACGCGTGCGGAGCCGTGAGCACATTAGTATTTTTTCGATCAAAACATGTATTTTTGGAAACTGTGCCCTGCTTAGCTCCAGTTGGGAACTTTCCTAGTTAGAAAGCATTTTTCTCAAATTCAATACGTACTCTTATCTTTTTTATTTGTGCACTTGGATTGCTCCGATATGTCTAGGCCGACTTGGATGACTCTATTTTATTTGAAAGAGTAAACATCTGCAGTTGCAAAGAGAATATACATGGCGGTGGTCAGTTTTCAGAAAGCCGTTTTCTAGTTCAATAAAGATTTTTTAGCGACACATCTCTTCTTTTACCTAAACTCTACCGAGCTGTATCCCCTCGTCAGCTTGCACTTGCACACGGAGTAGAATAAAAAATGTACAACCATAATCATAGATTTAATTAAAAGTGGGAAGAATAGATACAGCAGGTAGAGTACCGCATACATTAGGTGCAACGCACACAATTGGCCTTATTTGGCCATAGC
This sequence comes from Alsophila aescularia, assembly GCA_946251855.1. Classification (NCBI taxonomy): domain Eukaryota; kingdom Metazoa; phylum Arthropoda; class Insecta; order Lepidoptera; family Geometridae; genus Alsophila; species Alsophila aescularia. The sequence goes on along the minus strand of OX276374.1, from coordinate 56,290,803 downwards.
TACAATCGGAGTGGCGTTTGTGTACCACGTGTTAGTGCGTTGTCGAAGGTTAGCAGTGAATCTGATTCGCGCTACAGTCTGCGTATGTCTCTCTATCTTTGTTGTTGATGCGCATGAAGCACGACAGTGATAATGTAGATGTGTGGATGCCTGTAGATGTAACTGGTACAGATTTTACGTGTTATTAAAGCGTGCCGTATCTTCCAGCTTCACCTAGATCTATGACTATAATGTATTTTTATGCATTAAGCATAGCATACCGTTCGTCTAACAATAGGTGTATTCACGTATATAAGTTAAATGATTCAATATTTCTTAGTTCTTAAAGAAACATGTAAAAACTTAGTTGTTCTGAAAGAAAGTTACAACCTTAACAAGATAAAATAAACTCACAGTTGTTTATTGCACAACCATGAATCCATGATACGTTCAGTAATATCTATCTAAAGTTATATATTTATGATTATTTTATTTATTACTAGCTGCTATACCTTACGGCTCTGCCCGTAGCATACCTGTGATCCCACAATGGACAAAAAAAAGAAACAAAAATACGAAAAAATACAGAAAAAGTAGTCTATGTCCCTGTGGAGTAGTGTAGCTTTTATTAAGAATTTTTAAAATCAGTTGTGTATATTTTGAGTTTATCCATTACATACATTCAAAGAATCAAATCTATTCTCTTTATTAGTATAGATTATATTTTATTATGGCACAAACGGTTTACAATAAACTTATCTTGCTTATATCAACCTCTGCATAGCATCATCCGAAGATATACGCGAGGCGGCTCGCTCCCAAAGACCCGGCTAGCATTTTTCAAGACACAATCCTCCCCCGCTTTTCTGAGTGTATGGTATAAGTCACAAGCTTGGTCTGGGACACGCCCTTATCCGCTCCAGCGTGGCAATATATATTTCAAGACGTTCGTACGTTTTTTATATCTTTAAGTGGCTCAGCTGCCAGTAACAGCTGTTGCAATGCCATCCACAATATACACTTAACTATTTGCGCACACACGCACTTAACTATTCTTTAACACCCGCGGTTTCCCCGCTTCGATGATGATGATAGAATGTAAGAATATCTATCACTCGAAACTTTTTGTTTATGAGGCCCGTTTTTCAAACGAAACATCCAAGTAAAGTTTGAGTTCATACAAAAATTTCACAGAAAAAAAGGAAGTTTATATTTTCCCGAAATTAAAAATGTACGGGAGACTTTTTCAATTTTTTTTTCCACTAAACCTAACTCGGACTATTCTAACATTTTTAAAATGAAAAATAGCCAAATCTGTCCAACTGTTCTCAAGTGATGCGGTTACCACCGAACGACATTTCATTTTATTTTTACTGATAAATACTTATTATCTGTGCTGTACTAGGATGTCCACATCAGTTGATAAGCTTAAGAATTGGCAGCCCCCATGGTATAAATATAGTTTGCGGTGAGCCGACTACCAAGTGTAAGGTTGCGGGTAAAATTTGTTTGAGTTTTCTGTGTTATTGGTACCTATTTGCTCTGAGTCTCCGTGTATGTGGAACCGTGATTCTCGTGATTTCCTTGAAACTGTGAATCCTAGTTAGGATGAGGCTTTCCGGGTGGCAAGCAGCGCTACGCCCGGTAAGATTTTATAACTCAAAACTCTAGGCTCTAATCATGGGGCTAATCTACGGACAAGAGGGTGCTTGCCATGAGACAGACGACCTGTTGTCTTGTCAGACAGTTCTAAGAGATTCTCCCCATTGTCTCTTATCGTAGTTTCTAATTAACTTTCTATGTTCATGTATATCATTTACCAGCTGAGCTCTGCAGTTTCACCCACGTCGTTAAAGATGATTTTCTCAGTTTCTCTCCGGTCCTAAAAACACGTTATTACGTCGCTGCGTGAAATAGGAACCAACTAACAAACACACTTTCACACTTTTGCCTGTTGGCAACAATACCCGCTAATCGCCTCTACCTCGTCCTCCAAGAAATACCCTGTACGTTTTTCTCCCGCTCCTTGGCAGTTTTGATGCATCGCAATATTTTCGCGTCAGGCACACACCCCCGTGACGCGGCGTGATATATTGGTAGCGTTAACGTTGTTATGTCTGTTTTGTTGTTTATGGATGATGGTTTTTTTTCTAGTAGGTATTCTGTGTTCATCATCATTCGCAAGGGACCCATGGAGCCACAACAACAATAGGTACAACCCTTCATCACAGCTATCATTATGAGTTGGGACCTTATTGCTGCAATTATCTTTTAAGCTTTATTATTTTATTTTTTCTTATAATTATTTATGTTTGTTATTGTAGCAAATAAACTTAATTCTTCTTCCTCTTCATTCTAAATTATGTCTGAAATTTTATTTTCTTAAAAATTGTTAATGTTAGTTTTAATAGATCCTATCATATACACGGTTCCTTACTACAAATGTTTTCTTTTAACTTAATTTTATCTTTATTACGGACAGTTACTCGCGTCGGCATCGCACGCGTAGCACTCATACCGCGTCATTTTTCTTACTTTTAGCAATTTAAACCCGTCGTAATATCTAAAAAAAACTCCAGTAAGCGTAATTCAAAACGTTGGTGGTGTTTTTTTACAGACTTGTTATTATTTCGTTTTCACGGCAACAGTAATTCCGTTCCTTACAGCGAAGTAATCGTCATTTTTATTTGTAAATTTTTGATACAAAGGTATAAATAAAAATGACGAATAAAATATAACCAAAGGGTTATATTTTTGCAATTTTAAAAGGGATTTCTAATTTTTTGAAAAATAAAATGCTGCCCATGCTACTCGCTGATAATGTAGCTTTGAGTAGATGAAATATTTTTTTAAATCAGATAAGTATTTTATGAGTTTATCCCTAATAAACAAACATACAATCATACAAAAATCAAAAATTTCCTCTTTATAATATTAGTGTAGACTAGGCAATGGTTTGACCATTATCTCACCTGATGGCAATCGATGATGTTTAACGATGATGACCTATAAGTAAATATCATCATTATCATCATCATTTAAGTGCAACCATTATTCTGCCCACTGTTGGGTACAGGCTTCCGTTGGCTGTTGCCACGCCTTTCGTTCGGATGTTAACCTTATCCATGTGCCTTCATACATTTACAAGCTACACCTTTCGAATTTCTCATTAAGTTCAACATCAAAGCAACACAAATGTTTATTCAAACATCACGAAACCAAACGCTCGGAACAAATTTGCGGAAAGCAGAAAAAAAATTGGTAAAATTTCGACTGCGTCATATCTGTATACCTTCTACACGACATCATAGCATTTACACCTGTCTGCTTTTAAATCGTACAGGAAGCGAGACTCTCAAACATCTATTCAAAACCCGAAACAGGGGGGTGTGTTACCCCCTACACCCTCCACCCTCTCGTTATCCCACTTCCCCCCTTTCTTTATACTAACTTTGCATCGTCATTCGTATTACTTGGGCCTTAACTTATGTGAGAGTATACGATGTAGTTGTTTTAACTGAAACCCTACTCAAACCCTCAAATATAGGGTTGATTTTCGTGTGTATATAAAAACCAATTTACAACGCCAAATTCTAGACAATTTCGAGTCGTATAGCTTTAAAAATAAGGTTGAGTTTAAATTACATAGCAGCAGATCAATTTTGAGATAGTAGTCGGTACTGATTCCTTTGCATTACTTTTCCTTCTTTGTGGATGTATTTTATGTGAGTTTTAAAGGTCTTATGTGGATAGTCATTGCAAAATGTTGTTGGTTTGTGTGTTTGGGCCTTTATTGTTACTTGTTTAATTTAGGAAGAATTTGGTTTTAAAGCATTTTTGCTGACAGAATGTTTATATGATTTTAGAATTAACGCCTGCTTAGAAAGAACATATCTAATGATTTTCTAAACGAAAATTTTGAATCACGGACGGGGTTCGAACCAGCATCATTCCGTGCAGAGGTGCGGCACATACCTTTACTAAGTTCGGCTATCGTAACACTACTACATGCTTCAAATTATTTGCGTAGTTTGTAAACCCGTCTCACGGGGATGCGGGTTCGAACCTCGTTCGTGATTCAAATATTTCGTTTAGACAATTATTAGATAAATTCTACTTAGCTTCAGAACTTGCTGAAACTATGTTTGATTATGCCATTGTAAGCCTTCTATCCGATGTATGTATGTGTAGCCACGAATGATAATAATATACTACATACAATACTGAAGAAGTTAGAGTTTGATAGGCCGCCCAAGGGCCTCTTAAGTGGCCGGCTTAATGATGCTATTGATTGTTGGCACCCGGGACCGATGGCTTAACGTCTCCTCTCATCCTTTGAAGTTCAGAGCGATGGCAGATCTGTGCTTAGCTTTTTAAATTAAAAGTCATTTTTCGAGGATCAAACCCGTTGCCTGTACGCAAATTTATCTGGCTCTATCTATATTTAATCAAATTGCCATCATAACTCCTAACTGCAAGAAACAATCTGCATCTCTACTTATTTAAAATCTAAAAACAAATGACTGTTCAACATTCCACTAAATATTAAAAAAAACACATAAATACAGACAAAATATATATCAAAAGCCACATACATCATTAATAGCAAACATTGTTCGAACCCCATTGTAGACATCTTGGATAATCTGCGTCTGGACGATATTATGACGTTTAATGACGTCATTACAAACTGAGACATCTTTTCTTACTAAATGCAACTACGGCCGCAGTCAAACTCTGCCTTATTACTTTAGCATGAAGTTGCATTTCGACTGATTCTGACAAATTATTTCCACCCCAAGATCCCTGAAGTTATTTGTCAAGACCACTAATTGCCTGTTATATTAGGCTAAAAACACAATAAGGGATTTCGGTTCATTCTTTATGTTCATTCGTTTCATTCATGTCGTTAATATTTGAACAGGCTGACATTGATTCCTGAGTGATCTGCGTTTGTCTTTGGTTTTGTTAATTAGGTAGTAAAGAAATCTTAGGAAGGTATTTAATGGAAAATTAATTGGTTTTTGTTTCGGTATTTAATTAAGTGACTTATTTATTGAGACTGCTGAGAGGAATATCAAGGGCTGTATGACTAATGTCTTTGACCGGTTCCTATACCTATGGAAAGATGCAGTTTAGGAACGAACAGTGTCTTTTTACCCGACTGCGCAAAGGATATTGTGTTTATCAGCCTATGTTTGTGTTTGTTCCTTTGTGACGATCTAGAAACAAAACGCGTGTGCCAGTTTTTATGATTCTCAATCTATTTGTCTTACAGCCGGTTTCTGAAACGCATGTCAAATCAAGAATCAGCCAACAGACTGTCACATTTGACAGTCTGTTAACTCTCTTCGGGTTTCTGAAACGCAATTCATCTAAAACTTAGGTAATTGATTGTTAACTCCAGATTATTTTATTGATATGGTCACACTTGATAGGTCCGTTCTCTTTCGTTCACTCTTTAGTATTTTTTTATGTGTGTGGATAATCAAAAACAAAAGAGACAACAATAGAGCTCTTGTTATTGACATTACATGAATCAAATTATTTTGATTTACCGCTGGTTTCTGAAAGGCGTGTCACATGTCTACCATAACTTACAAAACTAATTTAGGCCATTTTTCCTTTATGTAGACTATACAAAGAGTTTGTAAAGAAAGATGCTTCCTTATATATAATTCACGACAATATCACTGGATTCAAAAGAAAAATTCATAATTTATTGAATCCTTGAACCTTGAAGGTTTCTTTACTGTATTGATATTCTTATATACTCATATATTTATTATCTATAAATTAATTGCCGTATAATTTTATACGTACACACATATATATATATTTATATTATTAACCTCAATATTATTACCAATATACTATTGAATTCCTTATTCTTATATTTTTGTTTTAATTTTATGTTAATTTGGTAGAGTGTACCTATGTGTGTATGTATGTTGAGGCGCGCCTGTGTGTATGTCACATCAATGTGAGGCCTAACATAGGAACATTATAATGTGATTGTTTTATAATTTATATTATATGTATACTAATGTTTCTTGTCGGTAATTGAAATTGATTGATTTAAGATGCTTTGTTGTTAGCGCATGGTGTGACCTTCGGTAAATGGAGTTGCATATAGTTGATAAAATTATGTAATTAATATTAATTAGGAATCCTTTAACTCCGTCGAATGTATATAGCTAAATAAATAAATAAGTAAATAAAATAATCTAATATATCTAATAAGGGTTGATGAAGGTTTTAAATATGATATTTCATTAATCCTAGGTTTATTTTATAGTTCAGTAGACATTAAGTAACCTCCAGTAACGTATTCCAGCGGTTAACACTAGGTTAATTGGTCAAAAATGTACAATTAACTAATTGCAAGTTAACAATCCTTTGACATGCGAAAAAGCTTTCCGGAAACCCAAAATCGCTTTAATTGACGTTTAATTGGAGATTTGACATTGCGTTAACTATGAGGCTGTCACATGAGATTTCAGCAACCCAAAATGCATTTGACATTGGCTTAACACACTGTTGAGTAATTTTTCGCTAAATTGCGTTCCATAAACCGGGTGTTAATGTTGCGAGTTTCACTAAAGACGGGACAGTTATCAATTTTTAATATGGCGACAAAACAGACGTCATACTACGAAAAAGAAAAAAAAGGTCAACGAACTATTGATAAGTGGAGTATTGAATATATGAAAATCATCTGTAGGTTTCTCTTATAATTTTTCATTTGGAATAATCATTTAGATCTATAACGATTTAAAGTTGTTTAGCAACTATTCTACCACAATTTTTGCCTCTTTTTAGTTTGTTCGCAGTCGGGTTTTTAGCATTTTTGATTTTGTCTTGTTCTAACAGAAATAAGCTGAAACTGTTCCTAAAAAAAACTAAAGTTTGTTCGTACAGTACGAGTCTTACTTGTATACTACTGTCACCATTAGAGGATCTCTGAAATGGAGACACGACTGCTTTTAATCAATAACAGCCGGGACTGACAGTTTAAAATACCCTCCAACACACGGCGCGACTGAAACCTGCACATATCTTATAACAGTCATTGGTGCAGAGCTTGGACCGAATCGTTGGATCCACTCACACTAGTACACCGCTCCACCTTCGATGTCTTCATAGGGATCTTGCTTCACTCTAAATGATTTTTCCAATTTCAAGGGCAATGCCCTGTTTGTATATTGATTAGCAAGCAAATTAAGGGGATGATCACCCCGCGAAGTGTGAACTCCGATCGCCTGACACCGTGGCACAGTTAGCGCCTTAATGAATTGGGGTTGGGCATAATTATTAAGGTCATGTAATAAAACTTAACTGAGCTCATTCATATTTTACGAATTACCTAAATTAAGGAGTAATTACAGCAAATTTACAGAGCTTTTAAATTTTAGGCCTGCTTCTCAGATGAAGAGCTTTTTTTTTTAGATAATGTAATATGAAGTATTATTTTCCCATTTATCATTAGTTTGATTTATTTAGTTTGGCGGAACAAAGCTATACAGTTTTCATTCGTATATTTTTTTGACGGAACACGATAGCTTTATATAAAACTAACATAACTTTAAACTTTCGGCGTTCATATTATAACGATTAAATACGGAGGAGTAAATTAAGACTTGTATGTACAAAGTCAGAAAATTGTTCAAAGAGGTCACTGCAAACTTTAATACCCAGCAATATTCTTACAAAATATCTTCGAATATGGTCGTAAAACCACCCCCGAGCGAGGGTGGTTATTATTCATTTTTTCCAGTCAAACCCAGTGTAGGGTTCACTAATGTGGTACTTCAGAATCACCCTACGAGTTTTTCGCGACCATGTTTTTTCCTGCACATTTTTTGTTTGTTATTCCTCTCTTTTACTCTAGTGAGTAATGGTATTGGCGTCTCACTTACACTATCACGCGTATCGTAGGGTGGCTGCAGAAAATATGATGCGTTTTTTAGGGATAAATTGATTTTTCGGAATGCGTGGTAGCCATTTTTATGGCTGGCTTGCTCGGCTGTTGGAGACAATTTAGTATTGATGGTGCAATTGCTTTTATGCTGTTTCTTTCCATATTTGCAGAGTTTTAGTGGAAAACGATCTTGATATATTTTATATCGAAGTGTAACTCTTTTAAGGTCTGCCTTAAGGTTGAAAATGTTTAACTTTGCACGGAAGACGCTCAAGTAAAAGTTACAGCGGAGAATTTAGGAAGAAATTCCCATTGAGAACGCTATTATTAATTCTAGTTAGAGTTCAATTTCGAATACGAATGTTTTTCAAATTTAAGTAAGTAATACAATATGTCTACAAGCCACCAGCCTCGACAGCTGCCACAACTTATCTACATACAAAAAACCCATCTTAGTCTACTTTGCATTAACACCGCCTTTTATTAACTGTTACAATTAACTACCTGTTATAATTAACATCACTCTAATAAAACTATTAAATTATGATATAGGGGGTCATAAAAAGACTTTGTCAAAAATGTATGACCTATTACCGTCATTATTAAAATATGGCGTCCCAGCACATAATTGTTACGAGGGCCCATCAAAACCTCATAAAAGGTACAAAATAAAATGACTAATTAAGACCAAAATTTTGGGTTTCTTTCATTCACAACTAGCTGTACCCGCGGCTTTGCCCGCGTGGTAGTTTTTCTGGGATAGAAGTGTCCTGTTTTTCCAGTACCAAAGTTAAAATTTACTTAATTTTGTTCAGCCGTTTTTATCAATTGCTTCTATCAAATTGAGATGTTGAGATACCAGTTTTTAAGCCAAACCCTAAGCTATACATTAGTGAAAACCGCATCGCAATAGGTGTAGTAGTATATACGCGATGCGCGAACAAACTGACAAGCAGACAGATACAATTTTTTAAATGTTGTTCTTGTCAGTAGTTTATTTTAAGTGCCCTGGCTAAGCTATTTTTTTATTATCTTCTTTGTACAGACTTTTTGTGACCTACTGCTTAATTAAGTACTAATACTAGCTATACCCGCGGCTTTGCCCGCATGGACATTTCATTTAAAAGTAGCCCATATGTGTTATTTCAGGACCAAAAGTACCTATAAAGTGCACTATATTACATTTCATTAAAATTCGTTCATCTTTCAAATATTTTTTTGTCGATTGCTTGGCATCTAATCATTGGATTTTGATATCAAGCACTCTAGTTTTTAAGAAACCCTAAGCTATCCAACAGTGAAAACCGCATCGAAATCCGTTCAGTAGTTTTTACGTGATGCGTGAACAAACATACAGACAAACAGACAGACACGATTTAAAAAAATGACATATTCTCGTTCAGTAGCCTATTTTAAGTAACCTAGACCATTTTTTATATTATCTCGTTTTGTACAGACTTTTTCATACCTATTGCTTTATTATATGAATAAATAGATCTATACTTATGATAAACGCGGGCAAAGCCACGGGCACAGCTAGTAGGTAGATATAGGTACACAAATTCCATAATTGAGATCCAAAATAGCTATGAATTATAGTAATCACAAAATATGGAAACGAAAGGTGTCCCTTAGATCAAGGTGTATCAAAGTTAAGGCACCTATTTAGGTAGGGAGTCGTTTAATTTTATGTCAATTATGATAATGGCCTTAAACTGTGAGGTATAAGTTACTACCAAGGAAGTAATTGTCGGTATTCTACAGATTGCACTATATGGCTAGTGTACACAAGAACTGCACAATCTGATTCTTTCCATTACCGATCGATTATCTAGACGATCGGCAAAGCGCCATCCTTTTATGGTTGAAATACCTCGCACAAGAACGAAGCGTTACGCTTCTTCATTTATTATAAGAACATCTAAGGAGTGGAATGCCCTGCCTTCGTCAGTGTTTCCGGTAAAATATAACCCTGGTGTGTTCAAGTCAAGGGTGAATAGGTATCTACTAGGCAAAGGTGTTCGACCACATCATCGCTTTCCTTCAGGTGAGATCGTGGTCAAACGATTGCCTAGACAGTAAACATAAAATGACTTCTTCTCGAATAAAGCAAAAGCAATTGAAACCCCTCACGACAGTACCGGGACAACTAAACTCACCATGCACAACTAAACTCACCATGCACAACTAAACTCAACATGCAAAAACCCCATGCACAACTAAACTCACCATGCACAACTATACTCACCATGCACAACTAAACTCACCATGCTCAACTAAACTCACCATGCACAACTAAACTCACCATGCACAACTAAACTCACTATGCACAACTAATCATAAAGATCGTAGCAAATCTATACTTATTCTGCCAAAGCAGTAAATACCAAAAACACTGTACATACTATTTAAAAAAATATTCTAGGGTATTTAAAATAGGCTACTGACCAATAATATAGCACTTTTTAAACCGTGTCTGTTTGTTTGTTCGCGCATCACGTAAAAACTACTGGACCGATTGCAATGCGGTTTTCACTGTTGGATAGCTCAGGGTTTGAATTAAATACTGGTGCTCATGGTATTTTAATCCAATCATTAAATGCCAAGCAATCCATAAAAAATAAAAAACTATTTGACAGCAGAACGAATTTTGAAGAAATTTATATATTGTACGTTATAGGTACTTTTGGTCATGGAATAACACGTATAAATGAAACGAGCTTTTCCGCCCGCGACTTCACCCGCGCGGGCTACTGTTTATCGTGAAAAAAGCATCATATTATGTTCTAGGATATTAAAAACCAATGCAAAAGTAGGTTTAGTACCAATGCTCTTGATGTTTTTAGACAGACTTGTTATTTCGTTTCCATGGCAACGGTTCCTTACAGCAAGTAGTCAACATTTTCCAGTTTTCCCGTGGAAACTTACAACTTACTTTTCCGGGATAAAAAGTCTATGTTTTATCCCGGTGTATAAGCTATTTCCATTCCAAATTTCATCAAAATCCATCCAGCCGTTATCGCGTGTAAGCTCCCCAAACAAACAGACCACTTTTCACTCTTATATATTGGTATGACGACGCGAGCAAAGCCGCCGGTACAGCTAGTTCTACCAAATAATAAATTGTGCAGCTAAACAAAAGATCCAACTTCAAACCTAAATATACTGTATCCATAGAGTATAAAACAACTTGGATAACAAGCACTCTATCGTGTAATTGTCACACATTTTATAGAAAACAGTCATGTTTTATTCTTATTTATCGTAAGTAGCCACGAACGTGAATAATTGTACCAATTTCGAAACGTATCTAACATCGCAGTAACAAAGAAATTAATGTTTTTAAAAACAAAGCATTAAAAATGTGTACTGGAATTGTTAAGAGGCGTACCCATTGTTGGCATGTTTGCCAAGAAATGTTTGGCATTTTGTTATTCGCCAACAATTTTGACCCTTAGATAATCAATAGGTAAAATTGCAATTGGCGCATATTTTCAGCATGAAGAAAACAGCCGCGCCGTGCCTTTCAAAATTTATATATGGAACCTCTAACCTTATATATGGAAAGAGGCACATTAAAAAAAATGAGCGACCCTTACAGTAGTCGCATATGATGTGTAACATCTGACGTCTCACTTTAGTCACAGAATAAATAATAGTACACGCCTTGGTGTTAAGCAATATTAACATAAGCGCGCTCATTGGTCTACTGTGAAAAAGCAACTACTTCATTTGACCTATCTGATCTTAATTTTCGTCAGAAAATCTAGCTCAGCCGGGAACTGTTCAGCTGATAGTGTGAAGTACCTGAGTTCTATTCCCGTCTGAAGTGGTTATTTTGCACTATAAAAAAATATGTGATGGCTTCTAGCTAGATGGCACCGCGGGCACTCATTGGTCAAATCAAATAGCGCGCGCTTCCCCGGCTTCTGGTTACACACTTTCGGTAACACATGGTATAACACTTTTCATGAAATCACTCTCACAGATTTCAGGAAAGTGATAAGATATTACACATCAAAAAACTAATCAGAAAACCATTAGAGAACATAGGACGGTTGTCACGGTTGTCTGGAAGAGATCGCTCTGAGCGATAAGACCGCCCCGTGTGACACTCATTGTTATACATTATTTTTAGATATAATTTCTTGTTGTACTTGTGGTGTCCAATAAAGAGTTAATCTATCTATCTATCTATCTAGATATATAGATAGATAGATAGATAGATTAGCTCCTAGATAGATATCTAGGACGCAAAAAAGAGTCTAATTTCAAAACCTTGAGTCTTTTTGGAGGTTGATTAAATAGTTAACCCAGAGAACAGGGCTTTTAGAATTCTAATTATAATTAAACCAAACAAAACCTACTTGTTCACATTACTCGTATGTTTACCTATGTGAACAAGGGCCTTACTTGCGTGCTGAAACTGTTAACCAATCAGATAAATGCCAAGTTACCAATCTGATAACCGGCAACGGTTAGCCATCAACTCCACAATTAACCATTCAGATGTGCTGATAAACCGGCCGCATGTAAATTAAAAAAGTTGGAGTTGGTCAAGTGTGGGGCGATCTTGTCATTTGATAGGGTTCTGTAGATAACTAACCCTTTTTTAATTGTTACAGGATGGCGTGTCCACTATCTCAGTGACGATGTGGTAGAAGAGATTTTGTGTTTTAGGATAGGACAATATACAGGATGTCCCTGGATGTTATGAGGAGGTCCCGAGGTAGAAAACCTACCGAGGCAATCGAATAACCTTATTATTCACGAATCTAACATAAAATCGCATCCTACCCAAAATGCTTGGTTGACCACTTTTTTACGACGAGTTTACCCCATTACATCGGTACTATGAAAATATCGACCTTACCACCAGTTAAGTCACTTTATTTTGTATTGCCATAATTTTAGGCCAAGTGACTGAGTATTATATATATATATATGTATTTCAAGAAGCGTCCGTCCAGGAAATGGACGTGGCTGCACCCCGGCGGTCATAAGCATGAGATAGATTTCGTTTTGACGACCAATAAGCATATATTCAATGATGTCTCTGTGATCAACAGGGTTAAGACCGGCAGTGATCACCGCATGGTAAGAGGCTCATTGAATATCAACGTAAAGCTGGAGAGGTCTCGTTTGATGGGATCTACTCTTCGCCCAAGTCCTGCCAAAATTCAAAACCCCGAGAGCTTTCGGTTTGGGTCGGAGTTCTTTAAGACCCTCAAAAAAGAACACAGAAACTCTCTGAGCATACACTCAAACTTATGGCAGAAAGAGGCGAGATAAGGCTGCAGTCTTCAGTGGATATGTCGAGTTACAGCTTGCTTAATAAACAGGTCTCCTAGTCAATGCGACACGATTTGCATTCCTATAATACTACTTGTATTAAGAACGCAATAGAACGGAATAAGGGCTCCAAAGTGTTCGCAAGAGATCTGTCTACTGGGCAAAGCCTGTTGACGAAGCTGAAAACCGACAGTGGCAGCATCAATTCGCCGAAGCCAGAGATTTTGAGTGAGCTCGAGAAGTTCTATGCGTTCATTAAAGTGAACATGGGCAAGACGAACATCATGTCAAATGCTCATGTCGTACCCATGCGGTTTATGTTGGGAACGATATAATCGAAGCTGTTGATCACTATGTCTACTTGGGTCAGACGATCCAACTGGGTAGATCCAACTTCGACAAAGAGGTCAACCGACGAATCCAACTTGGATGGGCAGCGTTCGGGAAATTACACCATATCTTCTCGTCGCAGATACCGCAGAGCCTCAAGACGAAAGTTTATAATCAGTGCGTGTTGCCAGTGATGACATACGGCACTTACTAGCCACGAATTGGCTAGTAAGTAATTTAATTATGACTTAAACTTTTCGATTGAGTATACTAAGAATTCGTCCAATAACACTATTCTTCAGTTTGTTCTTGTGTTCTTTATAAGTAGCACTTGTGACATACTACACTACATGAATACTAATAACATGCACTACACTAACGTCTTCTATGTCAGTGTGATCGAAGAGCTGGATTTCCTCTACATTCACATGATGATGATGTCTATGGTCGTGAGCTTCCGCATTCATTTCGATGGAGATCGTTGTTTCTTATGTACTATGCATTTACTATTTCTCTTAGTACCTTATTTTATAAAATTTGAATAACTAATGTATTGCTCTGTTTGGTGCAGCCCCACAGCTGTATAGCTAAGACCAGACTAGCTTTACGACTTGTTTGTATAGTAATTTATTAGTAGTAACTAATAAATTATTATACAAACAATTCCGAAAAATATAAAAATATATATAATAATTTATTAGTAGTGACTAATAAATTATTATACAAACAAGTCCTAAAATTCTCTCCTTTCGACCTAGAGAAATGACCACGCGTGCAAAGCCGCGGGTAGAGTAACTTTTCTAGGTCGAAAGTACCAAGTTTCCAAAATTTTCACTATCCAATAGTGAAAACCGCATCGCAATTGGTCCAGTAGCTTTTAACGTGATTCGCAAACAAACAAACATACAGACAGACACGATTTTTAAAATGTTATATTCAGTTCAGTAGCTTATTTTAAGTACGCTATACGTTATTTATAAATTATCTTCTTTGCACAGACTTTTTGGGACTTATTGCTTTAACATAAGTATAGGTATTGGATGAGCGGAAGCTTACCAGCTCCGTTATTTGGACTGCTGAATCCTAAAAAGTGTTAACGCACTCTTATTGTGTAGTACCTACAGACTAGGTTTGTGGGTTTAGGGGAGCTTGTAGTGCGTAGCGGTTTATGGGAGCTTGTAGTGCGTAGCGGTGTATGGGAGACGTAGCGGTGTATGGGAGACGTAGCGGTGTATGGGAGCTTGTAGTGCGTAGCGGTGTATGGGAGACGTAGCGGTGTATGGGAGACGTAGATTATGGGAAATTTACGGCTGATGTTTTTTTTTACACCATAATTTATAGGAAATGTTCAATTTAATTATGTGCTGGTTAATTATAAACAATGCATTTAATTTTCAAATCTGCAATGTGGAATTATTATTAGATTTGTTTGCATTAGTTAAAATTTCCTAGGAAATAATTTATTGCAATAAAAAAAAAAATGTTTAATGTTATCCTCATAACGAGAAACTTACACTTTTCAAAAAAAACAGCCATGACAGACAGACTCAAGAAAACGTAGAAACATGGAACTTTAAAAGTATGTTGACCCTAACTGTGACCTTATTCAGTTTTTGTTTGTTTCAGGTTGTAACAAGAAGAAATTGATGAGATATTGTGGATAAATGTAGAAGCCACCGCCATCGCCATGCGCCACTGCCATGACCCACCTCCATGCGCCACCGCCATGCGACACTGCCAAGCGCCACCGCCAAGATCACTTTTCCATCCGCTCAAATATACATTCGGAAGTCCAGAAACACATAAAACTAATAACCAATCTTTTCACCATATTATATAAGTCAAACAATATAAAATTCAAACAATATAAAATACAATGAATATAAATGTCAAAATGTGTCTGCCAAATAAAAACATAATTATGACTTTTATGACTGAATTTATGAGCAAAAAATGTGTCGGGTACTCAAGAATCAGTTCCTGTAATCAAAGTTTCATTAATTGTAATTTTGACTGGTCATTTTGACGTTAATATGAAGTGAAAAGTTCATTTTGTCGTAACTGTACCTACTTAGTAATTCTTTCAATACTATACTTATCACTAACACGATACTATAAAACACTTCAAGATAAAAAATAAATAAAAAAAAACATCAACATGTGTGCCACTAGCCTAATTCGTACCTTATATGTTCCTACACACACCACATTATTTCCAAAGCTCATGCAGATACACTTACACCTCATCTACAGGCACTGTACGCACGCACACTACTAAGTAGTAACTATATCATATTTTTAAATTATTTTGTACCTACCTCCGAATAGGGAAAAAATATCTTCTTATTTTTTAATTTTGTTCCTTTTATCTGTTATGTGCACATGGAAGAGACTAGTTCCCACAACACAGGGTATCCTAGTGTGGGAACTAGAAAGCTCAAATATCAAAGCAGCAATAATTGTAAAATTAATTTAGCTGCTAATATACCTTGTTTTTTTTTTGGAAATAATAATAATTATTATTATTTATATTACACATAATGATTTTAAAATATAATTTCTTGTTCAAAATATAATTAAATAGTTTCATGTAGAGTTTACTGAATGGAGATATCGAACATGAATTTTAATAAAATTATATTATATATTATTATCTTCCTTCATTATTTCATTTCCTTTATGTTTTTAAGCTCGGGTAATTTTTATTTCATTTGTTTATTTAGTCAAAATTGTTCAACCTGTGCAAATATGTGTCATTATTTATTATCCAGATGTGATTCTGCCACCAACACCGTTTAGGAATAAAAAAAACTACAAGAACCAATTTACCAATTAATAACATCTGCAATGTCATTAATTGCTAAATTGGTGCTTTCACCGACCCCTATCTTAACGTTAAGGCTCAGAAAAAATTGACCGCGAATTATCATGAACCAATTGTTAATCGCTTCAAACATTAGGTACCTATATATTTTTTACACGGTGGAAGTGATTCTTTGTGTTAGGTAAAAAGAATAAAAGATATATTTGTATAATTTAGTTATTTTTTATACACATATTATTTTAACTTTGTATCTTCCGGGATGTTTATTTTGAACTAGATTAAAATACTTAAAAGATTTTAATGATTACTAACAGCGAGCCTTTTAATAGAAATATATATAGAAACATAAGAATAGAATATAGATTTATAATTGAGTATCTATGGCTTGATATGCTTATGCATACATAATGTAATGGTTTAAATCTTATTCAATTAACTATGTGAGCCTGCCTTTGCTATACATAAAACTGAGATATGACCACACAAATATTTCACACCAGTTGCGCAACGCCATCTTTCTGGCAACACATAACGTAGCGTCCGCATAATAGCACTAGCTTTCGCCCGCGACTTCGTTTATCGCGAAAAAAAAGCATCCTATGTTCTTCTAGGATATTAAAAACCAACGCAAAAGTATAGCAACAATGCTGTTGATGCTTCAGAATTTGTTATTATTTTGTTTACAGGGCAACGTTATTCCCGGTTATTCCGTTCCTTAAGGCGAGTAATCGTCATTTTCCAGTTTTCTCGTGGCAACTTACTATTTTCCGGAATAAAAAGTATCCTATGTTGGTCTCTATATTGTACAGTACCTATTTACAATGTTTTATCGAAATTGGATTAGCCGTTTTGGCGTGAAAGCTCCCCAAACGAACAAACAGAAAACGTTTTATTTTTATAAATTGGTGTAGGTTACGACTGTGGAAAGTAGTTACAGGAAAAAGAGCCATTTACAAGCATTTTTTTTCTGCTCTTTATATTATTACCTGTTCAACTACTAATGATCTGTGTAACTCTTGAATTACTACTACTAGTAATTAATTCTAATACGCTACCCGCACTTAATAATTATTGACATAAGATTTTACTATTTAAGCTAATATGCCATTACTTGGGCGTTATAGCATAACCTTGTAAAATGTTGTCTGGAAGAGATTTAGCTTTTAGCGATAAAACCGCCCATTGTACCTACTATCTGTTTGCCTATGTCTGTATCTTTTTATTTCCTTGGTGTCAATAAAGAGTTAATCTATCTATCTAACTTGTACCTTACACGATTCTTGCTGTCAATAAAGAGTTAATCTATCTATCTTGTACCTTACACGGTTCTTCTAATTGAGAGTTAATCTAACTATCTATCTTGTACCTTACACGATTCTTGGTGTCAATAAAGAGTTAATCTATCTATCTATCTTGTACCTTACACGATTCTTCTAATTGAGAATTAATCTATCTATGTATCTTGTACCTCACACGATTCTTCTAATTGAGAGTTAATCTATCTATCTATCTTGGACCTTACACGATTCTTCTAATTGAGAGTTAATCTATATATCTATCTTGTACCTTACACGATTCTTCTAATTGAGAGTTAATCTATCTATCTATCTTGTACCTTACACGATTCTTGGTGTCAATAAAGAGTTAATCTATCTATATATCTTTTACCTTACACGATTCTTCTAATTGAGAGTTAATCTAACTATCTATCTTGTACCTTACACGATTCTTGGTGTCAATAAAGAGTTAATCTATCTATCTATCTTGTTACGCGAGTTTTTTAATTGAGAGTTAATCTATCTATCTATCTTGTACCTTACACGATTCTTCTAATTGAGAGTTAATCTATCTATACATCTTGTACCTTACACGATTCTTCTAATTGAGACTTAATCTATCTATCTATCTGGTACCTTACACGATTCTTGCTGTCAATAAAGAGTTAATCTATCTATCTATCTTGTACCTTACACGATTCTTCTAATTGAGAGTTAATCTATCTATCTATCTTGTATCTTACACGATTCTTCTAATTGGGAGTTAATCTATATATCTATCTTGTACCTTACACGATTCTTGGTGTCAATAAAGAGTTAATATATCTATCTATCTTTACCTTATACGATTCTTCTAATTGAGAGTTAATCTATCTATCTATCTTGTACCTTACACGATTCTTCTAATTGGGAGTTAATCTATATATCTATCTTGTACCTTACACGATTCTTGGTGTCAATAAAGAGTTAATATATCTATCTATCTTTACCTTATACGATTCTTCTAATTGAGAGTTAATCTATCTATCTATCTTGTACCTTACACGATTCTTCTAATTGGGAGTTAATCTATATATCTATCTTGTACCTTACACGATTCTTGGTGTCAATAAAGAGTTAATATATCTATCTATCTTTACCTTATACCATTCTTCTAATTGAGAGTTAATCTATCTATCTATCTTGTACCTTACACGATTCTTCTAATTAGTCAAATTAGAATGCTACAGAGGTAAACAATAAGTAAAATTATTATAAAAATACAAAAAACTCGACTGCGAACTACATTAGATATTGAATACAAACTGACCGCCCGCAAAAATAATCACACTATATATAATATAATGGCGAAAGTTTGTATGTATGTAAGGGGTAAAATATATTATAAGAATTATGAGTTTTGGATTTTTACATAAGTTTTGGACATTTTTTGTTCCGTCGGAAATACAATATGGCAGCTGTAAGCCGCCATATTAGTTTTCTTGACACTTACTATATCCCATAGAACTCTCGTGATTACGACGAATCCAATGATATCTCATTAATCAAAATTCATCAAGCCGTGTAGGCTGTAGGACGCGCCTAAGAAACGTACAAACATACAAACAAACATCATACAACCCAAACACATAATCCTCCTTAGTCGGGAAAGATGACTTATTTCCAGTTGCATTAAAATATGATCCAATTCCATAGGTCTAATTAAAAGTGGGAAGATTAAGTACCAGCTCATAGGGCGTGGACCGCATTAATTAGGTGCAGCGCACACAATAATTGGTATTTTTTTACCTTAGTTACAATCGGAGAGTCCTTTGTGTAGCACGTCTAGTGACACATTCGCGCTAAAGTTTGCAGTATGTCTCTCTCTTTATTTGTTGTTGATGCACGTGAAGCACGACGTGACGAGACGATGGGAATGTAACTATGTGGATGTGTTTGCCTGTACTTGTATCGAGTCCATTTTTTTCTAACGTTATATTAAAACGTGCCATATCTTCCCCTCTTTTACTATATCTATACCAATTTAAGTTAATTCCTAAGGAGTACAAAAATAACACTCATGCGCTCCATAAATGTGACCGTTTGACCTTAAAAAAAGTCGGTTAAGAACGCAATTTATGCAACCATCCGCTTATCAAACCATCCTGTGACCATTCGTTAAAAAACTGAGGACACAAAATCGAGTTAACGCTTTCACTACGTATAAATTAACATAATAAAATAGGTACCTACGCATAAATATATGTTAATTCGGAAAAGGTAATTAATGAACACGTTTTTTTGGTAAAAAGCCAGCAACGATGGTAATCGTTTATTCAACGATCTAATTTCGTGATTATAATGCAGTGCATAAACTATTTTGTTGAAAGAATTACGAGTACGTTAAGGTGATACTCACACAGTGTTAGCAGTATGGGCAGTCATTAATTTATAAATTAATACTGTAACAATCTCAGTATTAATTTATAAATCTCTTATCTGGCAATCTATACATACATATAATAAAGCAATAAGATAGAAAAAGTCCGAACAAAGAAGATAATTTTAAAATACTGGTCTAGGGTACTTAAAATAAGCTATCGAACAAGAATATATCATTATTTTTAATCGTGTATGGCTCTTTGTTTGTTTGTCTGTATTTTTGTTCGCGCATCACGTAATAACTACTGGAGTGATTGCGAAGCAGTTTTCACTGTTGGATTGCTTAAAGTCTGAGTAACAAATTGGGTTAAATGATACATTAATTCGATGATTAGATGCCAAGCAATCGATTAAAATATTTTGAAGGCGGAAGGAATTTTGATTAAATGTTGGTTGGAATGTTGGTATTTTACGTACTGGAATAGCACAAAGAGTACCTTTAACCTAAAGAAATGACCACGCGTACAAAACCGCCTACACGACTAGTATAATATAATTGTAGTATAATATTATTATTTGTATAATTGGTTATAAAACATGAACAACAAGACGAAGAAAAGGGTACTATGAATATGTATCGAAATATACTTTATTAAGCAAACCCCTATTTAGTTTAATGAAGCAAATTCACAAAACCATGTTTAGTAACATAAAAATATTCAATAAAAGTTCCATAATAACGTATCCAAAATATCATGAAAGTCGTAGAAAAATAGGTTGCTTTTTTTTTTAAAAAGGTTTGTGAAATATTAAGGAAACGAGCTGTTTTATATACCTACACCAATATATTGATAAATTGTTACATATCTAAAAGGAAAGCTTATATCAAGAGCAGTTTAATTTTGGCTTCATGTATTACGTTTGCAGAAGCCCAATAGGCTGTGTTGGGTAGGAAGGAACGTCTTTAAATCGTCCCTACTGTTTTATAGTGAGTGATAAAAATTCATTAATTTTGCTGATTATCTGTGTTAGTTAAAAGGTCGTAAAACTTTTTTGGTAATAAAATTCAAGTAAGGGATACTTTAATCTTAAGTACTTTGGATCGAATAATTTTATAGCTTTTAGATGGTGATTTTAAGGAAATAAGGTGTAATGTTTTTTCGAGATAATAATAATTAGATACTACTGCTTTTTTAAAACTTTTATGTAACCTACAATATTTGTATGTATGTATGTTTGTTTAGGAATCTTGCAAGCTGAATTAGAACCACTTCCTCTTATCCTACGGAATTGTTTTTTTCATGTTGGTGCAGTTCCGATGGCAATGCATTTTTATGGTAAGCATGACCTGAATCGACATCCAGGATTAGCTCCAGATAAAGGAAATCTTCAACGCATTTTATTATGATAGCCGGTTTTAAGTTTTATCATGACATGGTTGCTGCATTTAGAGTTGGGTCCTGACTAGGGAACACGGTTAACAGCTCAGATACGAAATGTTGTCTATGCTTTTAATTGTGACGGCCTATTGTAAATTTCACCATGACATGGCTACTTCATAAAAGCTTTTTTTATGTTTTTTAAGTTATCTTATTTCACACCATAATAATAAATAATACGTGTCTGAGTTTAAAAGTGTAAGCAATAAAATGTCAGTCTTAAGATTATTTTAGCATTGCGATAAATAAGGTATCTACGGATAAGGTGTCTATATGAGAGTTTTTTTTCTACCGTACTTTAATAGACATATTAATACCCGTCTAGACTTTATGAAATCTATAAAGTATTTTTTAACGCATGAGATAAAATTCAATTTATGATCACTTTTCTATTAGTTAAATGAACTAAAGAATATATTTTTGGTTATTTATATATATAGTTAGTTTGATTCATCTACACTAAATTGTTAATAGTTGGGTCCAAATAACATTTCCGAATCCAAGGGTAGACAAAGTTAGTTTATTTAGTGCCAGCAGCGTGGAGCCGTGCAAGGGTATATCTATATCTATACCAATATTATAATGAGCAAATATTTGGTTATTTTTTTGTTTGTAATGGATAAGCTCAAAAAATTCTTAACTGATTTTTAAAATTATTTTACATACAATTAGCTACATTATCAGCGGTTAATATGGGTTGCTAAAAGAAAACAAGCTTAGATGGTACGGCCACATAATGAGACGAGATGATAGTTTCTCAGTAAAACAGCCTTGAATTAGATCTATTTCTGTGCTTGAATATCCCTAAGAAACGCATGGGAAGTGGAAGACTCCCCGCTACATGGTGGTCCAGTATCGAGAGAGAGATGAAAGCGTAAAACCTTACTCCTATGACAACCCAGGATAGAGCGTCCTGGCGCCGCCGTACAAGAAGACCCAACCCCAGATAGAACTGGGATTAAGGGATAGAAGAAGACGAAGAAGAATATGGGTTGTACTTTATATTTCAATAAGAAAATTGCAATAACGTAACCCAAGGTACCAAAAGTTTGCTATAAAACTGTCGATTACTCGCTGTATAGGAATGAAATGAAATGTTGCCGTGGAAACGAAATAATAATAAGTTTGTCAAAAAGCACCATGAGCGTTGAAGCCAAAGATTTTAAATTATGCATACATGCGTTTTTTTTTTAAATTACGACTATTATAAAAATGTTAAATGTAAGAAAAATGCCGCGGTATGCGTTCTTTCCGTGCAAAGGCGAGACGAGTCACTAGTTATTAAACAATTTTCTTAATAAGTGTAATTTGAACTCAATTAGAACCTACAAATAACAATGTTTGTCAGACAACAACATGACAGAAATAAATTCAAAACGGGCTAGTATTATACAAAACAAGGCTGACAAGGAAAGGGTAATATAATTGTGACAACATAATTGATGGTAAACGGCATGTCAAACTAAATATTACGGGCACGTGAAACTATTAACTTAAGCATTTTTTTCCATCAGCTGTCTATGTTAGGAATCTTTTAAAGATCACAGTCACACTTCTTACACTAGGTATTATAATATATTTATTAATATTTATACAAAACCTTGAAACAACCAAAAAGATCAATAACTTAAGACACCTATCAAATATAAAATTTTCTTTATTAATGCAGTTTTTGATGAAACATTATTGAGGGTCTGTCCCAATGATGATCTAATTATCCAATAGATCTAATTAAAAGTGGGAGATTAGATACCAGCTCCTTGGGCGTTGATGGCATAAATTAGGTGCAACGCACACAATTAGCCTTGTGTTAGCAGTGACTCTTATTCGCGCTACAGTCTGCTTGTATCTATCTTTGTTTATACACGACTGCCCAAAAAAAGAAGTGTAATAAAGTGTAGTAAGTGTAGTAAGTATAAGGAGTTTCTTTATTCCACCATAACTTTTAAATGCCTAAACAGATTTTAGATGTATGGATATTCATTATGGCGGCAGTATGGCTCCAAAAGAAATATTTTTCTTCGGTTTTTGCAATATGGGTATCAAATTAGGCCTTGATAAGCACATTTCAACAGTATAAAATTTATTAGCACAAGTTAAGCTAACAAGTTAAGTTAAGCTAGTTATTGATGCACATGAACACGTCGGTGAAAATGTGGCTGTGTTTGTGAATGTAATTGTATCTAGTCCAGTTTTTGTTCACGTGATAAAGCAAAAAGCGTTAAGAAGCTAGAAGAAAACGGATGAGCAGAGCTGAAAATCGAGCTCAGTGGCGTGTAATAGGAGAGGCCTACTTCCAGCAGTGGACAGTCATAGGCTAAAATAAATAAATAATACGGCTAAAGACTCACGAAATAGAAGATTGGAAATACTCTGACATAGGCTGATGATTATATTAAAGCATGCCGAATCTGCCCGCCTTTAACTAGATCTCTGGAACAGACAAATAAAAAAATACTTATAGATTAATTTTATACGGATCAGTTATCGCCATCGCGTCAGTTTGAATAATATGTCAATAATGGCCCTTATCATTTTTACACTGTTATGTAGTAGCAGCAGCGGCTCTACTATTATCACAAGTGTTAATTCACTGACCTACTTAAAAGGTAGGCTTACTGAAAACACGAGGCCCACTAACTAACCACAAAGTCATCCATCAAAATGCCAACATTGTAAAAATATCAATTTAAGCCGCCCGGTAACTACGTGCCTTAATTACTTTAATAAATTTAAAAACAATATGGCGACTACAAGATGGCGTCCCTGATAGCCGATCGTTCGCGCAGCATAGATGGCAGAAGGAATAGACTCCGCATGCACATTGGATACAAATGGGATCCGCGCCATGTGCTTGAAACGGCGTAGAATAAAATAAATAAATGTATTCGGGACAATTCATTTATTTATTTATTTATTCAGAGGAAGACCAACTGCTTAAGCAAAGTTGAAATTTTATTATACGTGCCAGAAATCCAATCATAGGTCCTCGCGTTTAGAAACATCATTAAAACAAAACACGTGAGCATACATTATAAATAAACTAATGAGATGTAAAATCAAAACAATACTTCAGGATTAGTACATCCCGAACTATTGCTCCGACTCACACCTTACACCTCATCTACTACCATTAGATTAGTAACAAGTTATACCTAAACTAATTAATACACATTAATCAAAGAACTGACTGCTCAGCAGGCGCCTTGCCGAGTTCACGCC
The DNA here is from genome assembly GCA_946251855.1 of Alsophila aescularia. NCBI lineage: Eukaryota > Metazoa > Arthropoda > Insecta > Lepidoptera > Geometridae > Alsophila > Alsophila aescularia. Next base: position 56,266,158 of record OX276374.1, on the reverse strand, counting down.
GGTACAGAATAAGTCAACTGATGATTAGAGGTGGCTGATGAAAAAAAATTAACAATCTCTGTAAGGATATACCGAGACTGTTAAATTTTTGCTCGTTTTGTGCAAAAATGAGTTCTGCCGATAATTCGCATTAACACGTGGAATGCTCATAAGAGGACTGAATCTAATATTTCTGAGGGGAACATTTAACTGAGGCAGACTATCAACTTGATTTGAAGCTATTTATATTAAAAATAATACGTCGGAAACATCTCGTAATAGATGGTATTGCATTTATAATTGAAGATAATTATTTGACTGATACGGAACATGCAATTAAAAACATAAAAAAAACTTTTTTTTTATAAACTTCATTTAGTACGAGTAGGTTGCCTGGTAGAGTAAATAAATCTGCAAAAATATATGCTCAGATTATCGTAAAAGACTAAAATTAATTCACATAATGACTTATACCATTATTGCCATGAACATCTTCCAAATTAGTGTCAAAATAGAGGAAAAGAGGCAAATCTAACCTAATAACGTCAAATCAAAACCTTCGGGACCCGGTGGGATGTGGGAGTATTATGAAGGGGAAAATGCCACGCGCTACCTCAAGATTATTGACATTGATACTGAGGTTATTGACTTTGACATTGACCTTGACCTTGTTGTGTCTATGGTTATTCAAGGTTATGTTTTTAAGTTAGGTTAGGGTCGAGGTCAAGGTCAAGGTCAATAACCCATCTCAAGTCACCCGAGCTTGTGTACCACCTCTAGGCTAGGCTTACGTTTACGTATGCTCCACTCCAACCCAAATAAGTTATTATATTAAACAGATTGCCCATCTATAAATATATAATACATAACACACAGAGCCCGGTCATAAATTTTAGATATAAATGAAAACTACTACAAAATAAAGAAAAAGTGGAAATAATTATTGCTTGACATAAAATACTTTTGTTTTGTGATCGGGTGTCCATTTAACTGTCTTCTGTGGCTACTATAAACTGTATTTAATGACTTGATACGAGTATCACCTGCAAGAATTTGTCTCCAAGTTTATTGTAGCTTAATAATACGCATTTAGAAAGTCTGATAATTTGTAATATTGTTACAAAAACATCTGTCGATGCTATTACTACTTATGCTAAGTTATTGTAATAAGCTATCAAGTTGGGTTGTTAAGTTAAATAAAATTGTTGTTTCAATAGTACAAAATAGATAATATAAAAACAAAAATCCATAAAATAATCGCTTAACTAGCTTTAATCGAATCCAAGGAAGATATTCTCATTACGATAGTTTTTTTTTGTGTAGGTGTGTGCACTTTTGTTTCCGGCATATCTGAACCACCCGTACAGTTTCTTTCGGGATTAAGTTTTCCTGATCCCGAGATTATTCGGAAAATACATAAGTAAAAAATATATGAATATTAGACTGCGTGAAGCTACGCTCAGTTTAGCGATATGTCAGCCATCTCGTTTTATCCGACAATTTGTCACTGACATTAGCCATCTTGTATTGCCAGCTGATTTTATGTCTAAGCCTATGCCCAACAAATTGAGAAGCAGGCTTGATGATGAAATACTTGCGCTGTTATTTCTAAGAACTAATTTCCAATTAAATATAAAAAGTTCCTTGTAGTTTTAGTTACCTACTTACTAAGTTGCTACATGAAAGTCGACTATTTATTTTGCGAGTTCATTTTAATTTGTAAGTTTTTTTTTTATTTGTGTCCCTCTTTACTGGAATAATCACGGGATCCCGGGATTAACTAACTAGAATCCCAAAATACTAGAATCCCGAAATCCTGGGATCAGAAATGGGCCGGGATCGTATTCTCTAGTTGCATGTCCCCCTCTCTAACTCTTAAAGTACAGTTTCCATTTTGAAAATATCTAGGGCATAATACGAATTTACTAACACAAATATCACGGCTATCTAGAGTTTACTAGTTTACGAGATATATGGGGGGATATATTCCCCCTCCCATTTCTATAAAAATGAAATGAGTCGTTTTTCCAACGTCTCGTTACTTTTTAACAAAAAGCAAAAGCGTGGCGTGGCGTGGCGTGGCGTTTATGCAAAAGTTGACGGACAGTAAGAGAAAACGGTTTGTTTTAAGATATAGGAACCGGCCAAGATAACTTATTTCATGCCCGCGTCTACTCTGAACATATTCCATAATGCGTCTTTTTTGACCGACTACATAAAAGTACTGGACCGATTGCAATGCGGTTTTCATAGTTGGGTAGCTTAGGATCCTAGCTACGGAATCCTTTGTCAATGCATGTCCGACACACAATAAGCCATTCTTTTTAGGGTTCCGTATCTCAAAAGTAAAAATGGAACCCTCATAGGATCACTTCGTTGTCCGTCTGTTTGTCTGACTGTCTGTCAATGCCTTTTTTCTCAGGAACGCGTAGAGGTATGAGTATAAAGTTGGAATTAATATCAAATACTCAAGTCTGCAATCCCTTGGAGCTTCGAAAAAAACAAACTTCTAAGTCAACGCAATCAAAAGATACGGCTGTTTATGTCGCATATTTTGACACTCACAAGGGTATTAATACCTATAGGGTATACGAGTACTTCCCGTTAACCTAGACTTCGAGTAGAATCAATCGAAAGTTGGCAAGAAGCAATATCATAAAGCACAAGGGAAAAATCGGAAAATCGTCTTGTAGTTACATAACAAAAAAAAGTTTGTACGGAATCTTCGGTGCGTGAGTTCGACTCGCACTTGGCCGTTTTTTTTTATCACAACTAAGTCTTTCTTTCAGTACATTCACATTAAAATAATCCACAAACGACCTTACCTAATTGTATCCAACACAACACCTTCAAAGAAAAGTCGTGCGAAGCGTTAATTTGTTTAAATCGTCTGTCGGCGACAAACCGACGACAATTCTGCGTCATTAGCGGTAATAAGACGCAGACTCGACGCAGACTAATCACTAATTATGGGGCGACACGGAAAATGCAATCTTTAAGTAAATTGAGACTGAATAGGAATGCCCGGGGAGGGATAAATGGTAGGTGGATGTAGGATGTGCTGGAATGGAGAAGGTATACATTTTTGTAGGCTTATAAAGGTTTGTTGTCTGTTCACCTCTGCACTGGAAGATATATATTCAAGCTTCTGAACTGGAACGGATATGATATTAACATCAATGGCGAATTAACCACTCACCTTCAATTTGCTGATGATATAGTTATCATGGCAAAAACCCAGGAAGACTTAAGCACAATGCTCAGTGACCTCAATATTGTTTCCCTCAATATTGTTAGGTCTTAAAATGAACATGGGTAAGACGAAAATCACGTCAAATGCCCATGTCGCACCCATGCCGATCTATGATGGGAACGATATTATTGAAGCTGTTGATCACTATGTCTACTTGGGTCAGACGATCTAACTGGTAAGATCCAACTTCGACAAAGAGGTCACCGACAAATCCAACTCGGATGGGCAGCGTTTGGAAAATTGCGCTGTCTTCTCGTCGCAGATACAGCAGAGCCTCAAGATGAAAGTTTATAATCAGTGCGTGTTGCCAGTGATGATATACGGCACTGAGACGTGGTCGCTAACTACATGGTCTCATACACAAGCTCAGAGTTGCTCAGCGTGCAATGGAGATAGCTATGCTCGGTGTTCAAGCCGATAAAATCCGAAACGAGGAAATTCGTAGAAGAACCAAGGTTACTAACATAGCTCTCAGAGTTTGAAAGTTGAAGTGGCAATGAGCAGGCCATATAGTTCGCAGAACCGACAACCGCTGGGGAATAAAGGTTCTAGAATGGCGACCACGAACAAGCAAGCGAAGTATAGGGAGACCCCCCACTTATATATAACTTTGATATTATTTTTTATAGAACTTTGAAATGGAATAAAACAAAAATGATTTTTTAAATTGACATTAAATTAACTGTATTAGAAAGATAATCTTCTGGCATTTTAATTTAAATATGACTTCTGGCATATGACCGCCACGGTTGGCTCGGACGTAGTCCAATCTGAAGGTCCAATTTTCGATGAACTTTTCCAACATTTGAAATTGTGAACTATGCAGTTACCAAACGTTTCCTTCAATAAATCAATTGTGGCACGAGCTGTATGACATATTACCCCGTCTTGTTGAAACCACAGCTCCTGCACATCATGATTATTCAATTAATGAACGAAAAAGTCAGTAATCATGGCTCTATAGCGATCACCATTGACTGTGACGTTCTGGCCAGCATCATTTTTAAAGAAGTACGGACCAATTATTCCACCAGCCCATAAAGCACACCAAACATTCAGTTTTTCAGGATATTACGGTGTCTCAACATAAGCTTGAGGATTATCATCACTCCAAATATGGCAGTTTTGTTTATTGACGTATCCATTTAACCAAAAGTGAGCTTCATCACTAAACAAAATTCGCTTATGAAAATCGGGATCAACGGCAATTTGGTTTTGCGCCCATTCACCGAATCTACGCCTTGCTAGGTGATCGTGTGGCTTCAATTCTTGCACGAGTTGGGTTTTATAAGCACGTAAACCAAGATCTTTCCGACAAAATCTTCCATAAAGTGGATGGACACATGTCCAACTCCTGTGGACGATGGCAGATAGACTGATTCGGGTCTTCCTCTATGCTACGCTCTACAGCAGCAATGACTTCTTCTGTACGCACTGTACGACGTCTCTGTGGATGCGTATTATCATTTAGAGTAAACGTGGTCCGCAAACGTTCCATAGTTAATCGAATTAATTGCTCTGATAGACGATTATGTTGACCGTAAAATGGACGTAGTGCGCGATACGTATTTCGAACAGAACCATGACTTTCAAAATTAATTTGCACAATTTGGAAGGGTTGTTCAGGTGTCAGTCTATTCATGTTGAAATGCCAAACCAAACTAAACATAGATCACTTGACAGCTGACAAAATGGCCGCCAGTTAAAAAAGTGTTGCCAACCTAAAGTTCTATACCTTTAAAAAAACACCCTTTATTTGTCTATCTTGCAATTTAAATTTCGAGCACTTTCCGATTAGCAGTCCGCCTGAAACTTTCAGGGTAGCTCACAAATCCATGAAAAAGAAAAAAAAACTTAAAATTTACTGTAAAATTAATTGACATTAAAAAAAACAAATAAAGAAAAAGACAATACGATAAATAAAAACATAAAATCTTTCATTTTAATTATTTTTGTTAAATTATACTTATTATGGCAAAAATCAGCGTTGCTTTACAACGTGGCAATTTAACCGGTTGTTCTTTCACCAAAGGCTCTTTTTTTGATTTTATGGTGCCCTAAGTTCTGAAGACACATCTTCAACTTACGGGGCCTATTTCAATTGACTGCTGGACGTAGGCCTATCCCAAAAAACGCTGCTGAGCCTGATATTCATCTCACTTTTCTTAGAAGCCTTTTAAAATTCACGTGTTCTATTATATTTGTACATAATTATAATCCTGTATGGATGCGAAACGTGGAACTTGTTAAAAGAAGTATGTGACCGGTTACAGGAGTTTAAGATGTGGACTCTACGAAAAATGTTCAAAGTTCCATAGACTATAGCTTCATCTCAAACGCTAAGGTACTCAAGGACAACTGCAAAAGAGAAGAAATGTCAACAGTTATTAGACGGAAGGTCGCCTTTTTCTTTTTATGAGTTCCCACAGTTGATCCTAGAGGGCAAGATTCCGGGGTAAGAGAAGTCCGGGATGTCCAAGACGTAAATGGCTAGATGACATCAAGGAATGGACTGGACTTAGCTATTGACAATTAAAAGACGCTGACATGGGATCGCAAGTTTTTTTTTGCCTACTGACCTCCAAATTTCAATTTGAAGATGGCACACTATGTTTGTTTTTGGCGTATGAGGTAATGCTGGCAACTGCTATTAATCAATAACAGGCGGGACCGACAGCTTAACTTGACTTTCGAAGCACGGAGCGATGGAAAATGGCACGATGATGATGATAATTGCTAAGTTAGTTTAGTTAAAATTCTGAAAGCTAACAATTGACAATTTCTCCGGGTCCACAATTCATAACAATGTCATATTTTGACACTTACGATCTGATGATGCAGTTAGGCGTTACAGTACACATGGGAAAAGAACTCATTTTGTTCAGCTATGTTTAAAAACATTAATATTAAAACTTTTGATTCAGTCAATGTTGTGTTAATCGAGATAGTTCACTTTGGAAGACTCGCCAATAACAGTTATAAGAAGCTATTGAATAATATCGACTCGAGCCAAATTTCATTCCTCAGGCGAATGAATGATGGCGATTAAAGCAAATTGTGCCATCATATTCAGATCAGTCTGGCTGTGTGGTTTTACCTGGATGCGGAGGTTTAAATTTTTGGGCTGTATGTGTATCGCAGAAGAGGAACTTCGAGCGTAAACAAACGATTTTTACAAACTTGTCTGTAAACATACATATGATGGGGGAAAGTCGTGTAGCAGCGTCAAGATGATCATAATCAATGCCGCGTCAGGATTACCGGTGTTGGTGTCCAAAGTTGTGTGAACGATTTATGTCTGGGACACGCTTTGTGTCTGGGATCGATGATTGACTGACTTAACACGATAAATCGTAGACACTGACGGTGTTTATGAAAACACTGGCTTGAATAACACGTTTAATGTGAACAGGTACAAGCAATAAGAACAGTGTACTAATTCTAAATTCTAGTTCTGGTGAACAGCGAGCGATGGGGGACTTCGGCGAGAATCATCAAACAGAGCGGTCTTGTCGCACGAGCACGTCGTGAATACCACATTATCTCGACTCTAATTATTCCTACCATAGCAAATTATTTTGAGTTGGAATTAGCACACTGTTCTTATTGTTTGTATCTGTTCACATTAAACATTTTATTCAAGCCAGTGTTTTCATAACCACCGTCAGTGCCTATGATTTATCAAAAACAGGCAAAGCGCCTCCAGCGCCTTTCCTGACTTTTCTACTTCATATGTATGTCTGTATGTTCCTTTGGCGTATCTTACAGTCTAAACGGCTTGATGGATTTTGATAAATGAGGTATGAAATCACGAGAGTAAAACGAAGGATATTATAAGTGTCAAGAAAACTAATATGCCAGCTTAAAAAACTGCCATATTGGTATCCGGCGGAGGCATGAGAAGTTCTAGCTTGCATTTAATTTCTCAATGGACGGGCCATTGAGAAATTAAATGTATGATGCCTCCGACTCCATCTTATATTTCAAAATCAAGAATCTAAAGCTTGTTTGCCTCTTTTTATTTCTGTTTACAGTTGTATTTTTTTATAATGTTTTAATTTTATGTTCTAGTATACCACATCCAAGGCTTCCTATCGGATTAAACGGAGGCATGGTTAAAACTCTCCGGAGGCAGCCGAAACGGAATTATTAAAGACCGCCCGAGATAACCAAGTTATCCCACCACCTGTTGATTGGCTAATTAATTCAATATTACAACGTTTTTCTTTTATAGGGTTCCTTGGAAAGCTGGTTTTAAAATGGTTAGAAGAAGAAAATAATTTATGCAGAAAGTACCTATAGTTTTCATAGCAGCTTAAGGCAGAAAAGACTTCCACGTTCGAGACTTTGGTCCAAATGACCACACAGGAACCGATGGAGACGCCTCATGTACCTATAAAATACAACTGGACTATACACGGTGATCGCGATCTTCAGTCATGAAGGACAAACTACAGAGAGAAAGAAGATTGCCGTGCACCATGTGCAAAAGCCAGCGATTTGCTTTGGCCTGCCATATTGCTGTACGTATCTCAGAAAGCTATTTAAGGTCGAGTTTTTATTATCAAATATGTTCTCTACAGAAGTGTTCCCTAACTAAACAGTTTTGAATGAGTGCCGCAGCAAGTTTAACCATCCTTGTTTTTCTACACAACCAAAATCTTTTTAAAAGCTATTATTTTATTACAATGTTTGTATGTAAGTATATTTGTTTAGGTCAAATCTTGCAACCTGAATTAGAACCACTTCCTCTTATCCTACGTAGTAGTTGGTTCAGTTCCGATGACAATAAATTTTAATGTTAAGCATACCGGAATCGACATCCAGGATTAGCTCCAGATAAAAGACTCTTCAACGGTCAGACACGAAATTTTGTGTACGCATTTTATTATGATAGAAGTTTAACCATGACATGGTTGCTGCACTTAGTGTTGAGTCCTGACTAGGAAACTCCTCAACGGTTATCAGCACAGACACGAAATGTTGTATGAGCATCTAATTGTGATAGTCCATTCTGTCTCACAATGACACCATAATATTGCATAAAACCTTTTTCCTAAATGTATAATTTATTTATTTATTTTGCCCTGCTATTTTCGGTTTGTATTAATAATCCATATAGTCTGCGAGTATAGTCTACAATATATTGAATCAAAGCTACTAATTAGTATGTAGGTAGGTAATTCATTCCGACATAAACATGACGAAACTGTAAGGCTTCCTATATTGGTTGCGGAACCCTAAAATATATTGAATCAAAGCTACTAATTAGTATGTAGGTAGGTAATTCATTCCGACATAAACTTGACGAAACTGTAAGGCTTCCTATATTGGTTGCGGAACCCTAAAATATATTGAATCAAAGCTACTAATTAGTATGTAGGTAGGTAATTCATTCCGACATAAACTTGACGAAACTGTAAGGCTTCCTATATTGGTTGCGGAACCCTAAAATATATTGAATCAAAGCTACTAATTAGTATGTATGTAGGTAGGTAATTCATTCCGACATAAACTTGACGAAACTGTAAGGCTTCCTATATTGGTTGCGGAACCCTAAAATATATTGAATCTAAGCTACTAATTAGTATGTAGGTAGGTAATTCATTCCGACATAAACTTGACGAAACTGTAAGGCTTCCTATATTGGTTGCGGAACCCTAAAATATATTGAATCAAAGCTACTAATTAGTATGTAGGTAGGTAATTCATTCCGACATAAACTTGACGAAACAATCAATATATTTTAGGGTTCCTAAAATATATTGAATCAAAGCTACTAATTAGTATGTAGGTAGGTAATTCATTCCGACATAAACTTGACGAAACTGTAAGGCTTCCTATATTGGTTGCGGAACCCTAAAATATATTGAATCAAAGCTACTAATTAGTATGTAGGTAGGTAATTCATTCCGACATAAACTTGACGAAACTGTAAGGCTTCCTATATTGGTTGCGGAACCCTAAAATATATTGATCAAAGCTACTAATTAGTATGTAGGTAGGTAATTCATTCCGACATAAACTTGACGAAACTGTAAGGTTTCCTATATTGGTTGTGGAACCCTAAAATATATTGAATCAAAGCTACTAATTAGTATGTAGGTAGTTAATTAATTCCGACATTAATTTGACGAAACTGTAAGAGCTCCTAGATAGACTTCGGAACCTAAAAATATATATTGTATATTTTTTCATAGCACAGAATAAATAATTGTACTACTTGGTCATAGGTATTATTTAGTATGTAGGTAAGTCATCCGACATAAACTTGATAAAATTGTAAGAATTCCTAGGTTGATCACGGAACTCTAAATTTTAGATAGGTATTTCGGCGTGTTGACAATAGATTCCAGTAGCGGCGAGTCCTCAGCCATCATCTCCGTACTCTGTTCTGAAGACAAGGTCAGCGACCCTGCCACCGCCGTCGCTGTCTAGTTCCTGCTATCCGCACCACTTCCAGCTCCTCGAGTGCTTGAGCAGGCTCATTCGTCGTCACATTCACAAACTCAATGAGTGCTGGTATTCTGCAAATATTTAGGTAGTCGTATTTACATAGACAGATATATTATGACTCTATTTTTGGGTGACATTAGGTAAGAAACTAAGAAAATTGATGTTGTTACATACTGTATTGTAGGAAATTAGATAATTTAGTAGGTAGGTACTTACTTCTTCTTACTTTTTCTTATTTTACGGGCTTTCTTCTTCAAATTATTTTTTTTCGCCATCTTATCTGCACTACCACAAACAAGAAAAACAAATCATATATTTATTCTATGCTACTACAATAAGTGTAAGAAGTTTTAGAGCGCAGGCCGGCAACGAAATACAGGTCCGCTTCGCACAAGTGCCACAGGCAGACTGATTGAACAAATAGAAAGTAACAGCGTCCAATGATTCCGCATGCGAAGAAGAGACAGAGTGTTAGAGCGCGCGCGTCTTTGTAAAGGTCGTAAGCGCCAAATCAAATAATTGATGATTACAAGAAAACTACACAATCAATCAAAAAACTAGTTTACAGAACTGAAGAAGTAGTTATTATCTACGTATCAAAGTAAAAATCATCTTGAAATATTATAGCGTTCCTGAGATCCACATAAAAACGTGTGCGAAACAGAGATTTTCATATTATTTTTTTATCGTGAATTTTATTTACAATCGTGTTTCTACGTTTGTGGAACCAAAGAAAAAATTACATTTATAACTCCCTTAGATATCGAGTTCTAGGTCGATTTTGGTCGTTACCGAAATCGTGATCGTTTTGGTCGTGATTTTGGTGGTTTTGTTTACACAAAGCCACCTAATACGGCTTCTTAAGTATGTTTTATTCGTGTTAGACTTTTTTAATAGCCTTATTTATACTCATGGCTTTTTAATAATGTTTTATTGGGGGCTATGATTTATTTGTATCTATATATAAATGAGCATGAATAAATTACTGCCTAGGTGAAATTTTTAAAACACTATCTTCATTAACAAGCTTAAAAGCTAAAAAAACACGCCTGTCCTGCCAAAGAAGAGCTTTTGCTAATAAATTATATACTGTTGGAATGTGCTAATCAATTGATACCCATATTGTAAAGTAGGGAGGTTATTTTTTTCGAATTTGAAAATGGAGCCATACTGCCGCCATATTGAAATTTTTCAAAAATATATAGTCTATGTTACTCGGTGGGATGTAAGAATTCTAACGATACCCCTTACGTCTAAATCTGTTCAGGTATATAAAAGTTACGAGTATGGTGGAATAAAGAAATTCACATACAAACATACATGAATACTAAAAACAATACACTCCTTTTTTTGGGCAGTAAAAACGGGATATTTACCATGTTAATAATGTGTAGAGGTTTGTTTGTCCATGGTAAATATCCCGTTAATAGTGATTACTAGTGACGGCCTGTTGGTCCAGTGGCTAGTAACCCTAGGTACGAAATCAAACGGTCGCGGGTTCGAATCCTACAAGGTGCAATCATTTGTGTGATGAGCAGAAATGTTTGTTTCCGAGTCATGGGTGTTGATATTCGTATTTATTTATGTTTATCCCTTATCTATAGCCCATATTACAGGGTATCCTAGTTTGGGGCTAGGTAATTGGTGTGGAATTGTCCCGAATATAAATAAATAAATAAATAAATATATTCGGACATTTCCACACCAATTATCTAGCCCCAAACTAGGATACCCTGTGCTATGGGCACTAGATAACGGATAAACATACATAGATAAGAATATTACATCCATGACTCGGAAATAAACATTTCTGCTCATCACACAAATGATTGCACCTTGCAGGATTCGAACCCGCGACCGTTCGATTTCGTACCTAGGATCTCTAGCCACGAGACCAACCGGTCGTCAATATATTTATTTATTTTTATTTATTTCAAGTGTTATCAGTGTTGTAAGTGTTTGTGTGATATTTTAAGTGTTGTTATGATATATTTATAAGGTGACGCTGCGCGGTGTTTTAATCAATGATTTAGGGTGGCACTGTACATATGTAATTGTAAAGACTTGGCGTGACGCCTAATTTTGCTTCGCATCTCGCCTAGTTATCTAAAATAAAAACCTAAATAATACATCATCATCATCATCATCATCATCATCATCACTAAACTGGTATAAGTACCTACATGAATATAAAAACTGATAATTTCTACAAATGTATAAATAGGTAACCACAAAACGATTTGTAACTATTTAACAATACACAAACCAACCTTGCGGGTAGTGCGACAATAAAAGTGATTTATGCGACGTGTCCTTAACGTTCGCAGGGCGGGTACTTCCGGTCGCGGCAGCGGCGCACTTCCGGTGCGGCGTTTCCGGCGTTTTCCTCTGCAGGGAAAAGAAGTTGCGTTCTTTATGTTGGTAGTTGATTGTGATATTTAAGAAGTTAGGCTTTTATATTTAATTTTATATTTGGGATGTGAAAATACATTATTTCATGTAAAATATAACGGTGTTTTACCTAGAGACTAGGTGTGCCCGCGGTTTTGTCCGCTTGGTCGATTCTGTGGTTAAAAGTAAAGAGTATCCTATGTGTCATTCCAGTACCAAATGTACCAATATCATCAAACTACGTTCAGACGTCAAATGTTTTTTTATCGATTGCTCGAGTTCTTCTCATCGTAGTGAGATACAACGTACACCAGTTTTTAAGTCAAACCCTAAGCTTACTAACAGTGAACAATCGGTCCAGAAGATTTTACGTGGTGCGTGAACATACAGACAAACAGACATATACCATTATTTTATACTAGCTGTGCCCGCGGCTTTGCACGCGTGGTCGTTTCTTTAGGTTAAAAGTACTTTATGTACTATTCCACGACCTAAAGTACCAATATACCAACATTTGATCAAAATTACTTCAGCCGTTAAGAAGTTTTTATCGATTGCTCGGCTTCTACTCATCGGATTGGGATACCAAGTTCAGCAGTTTTTAAGTCAAACCCTAAGCTATCCAACAGTGGTAGTAAAACCACATCGCAAACGGTCCAGTAATTTTTACGTGATGCGCGAACAAACATACAGACAAACAGACAGACACGAATTTTTAAATTGTTATATTCATGTTCAGTAGCTTATTTTATGTACCGTAGTCTATTTATTTTTTAATTTTCTTCTTTGTACAGACTTTTTCGTTCCTATTGCTTTATTATAAGTATAGGTGTTGTAATCTTGTTCAGTAGCTAATTTTAAGTCCCCTAGACCTTTATTTTTCGTTGTTAAGTCTTTTTGTAACTTGTTGCTTTACTATAAGTATAGATAAGTATAGTTTCCTTATTTTGTATGCTTAGGTAACTAACTAGTCATCATCATCATCATCGTCATCATCATCGTCATCAGCCGAATGACACGCGGCGTCTATTACTGATGAACAGAACCCACATAACTAGTCACAGCACAGAACTCTGTCTGTGATGGAAATATGAAATCATTTTTTGACAGTATAAGATCCTGAGGTCCAGCAGTTTTTATGAGGGCCACTCGAGAAGTGCTGAAATGATCGCAAAATTTGTCAAATAATCAGTATTCGCGTACTGACTTCTGGTGATAGTTGACAGTTAGCAGAAAGTGGCTTATCAAAATTTCTGTCATAATTTCAACGCCAGTGCGTACCAGCATGTCTTTCTTTACAGGAGGTAAGGGTAAGACTACTACTATATATACTACTATACTATATATATATTTACTAGGGTAAGGGGTAGGCCGCACCCTCGCTTCGTTTCACCGAGACTGTAAATTATGAATTTTTGAATCATAAATTTTGTCACCTACTAATGTAGTAATGTAATGAAATGGGAAATATAGACCTTTTAATTTTTGTGAAAAAAAAGTAGCATAAAACAATGAGTAAATATGTTATTGCTCCATTAACATTATGCTGGGTTTCCCAAGACATCTCGACATAATAATTCTTTGAACCTAAAATCGACTAAAAATAACTAATTTACCATTTTTGATGAAATTTATATGCGATCACCTTTAACGTCTTCCCATAAAAATATATACAAAATGAATATATTTTTATGGGAAGATTAGTAAAAACTGTGTTTCAGTCTTACTAAAACCTTGTTATGTTAACATGTACGAAAAAAATGTTTAACTCTGGCAGGGTTATAGTGCATTTTCCGTAATATAAATAACAGTGAACATCTATATCCGATCTGTTATAAAAACGTTAATATACGAGGCAATGCGGCGTGTTCCAGAGAGAAGAAAAAGGATATTGGCTTAAGGGTAAGACGGTCCATGGTATTTATATTTCGAAAATTGACGTAAGATTACAGTGTCCTTTTAAAAGACCATGGAAGATGTCAAAATTCCGGCTAACCTCTGTAATTCACTCTAGAAAAGTTTAGAGAGAATCATTAAAAAGAAAACTCGTCTTTACTTTCCAATAACTTTAGATATTCTTACAATGATCACATATTTTTACCCGACAAAAACATAACCTGATGAAGGGGTTATGTTTTTGGGCTGTATATAACATATTCGTATGTTCCTTTGGCGCGTCTTAAATTCTAAACGGCTTGATGGATTTTAATAATTGAGGTATCATTTTTCCTAATCACGAGAGTGACAAAGGATATATGAAGTGTCAAGCAAACTAATGTAGCATCTTACAGCTGATGAAAAATAAATAAGAAAAAAAAACCAGACTGCGACATAACTAAAAAGGGGCCAACAAGCTTTTCTCCTTTGACGACGGGATCAACTAGAACCTGGCGATCTAACCCACCTGCCTCCTAATTTAGAAATTATCCGTATCTCTAACACATTTATGTTTTGTTTGGGTCGAAAAATAGTGTTTAAGTCGAGTATCCTTCCAAGAGTCTCTGTCCTGCTCAACACCTCGTACCAGCCCTCTCGGTATGCGTCTAGCTCATCTTGCTACCTCTTTCTGGGTCGGCCTCGGCGGCATCGTCCATCTTCAGGGCTACGTTCGTAAACGTCGCTCGAGGACGCTCGATGACATCATACGCGTAATTAGTAATAGGTAATGAGAACTTATTTCAATATTATTTTCTCACGATTTGAATACTTCTATATAGTTTTCTATGTACATACAAGCGAAAGATAGTCTTCTCCATACATTTTAGTAACTCAATACACTTTCCATCATTATTTACCAACCAGCGCCACCTTAACTCGGCTCCGCTATTCCTTCGCCAAAGAAAAACCCGGCAGGATTAAAAAGGGACGCACCCGTGTGTGAACGCTACTGTATCTTCTACGAACAAAGGACGGGGGAATCTTCTTAGGCTCGTGAGGTAGAGTGTGCGATGCTATATGATTTGGACACCATATCAACTTGGATGTACTGGCTATTGTAAGATAGATAGAAAACTAAATATGGAAAAAATTACATCCTCGTAGAGTTACTTGGGGCTCTCTTCTCTAAAGGGCCTGTTTCCGAGGCACTCTACTAGGAAGAGTCAGAAGGGTATTTCCTTTTTAAGCGTGAGATTTAACTCTGTTGGCTTATGAAAGGGAAATATCCTTTTCAAACTTAAAGCATACTTAGTTTTCCTAAATGTTATTGATCTGATCTAGTTATAATATTTATGTATTTCTCCTTGTTCATGACATTTTAATTTTGACTTGTAAAAGTGCTATCTATAGTTTTGCCCATAATTTACACCAAAATACTTTGAATTTGACTTTTACTAAATGGTCAATTTAAATAATGATAGATAACACAATGAAATTAAATTGTCCTACGAATAGTACAATCGGCGGCTGTATCGCTAATTAGCGATCTCTCACAGGCAATCAAAAGTATCAAGAGAATAAGTAGATTTTGTTAAATAGCTGTATGTTTTATAGTAAAAGAGACAACCTGGTGATTTCAGGGGGTGATTGGGAAAGGCAGAGCCGAGGGGGAGAGCTACTCCTTACATTACACCCACCGCAGAGATGCCTAAATAGTAGGTATGCATTTAGAGAATCACGACCTACTATATGATCCTGCTCCCCTAATAATTCAGACTCAGAGCAATACCTTTGGTTTATACAAATATTTGGCATGCGTGGGAATTGAACCAGCAATCTCACGCTTCGCAGACTGTCTGTCTGAAGTTAAGGTTGATAAAAATATTCCAAATATTTAAACTTCAAATTCTAGTAGTTTTGCTAGTACAGTATCTTCAAACATTTACGTTTTTCACACTACTTACTTACTTACTACTTGTAAGCAAATATGTGGCAAAGATCTCTCACTGGCTGGACACTAAACAGACTGGGCAAAATAATGTGCCCTTTGGCTTTTTAGGCTGACTATACAGCTACTGAACTTATTTATTTTATTGGTGTCTTTCTGTCTGTTTACGCATCACGTAAAAACTACTGGAATAATTGCGATGCGGTTTTCATTGTTAGATAGATTAGGGTTTGACTTAAAAAAAGGGCAAAAAAAAGTTGAGTAGAAGCCGAGCAATCGATAAAAACTATTTGACGGCTGAACGAAATTTGGTAATTATTGTACTTTATAGGTACCTACTTTTGGTCCTAGAATTTTCTTTCTCAGAAAAATGACCATGTTGGCAAAGCCGCGGGCAACAGCTACTACTTACTATAAATAATAAATTATACGGAATTATAATATAAATCGTGAATATTATGTTATTATTAATATAATGTTTTATCTTTGCAACCTCATGTCGTAGCTTCCACCGTACTACGAGCTTTACCAACAGGGTGTTTTTATACCTACTGAAGGTATAGATGTCTGCACCACCCCCTATATTGAGACGTTCCAGTTTAATTCCAATACAATGTGCTCCGATCCAACCCCGCGAGAAGATAACGTTTTCGGAATGGGTAGATTGATTTCTTGAAATATATTGTTGTTTTCTAACGAAACGTGGAAGGAAAAATGTTTGTTTTAACCGACTACAATTATGAAATTTCAAGACTTCAAGAGGATGCTCCTTGAACTTTCTTAATTCAACTGTATAATTTATGATTGTACTATTTTTGTTATGCTACATCATTATCTCCAAGAACCTTCAAATGGTTATTTATTACGGCTCCTCTTCGCAATCGGCGACTATAGACGATTACACGCGAGCACGATCTTGTGAAGGGCTTACTCGCTTGTAGTCGCTGATCATCATTTATAACCGCCATAGTGAAAGAAAAAAAAAAGGAAGGAAATTCATTTATTTCTGACAACACACAACATTAAACATTATCAAAAACAAAAAATAGGAAATTAGACAAACAAACAAAAATTAATGCTGTGTGTTGTCACAAACAGGTCCCGACTCAGCAAACGCAAAGGCCAAGGCCTTGGCACTGATTTTCTGTCGGAACCTATTAGTGACGTTTGGTGACTTGTCGGTTTTTCAGGCACGCATCTAATAATGGCCCCTCTTCACGATCGGCGATGGTCGTTACTCGCGTGATCGTCTGTCAAGGTAATCGAACGATCATTGTGCAAGCATCCACACGATTGAGTGTGATCATTTGTTGATCGGCAACCCTTCAAGATGGACGTGTTTATAGCTGCTGCTACTATTCATTTAACTTCAGTATACAATCATTTTGATAATTTAGTTCAACGAAAAATGATAAAAATGGTGGTTATAAAGATAGTGGTTTGAGCATTCATCATATATTTTACTCAGTCATCTTTATCCCACTGCTGGGCAAAGGCGGGAGACCCTCATAGTAATATAATAAAGTAATATGTGTAATACAATTTACTAGGAAAACCTTTTTCAGACCTTTAATGAACTAATGACTCGCCCCAGCTTCGTACGGGTAGCTGGGTTTCTCTTTATCTGTACACGATTCTATCCGTGTTTTGATTGACTAATTTGAACAAAAACGGTTATTGTGACTTAACTATAATTGTTAGACATAAGCCTCGCGAACTATTTTGTGGGTATATAATGATGAGTACTGTAAATATGTAGTACTTACACTACTTTATGTATCATCAATAGTTTTCGCTGCGCACGCCAAATACGACTTGTATGTAGAACTATCAATTATTCTGTGCTTTTACAGGAAAAAATTTGATACCTTGGGTTACTTTATTGCAATTTTCGTTGGGACATCAACTTTAATATTTAAAAGTGAAACTATGTCTGTTTGTTTGTATGTTTGGGGAGTTTTAGAGCCTCAGCCTCGCGCTGATCAGATGTTGATGAAACTTTGTAAATAGGTACTGTACAATATAGAGACCAACATAGAATACGTTTTATCCCGGAAAATGGTAAGTTTCCACGGGGAAACCCAAAAATTACGTTTACTCACTGGAACGGTTGCCATGGAAACGAAATAATAACAAGTCTTAACAACAATACTTCCTAATGGAAGTACTCCAGATTAAAGAAACATTGACTATCTTTCCATTTGGACGTACGTGCCGTCACTTCGAACTTTGCTTCTTTCGTGCACGTACGGTACAAATGATACAATGGATTTTAATGGAACAGCACAGCAGTGTGTATTTCGATAAAATGACAGATACATAATAAATACAACGCCAAAAAAGCATTCATTGCTGAATTTCTCTTTACCCTGTCGTGATAATCAGGATGTTTTACTTGCCATAAACATGGTTGCGATTTATATTTTTCAATTACTTCTAATACAAATTCACGCGCAGAAAGAAAAAGAAATCCAAACCTGGATGAAGTCTATTCAATTGGCATACGTTTTCAAATTCACGAAAGGATTTTGGACGACGTCCACTCCATTTGGATTGATGGACGTATCATCAATGCGCATTGGGCACCTTTAGGTAGCCCATCTCACAGAATCAATAATAGTACTTACTGCCCCAAGTGTTCTGCCGAAAGCTATTAGTGCGAAGGTCTATTCCTCGAAGTCTATTCATCGAATGCTTACATCCTCGAAGCGAATGGTCAAAATTGCGAAGGGTCATTTGCTCGAATATTCTTATTAACCAGTTAATACTGTCTACATACTATATTCCTGTTTATATTTTTACCTGTTCCTACAAGCACAGAATAAATAATAGCTACAAGTTAGCTGTTATATTATACTTACAACAACATGAAAAAGTATAGGGCTAACATACTTATTTATATTGCTAGCAGGATTTTTACGAGGAAATTTTGGGCAATGGCCCGTCCTTTTTCAGTCAGGACTCATTTGGTGTCAGGAGTCCTTGACTTAAAAATGACAACTGTTAACAATAGAGTCAAATGAAAGACCGAGCCCTGTATCGTTGGTTTCTAAGCCGCATTTGTATACCGCTAGGTTACCACCACTCTTTTACCTACAGTGAAAACTAAAGAGGCACTTTTTTCTTAGAGTCGAAGGTTCTAAAGTCATATAAAAAACAAGTAGTTGAGTGGAAAATATTCACCATAAATTACCTATCTAATTGGGTCAAAAAATGAATTGTGAATAGTGACATCAAAGCCACGGAGCCCCGATTTGCCGACGGGCGGCGAGATCAAAGTGCCGACGGCATCTGTCTCTGTGAAGATGCCGACGGTAATGCACTGTGTTCTGTTATTTACCATCGGTTGCTTTTTGTACCTAAAGAAATAAACAATTGTACGTTTAAATCATTTATTGATGCAAAAGTAAATGTACGAGTATATAAGTACGAGTATGTACAAGAAATTGTCCACGACGTACGTACTTATGTCAATGTACCTGCCTACATTATGTAAATATGTTGGAACCTACAAAAGCGTAAGGTATCTTTGTTATTTAACATGTATGCCTTGAATATGGAAATCACCATCATCATCATGTCAGCCTTTATAAGTCCACTGCTGAACATAGGCCTCCCCCAAACAGCGCCATGACGAGCGATCTTGTGCCACCACCATCCATCGTCTTCCTGCGATGGCTATAATCACAATATAAATAATAGTGCTATAAAGTCGTAGGACCATCCTGTGGGGGCTGTCCCTACACTTCGCTTGGTTGTTCGTGTGGTCACCATTCGAGAACCTTTATTCCCCAGCGGTTGTCGGTTATACATATATGGAAATAGTGCCTAAAAATACCTTAAAAGTAGTAAACAAAAAAAAACAAAAGAAAGCTATTAAAAAGCGGACATATCAACTAAAAACTGCAAGTACCGAGCTAAAGCCACCAAGTAGGTATCATTTTACCCCTTTCCAATTTCATCCCACTCGGAGACAGGACAGCGGAACTGGGGTAAAGTTCAAACTGGTCAAGGTGAGGCGGCGTCGTTAACGTCTCACTTAGAACAACTCCGGACTGAGTTTTGAGATCTTGGAGAAGTCTTGATACTTGGGAGAAAACAAGTCTAAAATGTTGAACAAGTCTTACGCTGAAATGAGACTTGACTTAAGCTTGATTATTTAAAATTTTAAACGAATAACAAGAGAAATGTTAACATGCGAACTGAGTTCTAGCATTACCCCTATGATAGAGGAAAAGTGGGACGAGTTGAGATAGGGACCTTATCCCAACTCGTCCCATTTTGAGACAAGGGCGGTGAAACCGGGGGTTCACTCTGGTCAAGGTGAGACGAGATTCATTAACGTCGCACTCTTTACAATTCTGTACTGTGCTTAGCATCTCGAGATATCTTGGTACATAGAAGAACCGCTTATGAACTTATCGCCTACGCCGCTTAAGGGTGAACCTGTTATACACTTGTATACATATACACATAATAATATAACATAATAAAAGCTAATAAAACACGCCTGCCTTGCCAAAAAAGAGCTTTTGCCAATAAATTATATACTGTTGGAATGTGCTTATCAAGGCCTTCAATTTGATACACATATTGTAAAATACGAAGAAAATTATTTTTTTACAATTAGAAAATTGAACCATTTAAAGTTATGGTGGAATAAAGAAACTCACTACATACAAACATGCATGAATGCTAAAAACATTACACTCCTTTTTTGGGCAGTCATGTAAAAAGAAGATTTCCCACGAAATCCAAGTTTCAAAAAAATATTATAAAGATATGATTTCCCATGAAGTCCAAGTTACTACAAATGTTATTTTTAAGAGCTAAAAATACCATTTGTAGTTTTTGTCACTCTCCTACTCTATTCCTCTCGACTAATAAATAACTTGAGCTGTAATGCTACTGCTACAGTGATACAAATTCAACTCTACTGCTAATTATATTTTCAAGTATCAAACCGCAAGCGTCGGAGTACACAAACTTCGCTAAGTAATAAGATAATGAAGAACAGCGGGGTCGCCGGGGTACGAATTAAAACGGGAGCTGTGTGCGTTACGATGGCAGGACCAGTTTTTTAATTAATAAATTAGTTTATAATCTAACATGTTTACATGGGCAAAATGACACATTGAATACGTAAATACCAATAGGTACTATGTGTATCGGGCGGTACGTAAGTATACAGATGTTATAGTTTCACTTTTAATTGTTATAGTAATGCATTATCATTGTCGTTTAAATTAAATTTTGATATTTGAGTGATTTTCTATTCTAATTGTGTGAAAATGGTTATTAATAATTATAAATGAATCAAATATACTTAATGTTGATAATAGTTTCCAGTTAGAAATTCTTATCTCTGGCACAGAATAAACAATAATCTCTGGTATCTATCGATTAGATTTGGACACAATCAGAATGAAGCAGATATTTTCATCATTTGAACTCTCTATTTGGAACATTAGTCTTGTAAGAAGTACAAAATTCAATCAAGAGTATTAAAATATTGTTAATGTGATACATATGTATGTGTACATATTCTAGTCATGAACAAAATTTTAAGTACAACTCAAATTTTAGTTTCATTGTTTACCATTAAAAAACAAATATTAATCAAATGTTTATTATAAAAAATAAAATAAAATAACTAATAAAAATAATTAATTACTACCTCAGTATTATGCGTTTCGTATTAGTTTTTTTTATTCTCACTGTGGTCTCGCCAGGTCGACGCTTACTTCATTCCTTGTTTATTTAATGAGTGAATCGGAGAGACCTCGTTATGACGTCATCGCAGCATCAAGTAAGAGGGAGAAAGTAAACCTTTTCAGTGAAACTTTCGACAGGAGAGAAGGAGATAGAAGTACCAGCTGGGAATGAATGAATTTTCTTAAGACGGCGAGCTTCCTAATGAAATCGAAATGAAGACGTGTCAATGGAGAGTTCAGTTTGGTTCAATGTCTTTAGGAATTCTTCGAGGAAGTTTTCAAGGTCTGTTCTTTTTTAATTGGAGTTTGCTCAGATTTCTTCGGTTGGCGAGGTTTAAATTTCTTGACCTTGGTTAAGATAAGAAATGTGGTGAAATATGTAAATTTTGGAGAGCTTACTTCCGGTTAGATCTCCGAGGCCTATCACATCACAATCATCAGCACGAAGAAATCAACTGCTGAAAGACCCCACGAAAGACTCATAAAAGAGGGGGTATTCTATAGTCACCACGTTTTCTGGAAATTAGTTTGCTAAATCTCACAGCACAGGCAGCATGAGAAAAGGTGGATACATTGCTAATCCGGAGCCCTCCCATACACACACATACACACACATACGCAGTAGCAAATAATTAAACAAAAAAAATATGACACACAACTTAACCTGATTATCTCATATTTAAATTCCCCCCATTTTTAAGTTCAAAGAACAATAACCATTTAAATCGAATTTAAAAAGGAAGAGGTTCTTAATTAGGCAGTTTTCTTTGCGTTTTTTATTATTATTTTGAGTGTCGCTCACGTCGTAGTAAGCGTCAGGTATGCCCAAAATAATTGCAGTGCCACCCGAACCTTGCAAATCTTGCGCTGACTGTACTGCGCTACACTGCGCTCGTCACCCTGAGACATTGATTGCTAAGTCTCATCGCCCAGTAATTTCTCTGCAAATATTGCCCTTCAAAACGAAACACAGAAATGTTTACACAATACTGCTTGGCGGCTGAATATTTGACAAAGGTGTGGTACGTTCCCGGGTGCATTCTTGAAATAAGAGGCCTACCACTACAAAAATATCAGTAATATATTACACTCATGATATCACCGGGTTTTCTTAACTCATTTGGATGATTCCTTTTTTTTAAAAGCTTTTTGAAAGCTTTTATTTAACTTCACTTGTATCTATGTAAATATCTATGTATCTATGTATTTTGTCTGTCCTGGAACCTTGCAATTCAAATTTCGAGCACTTCCCGATTAGCTATCCGGCTGAAACTTTCAGGGCAGCTCACAATACCGAAGACAAAGCAATAAAAAAAAAAGAAAAAAAAAAAAACTTATAATCGTTTTTGTTTGTTGTTTGTCGTATGAGGTAGTGCTGGCCTCTGGTGTCAGAGTTTATCAAGCCGCCCGAGGGCCTCTGACATGGCTTAACGACTGCTATTAATCAATAACAGCCGGGACCGACCGAGAGACCGGGAGCCGGGATCGTTAAAAGTACTCCGGAGTGGTGCCATATTTTTATCAATCTCGGTTCAGTAGTTTTCTAGTAAATCCATTTGAAGTAAATTTGTTAATTCAAAGAATAATTTTCTTCAAAATTTATGTTGATTCCGTTACCAAAGTAAACCTATTTCACGATTTCTTTTTACCATTCGTCGAGTTCGATGCTCAATCTATAGATGGAACTTCGTTTTACCATTCGTCGAGTTCGATGCTCAACTATAGATGGAACTTCGTTTTTTTCCCTTATGTTGTTGGTATAACATTTTAAATGTTAAAATAAATCTTATTGTAAAAAAACACTATAAAATGATGTGTAATTCTTACCATCCAGTTTCCAACTAGCCAATCTCCAAGCCAAGACAATTTTGAAAATAATGTAACTGATCCTCCTGCTTGTTAGATGGCCTACGACAAACTTTAATCATAATATAACAATGATATTAATTTAATAATGATTTAGCATCTCCACGAAAGCATAATAACAGTGATTTTAGGATGCCTTTGCGCAGTCCATACAGAGACAAGGAAAAAAAATGATTGGCACAACAAATAAAATATACAAAAATATAATAAGTACCAAGTAAGCTTCGCGAGAAGCTCAGAGTCTGGAACCTTGATATACCACTGAAAGTCACAATTACACACATACACATCACACATTCAGACACAATTTGTTTCTTGTTGTTATTTTTTCATGTCCTATTAGAATTTTTCAAACTTTTTACCCGACTGCGGTGTTTATGAGCCTACGAGTATGTAAATATGCTTGTTCTTTGTGGCGCTCTAGAGACCAAACGCGTTGTCCGATTTTGTTGATTCTTACGTCAATCGATTTGTCTTAATCTTGCGAGTATCATTATTACCAGACGCCATGTTGTGAAAGGGAAAAATGTCTTAAGTGGAGTATCATTGAATAGGTATTTGAACATCATCTTTAGGTTTCTCATATCATTTTTCATTTCGAATGATCATTTAGAATCTATCACGATTTAAAATTGGTTAGGAACCATTCTTAATCGGGTTTTTTCTGTACGTAAATTTTCTTGACATATTTTGAAGCCCACTAAAATCCATACCTATAGATTGGACCCAAGCGTTTTTCATTAGGCTACGATCACATTAGGCGGCGGACAGACGGCTGGATTATTGGATACGACGGCCGAAAGACTTCGATCCGTTGCCTTTTTCCCCGTCCTTCCCTTTTTCCCTTTTTTCAGCGTCTGGAAAGCCTTTTTCTCTTATTTATTGCTTATACGAAGCCCAAATTGGATATTTGTGAGAGCTTGAATTATTTGCCGATGTGGAAATACAAGGTCTTAAGTCTTGTTTGATTTTGGTCTTATTGGATTGGTGTGTCTTGGCTCGGTAGTAACTAGATAGGTATAGATTAATATTTAGATTTTACGTCAGTAAAAAACCCTACACAAGTGCAGGTGTGAAAGAGACCAGCATCCAGTATCGTCCTTTGAAGTTGCAGAATATCTTGGACAAGCTGCATATCTTCACTTCCCCAGTAATGAATAGAAGTGATTCGTTGTCTGTTTGTTTGGGGCGCTCTCACGCCATAGCGGCTCGACCAAAGTTGTTTAACTTTTGTATGCAGATGCTGTACACAGAGACTTACAGGATAAATATCCACGCGGGCAAAGCCACGGGGCACTAGCTAGTTTACAATAAAGCTCTATATTGGTAGTCTTTAGCCAAAACAACTTTGGCACCTACTTAGATATTTTTAAACGGTTAGTTAGCTTGACCTGTTTGTTTGGGTCAAATCTAGTAATTTAAATTTTAACCCCTTACTTTTGAACGATTGATCTTAAATTTGATACTCGTATATATTATGTTTTATGTATATTCAGTATCATTGTAAATCCAAGATAGCCGTCGCCACAAAATGGCGGATTACATATATTTTATCTAACTTTTCGATATAGGTATCAAATGAAAGGGCTTAACTAGAAAAATACAGTAGGTACACCTTGAAAATTCCATATCCAAGTTGGCCGCCACCACAAAACAGTGATGCGGCTGAGCGCTTTTGCGCCCGCCTCACCTAGCTGACCTAACATCACATAAAAAAAAACGGTTTTAAATGTACTAAAAGTTCGTCTAGTCACACGATTTTATTTCATTTATTAGCTTTTAGTACATATAAAACTGATTAACTTAAAAAAAACTTATTTTATACTCTTATTCATACAGCTGTGTAGGTATATCTAGTAGGTATACTGGTAGAACTGGTTCTGTTGGCTGAATGGTGGTGATCTCTATACTCTTGGATACCTCGTTACTCCAGGAACGAGACTTCCCTCAAGCGAAATTTTTGGTACTACCGGCATCACTTCGTGCCTCAAAAAAATCTTTGAACATGACTTCCATATCTTGCGGTGGGATAACTGTACCTAACCTCCACGGGCGGTTGGCAAAATATATATAAAAATATACTCAAAAACACCTCTCACATCGCAACACCATTTTCGACACCACTCACACCTCAAAAAATCAACCCTTAAAAAATTCATTCCCAGTTCCACTACAGCTCGATAACCAGACGGTTTAAGAGGCTGTCTCATTAGTACGATGAAAGGGATGAAAAAAAATGCACGCGCCACCCCCAGTGAGAAGTACTGCGCTAATTAGAAGACGATGTAGGTAGTTGGAAAATAAGAAATGCTAAGCTCAGGAGCATATTTTTTTGTTGACATATATTTATACATACATATATTTATTTAGGAAATTAAATTATAAAAGTTGTCATTTCTTTCTTTCCAATTCATTGGTATGTATCAATACCGGTCAGTGTGTTTCTACGTTTATCTATCTATATATTATGTACTTATAATAAAGCAATAGGAACGAAAAGTCTGTTTAAAGACGATAATTAAAAAAAGAAATGGTCAAGGGTACATAAAATAGGCTACTGAACAAGAATATAACATTTTAAAAATTCATGTTTGTCTGTATGTTTATTCGCGCATCACGTAAAAACTACTGGTCAGTACTTTTAACCTACAGAAATGACCACGCGTGCGAAGCCGTGGGCATCAGCTAGTTTAAAATAATTACCATTAGCCACGCTTCCGTTTTCATTTTTTGGTTTTGCGCACTACCGCTGTACCCTAGAAAAGTATTCAAATTCTTGCGTTGGCTTGATTCTTATAAGAAAGTAGGTACATTCTAGAAAATAACATGTACCCAACTGATATTAACTAACTTATTCATAAGTTATTACGCCTGAAAAACTACCAAACTTTTAATCAACTTTTTCGTCTAATAAAAGTTTTAGAACGAAACAAACTTTCCAAATTAATGCGAGAGCCTAAATAACTGAAGCAAACTATCTACCAGCTTGACAATACTTCATCATCTCATCGCAAAGTGACAGCAACTTCCAACCCCCACCTAATTTAAAAAAAAAACTCCGAAAACGCATTACACGCGAAGGAAAATCCCCCAAAAACTTATCAGCTGAAAGCCACAGCACAATCCATCATCATTATGCCAAAACTCGCCGAAATTCAATAAAAAAAAGTTTGCTTCACCCCCATCTAGCGGCGGAGACGGGCACTTCGAAAGCTACCCCCACCGCCCGTAGGGTGGTCGCCATTCCATCATATCCCTTTTTTCTTCCCTCCACACCCTTATCCATACCTGAGCTTTCTTTATCCGCCGACCTAACTTTTTATTTACACCCCTCTCGCTCGAACTTCCCAAATTCGATTCGCGTTTGAAATTGTTTGTCTCAGTCGCACGCAAAGAAAAAAATCTGTTTATAAAAATGAAAGCGTGGATGTTTGGGGCATGGCTTCATTGGAGCCGGGGTGAAGTCTCATACAGGGAGTTTTTGTGTACGAAAAAAATGCACCCTAACAGCAGCCGGCTTCTTTTAGGTATATTTCGTTTCCGATTTCGATAACAAAGCATGTATATTTCCCGCGTTTTCCTTTTGTCCGTCTGCTTTAATTGTGCGGGTTTCGAGTCTAATTTGTTTGAGTTTTGCATTTCATTTTTCCCTCTTTTTTCAAAGGTAAACGGTCTATCTTTGACCGGTCTATTTAAATGATGTTTCTTTACAACTGAGATGTTCACATGCTTGGCTTGATTGCCAAAGGAATTATGGCTCGGGGACGACTTTTGATTAAAAAATAATTTTAATATTTGACATTTGATGTGAAAGGAATTTTTAATAATGGCACATGATTTGGAGGCGTGGAGATTTTAGCTGAGTTATAACAGTACCAAATTTTAATTATCCATCCATACCAATATATAAAAGTGAAACGTTGACTGTTTGTTTGTTTATTTGGGGAGCTTTCACGAAATAACGGCTGGACGGATTTTGATGAAATTTGGAATGTAGATAGCTTATACCCTTGAATAAAACATAGAATACTTTTTATCCCAGAAAATGTAAATTTTCACGGGAAAACTGGAAAATGTTGATTACTCGCTGTAAGGAACGGTTGCCATGGAAACGACATAACATGTCTGTCAAAAAACTTTAAGGGCATTGGTGCTATACCTACTTTTGCATTGGTTTTTAATATCCTAGAAGAACATAGGATGCGTTTTTCGCGATAAATTGTATTGCGCGCGGATGAAGTCGCGGGCGGGAAAGCTAGTGAAATATAAAATTACGCAAAATCACATGTCTGGGATGCTATTCATTTACTGGGTTATAAATATAATAGATTTTTAATCCTGTTGTGGAAGTGAGTATGCAAGCTTCAGTTTCTGCTTAAAAGCTACGGGTAATTTTAATAAAAGCTCAGAACCTAAAGTATTAACATTCTAAATTTCATCAAAATCTATTGAGCCATTTCAGTGTGAAGAAGTAACAAAGATACACAAAAATTTACAAATTTTCGCATTTATTTGTAGGTAGTGTGATTAGATACATAATGATCGGAAAGTGCAGTCCGAATTTATGCAGCTTTGGGTGGCATGGGATTAAAATTATTAATATATGCTGCTTTAATTTCTATACATTATAATAAAGGACAAATTAAGATTCTGAATTTAGGGATCAAAGCACGGAGTAATAATATTATGCAGTTGTCTATGAGGGATCCTAATTTTGGTCCAAACTGTGGCCCAATTACGGAAGTCCTATTGTAATCAGTTGCAATGAGATTTTCATAATCGGTAAGTGACAAAATTAAATGCTAACTAGGTATTTATTGAAAAGGCTTGAAAGTGGGGCACGACAAGATGCGTAACTAATAACTTAGTAAAACAATAACCAATTAAACTTAATTAAACTAATTACTTAGTAATCCCAATAAAATAATTAATTATTATTGAAATTGTAGGTTAAAAGTTAGGTAATACTAGCACTAGTGACTCGTCACTGCTCCACACGGGTAGCGCTCACACCGTGGCATTGTTTTTACTTTTAGAGTTTCTTTACCTGCCAAAACTTCAAAAAATATATGTCAGTAAGCGTAATTCAAAATCATTGGCAACAACGATCGGGTGCTTTTGGACCATAGACAAACGTTTGCACGGCAACATGTCATTCCGTTCCTTAAAGCGAGTAAACGACATTTTTGCAAATTTTTTGTACCTTGGGTTACATCATTGCAACTTTCGTAGGGAACTCTAATAAAAAACCACTGATAATTTAGCTTTCTTTAAGTGAAAGATTTTTTGAAATAAGTTTATCCGTTACAAATATACATAAATATGAAAAAAGAAAACGTTCCTCATTATAATATTAAATATGATATAAGTAGATGTAGGTTCTATTCAGTATGTACAAGTCAAAATACAATTCTATCATGTGATGTGACCAAATCTCATAAAAAAAAAACAACCAGTATCATTCAACGAAATAACAATTTCTTGGTGTCTCGACTCGACACAAAGTCGATATTTTTGCATACGTCACCTATCTAAGTACATACTTACTTGACTTATTAAATTTATTATTATTTTAAGAAAAAATAAACAGATTTTTGCTTCTCCTGTATATTAAAGATACTTATATGCGGTACTTGCAAGCGCAGCGACGATATAAACACGTTGGCTTATACACCTACGTATCGAGATCGACTTCTAATAAAATTTACAAAAAAATCTATTGAATTAATTTGGATGATATTAAAATGTTTTATTTTAATTTCTCTAAAACAATGATTTAGATTAATAAATTCCTTATACCATTTTTTGTCTACCAAAAGGTTAGGAATCACTACAGATAAGTACTACAGCGTATCAATGTCACTTTTTATGCATCAATTAAGGGCAGGACATGTCATTAAATTCTCATTTCTGCGTCGACCGTAATAAAATTAAGAGCGGTATTCATAAGTGATATTTTTTTAAATTGTACGTTATTATCTTTTGACATTATTCGCGGCAGGTGCAAGTTTTTTAGTGCGTTATTTATTTCTTTGCGGCAAATGTTAAAAGAGCAAGAAATTGCTGACTGGAGACTACTATGGAGAGTTAGGAGGGTTTCCTATGTTCAGGCTCTATGGATGGCCGAACTTTGATGCAAGTAATGACCTGCAAACTTGCGACCTTTAACGACCTCCGTGGAGTGATGACCTCCGTGGAGTGACGACCTGCGGAAAGCGGCTGGCAGAAACTGGATGCGACGAGCTAAATACCGAGCTCATTGGCGAGCATTAGGAGAGGCCTACGTCCAGCAGTAGAAAGTACTGGGCTGATGATTACGATGCAATGGAAGTAAAATACGCAATCTATCTATACTTTTAATAAAGAAGTATAGATAGATTGCGTATTTTACTTCGAACATACATAAATATGACTTTTAATAAAGAAGTAAGTTACAAAAAATCTGAACAAAGAAGTATTTTTAAATGGTTTCTAGGACTTAAAATGAGCAACTGAATAACTTTTTTAAATCATGTCTATTGTTTGTTTGTCTGGATGTTTGTTCGCGCATCACGTAAAATATACTGGACCGATTTAATTGTGGTTTTCAATTATGGATAGCTCAGGTTTTGAACTTATTTTATGTATCGGTCTAGGCAGTCGTTTGAT
The DNA here is from genome assembly GCA_946251855.1 of Alsophila aescularia. Taxonomy (NCBI): domain Eukaryota; kingdom Metazoa; phylum Arthropoda; class Insecta; order Lepidoptera; family Geometridae; genus Alsophila; species Alsophila aescularia. Next base: position 56,236,025 of record OX276374.1, on the reverse strand, counting down.
CACAATCTCAGCTGATGGAAAGCGATGATGTGGTTGAAGGTGTAGCTCGCTTGCCTAGTAGGAAGATACCTATTCACTCTTGTCTTGAACACATCTGGGTTATATTTCACTGGAAACACTGACGAGGGCAGAGCATTTCCTAATTTTTTGTGTCTGCATCAGACGAGTAAAATCCGGGCAATTGATAAGAAGAAAAAAGTTTTTATATCACAGAAATTATTTCTTGACACATTGAAATAAAACACAGCCTACATACATTCAAAATAATGTTAGCGTATAGGTAATGGTGATGACAGAAACAAACAGCACACATAGATTAAAAAAAAAAACTAAGAACAACGTTTTTTAAAATGCATTTTCATCTAGTTGTGAGCTATCCTGAAAGTTTCAGCCGGATAGCTAATAGGGAAGTGCTCGAAATTTGAGTTGCAAGATTCCACCCGGAGCGACAGACAAACAAGAAAGCGACTTTATAAAAACGTGGTAAAATAGAAAATGTGAAATTATAAAAAGAAGAAAAAACTTTCAATAAATCATAAAAATATTATACATATAAATATTATAATATTAAACAGCAGGTGGTGTTAACGAAAACATGCACGATAGCTACTTTTTGGAAGTATTTAAGAAATGCTCTCGCGTTATCTGTTTAAAAATTTCTAATTATGTAATATAGTGTTTTTATGAATCGTGTCTCTCTGTTTGTTTGTTCACGCATCACGTAAAAACAACTGGATCGATTGCAATGCGGTTTTCATTGTTGGATAGCTTAGGGTTTGACTGGTGTAATTGGTATCTCAATCCAATTAGTAAAACCCGAGCAATCGATAAAAACGATTTGACGTCTGAATGAGGTTTGATAACATTTGGTTTATTGGTAGTTACTTTTGGTTCTGAAATAACTCATAGGATCCTTACATATTTTTATTAATTGTCATTGATTTAGGTAAATTGATACAGTTGTTACAATGATATGAGTCCCGTGCAATCTATTACATGTTATAATATAATATACCTAATGTAATTCATAGTTAGTTACACAATTTACACAAATAAAAGTTATGTCTCAATTACTATTTGTTTATGCTCATCAGAATTTCAAAAAGTTGAAATATTAATGGAAGTTTAGTCATCATTATAGTAATTTTATTATATAACTAGCTGTAGCCGCGGCTTCGCACGCGTGGCCATTTCTCTAGGTTAAAAGCTCTATTACTATTCCAAGACCTACTATACCAATATACCAACATTCAAACCAAGTATACCAAATTTTAAAAATGTTTTATTAATTTTCAGTAGCTTATTTTTAGAACTCTAGATCTTTTTTTTAGGTTTCTTCCGTTTACAGTTTTTTTGGTACTTACTGCTTTATTATAAGTATAGATGCCCTTCACTTTTAAGCAGAGTAATAATATGTGTTTTATTACATTATTTTAATCATGCATATAAAACAGTACCGTGACATACCTACTGACTGACTGACTGACTGACAGACAACACCCAGCCTAAACAAGTGGACCTAGGTATTTGAAATTTTGAGGAATACCTCTTGAGTATTCTAGTATCGAGGTGAACTACGGATGTAATTATAAGCCGTAAAACATGAATACCAACTCCAAATAAAATACCCCTATCCTGCAAGGACCCTTTAATTTTACGGAATAAAAAGTATCCTATGTTCTTCCTCGTAGTATGAAATCAAATCATGCCAAGTTTCATTCGAATTCATTTAGTAGTATCAGCGTGATGCGCGTCCAAGATACAGACAGAAAGACAGACACAGAAAAAAACTGTTTTGGCTTCAGTACGAATATACAGAAGCCTCCAAAAAAAATTACAAAATATCTTCATTGTACAGAATTTGGACCCCTATCCCACAGGAACCTTTATTTTTTCGGGATAAAAAGTATCCTCAATTTTCACCCATAATATAAACTATGACTTTGCCAAGATGCATTCCAGAGATATTTTCCAGTAGATTCAGAGTGGTTATTGTTTTAATAAATAACTTTCAACCGCTATCCTACGGGAACTGTTTAATTTTTTGGGATGAAGAGTGTCCTATGTCCTACCTCGTAGTATGAACTCAAACAATTATTTAAATTTCATTTAAATTCATTCAGTAGTTTTGGCGTGATGCCTAGCCAAGATACAGACAGACAGACAGACAAGAATAAAAAAAATACAGTTTTGGCTTCAGTATCAAATACAGAACAGCCTCCAAAAAACATTTACTAAATATCTTCAATGTACAGAATTGGACCTGTTACAGTTTTATTATATTATAAGTATAGATATGTCAAAATTTCAATGACTATTTTTTGTTAATAATACGTAAATTTTAAATACATAGGGATTTTTCATTATTAATCATAATATAAATTCTTAACAATCCTTGACACTATAGAAACATTTGTCCAACAACTAAACTTTTAGTTTTTGTTTAAATTTATGTTTACACATGGTTATATTTTTTTGGAAATTTACTATAAATTTTGCAAAATAAACTCTGTTAACAATGCCTAGTGATTTTTTGTACAATTTGGAAAATAAACTCTGCTACAACGCCTAGTGCTTCTTTGTACAATTTGCAAAATAAACTCTGTTACAATGCCTAGTGCTTCTTTGTATAATTTGGAAAATAAACACTGTTACAATGCCTAGTGCTTCTTTGTACAATTAGGAAAATAAAGTCTTTTACAATGCCTAGTGCTTCTTTGTACAATTTGGAAAATAACGTCTTTTACAATGCCTAGTGCTCCTTTGTACGATTTGTAAAATAAACTCTGTTACAATGCCTAGTGCTTCTTTGTATAATTTGGAAAATAAACACTGTTACAATGCCTAGTGCTTCTTTGTATAATTAGGAAAATAAAGTCTTTTACAATGCCTAGTGCTTCTTTGTACAATTTGGAAAATAAACTCTGTTACAACGCCTAGTGCTTATTTGTACAATTTGCAAAATAAACTCTGTTACAATGCCTAGTGCTTCTTTGTACAATTTGGAAAATAAACTCTGTTACAACGCCTAGTGCTTCTTTGTACAATTTGCAAAATAAGCTCTGTTACAATGTCTAGTGCTTCTTTGTATAATTTGGAAAATAAAGTCTTTTACGATGCCTAGTGCTCCTTTGTACGATTTGCAAAATAAACTCTGTTACAACGCCTAGTGCTTATTTGTACAATTTGCAAAATAAACTCTGTTACAATGCCTAGTGCTTCTTTGTACAATTTGGAAAATAAACTCTGCTACAACGCCTAGTGCTTCTTTGTACAATTTGCAAAATAAACTCTGTTACAATGTCTAGTGCTTCTTTGTATAATTTGGAAAATAACATTGGAAAATAAACTCTGTTAGAACGCCTAGTGCTTCTTTGTATAATTTGGAAAATAAACTCTTGTTACAATGCCTGGTGCTTCTTTGTACAATTTGGAAAATAAACTCCGTTACAATGCCTAGTGCTTCTTTGAATAATTTGGAAAATAAACTCTGTTACAATGCCTAGTGCTTCTTTGTACAATATGCAAAATTAACTCTGTTACAATGCCTAGTGCTTCTTTGTATAATTTGGATAATAAACACTGTTACAATGCCTAGTGCTTCTTTGTACAAGTTGGAAAATAAACTCTGTTACAAAAGTGCTTCTTTGTGTAATTTGGAAAATAAACTCTGTTACAAAGTGCTTCTTTGTACAATTTGCAAAATAAACTCTGTTACAATGCCTAGTGCTTCTTTGTACAATTTGGAAAATAAACTCTGTTACAATGCCTAGTGCTTCTTTGTACAATTTGCAAAATAAACTCTGTTACAATGTCTAGTGCTTCTTTGTATAATTTGGAAAATAAAGTCTTTTACAATGCCTAGTGCTCCTTTGTACGATTTGCAAAATAAACTCTGTTACAACGCCTAGTGCTTATTTGTACAATTTGCAAAATAAACTCTGTTACAATGCCTAGTGCTTCTTTGTATAATTTGGAAAATAAACTCTGTTACAATGCCTAGTGCTTCTTTGTACAATTTGGAAAATAAACTCTGTTACAACGCCTAGTGCTTCTTTGCACAATTTGCAAAATAAACTCTGTTACAATGTCTAGTGCTTCTTTGTATAATTTGGAAAATAAAGTCTTTTACAATGCCTAGTGCTCCTTTGTACGATTTGCAAAATAAACTCTGTTACAACGCCTAGTGCTTATTTGTACAATTTGCAAAATAAACTCTGTTACAATGCCTAGTGCTTCTTTGTATAATTTGGAAAATAAACACTGTTACAATGCCTAGTGCTTCTTTGTACAATTAGGAAAATAAAGTCTTTTACAATGCCTAGTGCTTCTTTGTACAATTTGGAAAATAACGTCTTTTACAATGCCTAGTGCTCCTTTGTACGATTTGTAAAATAAAACTCTGTTACAATGCCTAGTGCTTCTTTGTATAATTTGGAAAATAAACACTGTTACAATGCCTAGTGCTTCTTTGTACAATTAGGAAAATAAAGTCTTTTACAATGCCTAGTCCTTCTTTGTACAATTTGGAAAATAAACTCTGTTACAACGCCTAGTGCTTATTTGTACAATTTGCAAAATAAACTCTGTTACAATGCCTAGTGCTTCTTTGTACAATTTGGAAAATAAACTCTGTTACAACGCCTAGTGCTTCTTTGTACAATTTGCAAAATAAGCTCTGTTACAATGTCTAGTGCTTCTTTGTATAATTTGGAAAATAAAGTCTTTTACGATGCCTAGTGCTCCTTTGTACGATTTGCAAAATAAACTCTGTTACAACGCCTAGTGCTTATTTGTACAATTTGCAAAATAAACTCTGTTACAATGCCTAGTGCTTCTTTGTACAATTTGGAAAATAAACTCTGCTACAACGCCTAGTGCTTCTTTGTACAATTTGCAAAATAAACTCTGTTACAATGTCTAGTGCTTCTTTGTATAATTTGGAAAATAACATTGGAAAATAAACTCTGTTAGAACGCCTAGTGCTTCTTTGTATAATTTGGAAAATAAACTCTTGTTACAATGCCTGGTGCTTCTTTGTACAATTTGGAAAATAAACTCCGTTACAATGCCTAGTGCTTCTTTGAACAATTTGGAAAATAAACTCTGTTACAATGCCTAGTGCTTCTTTGTACAATATGCAAAATTAACTCTGTTACAATGCCTAGTGCTTCTTTGTATAATTTGGATAATAAACACTGTTACAATGCCTAGTGCTTCTTTGTACAAGTTGGAAAATAAACTCTGTTACAAAAGTGCTTCTTTGTGTAATTTGGAAAATAAACTCTGTTACAAAGTGCTTCTTTGTACAATTTGCAAAATAAACTCTGTTACAATGCCTAGTGCTTCTTTGTACAATTTGGAAAATAAACTCTGTTACAACGCCTAGTGCTTCTTTGTACAATTTGCAAAATAAACTCTGTTACAATGTCTAGTGCTTCTTTGTATAATTTGGAAAATAAACTCTGTTACAAAGTGCTTCTTTGTACGATTTGCAAAATAAACTCTGTTACAACGCCTAGTGCTTATTTGTACAATTTGCAAAATAAACTCTGTTACAATGCCTAGTGCTTCTTTGTATAATTTGGAAAATAACATTGGAAAATAAACTCTGTTAGAACGCCTAGTGCTTCTTTGTATAATTTGGAAAATAAACTCTTGTTACAATGCCTGGTGCTTCTTTGTACAATTTGCAAAATTAACTCTGTTACAATGCTTAGTGCTTCTTTGTATAATTTGGAAAATAAACTCTGTTACAATGCCTAGTACTTCTTTGTACAATATGCAAAATTAACTCTGTTACAATGCCTAGTGCTTCTTTGTATAATTTGGATAATAAACACTGTTACAATGCCTAGTGCTTCTTTGTACAAGTTGGAAAATAAACTCTTTTACAATGCCTAGTACATCTTTGTACAATTTGGAAAATAAACTCTGTTACAAAAGTGCTTCTTTGTGTAATTTGGAAAATAAACTCTGTTACAAAGTGCTTCTTTGTACAATTTGGAAAATAAACTCTGTTACAATGCCTAGTGCTTCTTTGAACAATTTGCAAAATAAACTCTGTTTCAATGCCTAGTGCTTCTTTGTACAATTTGGAAAATAAACTCTGTTACAAAGCGCTTCTTTGTACATTTTGAAAAAAAAAACTATTTTACAATGCCTAGTGCTTCTTTGTACAATTTTGAAAATTAATTCTGTAACAATGCCTATTGCCACTTTATACAACTTGGAAAAAACTTTTTTACAATGCCTAGTGCTTTTTTGTACAACGCTTAGTGTTTGAATGGTGTGATCCGGCAGAGAACCACAGTTGTCGACATATCCCTTAAGATTGATATGCTGAAGTGGTAGTGGGCTGTTCATATATGTCGAAAGAATGATAACCGTTGGGGTAGATGTGTTCTTGAGTGGAGACCGCGGCTCGGTAAATGTAGTGCCTCTGCTTACACTACGCCCTAGCGCCTTCCAGCTAGGAGGAGCGACGATATACGCAAATTGGCTGGCAGCAGTTGGAAGAGAAGAGCCGAAGATAGGGCTCAGTGGCGTGTTTTGGGAGAGGCCTATGTCCAGCAGTGGACTGACACGGGCTGATGATGATGCTGATGACAAACTTTATAATGGCTTGTAATGTGTGCGTTATAGTGACGTGCAGAACCACACTAAGAAAAATTTCTTGTGTCGTAGGTCTGCATACCAATCAAATTCAATATAGACAGAATAAATAAATAATAATTGCTGCTGAAACAATACAATATGCAAGAATAAGACTTTATTGGAAAAATATAATTACACGATATTCAACAATCCATCAACAATCTAGATTGAGCTTAATACTAATATTTTTAATTAATAATTCTAAATTTATAATTACACTACTTATGTCATTTTCCAGTACCAAGATACATCGGCACTATTTAAATTAATTAAAGCGAGTACTTACAACATTTCGCAAATTAAATAAATCAACAGAATCGGCACAGAAACAGAGATATGATCTAAAAAAACTGTTGAGTTTAGAATATACTCTTTTTCTTTTGTAAGTCTAAATCCAATAGAAAACAGTTATTCATGCTCATACTAAGGTACTAGAAAGCATCTGAAATCGTTTACAATTTACAATAACTACAGCCCGTCAAAATCAATTTCAATAATCATCAAGTACATTCACAATGGCCCGTCAAAATATTACAAACCTCACTCCAGCATTGAATAGGCTATTTTCAACAGTGCCTATTGTAAATCGATAAATCGATTGGACACAATGGGAATCGAATGGGGAGGCGCATCGATTTAAAGGCGCGAGTCAAGTGGCCTATATTGATTCATTCAATCACTATTAGCGTATCGATCTTTTGTTGATTATTGTTGGGGACGGTGGCATTTCCATAATAGGTGAGTAAGTACAGTACATAATTATAGTTATTTACTTAGTCGAATCATATTAATGTTTTAAGGAAATAAACGTATGAACACTTATGTAAACATTTTAAAAGTAGTGCCTCTGTTAGCTGTAGACCTCGAGAGCTCAAACTTTTTTACAATCAAGCGGGACTAGCGGTGCACAGTAGCACCATCTAGTAACCTTATTGTCAAACTAACATTAATATCCAAGGTGCTCCATCAATCCCTATCCTAGTAGGTAAAAGGCTGAACTGATTCCACTATGAGAAACCTAAAAGCGAGTAATTTACTGCATTTTGAGGAGCCGAAATCCTCATAAGATCTTCGCCACATTTTTATGAAACCAATTTAAAATTACTGCCTATCAGATAAAAAAAAACATCGAAATCGGATCTAATAAGTCGGATATTTTCAGTAGCCCCCCTTTCGCACCTTTTTGGAGGAAGTAAGTTTTTTTTTAGTAGTCAGGGATTTTTGATTGGGTTAAACCTGTATACCAAGTTAGTTTAGATCGGTTGAGAAATGCGACCTGTAGAGGAGAACAGCCTGACATCCGGAAACACATACAAAAGCATTTTTGCCCAAGCTTAAACGGACACGCTTCGCTCGCGCTTCGCGCTCGCTCTGTTAATAAATACCTATTGAACTATCCTATCTATATACACAAAACTATAAATTGAACAGCCATTTGGTGGAAGGCAACGTGCAGAATGCTGGCTGCATTGCTACGCTGGATTGCCATACATTTTTTCTGGCCTATATAGGTGTCAGCATTCTATGTTACATGTCGAGACAACAAACAAAATTATTGCCAAGTAAATTTTATGCCTGCCTGATCCTCAGGGATCCAAAGCTTCAACCCTTAACAGCACGAACATGTAACCCTGTTGAGGTTCCCATATTTATGCCGCTTGAGGATTTGTTGCAGCGTCGCACCAGCTTGATTTTTTGTCTCTGGAAGAGGAGACGGCGCTGAGATGTCAATACAAGTTGCACTCAAACTAAAGGACGTCCTATCTTCCAAGGAGTTAGTCATACCATCAGGCCTTTTGCCGTCGGACCGCATTAGAATGTTTGGTTCCGAATCACGCTAATATTGATGTGATCGCTAGAACACGCGTTCCAATCCAAATCACCATGAGCGCTATTATGATATCGCGTGTGACGACATAGATTTTGCGATTACAGTGTCCATGCCCCAAACCGATAACTCCGTAAGCGCTACTGTTAAAGCGACAGACTGACAGCCATTTTTTTTGTAGTCACGTTCACAAGCTTTGAGAAACCCGTCAACACTCAAAGTGTCATAAGCACGATAACTGAATAGGAACGCAAACTAGCACAGCGATCGTTCACATCGATTTTAGCGTAATTCGGAATGCACCCAAGACTGACGGAATGCTGCCCGGCACGGACGATGTCCCAACAGATGACTTCGTTATGATTGGCAAAGAGCTAAAAGCTTTTGGAATTTTATAGGGGCGGCCGGTGTTGAGCAGTGGAAGTTTACACGGCTGATGATGTGATGATGATGTTTTTTCTTTGGGTAGCTTTTACAACCAAATTGTTTTTTTTACCCGACTGAGTGGAGGGTATTGCGTTTATCAGCCTACTAGTGTCTCGACCCGACTTCACACGGGTAACGCTCACACCGCGGCATTTTCCTTATTTTTAGCATTTTTATGCCCGTCGTAACTTCTTAAAAAAATACGTTAGTAAGCATAATTCAAGATCTATAGCAGCAACGATCGTGGTGTTTTTTGACCATATACAACTGCATTATTACTGACGTACTTGACAGACTTGTAATTATTTAATTTCCATGGCAACATGTCATTGTTATTTCGTTTCCATGGCAACGTGTCATTTCATTCTGTATTTTTGATACCTTGGGTTACATTATTGCAATTTTCGTAGGGATCTCTAATTTATTGAAAAATAAAATAGTGCCCTATTTACTCCCTGATAAAGTAGCTTTCTATAGAAGAAATAATTTTTAAAATCAGTTCAGTTTTTTTTGAGTAATATACAAAAAAAAAAAATCTCTTTATAATATTAGTGCAGATTTATGTAGGTATATATGTCTATTCCTTTGTGGCACTATATATTATTATACCAAACGCGTGGACCGATTTTGATGATTCTTGCGTCAATCAGTTTGCCGTAATCTTGCGAGTATCACAAAATAAAATATAAAATAATTGTGAATATTTGTACTCCGGGAACGGTTGAACATTGAGCTAATGAATTATATAAACACCTTTAATTACAATATTCTTAATAAGTAAATTATTTTATTTCATTGATTTCTTTTGAAAGACATGACATTAATAAAAATTATTGCAAGAAATAAATGCAAGTCGGCGAACTATGTTAAGTGGGGTATCATTGAATAGGTATTTGAAAATCATCTTTAGGTTTCTTTTATCATTTTTCATTTCGAATGTCCATTCAGGATCTATAACGATTCAAACTTGGTTAGCAACCACTCTCAGTCGGCTTTTTTCTATGTGCGTAAATTTTTATTCGCCCTTACCTTACCAAAGGCTAAACAGTTTTTTTTTCTTGTATTTATGTCCTGTGGTGGATCCTCTTACACAAAACCACCTGGAGAAGTACCACACCTTTGTCAGATATTCCTACAGGAATATATTTAGTTATTCTATGGTATTGTGTAAATATTTATGTTTTTCGATCTGAAAGGCAATATTTCCAGTGAAATTACCCACTGGGCAATTAGAGATGGTCTGTGATAAAAATCAATGTCTCCAGGTGACGAGCGCAGTGCAGTGAAAATATTTTGTATTCAAAGTTCTTACCATCAGGCGAGCGACCGGCTCGTCTCGTCAATGAATATAATAAAAACAATTATCAATAAAAATCACTAAAGCGCTCCGCCGCAATGCGTGACGCAGAAAGCGCACGCCAAAGTTAACATTTTGACGACCGACACAATGGCACCCAGGGGTTACGAACCTCGGCTTGGACGGTCGTCTCGTTTACGGGAACATCGAACTAAACACCCCTCGATCGCTAGTGTTAGTAGTGATCGAGGGGGCCCTGATAAAATGTCTAGGAGCCGTTTGATTGACTTAAATAAATGACCGCTGATTCGCAATACACCTTCGAGAAGAATTGGCAAGAAACTCGAAGGTGAATAATAACTGATTATGAAATACGGGACTTTTGACCTCGGCGGCGAGGTCGTTGTCTGTGTCTAGTGAGTAAAAAAGTACACAAGTAATCCCATCTGCTCATCAATACACAAATAATTGCACCTTGCAGGATTCGAACCCGCGGCCGTTGGATTTCGTACCTAGGGTCACTAGCAACTAGACCAACCGATCGTCTAATTACAATATTCTGAAGTGACAGTCAGATTTCTTCATAGGCCTTGTAGAAGGCAGTTATTATGTACATTTGAATAGTGTAACTATTTTTAGAAGAAAAAATTTATCTACCCCGAGCGAGCGCGAAGCGCGAGCAAAGCGTCTCCGGTTCAGCTTGGGCAAAAATACTTTCGTATGTCCGGATGTCTGTCCGGATCTCTGTTCTTCTCTACAGGTCGCATTTCTCAACCGATCTAGATGAAACTTGGTATACATAGGTACAGGATAAACGATTTTTTATAATATTTTTGTCGTCGGGGATTTTTGATTGGGGGGGTACTTCCTCCAAAAAGGGGGCTACTGAACACCTCAGCCTTATTAGATCGGATTTCGATTATTTATTTTTTATTTGAAAGGTAGTATTTTTAAATTGGTCTCATAAAAATTTGGTGAAGATTTGATGAGTATCTTCGACATGATGAGCAGAACAGCACCTCAATATGCAGTAAATTCTCACTTTTAGGTTTCTACCAGTGGAATCAGCCCTTTACGTTGATGGAGCACCTTGGTTATTAATGTTAGTTTTACAATACTAGATGGCGCTACTGTGCACCGCTAGATTGTTTACAAAAAAGTTTGTACGTGCGAGGTCTGCAGCTCACAAAGCCACTAGTTTAAAAAAAAACTCTTAAAGCTGGATCTTAATGTGAAAAGGACCAAATCGGGTTTTCGCTCTTAAATATTTCCTATAGCTTACATTATACAATACTTTAACTTTCGACGGGGATTTTTGTAACTAAGTATACGTTATATATCGAAAAAATGTTAGGAAAATATCTGGTATGATATAAATATGCACGCAAAAATCAAAGTCACCTATTCAAACAGCTTCATGTGTTAAAATCAAGTTCCAAAAATATGTGTCCCCTTCATAATTAACAAATTCGAAGTAATCGTGGGAAGAACCACCTCAGGGCATCTTCACACGAAACCAAACACCCTAAAAGCTTGCCTCATTTGCATAAAACTTGTACAAAATACAATCTAAAAAAATGCAAAAGGATACGCAACTAACGCACTTTATTAAAAGCTAGTTCGTAATGAAAAAGTTCTTAAATTTCACTTCCTTATAAATATTTATTCATCAAGTAATATGCAAAATACTGTAATTATAGGGCAACTCAAGAAATGGGTTAGCTATTTTGCATATTCAACCCTAAACTCAATACGGCTTAAGTGCTTACACTATAAATGTTAAAACTAGTTTTATGTACAAGTTATTAAGTCGAAAATCGAATGGACAAAGAGTATACATTTGAAATAAACTTATGCTTTTTAAATTTGCAAATTTCACACCTTGAGGTTGCCAGCGACAGGTTTTAAGTTTAAAAATAAAGACTTGTCCCTGCGTGACGCACTTTTTTTAAGGTGCATAGTAATTTTGCTCAATTTATGCGTAAGCTCGTTAGACAATTAGTCGGCAGATGTCTTAAAATTTAAATTTATTGAGCTACTGCGCCTTGTGTGGGAATGAAGTAGCTTCTGATGTTAATTTGTCGCGTAATGGCCAATTTATTGTTGCAATTTTGATACCCGCATGTCCGTTTATTTGCAAATTTATTAAATATCAATTGAAGGCGTTGAGTGAAAAAATGTAAACGTTGCTTAGAATTTTGTTGTTAAGTGTTTTATAGAAACTTAAGATGTAACTTACACTTATTTCTATTTCAAGAAATAGCATATAAGAGTGGCATATAAAATCAACAATATCAACGTTCCGTTCTAAAAGCAGCTGCTCAGAAAAAAACATTAATGCAAAATAAAGTATCACACAACGTATTCAGGTTTTACATTTTGACTCCGCAGTCAAAATGTGAGAAAAAAATGCCAAATTGTTGTTTTTAAATAAATATGTTCGAAAAAAACATCCAGGTGCGTTCCAATTTCAAAAACGGCTAATGATTTACTATTCATTGCTTACCGGTTTTTAGACGAAAAAAATATGAGGACATTAATGATATGCATGTCCCACTTTCAAGAGCTGAGACAAAAAACAACAGCGTTGTCTATGAATGGCTTGTTTTTTATTATTTGAATATAGAATCGCTCCCAGGGATATCGGTTACGCGTTCATTTGAATCACGAGATGGAGTGATTGTTTCACCCTTTTTAAAAATCTGTTTGAAAATATTCCCTATCTTATTAAAGATAGTGTAATTGAATGGTGTCTTAAAATATTGTGAACTTAAGTTATTCTAATGTAGATAGTATTAAATATCAGTGTATCCTATGTAAATGCAAAAGGTGCATAATCTAAAAAAAAAAAAAAACGGATTCTACACCGCTAAATCGAAAGTGAAGCACCCAAGATATGCCGATCCGCTCGTACGCACAAGCCTCACGCATACACACCTTGTTTCGCCGACCGGCCGCCACATCGCAGCAGGGCGCTTATTCACTATGCAGCACGAAATTCCTTGCCGAAAACGTGTGACGTCATTACGGCAATTGCCGTACGATTCCACGCAGATATCTTAACGTGGCGCGTTACGTGCGTGAATAGTCATAGCGAATAAGGGCCCAGGATCTCGACCTTGCTGTGTTAATTCTATCAAATTCTCACAAGAATCAAAAACAATGCGATGAAAAAAAGTTGTGATATAATTGTGTGACAAAACAATACAAATTGTCCACTCACGCACACATATACAGCGGCCATTTGCTATGCTTCACTTCTTTGTTTGGCGGTGTGACCTCCGTCTTTTTTAACCCATCTTGGTTGTACCAATTGTCTAGAAGGTGAAGGTTATTTTCTATTTTTGTCAACTATACAGTTATTTGGTGGCACTGTACTGACCACATGGACGTAGTATATGTAGTACTAGCTACCATAGTAACCATACAAGGAATTTCAAAAATAAAAGTTTTTACTTGACTACGGCGAAGCAAGAGAAGGGTAATGCAGTTGACAGTCTATGTAAGTATGTACGTATGTATGTATGTTCCACCATAACTCGCTCGTATTGGTCCGATTTTGACAAGCAAGGTATCAATCGATTTGTCTTGAGGTATAGAATGCCATAGCAATTATTACCCGAATACGGCGAAGCAAAGGAAGAGTTGTGTGTTCAAACTAAAAACTTGGTCCAATTTTGACAAGCGAGTTATTAATCGATTCATCTTTATGGCAAGAGTGTCACAGGTAATTTTTTACCCAATCTTAGTCGGGTTTTTGAACTTAAGTCTTATTTTTATTCTAATTCAAATCTCTAGGTCCAATAGTTTAAGCTGTGCGTTGTCTGTCAGTCAGTTTGTCAGTCAGTCAGTCAGTCAGTAGGTATGTCACGATACTGTTTAATAGGTATAGATTATGTTCATTAATGACCATTATCACAAGGAAGGGTCAAAATTATCCAAAATTGTACAACTGTCAAAACATTTACGGCAAATGCAAAAATAATATTCGACACGGTTGCCGTTTTAACCCCTTTCCTGCCACCGAGCCCGAGCATTAAAGTCATTTGCATTTTTTTTCTTAACTCTTTTTTCCTTCTTTGTTTGGAACGTCCTGTGATTATTTTATTCTAACACAAAAAAAGTTAATACAATGAAGAGTTATAACTGTAACTGTGTTGAGATGGTAATTGGGTTTTTGTAACATTTGTTTGGCTTATTTCGAATCCGTTAAAATAATGCGTGTGCAACAGATGTTTGATTCACATTTTACGGTATAGTAATTGCGGTGTTCCAATATATCAAGCTTTTATTCTTTTGTATTAGTATTTTAGAAAAGATCTTCGAAATAAATTATCCAAAATTTGCCTATTTGATCATGTACAGCTAGCTATTCATGCTTTTTGCTGTTTAAAAGTAATTAAATAGTAATTAATCTATACTTAAAATAAAACAGTCAATAACAAAAAGTCTGTACAAAGAAATTAGTTAAAAAAAGGGTCATGGGGACTTAAAATAAGCTACTGATTGAGATATTAAATGGTGTCTGTCATTTTGTCTGTTTGTATGTTTGCGCATCACGTAAAACTACTGGACCGATTTTAATGCAGTTTTCACTGTCTGATAGATTACGTTTGGATTTAAAATCTGGTGTACTTAGTATCTCAAACCGACTAGAAATAGCCAAGCAATAGATTAAAAAAAAAACAAGAGAAAAAACCACAAACACAAAGATATTACGAATGAATTATATATAAATAAAATAACTTTAAAAAAATAGTCGTTTCCACACTTCTTTAAAACTAGCTGATGCCCGCGGCTTCGCACGCGCGGCATTTTAATATATAGCCTATAACACTCACAAATAACGTGGCCTTTCTATTGGTAAAATAATTTTCAAAATCCCCTTCAACCTCACAAACTCACAAACTTTACCTCTTTATAATATTATATTATAATATATGGTATACATTTACTGGTATATATTTCCTTTATTGTTTTCTATTTTTGTGTCGTTAATCGTCTTTATGTCAATCGGAAATCTTATCACGTCAAATAATATCAGCAATAATAAACAATATCAGCACAACAAATAATAATTTATTATTTGTTGTTCTGATATTATTAATTATTGGCAAGCACGTTCGATTCTGCATTTTCTGCTGCACGATTGTTGAAGACATTCTCTAATTAATTTAATTTAATCCAATACATTACAACAATCGTTATAAATCTTACTACAATTAGTTTATTGATTGGAACTATTTATAATACAGTAACTTGGTGTTTTGACAGATGGTTAAATAAAACGCTAGCTGCGCCCGCGGTTTTATCTGTTGATGTAATTTTGTAAAGTATTCCAAACATGTAGCAAATTTCATAAAAATCCTTTTATCCACTTCAACGCTGAGTAGTAACAATAACAAACATACACTCTTTCACATTTTTAATACTAGTAGGATAAATTTCATTGTGTTCTTGATTATTTCTTATTAACCTCATTTAACATTACATTAACAACATTAAATATAATGAATAAAAAAAGCAATGTTAACTTACATCTGCCGCAAATTAAGATAATAATTATATATTTAATTTTCATAAAAATAACCTTTAATCAACTTGTACCTAATTAAACGCGTACTTTACTACATAAAAAATCTAAATCATTACTATAAACACAAATAACCGACGTTAAAGACTTACCTTCAAATTAATTACAAGTAAGATGCAGGTAACGGCTTCTTAATTATAATTCCAGCTTGCTAACTAAGAAGATGACAAAATAAATAAAAACACCACAATAAATTCAATGAAATTGGCTTTAGAGGGAACAGGTTTGCATTGCGTTCCTTTGGGCCTGTTAAGAGCTTGAATGAATCGAGAAAAAGCGCAGTGTTTCTCAACATACCTATTTAAGTGTTAAAATGAAGTTACATAAAATATGACAAAAAATATAACATGTTTTCAAAGATTTCCTGAATATTTAAGTAGTACGAGAACCACAATAAAGACCATTCAAAATTTTAAAATTAAATTAGAAATCAGAGTAAAGTGTGCTTAATGGTAAGAAGTCACTAAGTAAGAGTGTGTAACATCTCTCTGTCTCACAATAATTTATTTATCTACACCTCAGCCCAAATATTACTAACTAAATCTACACTCATTCGTAAAATCCCGATTATGAACTCAAAAATGCTGGCATAAAGACATACTTTACGCACGGCATGTCTGTATTAAGAAAAATAAATACATTATAACTGTTTTTTGAATTAAACAATGTTATAATATATATTTTTTCCCTAAAAATGTACCGATTTGGCTACGACCGACGAGAGTTTTTGCCATTTATTATCTATAACCGCACGTGTTAGACCGTATGCGCGCGAATTCGCTGTGGACTGGATTTTGGCGCCATAATTTACCTTACATTAACTTACCAATTTAATATGTTTTTTGTTGATAAGAGGTTTTATCCTGATTAAAAATATCCGACAGCAGTGTTAGTGAGGAGAATTTGACTCTTCTGACATTATGAAAACAGCAACGAACATGACGAAACGAGCTTTTATCAGTAAAATCAAAAAATATTACGACAAATATTTTTTCATTAAAGTTCCTATTGCTTGAGTGTAGATAAAGTAGTGTATGAAACGGCACATAGCTAGGTATTAAAACACGACAGTTATACTATTAAAAAGTTCGCCTACGGTTCGTTTTTTAAACTCAATCTCGTGTTTTAATAACTTTCTTTATGCAACCTTTTCATAAACTAGATAGTATTATTTCTTCAAGCTTTTCTTTACTTCATTGTTAAAAGACCAAATATGTTATCTGGAGGATGATTATTTTCTAAAATAATAGATACATATAAAACTTAAAACGGATGACAGGTTTTATCATAATATATCTCTATGGAGTTGTGCGACTTGTTTATCTTCTAAATCAGACCGATATGGCTATTTTTTGTTATAAAATGTTTGTGATAGCCCGAATTAGATTTTTATGGAAAGAAAAATTACGGTAGTTGCCCAGAATATTGGAAAATTCGAAAAAAAACGGAACGTATTTTTTTTCTATGGGATTTTTGTATGAGCTCAAACTTGACTTGGATGCTTCTTTAGAAATTCAAGAATAAACAATAAACACCTACCAGTAATGTCCTTCTCTCCTTTAGCGGGCCTCATGACCCTTCAAGGGTAAAAATAAAATATTAGTTTATTTCATCATCGTCATCCACGTGGCTGAAACCGCGGGGTGCAGCTAGCTTGTAATAAAGACTACAGACATATTTAAAATCTTGCCAAAGATGTCCTCGCGGTCATAATACGTCAAGAAAAAAAATGAAGAACCACAGCCCCTTCATTTAACCGTTTGGAATATTTATAAGGAGACGCTCAGCCGTCTGCAATTTGTCCCGGACAAAATTAATACGCACAAAAACAGGAATTCATTATGCCGGGAATCAGGATTCGAGAAAAAAAGCACAATTACCGGCCGCGAAGGGTTAAAGCGCGCATTAAGTGACAGATAGTGATTTGTGAAAGACGTGTATTAGTGTTCCAAATACAAATTTAAAAGTTATCTATGGCACCTGTCAGAACCGGAATGAAACAAAGGTATATTTTTCAATACTCAATCATTTATTGCAAACACATATTTACATTGAAGAAACTTTTTTCTATTCTTTTGTGAATCTTTCCATTATCTACTGGCTGTCCCGCGGCTTTGCCCGCGTGGTCATTTCTGTGGAAGAGTAACCTGCGTGTAATTTAACTTATGTTTTTAATGTAATTATGTTTTTCTTTTGTTTGGTCTTTCACAAAATTATACATAATTTGTAATATCTACATGGGAGAAGTCACTGGCTCCTGAAACACAGTCTTACTAGTTCGGGAGCCTATGGATTCATTGCTGTTCTGTACTATTATTATGTCAATAAACAATTATTATATTTATTATTATTCAAGGACCAAACGTACCAATATCATCAAACTTCGTTCAGACGTCAAATGGTTTTTATCGATTGCTCGGCTTCTATTCATCGGATTGAGATATCAAGTTCATCAGTTTATAAGTCGAACCCTAAGTTATCAGTCGAAATCGTTCCACTAGTTTTTACGACAGACAGACAGACAGACACGATTTAAAGAAGACCCTACGCTAGACTATTTCTTTTATAATATCTTCATTGTTATCACAGACTTTTTGATACTTACTGCTTTATTAAAGGTATAAATAAATTAACTAGTCTGGGCCTGTAGTCTCGACATATACTACATATACTGACGACAATCGTTAGCTTTGACATTTATTGCCATAAGATATCGACTGTCATCGGTATCTGTACTGATATTAATCAAGATTGACATATATATTTGGTAGACTATCAAATATCGTTCTAATCGGACATTGCGACCGATTTTGGTTGTAAAGCAATCTCTATCCAGTAGAGATCTATCTCTATAAGGTATAAATGTCGTTGCGATATCGTAGAATTTATCATATCATGAAATGGTCGATAATTTCAATGGTTCTAATAATAGTTCAAATGGTTCTATTCCATGAAATGACCGGCTAAAACTGACCATATCATTGAAGCATCAACGTTTAATGATATTTCAATCCCTGTTTGGCCATATTATTTTTATATTATTAATGAAGGGTTTTCATGATACCAAAGATGTTAAAAAAGATTGGTTTTCAAGGAAAAAAAAACGAAGACGAAGGCGGGAGCTCGCTGTGCTTCGATCCCGTATTCGCCTTCTAACCTATCATGGCCAAGTCGGGCTTCCGCCTAGCGCCTCTAGAGGTGGATAATGTAACTGTTTTACTATATGATCACTAATGTTTGACCATATCATAAAATAGCCGTGCGTTAAGCTGTTCATATCGTCAACCGCTAATCATTCATTCATCTGGCCAAATGATATCACCGATAAATTCAAGAATAAAAAATTGTTAATGACGTGGCCAGCCATTTCATGAAATGATCAATTATACGATATGGCCACGACATAAACACTATATAAATGTTATACAAGTCTTTTAAAAACTTTGCTTTGACAACCGAACGCTAATCCTGTAAGCACCTCCGAAAGAGCTTGCTATTTATTCGTTAGTCATCATTGCAAAGCAGGCTTGTTATTCTGTTTGAATAAGGAAGCCTCTAAAGCAGAATACACACGGTACGTACATAGGGCCCGCATATAAAATTGAACGCATTTTTAGTAAACACGGCTCGTGAGGGGAGAGAGGGCGAGTGGCGGAGGGTCGGAGTAATGGCTGCCGAATGTCGCGAGAATCCATTTCGCCCCTCCCTCCCCCCGTTTCGGTGGTAAAGTCGCGTTAGTAGGTAGAATATGCGAAATTATTAGAATGTTTTTAGCTCAGAGTAAAAGGATTTTACCTATCTAGAAGGAAATTAAAATTTAAAGGATTTATAAATAAAAGCAGTTACATATTGGTGAAAATGGCTTGAATTAAAATTGAGCGTTAGCTTCTTACTCTATTGAAAAATATATTTAACGTAAATTTGATCATCTAGACTAGATTTTTTATCGGCTAGTAATAAATAGATATCCATCTGCCGCCTGAAGAAAGAAACTTACAAAATAAATAAATAATTATAAAATAACATAAATCCGATTGGGTAAGGAGCTCGCCAGGTTTTAGCTGATCCCGTCAAAGAAGAAATGAAATGCACGATGCCTTCGACTGCATGTTATATGTTTATAAATCAAGAATTGAGAGCTTGTTGCTATCTGTTTAGTTATATTTGCAGTCGGTTTTTTATATGATAATTTATTTTTTAAATGTAACTTTTTGGTTTACTGTATAGGTAAAGAAATCATTATTTTAAAGTCCTTCCTTTTGATACATCCTCGATGGGTTTTGATAATTTTTTTGTTCCGTTGAATATACAATATGGTAGCTGTACGCCGCCATATTAGTTTTCTTTTCATATATCCTATGTTATTCCCGTGATACATCCAATGATACCTCATTATAAAAATCCATCATGCCGTTTAGACTATGGACACGCCATAGGAATATACAAACATACATACATACAAGCCCAATACATAACTCTCCGCAGCCGGTTAAAAACAGGTTGTTTTTTCGCTTAGATAATGCATACAATAATTGTACCTACTTAACGTTAACATAACTTAACTATAATTAACTATAAAGACAACTTAACTTTCAGCTATACTTTGAGCTAACTATGCTTGGAGTTTCTCTCAAGGACAATGATGATAAGCAAGCTAAAGTGGCAGTGGGGTGGTCATATTTCCCGAAGAAACGATAACCCTTGGGGTGGAGTTTTCAGGTGGAGACCACATTTAAGTAAACCCTGTGTGTGGCCAGGTGGAGTGATGACCTGCAAAAAACGGCTGTATGAAAATGGATGCGGACAGCTGAAGACCGAAATCAGTGGCTTGCTTATGAAGAAGCCATCGTCCAGCAGTGGACAAGTACAGGCTGCTATCTCAACTTTAACAATCAACCGAAAAAATAAAGGTGTTATTTGTATTTCTTGCATATACTGTCAAAGAAAAGTAGCGCTAAGTATTGGATGCGTGCAAACTGCCAACACGGGGGCAAGTTAAATATAAATTATTTTTACTCTTCTTACCGCGCCACTTGTTAGCTATTTCCCCTACCTCCCCCCACGTATGATCAATCGCTCACGTGGATTTGAATTTAGAAGTCTTTGCGTTATTTGAGACTAATTTAAGTAATGTAATTTGAATCTGGAACATTATATACTAAGAAAACATTACTATAGAAGTTTTTAGACAGAGTTAGTTATTGAAACCAGACCTCATATATAACTTGTACAAAATAAATAATCCTGGCGCCAAGGTTTAAAAAAAGACGGAGACCACACCACCAAACCGAAAGTGAAGCACACAAAATATCGCGCTCGTACGCACAATTCTCACGCACACACACCATGTTGTGCCGATCGGCCGCCACATCACAGAAAGATTAACCTACCTTATTAAACTTGTTATTTTGTTGAGTTCTCACGAAAAATCAAAAACAATGCAGTCTTTCGTGATGAAATTGTTTATCAACCACTCACACACACGAAAAATCCTAATAATCCTATACAAAGCAGGCTAAATGAGGTGCAATTAAATTTGACACTACATAATTATGTAGTCAACGAATTTGAAGTTTATTTATTATATAATAAAGACTAACAATCCCTATTACTAAAACTGGACTATAGACAAGTACAGGAAAACACACCCACACAGCTACATTTCCATCGTATTTATTCATGTGCATCAACAAAAAATATCTAGAAATATACGCAGACTGCAGCGCAAATTACAGTTACTGCTGAACGCCACTATGATTGTGACTAAGCTGAAGTATATTAATCTATTTCATGTTTGCCGTGTCGAACCGGAGCATGTCCCAGTGAACTCTGACGTAAAACTTGAGGTTATTGCGATCTATTCCATAACACTTTTTTTATTATAAGATAATTTTATCAAATGAAAAGTAAAAAAACAAGGAATAACCAGCAGCACACAAAGTTCAATTCCCGTTCGTCACTTGTCGTTTGTCACAAGTGACATACAGTAAGTTTTTGAAAAACGCCCTGATAAAGCATAACTAAGTTTTATGAAAAGGTAAGTTTTCAAATAGTTTACAAACGTGAGTAACGACATAATGAGGCCACTTTTGGAAGGGAACTCGGTGACGTAAACAATTGCGCAACTACGACCTCTTTGAAAAAGTCCGAAAGAAAATAACTAGTTGGTAACGATATTAATTACACACTGCAATCTGACTGTCCAAAAAATTGTGACACTAAAAATACTCATAATGTACGCTAATAACCACTAAAACCCCTAATTAACACTGCAAGTAAAAAAAACGGCCCATCTCAGCGCTCCAAAATTTTACACAAAGCCTGTCAAAATTAACGCATTCATTAAAGTAACCAAACAGTCAAATTAATATCACCCGCGGGTATTTTTTCCCCTATCAACGCATTAGAAAATTCCCGTTTATAAAATTATCCCTTTTGAGAAATTATACCCAATTAACAATGTAAGTAATTTTGGTTATTGTAAGAAGTTTTTTGTTGTTTCGAAGCGGGGAGGATATGGCAGTGACATCTTATTAAAATTTTGCCGTAGGCCGCGCCGTGCTTCCTTCGGTGTATAGTGCCGGCCAAAATTATTGTGCGTTCATTTTTATTTATATACTAATTAAATATTAAATACATAAATTTGAGACAATTCACACCAATTACTTAGCCCCAAACTAGGATACCCTGTGCTATGGGCACTAGATAACGGATAAACATACATAGATACGAATATTACATCCATAACTCGGAAACAATCATTTCTGTACATCTCACAAATGATTGCACCTTGCGGGATTCGAACCCACGACCGTTCGATTTCGTAGCAGACACTAGACCGACCGGTCGTCATATATAGGTACATTATATGGTTAACGGAGATGTCATACATATTTAAAGTCGCAAAAACATTTTGAAACAAAAAAAAACAATCAGATACTAATGATTCCTTTCAGGAATCTTAAAATTCAAGGATTTGTGACATCCTCCACACCCTCCACACAGGCCAGCATGGTGGATTACAGACATATTTTCTTTCTCTGAGAGAAAGCATTTGTGCCAGCAGTGGCAACTTAATAGGCTGATGATGATCCATTTTTGTTTCTTTGTCGTATGAGGTAGCGCTGGCTTCTAGTGTCAGTGTTTGACAGGCTGCCCGAGGGCCTCTGACATGATCCATACCTCCATACTAATATTATAAAAGTGAAAGTAAGTCTTCATTTCTGCCTGTCCTATGTTACATTTTCACAGCTAAACTGCTGTACGGATCTTATAGAAATTTGGTATGGCGATAGTTGTAACCCTGGGAAAGGATATAAGATACTTTTACTGTGAAAAACTGGTACGCGTGGACGGAATCGCGGGCAAAGGGTAGTGATGAAATATTTATTGACATTATTCACGTTATTTATTTTCTCTTTTATCTAAGTATCTGTCTGTAAATATCCATACCAGTACGAGTATATAAAAGTGAAACGTTGTCTGTTAGTTTATTTGCTTGTTTGTTTATTTGGGGAGCTTTCACGCAATAACGGCTGGACGGATTTTGATTAAACTTGGAATGGAGATAGTGTATACCCTGGAATAAAACATAAAATACTTTTATTCCGGAAAATTGTAAACTTCCACGGGAAAACTGGAAAAACTGGAGACATGTTGATTACTCGCGGTAAGAAATGGTTGCCATGGAAACGAAATAACAAGTATGTCAAAAAACATCAAGAGTGGCGCTATACCTACTTTTGCATTGGTTTTTAATATCCTAGAAGAACATAGGATGCTTTTTTCGCGATAAACAGTAGTCCGCGCGGACGAAGTCGCGGGCGGGAAAACTAGTATTTTATAAAAAGATGTTGCACGTTGTGATTAGGCTCAAGCTCAACTAATATGTGTGCCATATCAAGGAGTGTAGACGCAATCTATCTTTTGAATCCATCTTTTGATCCAATCCATCTTTTGATCCAATAATCTGACGAGAGCAAGTTTCTTCAGTATTGTCAATAAAACACCTTCCTTTCGCTGAAAATACTTTGGCACCTAACACATAATTTAAATAACAGTTTGTAGTAGGTTGATCGGATATTTTCATCAAAGCGAATAAATTAGACTTCTTAACCCTTAACTGTAGTCGTGGGTCCTGTGGACCCATGTTCAATTTTTGAATGCATGTTAAAATCACGGCGTGTACCCCAGCACTTCCCGCTCCTATGTACCTTCCGAAAGTAAGCCGAAGCGCGCAGTGGGAACGTACGAGTTTGGCTCGATATTATTGGTGTGCGCGTGAATCCATGGGTTTATGAAGTTTATGAAGTCAAAATTATTTTAGAAGATGTTTTTTCGTTTTCGTTTTAATTGTTTTAATGAAGAGTATTTTTTATTTATGAAAAAAGGTACATTTAGTTTATTAAGTATAAGTTTTTCATTTTATATGTTTTTTTTTTGAAAGCATGTTTATGTTAATTAAATAACAACTGATTAAAAGAAGTGCCATTATAGATGAGAATAAAAGTTTCTATTGTTGATTTTGTTTAATATTACGTCGTCGTTCGTTAAAGTTTCAATGTAAAATTTTATAAAAAATGTATTTAAATTTGAGGTTTGTTTTAGTTTTATTTTAAATCAAAAAGTCCCGTGGACCCACGTCTATAGACGTGTACTTTTCTCCACTATAGTTAATGGTTAAATACAAACAAATTAACGATATATATTATCTATAAAATGACAGTGTTTGTAATTTTTCCAGTTAAGTCACCGTTCTTAACATCTTGAAAGTTTATTCTACTTTCCTATTAAACTGTCAAGTTCTACACGGAAATCGTATCGCATGACTACCTCGCTTCAGGCCTGTCAACTCCGTGAACGCGGTAACGCGCTTATTTTTCTGTCCCGCAGTGTAACACGTCACCTTTAGACCAATTTTGGAATTCCCTTTTCTCTCCATTTTGTATTTCGTTTCAATAATGCGCGTTTCTGATGAGTAGACACTTGGCGTTATGTTTTGTATTCAACAAAAGATTTAGGAAAAAACAATGTTTTCGAGAAAAGCACAAAGGTTATATTCGTATGGCAAAAGGAGAATTGTATTAAATATTTTCCTAATAAAGATGGCGGGGTGAGTCGGGCGAAATTGGTTGTTATTCGAAATAAATTTTATATGAGATGTAACAACCCTCGAATTGTACTTACGTACTTGTAATTCATTTTCTTTTTTGATTTTAGACGCTCATTGCAGACCTCTTGAAAGCACTTGGCTGAATCCTAAACTTAATTGAATCAGGTATACCTTTCATGTTTCAAGAATGTTCATTTGCTTTCGATCATCAAGTAACAAAACTCTATACAAACTTGAGTCAGTATAAGGCAAAGCGGCGTGTTTGCAAAAGGTGTTGGTGCCTATCACGGCATCATGTAAAACAACAACAACAACTCGCAGGCGGTTTTCAGTAATTATGGGATCCTCCCCGAGTGCCGTTTAAATCAATCCTGGATTCCCATGATTTTGAATTCTTCTGGTGCGTCCTGAGCTAGACTGACTGCGTATCTTCGACTGGATAACCCTGTCATCACTGTGATTCAACGATAACAACCCACTTCAAGGCACATTAGTAAAACATCGATTAGAACATGACTTCATGTTCTAATCGATGTTTGATCTGGTGAAATAATTTGTAAATAAATAATAAATTATCCTACCAGAGATAGAAAAATTACAAAAAATCAATGATACACGTATTTTCTATACTTATATCTATATATTCTTATAACAAAGCAGTAAGCAAAAAAAGTCTCTAAAATGAAGATGTTTAAAAAATATGGTTCAGGAGACTTCATAGAGGTATATAATATACCTAAGCTACAGTTTTTTTTTATTGTGTCCGTTTGTCTATTTGTCTGTTTGTTCGAGCATCGCGTAAAAACTACCGAACTGATTGCAATGCGGTTTTCACTGAGCTTAGAGTTTACCTTAAAAACTGGTGTACTTGGTATCTTAATCTGATGAGTAGAAGCCGAGCAATCAATAAAAAACTATTAGACCTATTTAAATAATAAATAAGATTGGCATATCCCTCCACCACGCGGGTACAGCCGCGGGCAATGCTAGTACGTATATAAGGGAGGTAGATATGACATATTATACGCGCTCTAGTGTCAGCGCAAAGACGAATTAAAAGTCGTATGCTAGTTGGTTCTGCACTCAGTCAGTGTGAGGCAGCACAACAACGAGCGCAGAGTGACCGAATCAACCGTTGACAGTAACCCGTCATAATCAACATCATCAGCCACTGCTGGACGTTGGCCTCTCCTAATGCTTGCACTCAGTTTGTTCTTCAGCTCTCCGCAGCCAGCTCTTTTTGCCAGCTGCTTTTCGCAGGTCGACACTCCATCTGACCACAGGGCCTACGCTACGTTTGCTTAAACGTGGTCTCCACTCGAGAACTCGTCTACCCCAACGTTTATCGGTTCTTTGGGAAATGTGACCAGCCCACTGCCACTTCAGCTTGCTTATCCTTAGAGCTATTTCGGTTACCTTGGTAATCTTGTTCTTGAGAGTAACTCCACAGTAACCCATATTTAGATAAAGTATTATCATTGCAAAACTCCATAGAAGTATTTTTGTAAGAGTACAGAATCTTTCTTAAGAATTAAATCAGCCGATTGATAAGTTCTAAGACCACAAAAGAAATTGGTTATTGAAAAATATATTGAAGCTGTAAATAAGCCATCACAGCTGCTTTTAAAGTCTCATCAATAGGCCCTCCCGATACAGCTGATTTAGGCTTCTTATCTCAATTCTATACAATGTCCATACATTTGTAGGGAGGCAAAATAGCATTAATAACCGGATTAGGGGCCAGGAGTAGGAATAAATTGTGAGGAAACAGCCTTAGGGGGCAGATTTATCGTGTGTTTAGCATAAGTTCGACTTTAATGCGTTTTTCATTAATTTTTCATTGGCGCTTTGTGGTACGCCGTTTTGGGAATAAAGATATTTTTTCTGTTGCATACATAGATACCTACATCTATAATAAAACAGTTAGTAACAAAAATTCTGTGAAATGAAGATAATTAAATAACCTGCCCTGCCAAAAAATAACATGGCAATAAATTATATATTGTTGAAAAGTATCAAAGCCTTCAAATGTATGCCCATATCGTTTTTTTTTTAAATATAATTTTACGCACATAGAAATGGAGTCAAACTGCTGCCAAACCGACTTTAAAAAAATGGCTTTTGTTTCTTGGGGGGGATGTAAGGTTTCTAACGATACAAAATACTAAATCTGTTCAGGCATTTAAAAGTTATGGTGGAATAAATAAACCCATATACATACAAACATACCTACATGAATTCTAAAACATTGCACTCCTTTTCTTGGGCAGTCGTGTAAAAAGCTAGTTTAATAATCAAACCGAACCAAGTACTTTACCTGCTATATCGGTAAAACTTCGCGCAAGCGTCTAATAAGTCTGAACAAGAATATCACATTTTAAAATAATGATTGTCTGTCTGCCTGTTCGCGCACCACGTAAAAACTTCTGGACTGATTGCGATGCGGTTTTCACTATTGGATAGTTACGTCTGAACGAAGTTTTATGAAATTTGGTACATTTTTAGGTGCTTTAGTTTTGCACATAGGATCCCAAACGGAGAAAATCGAACACGGGCTATTATTTATTCTGTGACACGGGGGAAAGCCGCGGGCACAACCACTCGTATATACTCCAGCCATTCATGGTTGAAATACCTCGCACAAGAACAAAGCGTTACGCTTCTTCATTTATTATAAGAACTGCAAGTGTTTCCGGTAAATTATAACCCAGGTTTGTTCAAGTCAAGAGTGAATAGGTATCTACTAGGCAAGCGTGCTACACCTTCGATCACTTCATCGCTTTCCATCAGGTGTGTTCGTGGTCAAACGATTGCCTAGTCCGTAATAAAAAAAAACACTAATATTAAAGCGAGAGAAAAATGTAAATTCTTTCACTGTTTGTTAGTTTGTCGTATGAGGTAGTGCTGGCCTCTGGTGTCAGAGTTTGTCAGGCCACCAGAGGCCTTCTTACATGGCTTTACGAATGCTATTAATCAATAACAGCCGGGACCGACAGCTTCACTCCAGCTTTCCCTCCGAAGCACAGAGCGATAGAAAACCGCACATTACTTAGAACAGTCATTGTTGTGGAGCCTGGCACCGAACCCGGTATCTTTGGATTCTAAGTTGCACTATTGAACCGTTAGGCTACCATCGCTCGCTTTCACTGATTGAAATCTACACTTTTCCAGATATACAAAGGCTTACCTTTTTCACTTTTTTTTTATAACGGGAAAATTACGACATAACTGAATTTATATTTATATGACTGAGATGGGCCTATTCGCTCGATCGCACGTGTTACTACTTATTGTAAATATAGAAATGTATAAAAATAATACTTGGTACATCTAAATGTTATGTATCCAGCTTTCAGAACGAAGTATTCGTTCTGAAACGAAGTATTGGCTACTTTAAGAAAAGTAAATTACCACGTACTTTACTTTTCTTAAAGTAGCCAATACTTCGTTTGTATGTCATCCATCACTGTGAAACATCTGTATTATTGTGCAATAATTATTAGAATGTATGTATTCCGATAATTATGGCATAATAATACCGATGTTTCATAGTGATGGATGACATACAGCGTAAGTTTACACGTGGTACTTTACTTTTCTTAAAGTAGCCAATACTTCGTTTGTATGTCATCCATCACTATGAAACATCTGTATTATTATGCAATAATTATTAGAATGTATGTATTCCAATAATTATGGCATAATAATACAGATGTTTCATAGTGATGGATGACATACAGCGTAAGTTTACACGTGGTACTTTACTTTTCTTAAAGTAGCCAATACTTCGTTTGTATGTCCTCCATCACTATGAAACATCTATATTATTATGCAATAATTATTAAAATGTATGTATTCCAATAATTATGGCATAATAATACAGATGTTTCATAGTGATGGATGACATACAGCGTAAGTTTACACGTGGTACTTTACTTTTCTTAAAGTAGCCAATACTTCGTGTGTATGTCATCCATCACTATAAAACATCTGTATTATTATGCAATATTATTCCATAATAATACAGATGTTATTCCAATAATTATGGCATAATAATACAGATGTTTCATAGTGATGGATGACATACAGCGTAAGTTTACACGTGGTACTTTACTTTGCTTAAAGTAGCCAATACTTCGTTTCAGAACGAATACTAGTAATCTAACACACGCATACGAGTAGCTCTCATAGCTCGTTGAGTGACATTGAGCATACGAATCAGGCCAATAGTTTGTCTGATTGGTTAAGGCTATGAACTATCTGCTGTATTAAATTCATTTAGACAATTTCAATTTAATTTTATTATTTTCTTATTAGAAAAGGAATACAATATACTTAATAGTTTTCTACTATTAACGGTAGTGTAGAGGTGCAAAATTTACCTACTTAACAGTCTACTGAAAAAAGCGCAGTTATAGAAAAAAACTATTTGTTTTTGAAAAATTCTAATACGCAGTAACCCAAAACCTAACTTTGATGTATTTATTGGATTTCTACAAATTGAATAATTCAAATCGTATCCAATCACGCTCGATGAAATTATTAGCGTTGATCAAACAGGCAGAAGTTAAACGTATATAGAGCTGATAAAATGCCAACTTGGCTAGGTTAAACTTAGTCCATCATTTTCGTTTACGAATGCTATATAGAAGGTGGGAAAAACCATTAATATTATGTGCCACTTCTTGCCCTCAGCATACCTCTTTGCAATTCTCTTCTTTCTCCTGCATATGCTCTTCATAAGAGGATGATCTGTTGGCGTAGATGTCAAGGGTTGCAATCATCATCATCGACGTCGTCATCATCATCATCATCATCAGTCTTACATCGTACCTACTGCTTTGTATAGAACACTCGTTCTAACTCCTTAATTTTAAATTTGCAGTTTCATTGTTAACACAATATTTAAAAAAAAAAACATCATCATCATCATCAGTCTTACATCGTACTACTGCTTTGTATAGAACACTCGTTGTAGCTCCTTAATTTTAAATTCGCAGTTTCAATGTTAAAAAAATATTTAAAATTATTATCATCATCATCATCATTTCTCTAAGTAGGTATTATTAAATGACAAGTGGAGACCACGTTTAGGCAAACATAGTGTAGGACTTTCGAAAAGCGGCTGGTAGAAACTGGACAAAGAGAGCTTAAGACCGAGCTCAGTGGTGTGCATTAGTAGAGGCCTACGTCCAGCAGTGGACAAATATAAGCTGATGATGATGATGATGATGATAATTATATGACAAAAAATCATAAGTAGAAATCATGGTAAAGACACATAATACGTATAGAAATAAATACGAGCGGTAACTCTGGTTACCCTTACACTAAACAAATAAGTTAATTTAAAAACATTTAAATGAAAGCTTTTATGCAGTAGCCATGTCAAAAATTGGAACGGGCTACACAATTCAATTCGTTGACAACATTTCGTGTCTATGCTGTTAAACGTTGAGGAGTTTTCTAATCAAGAGCCAACCCTGAGAGCAGCAACCATGTCATGGTGAAACTTCAAACCAACTATATCATAATAGAATGTGTACACAAAATTTCGTGACAGTGCTATTGACCGTTGAAGAGTTTCTTTATCTGGAGCTGTTCCTGAATGTCGATTCAGGTTATGCTTACCACAAAAATGCATTGTCATCGGAAATGAACCAACATGGAAAATTCAACTCCGATAAGAGGAAGTGGTTCTAATTCAGCTTGCAAGATTTGACTTAAACAAAAATACATACATTGAAAATTTAATAAAAGCTTTTAAACTGGTTCTGCACGCGCGCTTGCTTCGCTGTAAAGTTCTCATTACATGTTACTATGTAAATACTCTAATCTACTTTGGTTTGTCGTGGATGTTATATTCTTCTTTACATAACTTGTCCAAAAACACAAAATGCAAGAATTTTTCTTTAATGGTGTCAACACCTCCTTGAACATATATCTGATGCTTCTAAAACAAAACGAGTCACTAATAATTGATAATCACCAAGCATTAGTGACCCCCGCGACCGCGACACTGCCCCTGGGGGACACTGGGGTCTTAACGTATATTAACAGGTAACACTGATTGGGTAAAAGTGAATGCATAATAATATAAATATTTCTTATCTTTAGCTTAAAATGTTTGTGACAAGTTTCGGGAAAAGTAAAGTTGCTACCTCACACTAGTTCACCCCTACCAAATACCGTATGTTAATACTAGCTGCGCCCCGCGGTTTGACCCGCGGATTATGATGATGCATGATGGATATGATGATGAGAAGTAGCCTTTGTGTTAATCCAGGATATAAGCTACTCTGTTACCAAGTTTCATCTAAATCCTTTCAGCAGTTTAAGCGTGAAAGAGTAACAAACATACATACACACACTTCTAAAGATAGGTGGCGCTAATCGGTTTTTATGCATTTTATGACGTTTTGTATGGACTCTCAGTTCTAACGTATGGAGTTCTGCGTCGCGCAGACTAAGTTTTCCGCTTCAAAACTCTAAGCTCTGATCGGCTTGTTTATGACAGTGGCCATATACTTCTCTTATTTATAATATTTGTGTGATGTACGAATAAGGGCGTACACGTGACTAATACGGCTTCCTTGATTTTGCAAAAAACAAAGCGCTTAACTAATTGATAATCACCAAGCATTAGTGTCCCCCGCGACCGTGACACTGCCCCTGGGGGACACTGGGGATCTTAACGAATATTAACCGGTAACCCCTCAGGTAACCCTGATTGGGCAAAAATAGCTTAATAACGGTTGAACGGTTGACGTGATGAAAATTGTTTTTTTAATTCCATTTAGCTTCGAACGTGGTATGGGATTTATTGATCGTCACAATCGTTACAATGTCGCTATGAGAGACAAGACCACCCGTTGTCCTATTGTTTATGTAATTTCTGTTTTTTTTTCAATAAAGAGTTTTTGATTGATGGTGTACATATTTTCTTTTGTAACTAAAGCTTGATGTATTGTAAGTAGTTGGTTTTGTAATTTATACATACCCATAGTTATTGTGGGGCCAAGATTAAATTAGTGGGCTCCAAAACTGAAAGTAGGTTTTTTACATTAACGCCTGCTTATCGAGAACATATCTAATAATTTTCTATAGGACAAGTTTGGCTCACGGCTGGGAAGCGAAGCGTCTCTGTTTCAGATTGGGCAAAAAAAAAAACGTATGTCCGGCTGTTCTCCTCTACAGGTCGCATTTCTCAAGCGATCTAGACGAAACTTGGTATACAGGTTAATCGAATTTTTAGAATCTTTTAGTCGTCGGAGATTTTTGAATTTGGTGAAGATCTGATGAGGGTCTTCGGCGTGATACGCAGAATAGCTCCTAAAAATGCAGTAAATTTCTCACTTAGGTTTCCATCAGTGGAATCAGCCCTTTACGTACTAAGTAGGGATTGATGGAGCACCTTTTAGTTGTAAAATAAGGTAACTAGATGGCACTACTGTGCACCGCTAGATTGTTTGCAAAACAGTTTGTACGCGCGAGGTCTACAGTTCACAGAGCTATCTACTAGGCAAGCGTGCTACACCTTCGAATCATCGCTTTCCATCAGGTGAGATCGTGGTCAAACGATTGCCTAGTCTGGAATAAAAAAAGAATAAAAAAGAAGAAACTAGTCATAGGATTCATTTTTGCATCCCGAAAAAAACCCAGTTTCTAACGAGTAAAGCGCACGCGTTTTTTTTGCCACGTGTTTTCCGAGTTTCCAATGGCTCTGAAACCTTGCACGTAAATTATATACCCACTTACCGAAAAGGGAGTAACACATAAGAAACTCTCCATACAATCTCCTTCGATTTAACCATGACGACGGCCCCTGTACAATTTAATATCGCGGGGTGGCAGCCCCAAGTAGGGGGTGCTATTTTTTCATTTTCATCATGACAAACCTCCATATTTTTTGTTGAATCGAAGCGGTAACTTGATGTGGGTGATATTAGATTCGTAGTTTGAAATATTTAAGGGGCTTGTTTGGAATGCTATGGCTTTGGAAAACCCATGTGTAAGGACGCCTTATTGGTTTTTAACCAAGTACGGCGAAGGGTAATGAGTTTGTCTATGTATGTATGTGTATGGTGATGTGGGTGTTCCACCATACCTTTGCCCCTATTGGTTCGATTTTGACAAGCGTCTGATACTATCAATCGATTCGTCTTCAGGGATAGAGTGTCACAGGCATTTTTTTTATCCGACTGCATTGAAGCCAAGGTAGAGTTATATGTTCAAACTAAAAATTTGGTCTGATTTTGATAAGCAAGATATTCCATTCGTCTTCATCGCAAATGTGTCATAGGCTATTTTTACCCGACCGTAGTTTCTAATTAAAACATGAGAGCCCAGAAAAGAGTGTAATGTTTTTAGGATTCATGTATGTTTGTATGGATGTATGTATGTTTGTATGTGAGTTTCTTTATTCCACCATAAATTTTAATGCCTGAACAGATTTAGTTAACAGGGTATCGTTAGAAACCTTACATCCCCCTAAGTGACGTCAGTATGGCTCCATTTTCAAATGCGAAAAATATATTTTTTCGCATATTTTTTTATTTATTTTTTTTATATATTTTTTTTTCTATTTTTTTTTTTTTTTTTTCTACAGAACGTTTTTTTTTGTAAGCATATACGAGTATGCTGGTTGGTCTATAATTGACCTCTACAGCGTCACCGGACGGTGGGGCGGGCGCGAAAGCGCTCCGCCGCAATGCGTGACGCAGAAGGCGCACGTTCTTTTTTGGCATAAGTTATTTTTTGGCAGAGCAGGCGTCTTTTTTTTCTTTTATTATAGTTATTGAAGTAATGTCTTCTTGTATTAGTTTGTTTAATTATTGCAGTTGAACTTAGTATTTTTTTATTCTCAAATTTGATTGAAAGCATTCCTGAATAAAACTTATTTTGGCATGAAGAAGCCATTTGTTACCTCATAATTACTAAATTAAAAACAAAAATTGCAGCGCGGGGAACAAAAAATAACAAATCAAAGGCAACGAAAGATTAAGATGCCTTTGTATGTGTAATCATATTAACGTCATTTGATTGACGAGAAGATTGCATATTCTAGCTAGTTCAATACAGGTTATATATGAAAACAACAAGAATACTCATAATACTCATTACGTACTTAATCATGATAATTTAATGTTGACACTCACTTTATGCCTATCACGCAAATATTTACCCCGGCCAGGTTTTGAACCTGGTACTCTCAGCTCAGCAGGCAGGGACACTACCAACTGTGCCATAGTGTCTTTACCTTTATTTTTGTTTCAGATAAATACCCAACCAATAACAAAAAAAAAGGAGCAGTGTCTTCGATATGACGATATCAACTGCAGATCGAGAAGATAATTCCTCACAGATAAAGAAGAAAAGAAATAAAACGAACCTTCCTGTGAAATAAAACTAACCTTCCTGTGAAATAAACCGAACCTTCCTGTGAAATAAAACGAACCTTCCTGTGAAATAAAACTAACCTTCCTGTGAAATAAAACGAACCTTCCTGTGAAATAAAACGAACCTTGCTGTGAAATAAAACTAACCTTCCTGTGAAATAAAACGAACCTTCCTGTGAAATAAAACAAACCTTCCTGTGAAATAAAACTGACCTTTCTGTGAAATAAAACGAACCTTCCTGTGAAATAAAACGAACCTTCCTGTGAAATAAAACTAACCTTCATGTGAAATAAAACTAACCTTCCTGTGAAATAAAACGAACCTTCCTGTGAAATAAAACTAACCTTCCTGTGAAATAAAACGAACCTTCCTGTGAAATAAAACAAACCTTCCTGTGAAATAAAACTGACCTTTCTGTGAAATAAAACGAACCTTCCTGTGAAATAAAACGAACCTTCCTGTGAAATAAAACTAACCTTCATGTGAAATAAAACGAACCTTCCTGTGAAATAAAACTAACCTTCATGTGAAATAAAACTAACCTTCATGTGAAATAAAACTAACCTTCCTGTGAAATAAAACGAACCTTCCTGTGAAATAAAACGAACCTTCCTGTGAAATAAAACGAACCTTCCTGTGAAATAAAACGAACCTTCCTGTGAAATAAAACGAACCTTCCTGTGAAATAAAACGAACCTTCCTGTGAAATACAACGAACCTTCCTGTGAAATAAAACTAACCTTCCTGTGAAATAAAACTGACCTTTCTGTGAAATAAAACGAACCTACCTATGAAATAAAACGAATCTTCCTATGAAATAAAAGGAGCCTTCCTCCTCTTTCTACCGCCAGTCAAATCAATGGCTCCTTTCAGACCTTCCTAGAAAAAATAACTGTGACTCGAAAGAATATCGCCTATGAGATGTTGGCCGTTGTTGCAACAGCATCGTTAGAGCCACGAGAGCTTTGCACCATTCTTGCTTTGGATTTCACTGCCGCTGCAAAGTCACTACCGCTGGAAATGTCGCGACGAGGACGATCAGTGATAACGGGCCCATGCAATAAAGACTTCAGCACTTTCCACGGGATACGAGGAATGGAGAATGGCTCGTTCTTAATCATGTACCGAAGCGGCTTTGTTCCATAAAAAATATCATGGCATGTGTATAAAAAGTAACAATAAAATAACCATTTCCTATAAAAAAAACCTTTTGGAACGCTCCGTAGGAAATTAAAATTATGGCTGAAAAAAAATATGTATTAATGACTTTAAAAGGGAATAAAAATTAATTATTTTGTATCATTTCACATATTCTATTGACTTGTTCATCATGACATTTATCGACCTTGATATTTATCAAGTTCAATTTTAATTTTATTTATATTTTATTAATTTTCATTTCTCTATACCTATAGTATTACCTATTTTTTATTTTTTTATGTATTTAAATGTACTTATTATTATTTCATATGCCAGATAACGACAAAATAGAAGGACTATAATAATAATTTGAATGACCGTCATCAGGTAACTTTATTTTGTGGAATAATATTTAATTTAATTTCAACAAAAGAGCGGATGTGCTGTAAATTGCCATCTCCAGTGAATGACGGTCAAATTCTACGCCAAGCAGTACGGTCATAGACAACTGCACATTACTCCTTAGTAGTAGTGATCAGTGAGTACGGTATATATTCTGTGGCCAACGCTTGACTCTGTGAATCTAGCATAGACTTAGATCAAGCTATAAGGAAGATTATCATAATGGCAATATTTGTGTATCATATTTTAATAGTTATATATATTATTGAAGGATTGTAATTACTTAATAACGCTCTTTCATTAATTAGTACCTATTGTATTGTAGAACCTGATAGTAAATGTCATAGTGTTTAAACGGTGTTCCTTTGTAAGTTTTATTATTTACAACTAACACTATTCAATTACAGCAATAAAACACCATTAAATTTTTAAAAGAAAAACGTGCGGGTTCGATTCCCGAGTCGTGTAAAATAAAAAAAAACAAATAGAGCTGTATGTATGTCTGTGTGTTTGTGACGTACGTGTTGGCAGTCCTAGCGCTTACAGACTTTATTCAATTTCAAGGAAACCTAATTTCACCCGAGAAGGGCATTTTACGCTGGTGTAATTTCTATGAAAATTTTAAATCCTCTGTTAATTATCACCACGAGTTTATTGTATGTCGTTAATAATGTGTATTCTTAATGTGAAATAGATTTTTGCTTTAAAACTGTAATAGCCAGTATAAACATACCTGTGAAAAATGTCGGTGCGTCACCAATGGCCTGAGCTGAAAATCAGCGCTGTGGATTTTCATTCACAGCTTTTTTGCTGAGCTCAGACCTTTTCTGGCATCACTGTACATGGCAGCGATCTTTGTACACAGGTGCTTAGTTGCTTGTTTCTGGCAGCACTGTACATGGCAGCGATCTTTGTACACAGGTGCTTAGTTGCTTGTTTCTGGCAGCACTGTACATGGCAGCGATCTTTGTACACAGGTGCTTAGTTGCTTGTTTATGGCAGCACTGTACATGGCAGCGATCTTTGTACACAGGTGCTTAGTTGCTTGTTTCTGGCAGCACTGTACATGGCAGCGATCTTTGTACACAGGTGCTTAGTTGCTTGTTTCTGGCAGCACTGTACATGGCAGCGATCTTTGTACACAGGTGCTTAGTTGCTTGTTTCTGGCAGCACTGTACATGGCGGCGATCTTTGTACACAGGTGCTTAGTTGCTTGTTTCTGGCAGCACTGTACATGGCGGCGATCTTTGTACACAGGTGCTTAGTTGCTTGTTTCTGGCAGCACTGTACATGGCAGCGATCTTTGTACACAGGTGCTTAGTTGTTTGTTTCTGGCAGCACTGTACGTGGCAGCGATCTTTGTACACAGGTGCTTAGTTGTTTGTTTCTGGCAGCACTGTACATGGCAGCGATCTTTGTACACAGGTGCTTAGTTGCTTGTTTTTGGTTATGTTTATCTGTTGATTTATGTGTTGCTGTGTACAGTTTGTGAGAATAAATTGTTTCTTATCTTATCTTAAATGATAATTCCGGATCTTTTACTCCACCTTTTGCTAGAATGTCTAGTCTTAGCAAAGATATTTCAGTAGAATTTCACTTTATATGCACACGAGCTGCAATGTTGTGGCCTCCTACTAAAACTGGACACGAGGCAAATGAATGGCCGTCGGAGTCTATCCATTCTGATTCTACATCCATGAATGGAGTAGTGTTGTAGTGCAATATTATTTCATCTGTAATAAACCAATAAGTAACAAAAAGGCCGTAAAATGAAGATAAAATATACCTAGATTCAAGAACTAATCGAGAAACTTTTTCAATTGCTTTGTCATCAAGTTGTGAGCTACCCTGAAAGTATCTGCCGGATAGCCAATCGAGAAGTGCTCGAAATTTGAGTTGCAAGATTCTACCCGGAACGACAGACAGACAAACAAGAAAGTGACTTAATAAAAAGTGGTAAAATATGCTCTATGGCAAATAAAATAAGCTACTGAACAAGAAGATAACATTTTTTTACAGTCTGTGTATTCGCGCGTCACGACCGATTGAAATGTGGTTTTCACTGATGGGTTGGTTACGTTTTCGTCTAAAATCTGGTCTACTTAGTATCTCAATCCGATGAGTAGAAAAAGATGAGCAATCTATAAAAACTATTTGATGTCTGAACAATTTTTTATGAAATGTTTTGTAGGTACTTGAATAATAGATTGCTTTTAACCAGAGAAAAGATCAAGCGGACAAAGCTGCGGGCACAGCTAGTAGTAATAGAAGAATGTATTTTTGTATGTCTTTAAAAATGGTAATATTGATCTGATATAAAAAATTATATCAGATCAATATTACCGAAAAAAAAAAACATGGTCTACTACTGACGGAACGAGTGTACCTACATACGCAAAAACCGGTTGTTTCTCGGTTTGTCTGATTATCAATTCGTCTGACATCTGCAATTTGTCTGGGGTATCATTTTTGTGTAGTCATTTGTCTGATTTAATATTTAAACGACTACTTTAAGAGGATTGAGAACCAGGCTAGTTGAGA
This sequence comes from Alsophila aescularia, assembly GCA_946251855.1. Classification (NCBI taxonomy): domain Eukaryota; kingdom Metazoa; phylum Arthropoda; class Insecta; order Lepidoptera; family Geometridae; genus Alsophila; species Alsophila aescularia. The sequence goes on along the minus strand of OX276374.1, from coordinate 56,197,630 downwards.
ATATTTGGTCGTTGATATCGCAAATCGTCTACCAAACAAACTACGTTTTTTATAATTCTCAATTTGTCTGCCGAACAAACTGCTACGTTTTGCTCTCAATTTGTCTGCCGTACAAACTGATACTTTTGTTCATAATTCAAATAGAATAAGATATGATCTCACAAGCTATTATGAATGTTTATCAGATAGTACCGATTGGCATACTATTCTCAAGATGTATTATCCTTCTCACCTATTTTGCCTAAACTACTGTACAACATTAATATATAATGTATATCAGTGAAAACTTTAATTCGCTTTTGGTCTACCAGACAAAATGATAACACGCCAATCGGATGGAGAACATATTTCTCAATTCGTATGCCAGACGAAATGAGAACCAGATAAACGAGAAATAATTGTATTTTTATTTCGGAATTGGTCTGCCAGTCGTATGCCTGACGTATTGAGAATCGGACAAACCGCGAAACAGCCAAACCGCGCCGCGCCCTGTCTACATAATTCACTTGGCTGTACTAGGGGCAACTTTTTCTTCCCCTAGTCCACCTCAAGATAACTGAGTGTACCAGGGGTTTTTATTTCTTTCCATTGTCCACATTAGTTCACCTGGCTGTACCAAGGGCAATTTTATCTTCAAAGATTAATTTTAATCCTGCAAGTAAAAAAATAACCGTACATCAAGATAAGCTAACAAAAAAAACTATCATATATCTAGGGTGGATGCTGAACATCACATACTGCAATGGAGATGAAAACCATCAAAACTATCATATATCTAGGGTGGATGCTGAACATCACATACTGCAATGGAGATGAAAACCATCAAAACTATCATATATCTAGGGTGGATGCTGAACATCACATACTGCAATGGAGATGAAAACCATCAAAAACAATCAGCCCAGAAAATTTAACCTCTTTCCAATTAACCTTGTGCTAAGTTTGAGAGATATATAAATGAAGGCGAATGCTGATATGATCGGTTTCAGGCCTAGAAATTTTGATAGGTTTGGTTTGCCAAGCTAAGAAATATGGTACAATCAGCTGATTACACACTAATAACATCCCAGTATATAATTTTACTTTTTGAATAACACACTTATTTTATAAATTCGAAGTATGTCTGTCTGTTTGTTACATTTTCATGACAAAACGCCTGAACCGATCTTGATGTAATTTGACAGTAAAATAGTATGCATCATGAGGAAGGCTGTCTGTTTTATTTATTAACTACCCATAGATCTAGTTAAAAGGAGGCAGATACGACACGCTTTAATATCACGTAAATGAAAATTGGGCCAGATACAACTACAGGCAAACACACCCACTCAGCTAATTTCCCACTTTTGATTAGGTCTATGTTTTTACCCCGGAAAAAAATCCACACGGGCACAGCTATGGAGTGCTAGAAACAAAAACATAACAGAATGTTTTTATAGATAGGAGACCAAGACCTACCTTATGTTGAGGGGTAGACCGATGTTCTAGCAAGACCTGCCCATGTTGAGGAGTAGGCTCATGCTCTAGCAAGACCTATCTATGTTGAGGAGGAGGCCATGTTCTAGTAAGACCTACCTATGTTGAGGGAGAGGCCATGTTCTAGAAAGACCTACCTATGTTGAGGGATTTGCCCATGTTCTAGCAAGACCTACCTTATGTTGAGGGGAAGGCTATGTTCTAGCAAGACCTACCCTATGTTGAGGGATTTGCCAATGTTCTAGCAAGACCTACCTTATGTTGAGGGGGAGGCCATGTTCTAGCAAGACCTACCCTATGCTGAGGGGTTGGCCAATATTCAGCAGTGGATGTCTTCGGGCTGATGATGTGAAACCATCTATGAGAGACCAGACCTTTGCCAGTTATTCACCACAAAGTAGTGTGCAAACATCAACATTTATTTGTGATTTGTGTTCCTGTTCGAAGGGCAATATCAATACAATAGATATATATAAAAAAGCACGACTGCCCTGCTAAAAACGATCTTATGCCAATAAATTATATATTGTGGAATGTGCTCATCAAGGCCTTCAATTTGATAACCAAATTGTAAAATTCAAAGTATTTTCGCATTTTAAAATGGAGCCATACTCCCGCCTTTTTTTATATAAAATTATGATGTTACTTGAGATGATGTAAGGATTCTAACGATACCCCATATATTTAAATCTGTTCAGGCATTTAAAAGTTATGGTGGAATAAAGAAACTCACATACGTGCATACAAAAATACATGAACCCTGAAAACATTACACTCCTTTTTTGGACAATAGTGTAATAATTATCTCAAGGCGACGATTTTTTCTTATAAAAATTCTGGGTGGAGGAGCACATTATAAATAATAGTATGTTAAAAGCGTATTTTAGTGTAGTGTGTGACAAATCAATGCATCATATACATAATATTTTTAAATGCGACGAAACAACGACCTTTTTTATTTGCAGTGTGACGAACCAACACTGAACAAGGCACTCGTGGTAACGAGGCAAAGAATCTGCACATCTCGACACACAAAAAACAATTGCACTAAACTAAACTTAAAAAGACTATTCTAGTGTATTTTATTGACATTCGAAAATTACAATAACAATTTTAGAGCGAGCTGTCAAATTTAATTTTATGTTATATTTTAATGCGCAATATTAAACATTGGTACTTATTGATTCTAATTAAAAACTAGGTAGTTTATTTTTCAGTTCACATTTTTATCAAAAATGATTAGTTATCTGAAAAGACGTAGCTCAAGGCAAATAATATATTACGACAATATCATAAATACTGTTGTAAAAAGTTTGACGCAAAGTTTAAAAATAATAGACAATTTATTTAAAACGGTCAAGGATAATACAACTTTTTTCATGAACTTCCTAAACTTTCCACAGAAAAAGTTTGGATTACAAAATAAAACTTTTTTATCTCAACGTCCCGAAGCATTCGATGAACTGTTTTACCAACACAACAAAAATAGTAAAGCTATCCGACGCTAGATGGCGTCACTAGTTTTATTACTTTACAATTACTTGAAAAGTTAAATCGACCAACAAGATTTTGAAAGTTAGAGTCAGTATAATTTTTTTAATAAATTAAAGCATAAAATTAGAACACCTTTGAACGAACTAATAACAAAAATCGCTCATGTATTTTGAAAATATGTATATTTGCTAATATTATGAACAACAATTGAATTTAAATGACAATGTTTGAAAGAAGAGCCACTTTTCTCAGTTTATAAAAAAAAACATGATAGCAACAAAAAGTTCCTAAATTTTTACTACTTACATGCCTTAATTTTACTTAATTCTTATAAGATTGGGTTGTTCTAACCCTTCGATAGGGGTCGCTAACAGACAATTTTCATTCGTCCTACTTGAGGTACAAATAGCGAAAAAAATGGCATACACCAACGAAATTAGAGATGGCGCCACGTAATACTTAATTAACATGCAGGCTTTGTTTCGAAGTTCCTGTGTCGTACATAATTATTTACATTGTGTCATAATTATTTACTGTAGTATTACTGTAGTTATTTAATGTTGTAATTATTTACATAATTATGTACGACATAATTATTTACAATGTCTCATAATTATTTACTGTAGTTTATCAGTCACTATTTATAAGGATGGTGGCACCCCGCTTGACTCAACAGATAAATTGGTGGTACTTGTAACATATTATTTTAAACCTTGCGAAAAGAAAAGAGGATCAATTCCTCCATCCTCCGATCGAATTTCATGTGGCCAAATTTTAGAATTACCTTGCCTAGGGTTTTTAATGAGCAAATATAATATAAAAAAGCAGCCGTCTAAAAAATCTATGAACTATTTAATGTTATGACCTCATTAGTTTTTTTTTCAACTCTACGGATATGCTGTTGGCGTTGTACAATGGCACAATGACTGAACAAAACAGTAGCTTTTTTTCAATGAGATTTATTAAGAGAGAGAGGTCTGGCCACCTAGGTGAGATACAATAAGACCAAAGACTCCATCATTACCTTTCCAACGGCGATGCGGAAATGCGACGGTAATGAAACCGATATATCATCGTAAAGATAGAACTTCAGTGTAGAGCCCTACCATAATGGGAAAGACCTGTTAGATTCTATGCCTGCTCGTTCTTATATGAAACTAATCTAGTAGGTACCTACCGCAGTCTGAAGCGCAGTATTATAAGGTTATGCATGTTCAATCACTGCCAACTATTATTTATTCTGTGTCACTGCGAGAAATCTTACGTCGGTGTCAATTTATATAAATACTAGAAGCGCCCCGCGGTTTCAACCGCGTGGATTATGATGATGAATAATGATGATGATGATGATGATGAAAAGTAGCCTATGTGTTCATCCAGGATATAAACTATCCTGGTACTTACCAAATTTCATCCAAAACCGTTCAGCCGTTGGAGCGTGAAGGAGTAACGAACAAACACACACACTGCAAAAGTTTTTTTTTTATGGTCGATAGACCAACAGTATATGTTGGTCTATAACTGACCTCTACAGCGTCACGGCGGTGGGGCGGGCGCAAAAGCGCTCCACCGCAATGCGTGACGCAGAAGGCGCACGCCATAGTTAGACGCACGCCAAAGTTAATGCACGCCTAAGTTAAGATCTGCTAAAGATAGATGGCGCTCATCGGTTTTTAAGCATTTGATGAAGTTTTCCGCTCGTTAGGAGAGTATTCATTTAAAAACTCTAAGCTCTACACTTTTCTGATTTATAATATTAGTGTAAAGTGTGATAGGGTGTTATGTGTGACTAGCTATACCCACGACTTTAATATGGTACGGCAACACGGGCAAGAAGGTTTAAAAAAAAGACGTGAGTCACACGGCCAAACAAACGAGTGAAGCATAGCAAACAGCAGCTGCGTATGCGTGCGTGAGTTGATAATTTGTGGTTTTTGGTGGTTAATACACAATTCATTACAAAAAACTGCATTGTTTTTGTTTTTTCGTAACAACTTGACGTAATTAATACGACTTACAAGGTCAAGGCCTTGCTGCGAAGTGGCAGCCGATCGGCATAACAAAGTGTCAGTGTGTGCGTGAGGCTTGTCCGTACGAGTGAACCGGCATATCTTGGATGCTTCACTTTCTATTTGGCGGTGTAGTCTCCGTCTTTTTTTAAACCGTCTTCTGTTCGGGGATGTATTTCTGGATAAAAATGTATCCCATGTGATATTCCAGGTCCACAAGTACCTATAAATTTCATTCAGCCGTTACATCGTTTTTATCGATTGCTTCTACTCATCAGATTAAAATACAAAGTAGGTACAACCAGATTTTAAGTCAAAACCTAACTAAGATATCAAAGTGAAAACTACATCGCAACTGGTCCAGTAGTATTGGCGTGGTGCGCGAACAGACAGACAGACACCATTTAAAAATATGGTAGGTACATTCGTGATCAGTAACTAATTTTATGTTCCAAGTATAGATTGCGGAGGTAGAGTAGCGGATAATATTTTAAAATTCTGTTATTGTTTGTGGCACTCTTCCAAAGAAAAATAAATGCCTACACATACAGATTCTTATTGGGATAAAAGTTACAGGTTTTTGTTGTTCTATCATTAATATACTGTATTATAAAACACTTCCTACTTCAGACACTAGAGGTATAAACATTAGAAACGGGATGCTATTTGTATACCGTGGCGAGAACTACCTTCAGATAGACGGTTTTGCAATGGGTAGCCCCGTAGCTCCAGTTGAAGCTAATATATAAATGGAGCATTTTGAACAAATAGTCAACTTAACTCTGTATTGACGTCACTAACCAACCGCTTATATAACCTGTGTGACGAAGAACATCTAAATGACGAACCAACATGTCAGTTGCGAGGGAAATGGTGAACGACAGCCACCAAACCCTTCGCAAAAGGAGTCACAGATAAGGTCGCTAATATTTTAATAAGTTATCTGTCTAAACCATTTTCACTCCATTCAAAAGCTGTCTCAGTATTTCCGCTCACCAAAAGATAGTTTTCCCTTGGAGAGTCCAGGAGTTTACAAAGTTGATTGTAGTTGTGGAAGCTCCTACATTGGCCAGACTAAACGGACTGTTTCATGCCGCATAAAGGAGCACATTAGGGCGGTCAAGAACAATAATGACACAAAGAAGTCAGCCATCGCTTAAAATCTTTTGGAGTCGGGGTCAAACCACTGGATCGAGTTACATAACCTTCAGATACTATCTACAGAACGCCACTACATACCATACATATTGAAATTATCAAATTCAAGAGCTTTAATCGTGAGGATGGGTTTAAACTGTCGAGTGTCTGGAATCCACTGGTACATGTATGCGAAAACCGAAGAAATATCGTCCCTAATACGCGAGGTGATACTGTTAGTGTTGTGTGTCGCGATCGAGTTACTAACGAAAGTGTGAACCACTTTTTTCTTACGCGCGACACCAGTACCAATGGTACTGGTGTCGCGCGTAAGAAAAAAGTGAGAAAGAGGGTAGACCAGCTTGTCTGTCTGTAAAATCTAATCCACCCGCAGTTACTTCCGTTATTCGAGTTCAAGGCGCTTGCAACATTGCCGATATATCGGGAACTCAATATAAATAGTTTATACCTCTTAATACAGACTTCAAAATAAGTGTAGGTATTTTGGTACAAACTTTTTAATTACCTTATAAAAAAATATGTAAGTATATCTAGCTGCATCGATATAAAATTAAATTAAATATGCCAGGAATAATTTCTGAAAATCCTGCTTTTTGACAAGCCTTTTAAAGTTGTGATATGTTAATCCTTACAGTGCAACGAAAGCCAGATATGGAATAAAATAGTGCGCATTATTTTCGTGCAAAACGGCTTTGTCCCATCCAGTCACTGGGATCGAACCTGTAACTCTAGTTGTAGCCGACCCAAGAGAACTGATGCTACTCCTGTCGTTTTGTTTGCTGCAAGCAGTTTCTAATAAGACTTTTCTTGTTCTGACGTAAATCCAGTTATGAGCTCCGGGGGGCGGAGTCAGCAAGTCTGGTTAAACAGCCCCATTCAAATAAGATACGGGCCAGTCACATTTTGTGCTGTGGGTATTCTTATACGACGAAGCGTTCCAGCCTCATATTCATTAGGTGACAAATGTCCCACATCGACCGAGAGCGACGTGCGGGACTTCTTGCCTCACGATTTTTGTCGTCCAAAGAGCGCAAGTAAGATGTCGCCCGATTTCTCCTCACGTCCTCGACATGCCTAGCGACAAGTTCGCTCCCGCCTTCGTTTTCTAAACTATCACGGCTAAGTCTGGCTTCCGCCTAGCGCCTCTAATTGTGGATAATGTAACTATTTTACGATATGATCACTAATGTTTGACCACATCATGAAGTAGCCGTGCGTTTAACTGTTCATATCGTCCAATGCCAATCACTGATATGGCCAAGCCATTTCACGATGTCAGCGATAATTACACGAAATAAAAATGTTTCATGATGCAGCCAAACATTTCATGGAATGATCAATTTTACAATATCGCCACGACAGATACATATTTGAACTGATTTATTACAATCAGATCATTCAATCCTTATTCAAATTAGTAACCATCGACATGTGGGTAGTTATAAACTAAAACAAACTGAAAACTGCTTGTTCGATAAATTATTTATTAAACGTTTTTAACAAGACATCTGATCTTTTCAATGTTTATGTTCCGTTCTTTTAGACTATCTCTAGAACAGAAGCGTGCAATATTATTTCACAAAGTGACATTACGATCTGTCAGTTTACTCCGTCTCGATAAAAAAAAAACGACTGTATAAATAATACTCACTTTTCTTTGCACCAGTACTTTTAAAAGCCACGAGCTAGGGCCATAAAGTCGACTCGCTCGACGCTGCGGTGATAACCCTCATCATCATCATCATCATCATCATCATCCGGAAAACGCCTACAGCTAAACATAAGCCTCCCCGATAGACCACCACATAGAGTGGTTGCTAATGCAGAAGCTCCCCGAAACTTTCACCAGGTCTGAGGTACCAGGCCTCTGGTCTGGGATGTAAGGGAGTACAAATAACACCTGAGTGCTCCAACTCAATCTCACCTGCTCGAGATACGCCCTGCCAAACAACAAACGAGGCTCTGACGACCTACTGATGGCGGTATAACCATCCAAAACTTAGCGTACCTAAATAACACTGACTGGTGACGGGCAGCAGCGTCAGCGGTGCAAAAAGCTATGTTCTGCGATCGCCAAACCACCTGCCCAGCGTGGCGATTATGGGCATTAACCTCCCAACATGATTTTGGCATGACGTGAGAGAGGCCTATGTCCAGCAGTGGACATAGGCCTGAACATGGTACATGGTACCAGGCCTATGCTGCGTCTTCCAGTCAGTCGTCGCCACTTGAGCACATTCCTTCCCAATGGTTATCTGTTCCACATGCTATGTGGGCTACCCATTGCCACTTCAACTTGCTAATCCTTAGAGCACATACATTAGGGCCAAAAAGGTTTAAAAAAGAAGTTTACACCGCCAAACAAACGAGTGAAGCATAGCAAATGGTGGTTGCGCATGTGTGAGTGGATAATTTGTGGTGATTTGTAGTTGATACACAATTTCATCACAAAATACTACATTGATTTTGATTTTTCTTGTGTTTGATATATTAAACACGAAATAAGTTTGAGATCTAGCTGCGATGTGGTGGACAATCGGCATAAAATTGTTTAAGTATGTGCGTGAGGCTTGTGCGTACGAGCGGATGAGCAATTCTTGGGTGCTTCAGTTTCGATTTGGTGGTGTGATCTCCATTATTTTTAAACTTTCTTTTATAGGATTTTTTGTGACACTGCAATTATTATAGGCAAGCCTGATAACTTACCAACAAGAGGAAGACTGCTCTTCCACTTGTCCATGCTTTGGCATATTTCTTAGTCAATGGCTCTCTTAGGGATAAGATCGCCCATTATACCAAATTTTACAGCTTTTTTTGGTTTTACTCTTACGCAGGAGTCCGCCTAGGGCCTGAGGAAGTACCACACCTTTGTCAGATATTCAACTGCCAATCAGTACTGTGTAAATATTTCTGTTTCGGTTTGACGGGCGATGTTTCCAGCGAAATTACTGGACGAGCTCGGTGCAGGGACGCGCACGATTTTGCAAGCAAAGTTCTTGGTGGCACTTCTACTATTATGGACAGTGACGCTCCTGCTCTACTCATCACTCAACTAAATAAGAAAGATCTTATTCTGTATTTTTTTAAGTAGGGTACATCAGGAAATATTGCACATGGCTTATATGCCAGATTTTACCAAAGTACTTGTAGCAACTTCATTCACAGTCAGATCCCTTGTTGTACCTAGCCTGGTGGAAGAGGTAGACAAACGCTCAAACTATAGTCCATAAGCCTGGTGGCTCGTTTGTCTACCTCTTGTAGACAAACGCTCAAACTATAGTCTATAAGATCGATACAACCATTGATGAATTGAAGTGAGGTAACAACACTCCTTCGCAGCACAAAGCCAACATTATTGTTTAACAATCTTCAGTCTGAATTCGCCCACTGCTACACATATATCACTGAACGCTATCCTCATCCAGTCTCTGGCATATTGTTTAACTATCTTCAGTCTAAATTCGTCCACTGCTAGACATACATCACTGAGCGCTATCCTCATCCAGTCTCTGGCATATTGTTTGACTATCTTCAGTCTAAATTCATCCACTGCTAGACATATCTGAGCGCTATCCTCATCCAGTCTCTGGCATATTGTTTAACTATCTTCAGTCTAAATTCGTCCTCTGCTAGACATACATCAATGAGCGCTATCCTTATCTAGTCTCTGGCATATTGTTTAACTATCTTCAGTCTAAATTCGTCTACTGCTAGACATACGTCACTGAGCGCTATCCTCATCTAGTCTCTGGCATATTGTTTAACTATCTTCAGTCTAAATTCGTCTACTGCTAGACATACGTCACTGAGCTCTCTGGCAGCCACCTTGACCTTTTTCTCTCCACCTTAACCGCCCAGCGGCATATACTTAAACCACAGAATTAATAATAATACTATGCCCTAAAGAAATCCTATCTATATGCCGTAAACCATGTTTTGATATAGATGTCTCCACTCTAGAACTCGTTTACCTTAACCATAGCGAAGAAATATTTTTTTTATCCCAGATTACTATGATTTAGACCTTTTCATTTCCTATTAGTCTACACGAGACCGAATTCTAATGTTTCAAACAGATCCGAAAATTGACAGCAAGGTTGAAGCAAGCTGAAGATAGGTGCTATTTACGCGCATGCGTGACCGCGTGTCGCGGAAATGAAAAGGTCTATTCTATTTTATTTGTAATTTTTATGCTTGAAAGTCGACACAAGAGAAACGGATGCTACAGTACCTTTTAACTTTTCTTCACTCTCCAACATTAAAATAAAGTTAAACTAATAATTATCGGCCATCCATCGCACACAAAACTGGCATTTAACACCTCCACTGCTTCCGTCCGGTCGTTTAGACCCTTGGGCAAAATGATTATACCATGTAATAAACCACGTAAAGGAACTGACAATATATCATTAGAGGGTTAGATCGCCTTAGGTATGGAAATAAAACAATCAACTTTGTAACTTTTTATGTATTGTGGAAACATATTTACATATTTTGCAGTCAGCGACTCAAGAAAGATATAAAAGTCTCGTAAAGAAAATGTATTGTAAAAATAGACAATATTAGCACTTTTAGAAGTCAAAAAATAGACATCTCATGAACAAGGAGAAAAAAAGACTTTTTGAAAAGGCCAAATCAATAAGTAAATAATGCCATCCATAATTTGTAATTTAAAAAGGAAATAACCTTCTGTTCTGACGGTGCTTCGGATATACGCCCGTTTGAGAAGAGAGCACCAACTACAGACTACAGGGATGTAATTTTTGACAATACTCCTTTGTTACAGGTTACAGAAAAAAAAAGTCTAATATATAAGTGCCAATAAGAGGCAAGTTATTCGACCGCCCAGATAGAACATTGGCTAGATACTTAGGCAAAAATACAAAAATATACTTGAGTATATATACGCTTTCACGCCTTAACTACTCAACCGATTATGATGAAATTTGGCACACACATTGTCAGGGCCACAGAAAAGGACAAATAGACACATAATTTTTTTACGAAAAAATATTTCTTTATGATTTTGTATGGGAATTACCAATCGATGTCAAAGTGACAGGTGTAAAAGTGATAGGTGTCAAAGTGACAGGTGTCAACGCGATAAACTGTAGCCCGCGCGGACGAAGTCGTGGGCAATAGCTAGTATAAAATATAAATAACCAGGCAATACTAACGCAGTTATCCCATACCATGAAAAGCTGATCATTCCTAAAACAACAACTCTTGGGCACTCGTTAAAGTTTTACAAGTATAATGACAGAACTAACCCGTTAGTAACGGAGTTAGATTCCAGAGCCAGCTCACCCATAAAGGGTAAAATTGACCATAATGATTATACCATCTACCCATCTAATTGTCTATGCGTATCCGTGGTCAGAGATACCATCGGACTGTTACGACATTTTATAATTACATGACGAGCATTTTTATTGTTATGTCTACTGCAAAATTAACATATCTTGTTAGTTGTAGCTATAAAAAGTCTAGGAAATGTCATAAAGTTAAGGTAGGAGTAAGATTATGAAATGTATTGGTTTATTATTTAATAATATTCATAAAAAAATATTATTATAGGTTAGGTACTTATTTCAGTAAGTCTCAGTTTGTTATTATATAGTAAAATCAGGAAAATTAACTCAAAAATGGTGACATACTTTAAGCAAAGAAAGTTTCTAATAATAATAAAATATAGCATTGTTTATGAACTAAACAATGCCTGTTTTTTTCATTGTAGGACAGTTATGGTCCCGACCAACGATTGTTTTATTTTTTTTTCAATAATAGTACCCGACCAAGGCGGTTTTCCGTTTAATGTCTACAGCAGCGCGTGCTAGAGCGCATGCGCGCGCATTCGCAGTAGATTGCTGGACTGTCATAGATAAAGTAGTGTATGTATGAAACGGCACATAACTAGGTATAAAAACACATTGTTTAAGTTCATTTATTTGCAAGTAGGTAGTTTGTAATAGGTATTTAATTATTAAACTGTATTTCGTTATACAGAGCACACGTGGAAGATTCTAAAGATGTAGGTTAAACTCTGGTATCTCCGGGTTAGGTATAAGCACGTGGCATTGCTACCCTGGACCTGAAATTTAAAACATTGGTCACTTCGATTCATTTTATTAACTAGCTGTGCCCCGGTTTTGTCCGCGTGGTAATTTTTCTGAAACTATCATTAACATTTCAACTAGAAATACCTTTAAAGTACAATATACAACATCTTTCAGCCGGTAAATAGTTTTTATCGATTGCTCGGTTTCTACACATCGAATTAAGATACCATTTATCTCAAAACCTAAGCTATCGAACAGAGAAAACTGTATCGCAAGAGGTGCAGTATCTTTCACGTGATCCACGAACATACAGATAGACACCATTTAAATAAGATATATTTTTGTTCAGTAGCTTATTTTACGTTCCTGCCATTTTTTATCATCATCATTGTACAGACTTGGTTACTTACTGCTTTATTATAAGGTATAGATAAGCGACTTGCCAAATTACATGTTAATTTCTACATTAAATATAATTATCCATAATTTCTACGATAAATATAACTATCCTATATATCCATTGTATATTGCTCAATTTTCTTGCGCGACCACGATGACTGGTAAAAATACTACCTAGCTTTAAGTCCTCTATGTACTCCTACGAGTATTTATCTATCTATACTTATAATAAAGCAATAAGTTCGAAAAATACTGTACAAAAGAGTCAAATAAAAAAATATGGTCTAGAGTACTTAAAAAAAACTACTGAAACGGTTTTTTTTTTTTTTTTAGATCGTGTCTTTCTGACTGTTTGTTTGTTCACGCATCACGTAAAAACTACAGGACCAATAGCGATGCGGTTTTCAGTGTTAAATAGATTAGAGTTTGACTTAAAAACAATCAAGTGGTAATTGGTATCTCAATCCGATGAGTAGAAGCTGAGCAATCAATGAATAAAATTTTGACGGAATTTTGATCAAATGTTAGTATATTGTTATTTTAGGTCCTGAAATAGCACTTTCGAGTACTTTTAACCAAGAGAAATGACCACGCGTGCGAAGCCGCGGTCACAGCTAGTAAATAAATAATACTTTCGGACTACTAAGCTTGTACTTATTTCCAACAGTCACTAGCATTTTTTCAAAGCTTGCATAAATTGTATTATCCTCACTATCTATTACATTAAAAAACCAGGAAACGGAACAAGCGACAGCTGCGCGTGATTTTTTCTAAAGAAATAACGTAAGCAAATGTCGCCTTCATTTGCATAATATAAAAGTGTTCGCTTTCAATCCGCGGCAAAAACTTAACCCTTTACCGACCTTTCTATTATTTTTTTCCTTTTTGTACGTCAAAGTCCGTTGTCGACGTGGGCATAATTAGAATTACGCGCTCTTTGTACGGTGTGTGTCAGTTTTTGTCGCACAGATGCGTGCGAGTCAGGAAGTGGTAAAAACTGGAAACAGATCGAAAGTGGAGGGTTAGATTTGTAAAAAATGTAGGAACGGCTGGCAGTTTGATGGCGATGAGTGAATGAAATGCGTAGTATTTATCTATTGTCTATTTTTAAAACAATATGAATGCAAATCAAAAATAAATGAGATGCAAAATTATTATTAGTTTATAGGCAGGGCAGTGTTGTTATCCTAAAAAAAATGTATCACAGAATTATTATAACATCGATTAGGTACTTGTCAATTTTACATCTACGTATAAGTACATAAGTTACAATAAATATATGTAAAAAATAGTTAAAATGTTTATTTCCTGTTTCTATCACTATCGATAAAGATGTGTCGATGATTGCAGACGCCATTCGTTGAGCCTGTAAATAAATTAAAATTCATAATAGTTGGTAAATGTAAGTGCAAGGTATGAGAACAACAATGAGATGAGAAAAAAGTTATTTCGCATGGAAAAAAGGAAATGTTTGAAAATAAGAAATATCTAGTATAATTTCGTGATGAGCCATCGTCAACTCGATGAGTCTGAACACCGGTCAAGGTATTTCGACAAGATAGGTAACGCTTGACCACGTGATTAATAGCCGTTTATCAGTTTAAATAATTGATCATATTCAAGTTAGTTTCAATAACAAGACAAATTCAAAAACTAAAATCTACACTACACTCGGGTAAAACATTACTTATGACTCTTGCGATAAAGACAAATCGATTGATACCTCGCTTGTGAAAATCGGACCAATAGGGGCGACAATGTGGTGGGACATCCACAAACCCACATACTTAAATACCTACATACATACATACATACATACATAGACTGTTAAACTCATTACCTTTCCCTTGCTTCGCCGTAGTGGGCTAAAAATTATTTGAATGATTGTTTTCGTTCTCTCAGTAATTATTAACGTCAAACCTGTAAATACGTGAGACGTTTTTTTCTTCTTTTGTCCACGGAATTATCCCTGAAATCTAATAAAAAATATTAGCCTATGTTGAAGTTTAAACAAAATCGGTTCAGTCGTTCGGTTTGCAAAGCTATACAATGCACAGTTCTTTTTTCGGTTTCTAACGCAGAAAAAGTTCGATCTGCTGAAACAAACATGGAAACGCTCCATTCAAAGACACAATTATAAACTAGATCCAAAGCGAAAAAAAAAAGAAGGAATATTTTTTAATTTGTTTTATAAAATAATCTGCCTGATGAAGCCCAAGATAGGACAAGATGGAAAGACAAACACGCGGGCCTTCCGCAGGCCGCAGCTATTAATTATAATAATTTCTTACTAACCTTCATATAACTTAAGTCAATTACTAACCTAACTTCTCATTCTCCGTAACCCTGAGAACATGTTCAATCATCGGCCGCATGCAAACAACAATGAATCAGAGAAAAAGTTACCAATAAAATTATTAAATTACACATTTCATTGTGTTGCTGATTTGAATAAATTATAATCACAATAGTTATTCAAATTTGTTCCCAAGGAGCTCACAATGTAGGCAGGTAACAATGTGTCAGATGCGGTACGTCGTAGGGTTAAACCCTTTGACAGGTAGCTGTCGATGGTTAAATTTATGGGTCAGGTGTTAGATTTCGTTATAGGTCCGAAATAAATCGTTCGATTTAATTTTGAATTAAGTCAAAGCTTGAAAATAATAAAATTCGTAAGTGGAAGAAACCTGGAAAATTTGGTATATGCACAAACCAAATAGTTATTTAAAAAAAGGAGGTAACCTCTAAACACGATAAAATAATAATAATTGGCTATTTAAATTAGTTTTAGTTTTTTGTAATATGTACTTAATAATAAAAAAAAACAAATTGATGACGATACTGAATACTCCCTTTTCAGACGTGACTTTTCGTTTTCTGTGAAGAATCGAATCGAAGTCTTATTTTCACTTGTACCTATATTTTACCTGAAATAATAACAAGCAAAATTTAAAAAAACAATTTGAAGAAAGGCTTTATGAGCTTATTAACAGAAAAATAAAGTGCATTTTCATTTGTGAGCTATCCTTAAAGTGTCAGCTGGATAGCTAATAGGGAAGTGCTCGAAATTTGAATTCCAGGACAGACAGAAATACAAAGATAGATACACAGATAGATATATACAAACATAGATAAATACAAGTGCAATTAAATAAAAGCTTTTAAAAATATGACATTACTGTATTAGATAGTACCTACATTAATTATGCCTTCTAACTATAAATTAGAACTTCTAGAAAATACAACTGAAAATTGATTGACAATGGACAGGTGCCAAGCACATACCTACCTAAAATCAAATTATTAGATAATGATAACAACAACTTTTCAGGAGCTCATGAATTGCACAGTCACTTATCAGACTAAAACACTTTCACGCACGCCCGTTTACTTCTAACTTTCATGAAAATTCTCAAGAAACCCTAATTTTAAACAAAAATAAAGAATTACTGTTCACAAAATGGCGCGATACAAGACAAGCGGATTGCCGCCATGTTGGTTATGCGCAAAATCCATGCGCAGTGGACCAAAAACTTACTACCCCATTCGGACTCCACTGTTTTCCCGCGCATTCACCCACGCGATTTACCAAAATTCTATTCCAACCAACCAAAAATGCGCTCTGTGTTTTACATGTTAGAAGTCATTTTCTCTCTAATTTTTTGGTGAATATTTTTGTATTTAGGTACTCAGTGATAGAAGGTCTTTAGTAAGTTTGTGCGAAATTCAAATATATCTATTCCACAATGGCATAAAATCTATTTTTGCACAGCACTCATGCGATTTACAGGCTGAAATTTTAAAAATTAACTCTGTTTCCTTGAAGCCAAGGTTAATTTTTGAAGTGGTTAAATTAAATTGAAGTTTGATGTGTTAGTTTCGTGTTGGTACAGAAGAATACCTTGTTATAAACTCGCATGTGTTAGTATTTGATAAAGAAAGGGTAACGTCATAACTGGATGTTGAATTTTTACCTATGAATGTGACATTCGACGAAATAAACGTGAATATGCGTGTGTGCGTGCGATTAGGATGGGAAAGTATGTGGTATCGATTAGAATTTTTAATACAATTTAGGCCCAAAAAACCCATTTAGGAATCAATTTTTTTATTTACTTACTATCAAACATATTAGAGGTTTGTTCGCAATTATAGACATAGGTTCGTACATACTACAATCAGACAGATAATCAGACAGACCAATCATTATGTATTATATTCAAGTATGAGTTTTAGAACGTAGACAAATTAGTCAGTGTTCTAAAATGTGATAATAAAAGTTATTTATTCAACTTACTATATTATTATTATAAATGCGAAAGTTTGTGAGTGAGTGAGTGTGTCTGTGTATGTTTGTCTGGTTTTAACGCTGAGACGGCAAAACGGAGTTTTATTGAATTTTGTAAGTATGGAGATACTTTGGGTTGGTTCTGGAATAACACATAGAATACGTTTCATCATCATTATAAACGCGGGAGAAACCAGGAGGCGCAACTAGTTTATCATAGAAATCATCATCATCTGCTATTTTTTTTTATGTTAGGCCGAAGTTAGACTTGGGCTTCTTTCGAAGTAAAAGAGACGGAGTTAAGGGCCGATGCATGGATTTGATCTGGGTGAATTCTGATGATCGTGAATAATTTGTTTATTAGTGTACTCTTTATGTTAATAAGTTAAACACGCGTTTTTGTCATAGCTTTTGTATAATTTGAAATTAAAATCACATTCGAATTTCAAAGGGCACTCTTTTTAATTTATCCCGTCTTATCGATATCAACGTCTAACTTAAGTGGCACATCTCTACTTGAAAACTCGGTACGCTAGCGTATTTTAATAATATTCATTTTTCCATGTCACTGGTTCTCGGTATTCTATGAAATACTCCAAGAATGTAATAAAATGTACCAAATGAGAAATGTTAACAAACGAGAACGAGTTGTCAGGTCTTTAGACGCCTATTTTGTAAGGAATTGTTAACTATTAGAAGTACATTATTATTAGATTAACTAGCATAGATAATGGTGGGATTCAATAGCAGTTTATACTTGTAGCAGCTCAAGTTGGATTAGGGAAGAATAAAATAAAAGGTATTTTTCTTAGAATCAGAAAAGTAGTTATTCCTCGTGTCACATTCAGCATAAATGAAATAGTTATTTGTTATCTAAGTAACAAGGCTAAATAAGGCTGCAAAGTTGTTTTCTGGCGCGAGTACCTACTTGTATTGAATCCTGAGCGTAGCCACAGAATAAATAATAGTACAAGGCGTAGCGAGAATTTCAAAGGTACGAGACGCAGAATAACTTTGCTGCCGTGTGAAACACACAACTTTATACCTCACTACAGCGAGGAAAATACTAGGTGCAAGAAAAACAACTTAAATAATATATTAAATGAGTGTAATCATATCATAATAGAATCGAATAGGATCGAATATAATAATAATATTATATAAATAAAAGTATTAGTGTATTTTCAGTCCGCCAATATAGAAAATTATTGAATAGAAAGGTTCGAATTTTAAGAACTCTTTCTACGCTAGCGGATAAAATGTACTTTTGCACTTAGATTTTGAATGATAAATAGAATCTTTCCGAGTTTGTGAGGTGAAATGGTAATTTTCGTGTCAAAACTCAGTCTACTTTATTATGAGGAACTAGGCAAGCCAGCGAAAGAAAGTATACGATCTCACCTGATGGAAAGCGACGATGTGGCGAATGTATATCTTGCCTAGTAGAAACTATTCACTTTAAATTTTACTGGAAACACAGACGAGGGCTAAGCATTCCACTAATTTGTAGTTCTTATGATGAAAGAAGAGTATCGCTTCGTTCTTATGCGTGGTATTTCTGCCATAAAAGGGTGTCGCTTTGTCGATCGTATGGTCGTGAGGTGGCGGAATGGAGATACGCGAATCAGGTTGTGCAGTTATTGCACACTCTCCATAGTGCAATCAGTAGAATACATAAATTTATCAATTTAGTCTTTGCCGAAATATTATATTTTGTCTAACAAAAAGAGCTCTGATTAATCAAGAATTGACTTGAAACCGATAATATTTATAAGTGTAGAAGTTCACCAATATTAGTGGTCCAATTAATTTCCATCAAATAGTTCACTCTCTAGAAGACTGACTAATACTTCATTCGCATTATAAATATCCCTTTCTCAAAACGGCTCCCAAATAGTAAGTAAACCCCTATCTTAGTAAGTGGGAGTCATAAATAAAAACAAATGGCTTGAACCGCTTTTCGAGTGCTGTATAAGTGCGTGGCAGTATGGGACCTTCGTACCAGGTGCCTGAGTCATTCATAAGTGACTCATGAGAGGTTATATACGACTGATAGTCTGTGACTGTTAATAGCTGTGTAATGAGGGGGTATCTAAATGTACATGCCGTCATATTTTATACGTTTCGCTTTTGCAGCAAAACAAGAACCTTGTTGCACAATTTGTATTTTTTTCTGTGTATGTTCACTGATATCTCGTGAACTTCTGAAACGATTTGAGTTTTTTCCCTCAGAGTGTTCCTCTAAAAATTTTGCCACTATTAGTTCAGTAGTTTTCATTTATACATTATTTTAGTTATGCCTTGAGTAAACCATAAAGTTATAAAACCATCTGAAAATCAAATTTATCATACAATACAATATAATAACTCTTTATTGAACACATTACAATAAAAAAAGAACTTAACAGTAATGATATATAAAATCTAATGTTGTACAATAGGCGGCCTTATACAACACTAAGATATACATACTTACATACTTGTATTATTGACTTCAAACAAAGGAATACTTTTGCATATACGTACGGAATATGGCAAACACGAAACAATATTATGTAACTGTACAAAACTGCTAGAGTTAGATTCTATTTCCATAGAGTACCTACGTTTGAAGTATAGGGTCACCATTAATTAGCGTAGTAAAATTTACGCCCTATTAACTCATATTCTACTCATATAAAACGCATATCTCGAGAAAACACGTAAGTTGTTGTACTGTTTCTGCTTATACTGCGTGTTGTGCGAAAAAGTAATTGATGGTGAAATGTCAGAAACAAAACTCTACACATTTATAGTGGCCCTGAAATTCTCCGCTTCAACGCGATCCTGTTCCGTGTAATTTTAGAGTTGAGATACTTTTAATAAATGCTTTTATCGAGTCTTTTTAGCAACGATACATATTAACACATCACATCACAAATCACCTAAACATTATTCATGACAGTCAGCATGTTTGTACATTTTTTAATATAATGATAGAAGTGAATATATTTTTCTCCTTTTTTATTGTAATTAACTAATAAACCCTAGTATTAAGCTTAGTTACATTGATGATTTCATAAAGTAATTACAATAATTATTTCATTATTATTTTTTAATTGATTTTAAATCAATTTCATGTTATAAAATATGAAATAACATTCACTGGCAGATAATAATATGAAACAAGCACAAATTAAAAAAATATATAACCCCCGACATCTTGATCACATCAGTTTTCAAACATATATCTAAGAACCATCTCGATCACATTAGCTTTCAAACAAAAAACCGCATCAAAATCGGTCCATTCGTTTAGAAGCTACTATTTTCACTCCCTTTTTCTCACCTCTCCCCTCCCCCTCCCCATATATCTAAGAACCATATCGATCACATTAGCTTTCAACCAAAAAAAGCCGCATCAAAATCGGCCCATTCGTTTGGGAGCTACGATGCCACAGACAGACACACCCACACACAAACCCACACACACAACATACACAAAACAGATACAGTGATACACACTCTAAACTTATAACACCCGTCTTTTTGTTGGGGGGTTAAAAAAACGACCTATCATACCAATAAGTAGAAGCAATAACAGATAGCAACGTATACACGACTCGTGACGTTAACACACTCAACAGTGATCCGTGGGGTCGGCCATATAAGGCGGTCAGGGGAAAATTGCGCCTATGGGCCACCCCGATCATTATACCTGGGAATAAAATATCATGTACTTATCAAGTAGCCATTGATTAACATTTGACCAACATTTGTTTTTTTGAGTTTATTCCAATAAATTATTATAGGAAATTCTCATGATGGCAATCAATAAATTTATGAGCTGTTCCCTTAGTTGTACTGCGATACTTACATAAGTTTTACTTTTACTTGTGCCTGTTGGCATACTTAACTTTTTATGTGCTCATGACACTAATATTAAATTAGACGGTATGCTCCAATAATTTTGAATATGAGACTGCATTATTTAGATGTAGTGGTTTAACCTGTAGGTACGCAACGTAGGCTATACTGATACAAAAATTTAAAGCAGAAAGGTAATGTCCGGTGTCTGTGATAGTTGAAATTGTTATAAACCGATGCGGGATTTCAATATATCATCGACTTTTTCCCCTCCCTAAAGCAAGGAACGGATAAAGAGCATTTGTTTCAGTCGCTACTCGATTCCACTCTTTCTGGCGCCCGAAAATAAGCGCTGAGCTAAATCGACGGACAAATTACTTTCCTTTACTATACAGAGTTTATTGAGCGTATGCTCTGTTTTGCAGCGGATTTAGCCATCGAAAGTGGTTTCAAACTTAATCAATTAAGTAAAATGTATTAATGTGTCATCATTTATGTATTAAGTTGCATTTTTGATTCCAACAAACGAGTTATTAAAGGACCTTGAAAACAAAACCTGAGCTAAATCATCATCATCATCAGCCTATAATTTATCCACTGCTGAACGTAGGTTTCTCCTAATGCACGCCGATCCGAGAATCCTAATGCGAGCTCGGTCTTCAGTTCTCCTCGACCATTTTCTGCTAATTAGACGGAAAAATTACTTATTTTTAGTATGTATACGAAATTTACTTAGCGTATGCTTTTTGCAGCGGATTTGTTGACATCAGAAGTGGGATGAAAGTTAAACCGAGGCTTTCATAAGTCATGTTAGATTTAGTCTTCAGTTCTCATGCTTCCGTCAAAGTGAAGACTTTCCGCAACAAGTTTTATTAGTCAAGATGAAAATGGTCCGCACCCTTAGAACCTATTATCCTTTTTGGGCGCACTGGCAATGACCCTTGGTGTTGCAGATTTTTATTGGTTTCAGTGAACTTTTGTCGTCTTGTAAAGTTCTGGGCGGCACTGCAACTGTTATAAGCAGGCGTGACGCTTACCATTAGGCGAGCGACCTGCTCATCTCATCACTCAAAGAAATAAAAAACATTAATATAAAAAAAACATGTTATCTACACTACTTACCTACTAGGTAAGTAAGTACGTAGATACAAACTACTTTTAAAACATCAAATCTTGTTTACACTCATACAAATTTATCAACACCCTGAAAAAGAAAACATTAAAATTTTCGATCTTTAGATTCAGAATACCAACGCGTCCTTCATCGCTTTTCCAATGCATTTTTGACACTTGTCATGTCTCTCGTGTCACAGCGAAGGGGTGACTTCCCTCACCCTTCCGTTGTGCGAGTTTCCCTTATTTAGGCGTTTGCTTCACATTCTTTGTAGACAACTTTTTTGTTTTGAAAATGTATGCATTGAAAATTCTTACTACGTTTCATCAAATTGATGAAGCAAATAGGTTTCCCTGAGACTCGGTTGCACCCAAAATAAAACTAATTGGGTAAGGAAAATGTGGAACCCGAAGCAGGATTGAACATGTGTCCATAGGAATACCGATCCCGTGATGCATTATATTCAGATAATATGCTTGAGGTTGTCAGTTAGGCCAGGAGGTTTCAAGAGAGACCTACAGGGAGAAGGTTAGGGACTTACAGCTGTCCATCAGCAATGCCAAGAACCAAGCGCGGAAAGAGCTGTTGGAGACTCTCAACAGTGATCCGTGGGGTCGCCCATATAAGGCGGTCAGGGGAAAATTGCGCCCATGGGCCACCCCGATCACGGAGAATCTCTCAGCTCAGCTTTTGGAGGAAGTGGTGTCCACACTATTCCCGAGCCGACCGGAGCACGTTGCTCCAGCAATGTCATCTTCGGGAACGGTGTCTAGTGTGGATATCGAGGAAGCTGAGGTTCCGGGAGTGTCACGAGGGAAGCTTGGCGCAGCCATTTTGAGGCTTCGCGCAAAAAATAAGGCTCCTGGACCCGAGGGCATTCCCGGCAAGGCTTGGGTCTTGGCATTAGATGCGCTGGGGGACCGGTTCCGCAGGCTTCTGGATGCTTGTCTGGAGTCGGGACGGTTCCCTACACAGTGGAAGACGGGCAGACTAGTTCTTTTGAGGAAGGACGGGCGCCTCGCGGAATCTCCCTCCACCTACCGCCCCATAGTCATGCTGGTTGAGGCGGACAAGATCTTTGAGCGCATTATTGCTCTCCGCCTCTTTCGACACCTTGGTGAGGTAGGCCCTGACTTGTCCGACGAACAGTTTGGCTTCCGGGTGGGCCGATCGACGATTGACGCTATTAAGCGTGTCAAGGCCTATTCGGACGACGCGGTGGAGTAGGGTGGAGTGGTGTTGGCTGTGTCTCTAGATATAGCGAATGCCTTCAACACCCTGCCCTGGTCTTGCGTTAGGGAGTCACTGAAGTACCATGACGTGCCTACCTACCTCTGTCGTATTGTCGAGGCCTACCTCTCCGAGCGGTACATTTCATACCCTGGGCGGAAAGGCCAACTTCACCGGAGGGAGATGTCGTGCGGTGTTCCACAGGGCTCAGTCCTTGGACCGCTTCTGTGGAACATCGGTTACGACTGGGTATTGCGGGGTGATCTCCTCCCAGGCGCAGGCGTGATCTGCTATGCGTACGCTGGTCATGGCCCAGGGGGACAGGTACGAGGAGGCTGCCCGTCTAGCCACATTGTCGGTGACACAAGTTATCGAGAGGATAGAAATGTTGGGACTCAAAGTGGCGCTCATCAAAACGGAGACCGTGTGTTTTCACGGTCCCCGGAGGGCTCTACCGCGGGACTCCCACATTTCTATCAGTGACACCCGGGTCGAGGTTGGGTCCGGTATGAAGTACCTGGGACTCTTCCTCGACAGCCGGTGGAACTTTCGTGAGCACTTCACTCGCATGGTACCCTGGTTGATAGGAGCGGCGGCGGCATTGAAGCGGCTGCTGCCTAATCTTGGTGGGCCAAAGGCAAGCATCCGCCTCCTGTACATGGAGCACCCATCTGGGTGGAGGCCCTGACGGTTCTCCGTCAGGGCATCCATGTATGCCATATTTACGCCAACATGTATGATTGGCGTGTGAACCTTCGCCTCCGGGAGAAACTCCCCCAACAAGGGCGATTGAAGTGTGGAGGTTCCACGCTCGACGATCCTTACTGGGGAAGTGGCAGGAGAGGCTGGCCCAACCCAGGGCTAGTGAAAGGACAGTCGAGGCTTTCCGGCCAGTCTTAAGGAACTGGTTGGACAGGGCTCACGGGTCGCTGACCTTCCGGCTAGTGCAGGTACTGACCGGGCACGGGTGCTTCGGAAAGTACTTGTACTAAATAGCCGGTAGGGAACCGAACCCAAGGTGTCACCACTGCAGCTGTGATGAGTACACGGCGCAGCATACGCTGGAGGAGTACCCAGCTTGGGTCAGCGAGCGCCACGACCTGGTCGCTGCGGTGAGGGACGACCTCTCGCTTCTGGCCTTGGTAAAAACTAAGTGAGAGATCGTGGAATGCCGGTTCCGCCTTCTGCGAGGACGTGATGTCGCAGAAGGAAGCTGCGGAGAGGGAGAGGGAAATATTTTCCGAGCTCCCTCTTCGCAGAAGGAGAGCCGGAGGTCGGAGTCGTAGGTCTCTCCACGCCCTCCTCTGACCCCCATAACAGAGGCTTGGGTGGCGGACCCTGGGGTTATCCGCTGCCCACTAGATGCCTCGAGGTGGCACGTGCGGTGTTTCCGCGCGCCTCTCAAAGACGGAGATGGGGTGGAGAAACTCCCTCTTCACTTCAACGGGCTGGGGTCCTCCTTCTGAGGACCAACGTCGTCGGGGCCGTGAAAGAGTGCGCAAGCGTCCCCGCAGTCCCGACATGAGGCGTCCCGGAGAAACACCGTGGGGTTTTTAGTCGGTAGTGGCAACAATTGTTGCTGAGTCCGACATAACCCGCTCGACTCCCCCAGAAGCTGGCGGGTATGCGTAAAGGCATTTTCCCCAAGCCCAAAAAAAAAAGGAGGTTTCAAGATAATTCTCTACCAACAAGGACAAATATAGTATTATAATGAGATCGCTGAATTTTCCATTAAAATAATGGTTCAAAGTTGTATATGTATTTATTGCAAATATTATATATCTGAATGAAAACACATGTTATCATGCCGTATAAATATCCGATTAAGTATCTAAAAAAACATGGCAGTAAGGTGAAGTATTTATGAGGAAGTACATTATGTACTTTTTATATAAATAAATAACTAGGTACTTATGTTCTTAATGGTAGGTACCTACTTTACTAGTATGGAATTAGCGATGCGATGTTGGGCAAACGTTATACTAGTGTGTTTTTTAGAATCCAACGATACCTGGTTCGTTCCTCGGCTCCGCACCAATGACCTTTTAAAGTTAGGAGTGGATTTCCATCGCTCCGAGCTTCGAAAGACCCGGCTGTTATCTTCAGATCCTCGGGCAGCCTGACAAAATTGTGACACCTCATACGACAAGACAAAGTACGTGATGCCTTTTTCCGATCTATGATGGCCTGATACTTAATTCGGAATAAAGCCACTACTAAAAAAAAACAATGAATAGTATCGAACTCCTACAAATTTATGATGCTCTGGTATTTTAACGAATTTGAGTATTTTTTGTCCACTGTATTAGTAAAGTTAAATTAAAGTCGACGCAGCGAGACTCGATGCTGCGGTAATAAGCCGTACCTATTGGAATACTTGATATCAACACAGAACGAGCAAACTGATAAACAATAATAGATATACCATAAGCCGCCAACTGCAGTTAATGGTGTACCTCTTGAAGTAGTCCAACAATATGTTAAAAAAAAATATTGCAATTAGGTGGGAACAACTTTGAGAAGGAAGTCAACAGAAGAATTCAGCTGCGTTGAGCAGCATTTGGCAAATTTAATCAAGTCTTCGCATCTTCCATACCTCAGTGCCTGCAGACAAAAGTTTTCAATCAGTGCGTCCTACCAGCCATGACCTATGGAGCCGAAAAGTGAACACTCACGGTTCTCAACTACTATACTATGGAGAGAGCTACGCTTGGAGTTTCTCTAACGGACAAGATTCGTAATGAAGATATCCGACGGATAACCAAGGTAACCGACATAGCTCTTAGGACAGTAAGCTAAAGTGGGAGTTGGCTGGTCACATTTCCTAAAGAACCGATAACCGTTAGAGTAGACGAAGTTCTCGAGTGGAGACCACGTTTAGATAAACGTAGTGAAGGACGCCCTGCGGCCAGGTGGAGTGACGACCGACCGGTGAAAAGCGGCCGGAAGAATATGTATGAGACGAGCTGATGACTGAGCTCAGTAGCGTTCATTAGGAGAACCTACGTCCAGCAGTGGACAAGTATAGGCAGATGATGATGATGAGGTAACTCAAGTGTCCTAACTTCAACACATTTTATTATTGACAGTCGTTACCTAAGCCATGTCAGAGGCTCTCAGGCGGCCTGGCAAACTCTGACACCATAGGCCAGCACTACAAACAGCCTTTCCTATTATCATTGTATTACGTTTTATTTTGTAAAAGGAAACTTCAGTAGCTATATAATAGAAGCCCATAACTTTCCAATATGAAACAGTCATTCGTATCAATTCAGCTTCGGCTAAACTCGACCTAACTAAATTTCCCGATAGTGCGCTTGCAAGATGGCGGAAGCCCCATGTGTGGCGTGCGTGTGTGCGCTTGTTATCCAGTCACTCTTTCTACCATATTTCCCATTCGTTTTGACAGCCTACATGGTTCTGACGAATTAGGATGTAAGTGATTGTTTTTATCGGATATTTCTTTTCAGTGAGTAATTAAATAATAGTTTTCATCCGCATTTTTTGAAGGTGGTCCTGTTTATGTAAGAATGCTTACTAATTTTCTTTGTATCTATCTTTTATCTATCTATAGTTATAATAAAGCAGTAAGTAACAAAAAGTCTCTACAATGAACATAATTAAAAAAAACGGTGAGAGACTTAAAATATTCTACTGAACAAGAATACATACCTAAAACATTTTTTTATGTTGTCTTTATGTCTACATGTTTGTTCGCGCATTACGCAAATATTTTTGGACCGATTGCAATGCAGTTTTCACTGTTGAATATCTTAGATTTTGACCTAAAAGCTGGTGTATTTCGTATCTCAGTCCGATGAGTAGAAGTCGAGCAATCGATAAAAACCATTTGACGTCTGAACGGAGTTTGATGATATTGGTAGTTTTGGTTTTGGGATTACAAATAGGATTCTATCCCAGAAACTGACAACCACGCGGGCAAAACCGCAGGCACAGCTTGTTATTTAAATTTTTGATTAAACTATATTTTGCGATTGAGGGCTAGCTATAATGGTGGAAGCTTCTTAAGCTCTTTTTGCCATATTTCTAATCAGCAACCCACTTCTGATAAACTGGTTCTTAGTTAAAAGGTGAACGAATTTTATTTTTCCTGATGTTCGTTTCTATTTCATATTTATTTTTCAGAAGGAAGTACGTGTTGTACACTCATGTCCCATTTTTTTAAATAATTTACATAATTACAGCAAATAACACCTAAATATTATCTATATACAACATTGCAAATCCCAGCAATAGTTTTATTTATTATTGTTATGATTTTTAAAATATATCTATAATGCGTTTTCTAACATCAAACGTTCGTTTATAAAACGAATAGAATATTATTACCAAACGCATCTTAGAGATCGTGACGTCCTTAAAGTATCATGACGTGACGTCCCCATTCATGTAAATCGTAAACACGTATGCACATTGGTCATATTTCATATAGTAACATGTGAGAGAATATGGGTCTGCGTTTCAGGCCTGTATTATTAATATTGAAAAGCGGTGTGTGCCGACTGACAACGTGTACACTTCTCAATCCTACGACAACTGGTTAAAAACCATTGCAAGTCTTTATAACATAGCATTTTACAAAAATCGACTTCAAATGGATCAACCAATAATAAAAAAGAAACTAATTGAACTTTGATACAATTTTTATGGGACCAATCTGGAGGCCACAATTGACAGAGAAATCGGTGAACATACATAACAAAAATACAAACAGAACTCCTCCTTTTGTGAAGTCGATTAAAAACGGTGAAGGAATACAATGTGAGGAAACCATAACATTTAAAAACATGTGACATCCACCCGTAATGGCCCAGCGTGCAATATGGTCCATACTCCATACTCTCTCTGAGAGAAAGGCTAGCTTTCAGCCGGAGCCGAAGTGTCCCAGCGTAATTCGACTCGTAAAACCCAAAACGACTAACGCACGACGTTATTCCCTGCGTCCCTAGTTCCCCTATCGACCTCTCAAGGGTTGCTTGTTAGACGACAATATGCAGCGATCGTAGCATTATTATTATTTACTGAAACCCGCGAGTTTCCGTAATGTCGAATAATCCGAGTCTCGAGATGTTAAGTTTTAGTTGGCGTTTTCGTTAGTGAGCACTTGTGCTGAAAACTTACGCTGTTTTTGACGTGTACCTACCATCTTTCCTCTCGCTTTCCTGAAATCTACGGGAGTGATTTCGTGAAAAGTGTTTTTTTTTTCTTGTGGTTCTTAGATATACCTCTAAACATTAAACTGACTGACAGTCGCCAGAAGGTGAATGACAAACATAGCTTAGTGACTATATTGTTTACGATGTTTACTTCTCGTGCTTCTAACGAATCCTAAGGCTTAGCCCATTGTAGGGTTAATAATAGGGCTCTAGGTACTGAACCCTTAAAATTACCTAGATATATCTTTGTTTATATGATATTTCTTATTAAGATTTGATCCGTGTCGCCAACACAATTGATTGGTGCAATAATACTGTTACTTAACTTTTAGCCCCTATCCCTTTATTTTAATATCCCAAATATTAACCCATAATATAAACTATGACTGTGTCAAATCGCATCAATATCCGTCAAGTAGTTTCAGCGTGATGCATGTTATTTGACATATTTTTCAACCCCTATCCTGCAGGAAATCTTCATGTTTTTTGGGATAAAAAGTATTCTCTAATATGAACTATAACTGTGCCAAGTGTCATCATAATCCGTCCAGTACTTTCAGCGTGATGCGTGTTCAAGGAGACAGACAGAAAGAAAGACAAAAATTAAAAAATTACTCTTTTTGCCTCTATATAAATAATGAAGCTGTTCTCAATTATAAATTAAAAAATATATTTTATATACTGATTTGGCCCAGTTACAGTTTTATGATAGTATAGATAGCTACATAGATAGATAGATAGACAGATAGATTGTATACCTAGCCGTTGTCTGGTCTGCCGTGTTGAACGCGAGTTCGGGAGTAAATACAAATAAGGGTGCTATAAGTTTAGGGTTTGTGTGTGTGTGTGTGTGTGTGTGTCTGTGGCAACGTAGCTCCCATACTTACGGACCGTTTTTGATGTGTTTTTTCTGTTTGAAAACTGATGTTATCAAGATGGTTCTTAGCTATAATAGGAGGGGGGAGGTAAGAATCGACATGTCCGATATCAAGCCGACCCACAAGGCGTATTGGGGGTTGGCGAGAAAACTTAAAACCGATACCATTAACGTAATGCCCCCTCTCAATAGAATCGACCTCGCACCAGCATTCGAAGACGAGGAGAAGGCCGAATGCTTGGCAGAGAGCCTCGAAGCGCAGTGCATACCCTCAAATGATCACGTCGATCCTGTCCACATCGCCGCGGCGGTGGTGGCCGCGCGAACTTGAACTTAGAAATGCCCTATCCCCGACCGACCCTCCTCTCGAGCCCGTTAAAGCCGCAGAAGTTGAGTCGATCATCAAGGGCCTCAAAGTGTAGAAGGCCCCTGGTGCTGACGGTGTCAGCAAAAGGGTCCTAAAGCCCCTTTCTGTCCCGTTAGTCTATCTCTTAGTTAGCATCTTCAATGCTGCTATGAGAAATCACTCCTTTCCCGACGCCCGGAAGAGTGCCGACGTCATCGGTTGGTCGTCTGGTTTGTACCAGGAAAGAAGGCATTCGAGCCTTCTAGCTACCGCCCCATCAGTCTCCTCAGCTCTCTGGGGAAGATCTACGAGCGATTCCTTCTGAATCGACTCTGGTCCATCGCGAAATCCAAAAAACTCATCCCCGATGGGCCTCTTGCCCTCAGCAAGTGCACCACATCACGGAGCACATTTTCGCAGGTTTCAATAGGAAACCACTCCCCCAAACCACGATAGCCGTCTTCCTAGACGTGGCGAAGGCTTTTGACAAGGTGTGGCACATCGGGCTGATATACAAGCTGTACAAGCTCGGTTTGCCAGACCGTCTTGTGCTTATAATACAGGACTACCTCACGAGCCGGAGCTTCTGCTATCGTGTCGAGGGCGACCGATCCACCGCACATTCCATCAGAGCCGGAGTCCCTCAGGGCTCCGCGCTGTCTCCACTCCTGTTCACGCTTCACACAAGTGACTTCCCCCTTACTCCCAAAGTATTGATCGGTCTCTTTGTGGACGGCACCGCGATTTATTTCACCGGATGGAAACCAACCCAACTTCAGAGAAACATCCAACGAGCGCTCGGAGCGCTCGATGGCTGGTTCCGAAAATGGCGAATAACGGTTAACCCCGAGAAGAGCATTGCAATGCGTTTCACTCACGGGGCTAAACGCTTTTTTCCAACCGACAACCTCACAATCAACGACCGACCCAAAAAGTGGGAAAAGTCAACTAAGTACTTAGGAGTCACCCTTGACTGTCAACTTAACTTAGATGAGCATATCAGAACCGTCCACAAAAGGTCAGCCTTCTTCCAAGGCCACCTCGCGTTACTCCTCGGCAGTAAAAAAATGTCCCTTAGCAATAAATTGACACTTTACAAAACCTGCATCCGACCGACAATGACATACTCGTGCGTAGTATTCGCTCACTCCTCCTGCCTTTCCCTAGATAAACTTCAGATCTTACGGAATAAATTCGTCCGCAATGCAGTACGAGTAGGTGCCCCCTGGTATCAGAAGAACACCGACCTGGGCCATTATTCTCTATGAACAGTCACACGCGTAACGCGTCTCGCAGTGGAATCGTTCGGAAAAGTACGGCAATTCTCGAACATGCACAAACAATTCCACGCAGATATCTTAACGCGGCGCGTAACGTGGCCGAGTGGCGATAGAGAATAAGGTCCCTGCATTGCGATCTCGAGCTTCCCTCGATCCTTCAATACATGAAGGATGCTTCCCGCCGCTACTTTGACGCGGCAGCCCATCACACCAACCCGAAGTCGAAGCCGCGAACTACACGACAGACACGACAGCCCTCCGTAGACGCCCTCGCGATGTCTTGTGATTACGAACCGGCGCGGCGGTGGTTAGTTATTTAAATCAATCAAACGGCTCCTAGATAATTTTTTTCAGGGCCCCGTCAATCACTAGTAACACCAGCGATCGAGGGGTGTTTTGTACTATGTTCCCGTAAATGAGACAACCGTCCAAGCCGAGGTTCGTACCCCCTGGGTGCCCTTGTGCCGGTTGTCAACATTTTAACTTTGGCATGCGACTTCTGCCTCACGCATTGCGGCGGAGCACTTTAGCAAAGGTGAAGCTGTAGAGGCCGGTAAAGGCCAAAGCAATATCATTCCTTAAAAAAAAAGCGTCATGGAAACCGAAATATTTAAAAACAAACGATTTTTGTCCAACCAAACCTTGAACCTTGAATAAATGAAGACGCACACTCGAGATTTTATGAGACTTTTGAGACAACTTTTACAATGCCAAAATAAAGGTTTATACAAGTTACCTGCTCATTATCACACATTCCGAGGTTGGACCTTGTTTTTGGCTTATTTGGCTGGAGTGTATTGCCTAATATTAATAAATAATAAATGACAAGGTATGTTGCACTGCCTGCTAATAATAGCACTGCTTACTTATACCTACTCGTATTAACGTAACGTAAGTACCTATACGAATTTTTAATTGTGATCGCAAACTTGATCGCAAAGCTGTTTTCACAGATAGAAATTCAATATAACGCTCAGTATAGTAGGAGCTAATTTTCTGGCGGATGTGAAGCGCGCTGCGAGTGCGACTTCGCACTGATACAGTAAGGTTCGCAATTATCGCTCGGGGTGCGGCGGGCCAGCGGGAGGGTGTGCCCCGGCCTCTCACCTCTTCAAAGCCCGCTTATACTTAAAATTAGCTATTGCGCAGCGCCTTGCGCCTAACTTCACAGCCGCCATAAAGATTGGTTCCTACTCTAGTAAAGCGATGGAATAGATATGTTCAAACTCAGGTCCATGAACATTTCCATCTGTGGAAAATTGAATAAAATAAATCACGTTTCGAGATATTGGACTAAAAGTTTTTTAAGAATCATGAAGCCCAAGTGATTTTTGAAGCGAGAAGTGTATTTTTTTATAGTGCGTAGACAGGTTTATGTTAAGTGGTGGGCGTTTTACTTAAACAACTTAAGTACTTATCGAAATAACATAGTCTTCAAAATTCCGCTTTACACCCATAAAAGACCACCACAACCACTAAACCACAGAGGTAATCTTAAGTATCACAAGTTCAAAACGAATTAATAGCCACCCTTTAATGCTAACGAACAAAATCAACCCCTAAAGTAACCAGTTAACCTACTAACCGACTAATAAAATACCTACGTCATTTAACCTTGACGCATCCCTAGTTAGTATGCAAAGGCTTTCTTTTAAAATCTGATGTATTAATTTGTAACTCAACCTTTCAAAGGAAAGTCACCTCAATTTAAAAAGTCATAGGAGTGAAAGTCTTTTATGAACGAGTGGGAAATCGTGTACGGTTTTCAAACATGAAAAATTTTAAGATATTATTTCTTTGCACAAATCAGGGGATTTGTAATTTTAACTCTAAAGTTCTAAAACAAAGATTCAATTGGAATCAAAATATTGTGGTCGTTTTGACGTTTTGAAAATAAAACTCTTTTTAGCACGTGGTTCTCGTGACGACGACGTTCGCAATTTGAGTATAAATTAGAACACTTATCTCGTCGCGGTCCCCTCTTCCGTCTCTTTCAGTCGCCATATTGCACATGATACCGTTTCGCTCACACGATACGTCAAGAAGCGTAAGGGCACAGAATAACTAATAGTTAAGGGTAGGGGTGTCGCCACGTCGACTATCTGTATTTTCAGATAACTCAAAACACTCGCTCCTCCAAAATAGGGAGGCATAAATAGAGACACCAATAGTGAAAATGATAAATGTGCGCAATTTTCGGTATAGACTCTTCAATACTCGTATCAATATGAAATGGGGAAAAATCGATTCAATAGGAAGGGTCTTTTCATCCACTATACGATTAGGTATACGATGCGAACGATTTAGTTGAGTCAATTTTGCAAAACATCGACAGTCGATGTTTTCGTTTCACACGGTCAGCTCTCAAATTTAATTTAGTCGCGGAAGCAACAGGTTATTAGCACGGAGCTTTCCCGCCTAACTTTCCGGGCGTTCACTTTTTAAATTCCTCTCTTTCCTTTTCTAATTGGATTGCTTTCTCCCTTGCCCGTGAATGAATGGAACTTGTTGCTCGTTCAATCATTACGCATTTATTTTAAGACTTCGAATTTGGAATGTGTGTCATTGCACTCATTTTTATCGAGGCATCGAACCCTTAAATCGATTTTGTTCTCGATTTAATAAATTTCCGATGGCGTGTCACTTTGAACCAAATTTTCCGATCCCCATTATCGTTTAACCGTAAAACTTATTTTAGCGTATAATTTTACACTAGACCAGATACGGTTCGGGCGTAAAAATTAACACGTTGGATGGTTAATAACTTTCCGCCTATTAGTTCCATTGAACTTTATAATGATAAAGGTCCGATGAAATATTATAAAACTTATTTTTTAGAGTAAAAATGCTCTCTAAGTAGGCATAGGCCACTTACTGATATGATATCTCATTTTATGACAAATTGCTAGTCTCCGCATATCAAAATTTATATTATAATATGAGACGCACAGCGATTTTCTTTGACATAGATATAAGTTTCACAGTCATACGTGGAGCAAAGCCCACACCATATCTTACTCGAAACGCGAATCTACATACATAAATATATTTCTACTCACCACCCAATACATTTTATCTATGTTACCGTTGCCTTACCACTATTATTTATTCTGTGGCCTTACTAGAAATATCGATCGTTAAAAAAGTAGCATCACTATTTTTCGTCCGATTGTATTTTGTTTTTATTCCAATTAGAATAAAATTGAAAATGGAACGGGATATGGAGAGGTGGTTACGTTTGGCACTCGCTCGACGCTCGATCGAGTCTCGCGAGGTATTCTCAAGGGGTGAGCGTAGTTCTTGCGCTTAGATATAAAGAAAGGTAGATACTTATGAAATTCGAAGGAAAAACCACCCTTCCCTATCCTCGCACAGCGCAGTAGATTCGGTTTTCGCGGAGGAAATTGTAACGTACTTTGAGCGGGACATTCGTTCGCCGAACGCCGCATGGAGACGACGATTTTCTCGATTTTCCTTCGGGACGCGTCTCCGTATTCCAAATTTGAATTTTATTTCTTTTTCTATTGCTGTTCGAAATTGAAGTCGCGTCTTTTTTTCAATCTTATTATTCTTCTGAATAATTTGACGTTTAGTGATTAATAATAATAATTGAATTAGTACCGCGCCGCGTAAAACTGAACTTGAAAACTTTTCGTCGTGAATGGATGCGGTAAGACATATTGAATTAAGTTTACAGGAAAGCATATTAGTCAAACAGATGAGCGCATTAATATAATATTTATCGTTATAATATTTTATTTTTGAGATGTACTTGATGAGTACTTACACTGTTTCTATCAATCAAAATCTCAACCTGTGATTAGCAAGTTTTTTTTCATGTTTAGTTATTTCCAGGATTCCGTACGTCCTTATGAAAAATATACGGAACCTTTATAGGTCCTCGTGGTGTGTCTGCCTGTCGGTCTGTCAGATCCAATTTGCTCCGAATCTACTGAACCGATTAAGTTGAAATTTGGTACACATGAATTTCTGTTAAGAAATACTCCAGTCTTAAGAGTATCCTTATTATGGGATATACGGATGATTTCCCTACGCGTCTTTACGAACGGTGTGTCACTTTGCATGAACTTGTACATTTAGATAGTCGCGACGCGCCCGACACGTTAACATAGCCACTTTACAGTAACAAAAAAAAACTTTATAGTGCCATGACATGACACCTTCAGCCCAAAGCCCGTAGGTACTTAGGCCTCGGCTTTATGTAACTAACTTTGCCCACGGCTTTGCCCGCGTGGACATTTATTTGGGGAAAATTATCCTATGTATTCCAGGACCAATATTACATATAATATAGGACAATATACCAAATTTCGTTTAAAATAGTTTTTTTATCGATTCCTCGGCTTCTATTCATTGGATTGAGATTTGAAAATACACCAGTTTTTAAATCAAAATTTAACAATGAAAACTGAATTTCAATCGATCCAGTAGTTTTTGACAGACACGATAAAAAAAAATGTGCACTAATGTGCAGTAGCTTATTTTAAGTCCCCTAGACATTTTTTTTAATAATCTTCTTTGTACAGACTTTTTGTTACTTAGTACTTTATCACAAGTATAGAAGAAGAGAGATAATATATAGATAATAATATTAATAATATCGTAACTGAGTTCTGCAGCAAAATTCTGTAACTTTTGCACTCAATCTTAATTATAACAGACCTACTCACTGACTTATTAACTTTAGGTCAGATGTAGTAAGGTACCTAACTTTGACAATCTATAGTCAGAGAATGGTCTGCACATATACTCGTAGAAGTACCTATTTGACTTGAAACATCATTAAAACCACTCTGATAACGCTCCCATATGGGTGGATTTTTGAGACGGGACAGTAAGGGCAGGTAGGTACCTTAACCGTTATAGTTAAAGGAAAACGTTCCTAGGAGACCTTCCATATCTTTTTGAGATATCCTGAACTGTATTCACAGATTTTGCAAAAAAAATACAGTCAGCAAGAAAATGGTAATTTTACACTAAAACTTTTTTGATGCCAATCGTTTCTTATAAGGATCAAAAGTCTCTATTGGACCAACTGAGGTTTGAGTACTAGAAATGTCAGAATTCGCGATAATCTTTTCCCATACATTTTGTACGAAATTACCTAGAAACGTTTTCCTGTAACTATAACGGTTAAGGTATCTGCCCTTACTGTCCCGTCTCAAAAACCACTCTGTATACGGAGTACCATGACTAAAGAAGGGAACGTCACGAAAAGGGTTATATCGTCTTGCTTTTATAACTCTGTAACTAAAGCTCCATGGATCGAAATTTTGGTGTCATTTTTTAGCTTATATAGTCTGCTCGATGATGTAATACTATTTTTTGTCAAAATGCAGAAGGGGGCAGCACGCACAGAGCAAAATAGATGTTCTTGTGATTCAGTATTACTCCCGATTTAGAAAGGGTAGCGTATGATTCGGGTGTTGTTGTAAAAATCTTGATGAGAACATTCGATTCATTGTAGAAAAACTATAAAAAGCTAGTAAGGACTAAGTAAATTAACAAAAACTTTTTTTTTTAATTCTCGAAATTGGCTACAGCGCCTGGACAATCCGTACTAAAATAATGATTAGCCACATTGTTGGAAAGAAGAAGTTTTGGAGCTTACAACGGTCTCCTAAACTCTAGCACAGAGCGAACGAGAGGGTTCAAGAACCGGATCAACGAGGTGTCGAAGTTTCACGACAAACTAACGGCCGTGCGCCCCGACATACCCCGTTTTTTTTTTGTTTGGTCCTCCTATGTTGAAAAAAAAAACTTGATTGATAGATAAAAGCATACGTTCTAAACCAGAAGCTGATTTGAAATCCAGTTCCAAATGACAATGACATGCCACTGTATTTCGCCCACGGACTGACTGACATTCGTGTCAACTGGTTTCTGACAGCCGTGACAGCCGCCACGCCTTGCTGTCATAATTAATTACGATTATGAGGCTGTATAGCTACTTAATTATTGCCTTTACCACGTCAAACATGTCAATCATTGACTTCACAGCGTTTTAGACTGGTTTTCAGAATTATCTTAGAAAGAAAAATAATACTCTGACTTGCTTGTTTTATGTATGAGATAGTGCTGGCCTCTAGTGTCAGAGGTTGTCAGGCCTTTGAAATGGCTTAAGCCGGGACCGATCGCTTAACGTACCTTTCGAAGCACGGAGAGACGGAAATGCGATAACTAAGAAAAGTCATTGTTCGGAGCCGAGGATCCAATCCGGTATCGATGGATTCTAACATACACTTGTTTACCTCATGACAACTATAGCTCTTATTGCGAAGAGCTTTAGGCACTGAAAGCTGTGAAGGTTGTGGGAGAGTAAGTACCTACCCGGAACTAATAACTAGTGAGAGTTCAGACAGAACTAAAGTATTAAATAGTTTAGTTGAGACCATAGTATATAAGTAAAATTATTATATAAATACAAAAACCCGACTACGAACAAAATTATTGAATACGAGCTGACCGGGCGTTAAAAATAATCACAGTAATATTATAAAGATGAAAGTTTGTATTATGTAAAGGGGTTTGTGTTCGTGTGTGTGTGTGTGTGTGTGTGTGTGTGTGTGTGTGTGTGTGTGTGTGTGTTTGTGTGTGTGTGTGTATGTGAGTGTTTATGTGTGGGTGTGTATGTTTGTTACTTATTTACGCTTAAACGGCTGAAATTTGGTACTACCCCAGCTTATACTCTGGATTTATTTTTCTACTACTATTAATTTATCATTTCTAATTAATGTGTAAAATTTAAGTGACATGGTATGTAATAGGAGTTATATTAATCTCTATTTGGATTTCACCCTAACAAAAGCCAATGAAGTAGGTGTACCTTTCTGTAGTTTCTGTGCGAAAAGTCACTTATCTATATGGATTTTCTCTATTGTAAGTTCTTTCGTTTGTGCTGATACAC
This sequence comes from Alsophila aescularia, assembly GCA_946251855.1. Classification (NCBI taxonomy): domain Eukaryota; kingdom Metazoa; phylum Arthropoda; class Insecta; order Lepidoptera; family Geometridae; genus Alsophila; species Alsophila aescularia. The sequence goes on along the minus strand of OX276374.1, from coordinate 56,159,949 downwards.
AGAACTAAAATTGACATTGTTTCATCTCCTGACGTTAGTCACAGAATAAATAATAGTACAAGTACTTTAGTTCCGTGGACGCTCACTACTGCCAAACTACTGCTATCAGCGCCAAAATGGCGATAGTAAAATTATCTCATTGCTACAATCGACAAAATTACGGAGTAATATGCAGTTGTCTATGGCTAAAAGTACATACCTATTTTAGCCTCATAATATTAGCTGTAATTCCGAATAAAACAAATACATCTAAAAGTTCTTTCTCTCGCGCAACAGAAACATCTGACAGATCAAAAATCGTGAAAACCTACGCGAAGGAGTTATCCCTATCGATTTGTCGTTGCCCTACACACACACACTCATATACACGCAGGAGGGTAAAAAGGTATGAGGGTGGTACCAACTATCGCGGTACACCTACATATACGTATATAGTACGTCGTTCACCCTATCAATAGAATAATGTATGGAAATTCCGTATTATTTTGTGATAGGTTTTCCGAGCGGTGTATCGGAAAATGCTTTTTGAAAACGGTTTTTGAAATGGAATGGAGAAACTGAGCAAGTGTAGTTGGATTTGTGTATTTCCTTTTTTTGTTGAACATACACAAGTAAGCACACTGTCTTTTATTTTAGAGATAATGAAATAATGACAAAATATGTAAGTTATAACTTTAAATTACTATTTAAAAAAAACTATATCCTTATTATAATAGGAATTAGCGCTACACTGTAAGCCACAGCAAATATAAGACGAGCAATTAATCTTTAAGTTAAAGGTTGTAAGTATTTCCACTGGCAACATTGACAACAATACTGAGTAAAAATAATTAAAAAGAAAATCATTGTCCATGCCACAGAGTCGAATAAGATATAACTTTTCGCGGGCAATTGTCTACTTTAATACTTTGTTGTAAGATTTGAATCATCAAAGCGTACTCAAGTCGCTTTTTATGCGTTGGTTAATTTATGGTATGACCAAATGTGGATAAATGGACGCGTAGCTATTCATTTAACGGTAGGCAATAAAATTTTATTTCGTTGTTTGCTATTTAAAAGATGCCTCATAAAGAAGTTGGTTAATCGACTATGATCGCTACTGGCCATTAACGACATTTTACTTTTCGAAATTTGTAAGTTCCGATTTGGAATTTATTCATCACGCTAGTTGCGTTTTATGACGGAGATTGTCTATGGTGAACCGGAGTTATTAGGGTAAATTACCCGATTAATTTGGGAACTTTTGTTTCGTGTTACAAATGTTGCTAGTAAATTTGTTTTATGGTTATTTACGATTCAATTCGAATCCAAGTATTTACTTTTAAGATTAGGTTAGAATTGGTACCGGGTACTTTAACCATGCAAAGGTTTATTATTTTTTCAAAAATGTTTCGTGACAGATCTTACTTCTTTCTGTCAACAAATTCTTAAATTTTCAGAAGGGGCACTATTATTGTATCATCGCATAAATAATTATTTTAATAACTTTAATTTGGACATAACAATAATAATCATAAATTGTTAAAAATATAACTTTTGCAGAAACATGTACAAATAAACGAGGCTATAAGCCAGCTTATAATTATAAAAAAAGTTATCATAATCCTTCCAAAAAAAAAAACACTCAGAAAATAATATTGTGATATGAATACATGTCACCAAATTTTGGCTGTATATTAATTTTGACATACGCGTTTTGAAATTACGCAGCTAGGTAGGTAATCAATCCATTTACGATTTTTTATGAGGTTTCACCACCTGTTTTGCATTGTTTTTATCCGACTGAGGAGGGTTATGTGTTTGGGTTGTATGTATGTTTGTTCGTTTCTTAGGCGCGTCCTACAGCACGGCTTGATGGATTTTGATAAATGAGGTATCATTGAATTCGTTTTATTCACGAGTGCTATAGCTATAGGATATGAAGTGTAAAGAAAACTAATATGGCGGCTTACAGCTGCCATATTGTATTTCTGACGGAACAATAAATTGCCAAATCCTGTCGAATGAGGTATCAAAATAAAGGTCTTTAAGAGACTATTCCTAAAATATAAATTTCTTATACCTAAACAGTAGTATTGCATGCATTTGACATTCAAGCTTAATACAAAATTTACAATTTTAATTTATTCAAGTTATGTAAGTACTTGCAATATGGTATATAGTAGGTACCTACTATAGTCCAATGTTGCAATTGAAACTATTTAAGTAAAGTAAAAATATGTAAGTAATTAAGAAACATTTATATAACATAATATATTATACTTTTATTTTTGCGGGCGGTCAGCTCGCAATGCGTCCGTCCGCTATCGCAGCTGAATATCACCGAAACAGCATGTGAATTGTTCAAAATTTTATGCAATAGTTTTGTTTGCAATCGTTTTTTTATCTTTAAAGAAAGAAAGAAAGAAAGAAAGAAGAAAGAAAGAAAATACATTTATTCAACACACACAAAAATATAAGATACACACACACACACACACACACACACACACACACACACACACACACACACACACACAATAATAATAAGAAAAGCAACTTCCCACATAATGCGAACTAGAAACACTTTGATATAGGATTCTGGGGTAATATTATTAACGAAAGAACCCCACCCCCAACTTGTCAATCGATCAAACATTTGCAAACAGTATAGGGAAAATTTTATGATCGAAATGACTCATCTCTATTCCAAAATATAAGAACAAAAGTAAGTCGTATCCGGTGGTAATAAAGTTGGGTTTGGAATGAAATGAAGATGGTCCTAAGGACGTAATGGATGTTTTTTTGCAATTTGGACATATTTCTCTGTACATAAGAGTCATAGGCGATGGAAAATGTATTGACAAATATATCCAGTTACAAGTTCCATTAGGATATTGTTTATTCTATCCAATTTATGAAGTACTAGCTTCCCGCCCGCGTCTTCGTCCGCACGTACTACAGTTTATCGCGAAAAAAGCATCCTATGTTCTTCTAGGATATTAAAAACCAATGCAAAAGTAGGTATAGCACCAACGCTCTTGAGGTTTTTTGACAGACTTGTTATTTCGTTTCCATGGCAACCGTTCCTTAAAGCGAGTAATCAACATTTCCCAGTTTGCCCGTGGAAACTTTAAATTTTCCGTGATAATAAGTATTCTATGTTTTATTGAAGGGTATAAGCTATCTCCATTCCAAATTTCATCAAATTCTGTACATCCGTTATCGCGTGAAAGCTCCTCAAACAAACAAACAAACAAACAGACAACGTTTCAGTTTTATATACTGGTATGGACTATATGCTCTGTAAGTCTAGAAACTGATGTGTGAGTTTTTATTTTACCACGTTTTCACTTTCATGTCTGTTCTGGTGTTCCGAGTGGAATATTGCAACTCAAATTTCGAGCACTTCCCGATTAGCTATCAGACTGAAACTTTCAGGGTAGCTCACAACAAAGCATATTAAAAAAAATGGTGTTTATATTAGTTTTTTAATCTACATCTGCTGCCTTTTAAAAGGTTACATTTAACTTGTATGTATGTCCTGAAATTTTGCAGTCAATATTTCACCCACTTCCACTGAAGCTATCGGGTTGAAATTTGGCACACACGTTTGGCTCTCGTGACATGACATGGCCACTGCATAAAAGTTTTTTTATAGTGAAATGTTTATATATTAACTATTTTTGTCTTTTTCATCCCGCGGCTTTGCTTGCGTGGTAATTTATATGAGGATAAAAGTAAAAAAAAGTGTATGTCCTTTCTCAAGATGCACACAAATTCCTTGAAAATTTTATCAAAATCGGTGCAGCCGTTTAATCGTGAAAGGTAACATACAAGCAGATAGGCAGAGCTAATTACAAGTTAGAGACCTTTCGCGTTTCACCTACGTAAAAAAACACGCGAGTACGTCACTTAGTCGCTGCGTGAAAGAGGAACAAACAAACCAACAGGCATACAAAATTTCGCATTCATATTATTATCTTGTACTGGATAGTTTGGGAGATTGTGAAGTGTGATGAGATTCAAAAAGAAGTAGAAGTTTTCATAATAAATTATTGATAAAATCTTAAAATGAGCATTCATAAACACAATAGTATGTTCCTGAAAGACAAAATGAGCATTCATAAACACAATAGTATGTTCCTGAAAGACAAAATGAGCATTCATAAACACAATAGTATGTTCCTGAAAGACAAAATGAGCATTCATAAACACAATAGTATGTTCCTGAAAGATAAAATGAGCATTCATAAACACAATAGTATGTTCCTGAAAGACAAAATGAGCATTCATAAACACAATAGTATGTTCCTGAAAGACAAAATGAGCATTCATAAACACAATAATATGTTCCTGAAAGACAAAATGTTGATAAGTAGTATATTTTTTCTCCACATGATTTGCAGAAAATATTACAAAACACAAATGTGGCTTCTTTTACTGGTCTTTATAAGTGCTCTGAGATTATAATGATTATTCATGACAATAATTTATAATCTTATTGGTTTTATTCAATTATGTATACATGTGTGTGTATTATAACCGGATGGAAGACATAGCCGAGCATTTTATAGCAAAATAAAATCTTATAATGCTGTTATAAGTTCCACACAGGTGCCTACTTATTCGGATAAAATTATTATCTTGACCATCTTTATTATTTATTTCATAATTGGATATTTTTATCGCCCATTTTCGTACTGTATTTTATTATACAGTACTTTCTCATAGAGATATTTATTTCCATTATAATAATGTGTTTTCTTATGAAAATCGATAAATTTATAAGACTTAACAACTCTATTAATTTAACTGCTAAATAAATCGATACTTAACGACGGACACGTAATCCCCACATTATTTTATAATACATAATACTGGCAAAGAGCGTAAACTTTTCTAAGACCAATTAAAAACTTATGATATTTTTAATAAGCTATAATGTTTTCACATTTTATGGAAGCTTTTAAAAAGGTTACATTTAATTTGTAACCGGCTGCATTACAATAATAATTTATAAATTGAATGCATTACAACTCGCTTTCGAAAACGGAACATCTTTATTACATCGTTCGTTAAATCTCTTTCTTGTCTATGTAAGTACTGTTTTATAACCATAAACAATAGTACATCAATAATGGGTATTAAATTAATATTAATAAATGTTAATTCTTGTTAATTAAGTTATTCCACAGGTTCCAAAACGTTCTCGAAGTGAAATTGGGTATATGTTCTTTTACTGATGGTTTATTACTAATGACTCTTGTACGCGTGTAAACTTATATGGTTATGCTACAAATTAATTTTGGTGGAGCATAATGAACGCATTAAGTAAGTATAATAATAATATAATAATATAACAATACCGTGCACAGAACGTGAAATGATTTTAAAGATGGCCATATTTTACACAGTGGGAGTCAAATTGTTACCGAACCTATGTAATACTCAAGACAGTACTTACCACCAAGTATAAACCAAAAAAAACGACGAATTCAGAAAGGCCGAACTATATGAAACTTGGATATCAAACACTACGTACCAATTCATCATCACAATCTTCATCTTTATGATCAACAAGTAATCTTCAATGCATTTTGTAGAGAAACTATTTTAACCTGCCATAATATTATTGTTTCCTGTTTCAACTGTAAGTATTCTAGACTTAAAACTTAACTAAACACGTCTGCACACTAAACACACAAATTCAAAATGAGGCCAAATGTGTTCCATGACCTATCTTTTGAAAGCGGATGAATTATTACCATATCTGCCCCTCGCGTCTAAAGGGTTAAACTTTTCTATAGGAACTTATGGTTCGTGAATTTGCATATAATTTTTAGTTTATTATTTATTTTTGAAGGGGGCCCTTTGTGATGCTAACGGGTACGGTATTGATGAATTGGGTATATTAATAAGGATTACGTAGGTTTGTTACGTGTAGGTAGGGATGACGTGTTAAGTTACAGTTTGTTTGACGATTTTGATGCTGATCAGTCGGCGTTCTCTCTCGATAGATCTGGCTTTATATCGACCACTGTAGATGCAATTTTCGTGTTTTTTCTTCATTAATTTTATGAATCAAATAACTAGCTTAAAAGCTAAAAAAAACACGCCTGCCCTGTCAAATAACAGCTTTTGCCAATAAATTATATACTCTTGGAATGTGCTTATCAAGACCTTCAATTTGAACCTATATTGTAAAAAACGAAGTTTTTTTTCGAATTTGAAGATGGATGGTACTGCCGCCAAATTTAATGTTCTCAAAACAAAAAAAAACTATGTTACTCAGGGGATGTAAGGATTTCGACGATACCCCATACGTCTAAATCTGTTCAGGCATTTCAAAGTTATGGTGGAATAAAGAAACTCACATACATACATACATACATACATACATACATACATGAATCCCAAAAACATTATACTCCTTTTTTTGGGCAGTCGTGTGAAAACAAGATGACGTAGTGCTGATTAGTCAGTGATCTCTCTCGTTAGATTTCGGTTTAATATCAGCCACTGCAGATTTGACTTTAGTAATTATTTACTTGCGCCTTTTGATTTGATGAACCAATAAGTCGAAGAGTTAAACGCTATAAGCCTGGCCTCTGCTGTCAGAGTTTGTGAGGCCGCCCGAGGGCCTCTGACATGGCTTAAAGACTGCCGGGGCTGACAGTTGAACGTACCCTCCGAAACTTGGAAAACCGTATATAACTTAGAAAAGTCACTGTTATGGTAGTTCGGTCAGCCTAGGACCTAACCCAGTATCGTTGGATTCTAAGTTGTAGTATTGAACCGTTAGGCTACCATCGCTCTAAGAAATATAGCTCATCTTAAATTTGAGAGAGATAAAGCTACTCGAAGTTAGGCAACGAACTCGTCCAACTTTTACTATATTTTGTTTCTACCTTTTAGCGACAAGAAAGTTACTTTTAGGGTTTATACCATCACAAATCACCTCTATCTATAGTCGTTTATAAAACCAAACAAAATCAATTATTCAAGATCGGCTCAAATAAGATAGCCCTCGACTCTCACGGGTTAAATGAACAGGCTATAAATGGCCCATAGAAAAAAGGCCATATATGGCGCACTATAAAACCAAGATATTGCGCCACTGGAAGGGTTGTCTACAAAAGATGAGACTTCCGGTTCGCCGGCCCCATTGAGCCATCGAATATTAATAACTATGGGTAATAAGAAACGTGATCGTATCAGTGTTATTATTTTTAACTAGCAGTGCCCGCGGTTTTGCCCGCGTCATTTCATGGTTAAAAGTAACATATATGTTATTCCACAAAAGTAGGTAGGTACCAAATTTCGTTCAGCCTTTAGATTGTTTTTTATCGATTGCTCGGCTTCTTATCATCCGATTAAGATTCCAAATTTTTAAGTCAAAGTCTATCTAAAGTGACCGCAATTAGTCCAGTTGATGTTACGTGGTGCGCGAAAACACAGAAACTATTTAAAAAAAACTTGTTCTGTAGCTTATTATAAGTGCCTTATGCCACTATCTTTCTTGTACATACTTTTTGTTACTTACAACATTATTATAAGTGTAGAAGATAGGTATGCTACGGCATATAAAAATTATGAAATTTATGATTTTAGAAATAAATGATCCAGTTTTAATTATTTGAATACAGTATAAGTAATATATTCTCGTTGCATATAAGAAATCGATAACATTTAGGAAATGTTTCCCTCCAGTTTAGGCTGTGCGTTGTCTGTCAGTCAGTATGTATATCACGGTACTGTTTTAAAAGTATATACCAACACGAACTGAAAGTAAAACAATCAAACATACATGTCTAGATAGTGACAGTGATAAGATATAATTTTATGCTATTAATCATGTAGCTTTTACTTTATTTTACATTTGTAACACATCATCCAATACAAGACGAAAACGCTTGTAAAAAAAGGTACACAATGCCTGAACATATTTCGCCAAATATTTACCAAAAACTCAAACACTTCACACACAAAACCTCTGTTATTGCAATCATCGGTGTATCGATCATCGAACAAAAAAAAAAGAAATAACCACTACACACGCTCCCAACAAAACAAACATTTCACGGGTCTATGGCAACAAAAAAAAGAAGAGACTTGTCTATGATAAAAAGGGTAGTCCTATTGTCCCCGAATTTGACTAACCATTGTTTAAAATGCTGATTTATAGGCTATTAAACCCTTTCTATTAATGTATGGATAGATAAATTTATGCGTATTATTCGTATGTTAAAAATGTCGGTTATATTTTATAGTTGGCATAGACAAAAGTTATTATTTTTATCAGGGGATCGGCACATGTCGGTTGAATACGATGTGTATTGGAGATATTTGTATGTTTTGGATGCAATTAAACGGCTTTTATAACGAAATATCTTGAGTTACATTCTTAAACTAAAATTTATTTTTAAATACAAGGGTGTTGAAAGTTTTATATTTTTAAGCGGAGGACATTATTCAAAGATACGTTTTAAAAATTCATTTAAAATTTAATCCAAACGTAAAAACTAGTAAAAACGTTTTTTTTGTAATATTAGGTTCAGTTATTTGACAACTTGTTGACAAGCAACCCCGACTGAATACATTATTTACTCGTATTTCTTAAACTTAGATAAGTAAACTTCTATTCCAAGAGGTTGCCCGGCCCGGTGTTATCCGTTATTATTATACCAATATATAAAAGTGAAACGTTGTCTGTTTGTTTGTTTGTTTGTTTGGGGAGTTTTAATGCGATAACGGCTGGACAGATTTTGATGAATCTTTGTAATTAGGTACTTTACAATATAGAGACCAACATGGGATACTTTATGATAACTTTCCAAAATGACAATTACTCTATGTAAGGAACGGCTGCCATGGAAACAAAATAATAACACGTATGTCAAAAGGCATGAAGATCGTTGATGCTATACCTCTGCATTGGTTTTTAATGTCCTAGAAGAACATACGATGCTTTTTTTTCGTACCGTAGTCCGTGTGGATGAAGGCGCGGGCAAAAGCTCGTTATACAGTAAGACTGACCATTATTTCGTAACTGTGTGAAAATCTCCAAAGCTCTCAAAATATTTTGCCATTTTAGCATTTAAAAATTACATTATGTCAAAAAACAATATATCTCAGAGCAAGCAAATACTTTGTCCCACTTTTAAACATCGATATAACTTTTACCCATTTCCTCGGAACTAACGCCCCTGAACTCCGTAAATGGTGTGAAAAAAAGAAGCAATTTTCATTCATAGGACCATTTTCTTAGACGTTGATGACAGGGACAGCGGCTTACTGTATAGCGCTGTCTCGTTTTCGCTCACTCATTTTTAATGCACTTTCGCTGATGTGGTTCTTTTTACGTCTTTTTTAAGACTTGCAGGTTGAACATGTTTTTTTAAAGTTTTTTTTCTTTCTGCTTTCTTTTGTTTTCACTTTCTGCAGGCGGCGTCTTGTTGAAAGTTATCAAGTTAAAGAGCTTTAGAACTTGAAGTGTTGTTAAGGGTTGAGTTCGTTTTAATTTCTTGCATTGTTTATGGAGTCTGTTAGTTTAAAAAAAGGAAGATGAAATAGGTTTCATTCAAAGAAATTTTAAAGAGATCAATATTCTTACAGTGGCTTGTCAATATATACACGAAAATATAATGTATATTAGGAATTATATCAATGCCTTTGTCAAAAATAGGTACATTCATAATAGTTAAACTACAAATAAAAATAAACCGAAAGTATCTGGATTTCGGTTAAAAAAGTTAGTGGTACATATTTAATTTTTTGTTATGGGGAACTGTATACGCTGTTATAATAGGTTACGTGACGGCATCAATGAATACTCAATGCATAGGTTTAAAACATTTTTTAAAGTAAATTTCCTAAAGAAAGCTTATTACAATGTACTTAAATGATTGTATTAATAAAAATATACAATTATTTTTTTTAGTACTTATTATAATTTTGTTTTGGATCAAGAAAAGCATGAACATATTTTGTTCAGAGATTACCAAGATCACCACTATTAGGTACACTATCTTTGCACAGAGTAAAACACAAAACCATGTTTGAAAGGGTGCTTTAAATTTGGAACGCTGTTCTACATTCTAAAGTTGCCACTGACAATAAATTATCACACACAATAAGAACACCGGTGGCATCCCTTTCAAACTGGAGTGGCACTTAACAGATTAGTGTTCGATACGAGTTCGATATTCAAAATTCAAAAATAGTTACAACTGATTGGTTAATTTAAATAGGACTTTATTGACCGTGCTGGAGCTAATGTCCTGTGAGGATTTATAGGTGACAGTTACAGTTTTAAGGTTAAAGTTAGGTGATTTCGGGTTGCTTGTAATATGAATAGATATGAATCTTTACTTTTTTGTGAATGGCACTTTATTGTTTATTTTATTGTAACAGAAAAACATAGATTAGATAAAAAGCATTGGAACCTTTTCGAAGTTTTTTAGTTACTTGTACCTACTGGATGTCGTAAAAAGGTCCCTAATTATTTCGACCAAATATCAATCGACGGAACGGAACGAAACAATGTGACTTCATTTGATTAAAGTCTCAGAATTAAGCAAGACAAAAATGGAAAAGCAGAATTGTGATCTTAGATGAAATGCAAAACAATAAAATATATGATTGTTTCAACATATTGGCTTGAACTTAAGAATATGTACGCGCATATAAACTATGCTACAAAAAGAACGGAGTCGACACTAGATCAATACTTCGCTTTATGCCACACATGTGTCATACGGCGCGAGTGGACAGGGATATGTATGGAGTAGATGTTATGGCTATTTATTTTTGAAAGTTGTTTTTCGTTGTTGTTGTTTCGTACCCTCTTGTGACAAATGTCGGCTATTGATGTTTGATATCAAACAAATATTTGCTGATGAACTACGACTTTCCAGACGCCTTTTTCTTGTAGGTTTTAGAATTATACTTACATCATTTTTGAACAATCAGTATTAAAAGTTCCATTAAATAAATACAATAAATTGTATATAATTAAAAAACGTAGAGGTTACCTAATTATTATTTTAATCAGTCCTATTTTTACTGTTTTCGGGTTTAGAAAAAATGAGAAAGAGCCCACTTCAAGGTAAAGCTAGTTCACACTAAGGTAGTGACTGGACTCGGTGACTTCGAATTTCAGCACCAGCAACTGGGTACATGTAGTCGCGATCGACCGAATAAACCATACATCAGTTTGCTTTCTAAGCACTGACTTGAGCGGTGTGGTGGGGGAATCAACTAGACCCAAAAAAATAACGGGTGTCTAGTCAGTAATTGGACTGACTTGAGAGTCTGAAGTTAGCACTGGATTGGGTTGAAACTAGTGTCCACACGATCCCATCATATAAACTAGGCATAAGATCTTAGGCTGTGTGAAACCGTTCCTAAGGCGGCGACTGACATGAGCATTCGCTCGATGTTAGCACGCTACAGCAAGCCGAGCAGCTCGATGACGAGCTCCGAGCGCCCGAGCGCGCTCCACCTGGCTTCGGTATTTTGGCGTATCGAATGTTACATTAACAAGTTAGTCACTATGGTCAGTAATGCAATTCATTTAAAGGGCTCCAGCCATTTCATCAGGGCCCCCTCGATCACTACCTAACATTAGAGATCCATGTTTAGTTCGATACTCCCCAAGTAATCAATGGCAACTGTCCAAGCCGAGGTTCGTACCCCCTGGGTGCCCTTGAGCAAGAGGCGAAAGCTTGACTTTGGCGTGCGCCTTCTGCGTCACGCATTGCGGCGGAGCGCATTTGCGCCCGCCCCACCCCGGTGACGCTGTAGAGGTCAGCTATAGACCAACAGCACATATACATTCTAAAAAAAAAACACTAGCGCGAGAGCGCACGCGTCGCATAGAAACGCAATGTTACAGATAGCCTTTCTGTCACCGTTATAAATTTTCTACAAGCAGTCTTTTTTGCACACTAAAGGTCCAATTAAATTGATTAGACATTCAAATTTAGTCTAAAACATTCTTACAAAGTTTTTGCATTGATCGATGATTTGTTGGTATTTTTTTCAGAATATTCATCAAGATTCAGCCAGCCTTATTTCTCATTTTAAACAAATTTGTTGTCCAAATACACTTTCTTTTCTTCTTTAATTAGCAATAACGGATTAAAAGGAACGCAGCACACACTACCTCTACATCCGCCATTTTGACTACAACTGCTGGGGATGGGGCTCGGTCAAGCATATATTCGTCGCTAAGATTCATGATTTTTAAGTCATGTACACAACGAACAAATGCTCGATGCAAATATTCACATCGAGCAAATGCTCATGGCAGTCGCTACCTTAGATGTTCTATTCTTTTTTCGACGTTTTCTTTCAAAACATCACAAAAGCAATCCACTCCATCCACGGAACCTTGTTCCGTGATAGATAATGTGTTACTCGCATATGGCGCGCGAGCCTGTTTTGTCAAACGCCACCACGCCATGCCACCCGCCCGGTGGCGGCGCCACCCGCCCGCGACACAAACGCCTTTCGACTATTTCCTTTTAGCTAATAGCTACCGCACACTCAACACTTTGAGGCGATCTGTGACACAGTTGCTTTTAGTAACAACTAGCTTTCCCGCCCGTGACTTTGTCCGCGCAGACTACTGTTTATCGCGAAGAAAAGCACCTTATGTTCTTCTAGGATATTAAAAACCAATGCAAAAGTAGGTAAAGCACCAATGCTCTAGATGTTTATTGACAGACTTGTTATTACGTTACCATGGCATTTTATTTAAAAAAAAGTCCATGCGTCACCAATGGCCTGAGCTGAAAATCAGCGCTGTGGATTTTCATTCACAGCTTTTTTGCTGAGCTCTAACCTTTTCTGGCAGCACTGTACATAGCAGCGATCTTTGTACACAGGTGCTTAGTTGCTTGATTTATGTGTTGCTGTGTACAGTTTGTGAGAATACATTGTTTCTTATCTTATCTTAACCGTTCCCTACTGCGAGTAATCAACATTTTCCATTTTTCCCGTGGAAACTTACAATTTTCCGGGATAAAAAGTATCCTTTGTTTTATTCCAGGGTATAAGCTCCCAAAAAAAACAAACAAAAAAACAGACTACGTTTCACTTTTATATATTGGTATGGATTAATTAATATTAACTAAAAAATGTGGCAAAACGGAGTGTATGCAGTATTTGAATTAAATTTGGATAGGTAAGCTATGAAAAAGCAATTTTTTTTGGTACCTTGGCACAAAATGTTGGGTTTTTTCATAGTTTTTCGTCTTAGTAGTAGTATTTTATTTTTGATGTAACAGACTGTTATTATGTTATGAGTAAAACTGAACTTATAGCTTGCTATAGGTTCAGGATTTTGGTTTTCAACAAAAAAAACAATACTTTATGATTCTGATTTCTGATTATGGAACGAAACCACTGCGTCAAGTAATATTTGTCAATTTGATAACCTTCACCAAACATAGCTACAAAAAGTATAGAGCATGCGGTAGCCTTTATTTTGCCTATTTCTTCTGCCGCCTTATTTCGACTATTCCCTTACATATGGAGCTTTCAATTTTTTCAGAGCTCCCTTTGTTAGAATATTATTTCGGAGGCGGCGTTACATAAAGTTTTTATTGTGTTCTCTTCGTAGTTAATTTGTACCGGTTGATATTTTGTTTGTCGTTCTGGAAAATTATGGGCGAGATGAACTTGCCATAGATACGAAAGTAGATTGTAACGTAAAATTGTTTTTATTAATTATTGGATGAAAATTAGTAACGACCAATAATCACTCTATTGAAATAGTTCCTAATCAGGCAGAATAATTTAGACTTGCAACAGGTTAATCGACTGTTAAACACTGCTAAAAGAAGCTCCTTTTTAGTAGGTATCCCACTTTATGGTGTTTTAATAGAATATAATTCTTATTTTTTGTTTTATCCTTGTCAAAATGTTATTATGATATCGATCATATATATTCCAGACTGATAAAATTGCTAAAATATTTTTGTAATTTTAGTTTTTCATAATGTGAAGCAAGTCCAATATATAACTGTAATTTTTTCATCTCCAGGAAATAAAAATTAAATGTCATCACAATTACTATGTTTAGTCACCAATCTGCCACCGCTTCGTTGCCGTTGCCACCGTGAAGAAGTGTCGTTTCAAAAATCGAACAGATACTCTAAAAAAAACTCAAATCTACCTGAAAACAAAATTACCAACATCGAAAACTCAACTCGCGACTTTTCACACATTTTACCACGATTTTATTCAAAAACTCCAACTAAACACGAAGACGGAGTTTGGAAGTGCGGTTATAAATAAAAATAAAGTATTCCGATGCTCAACTTATGACAGGCAAGTTCTGAAACCACTCCAAGAAGTGAGGAAGTTTCCAACAATATATTTGTCTGCCGTGTGTTTGAGCGTGGAGCGAAGGTGCGGAGCGACAAGCTCTGAGCGGAGCGATAAGAAGAGCGGAGCGATTATTGCTTTTTTCTTCCAATTTTACAATATCAAAATTGAAAGCCTTGATAAGCAAATTCTAACAGTATATAATTTATTGGCATAATTTCTTTTTTGGCAAATTCTAACAGTATGTAATTTATTGGCATAATTTCTTTTTTGTCAAGGCAGGCGTTATTTTAGCTTTTAAGCTAGTTTATTTCATAAATTACAAGCTTATATATATATTTTTAAATTCACTTGTATGTATGTATGTATCGATCTATGTATTTCTGTCTGTCCTGGAATATTGCAATTCAAATTTCGAGCACTTCCCGTTTAGCTATCCGGCTGAAACTTTCAGGGTAGCTCACAAATCGATGAAAATGCAATAAACTTAAAAAAGTGATAAAGAATATATTAAAAAGAAAGTGCTTATTCTTCAATCAAAATATAATTAGTTACCTATAAATAATAAATTAAATACCTACTTCAACGTTCATGTAGGTAGTATATACAATCCAAGAGTTGCCCATCTTAGTTCCTCGTTTCTCTTTAAACAGGCAATCGATATTATGCAAACATGCCAAAAGAACCCGTTATTACCATGCAACTGCACAGAAAAATATGGTCCGGAAAATAACGAGTCTTGCCAAGAAAAAACACCGTCAATGTTGGCTAGCATGGTCACACATTGCGGGCGGAACCAATAAACGCTTGTCATCCCGCTCTGATTGATCATTATTTTATGCTGCAACTATCCATCTATCCTGGTCGCACATTCATGGAGTGCTGCCAGAATGTATTCGCTATGCGGTGCGGAAAATGTGGCGTTTCCGCTCTTATTTGAATTTAGAATGTGGCGATAATGATGGCGGGTTCTTTTTTTAACGGCGCGGAGGTGGCGTGAGGATAGTTGTTGTGGAATAAAGGAATTGTTCACATCACTACAACATGACTTAAAGTTAGGTGCACAATGGTGTATAGTTTAGATATCAGAAGAAGAGTGGTCCTAAAATTTTGATGTAGGTAAAGGTTAAACTGCCTAGATTCCTCCAATTATATTTTGAGTCAAACATTAAGACTCTTACAATTTAAAAGGAAGTTGGTTTAAGCTCGAAGTTTGATAATTTCACTCATCTTTTTCGTCCTTATAATTTATTGATATTTATTGTCATTTTTCAATTCTGTTATTTTATTTTGTGTTGATCAAATAACACTTCTGCATGTTCATCTCGCTCTTCTGTTTTATACATCATTTTGCTTTGTTTTTGTTTCTTGATTAACGTTGATTATATTAACTAATAATAAATGGTACTTATATAATGATTTGTGCATGATGTGTTCATCTATAATTGAAAGTTCATTTAACTCCTAATATTAATGTAGCTAAGCAAGTAGTCATGTAATTTTTTGATGATCCTAAATAAATAAATCAATGTAAAACTTTAAAATTATAATGTAATCTTAATGTGCCCTAAACATTAGATAGATAGATAAATATTTACTGCATACAAGTAAATCGTACATTGTATATAATATAACCTAAAAAAACATATGAAATTGCGGTAACACAATTGGCGGTCTTATCGCTTACAGCAATCTCTTACAGACAACCTTTGGATAAACTATAAAAAATATTGAAAATGAGTAGACGGTGGTGACAACAAACATTCATAGTGAAAATATGTCTTGACAGGTACTTTTGTGATAAATTATAATATTTTTCCAGCATTTAATTCATTTTATATTGAATTGTATTCCTTTGGTTTATTGGTAATTGGTGTAAGCAGCTGTACACTACAGTCGTATTTTTTATATGTTTAAGTAAACACATTCTGCCTAAACACTTCTCAGAACCATCACCCATCAGAATCAGTAGCAAACACCTACGTAATGGAACAAAACCCTCCCTATAACGTATGGGCTCACTACGCGTGCGGTTGACAGCCGCGTTAAGGATTTATGAATGCTCGCCTTTGCCACGGGCTGGAAGAAAAACAGTTGCAATTGGCGGGAAAAGGAAATAGCCTTGGTGCGTTGGGCTGGTAGCAAGGAAGTGTTTGAATTAAGGACTTGAATATTTTATTATTTATTACAAGCGTAAATGATATTAAAAGTACAATGTCATCATTGTTATTAAAGTTTTCCAGTAGGTTTATAAACTTTATTCCTAATAGAGAGGAACCAAAATTTAAGTTGTGTTTATTTTTCAAGAAAGTTAGGGTCTTTGTGTGTATAGATATGTGTGTTACATATACATAACAATACAAATTGAATAAGTACCTAAAAACTATAAATAGTTTGTGGGATATTACTAAGTTAGCACATTGTTAGATGTGCAACGTAACTACTCTAATTAGGGTTTCATAACCGCTGGATAGATACTATCAATATCGACGATCCAAACCCCTATTGCCGTAACGAGTACACAACGATGTTTTTCCACTGCCCTACTTAGACCAAAAGCTACGGAAGTACCAACACCACCGATTTGAATATTAAAATCTCAGGTATTGTTAGGCAAATGACTGAGCAGATGTGTGACGCAACAGAATAATAGTACAAGTATGGCGCAATCCCTCCTGTGCATAGCAGCGCACGCATCGGGCAGCTAATTGGGCATTTGCATAATAAAGGGCATTATGGGCAATACTAGTTTGCCCGGTGACGGCGAGGAAGTATGTCAAACTAGAATAGAATTTTTATTTTTATGTTGGTAGTTCAGTTATATCGATAACACTGACTATTATAGTTTAACCACCAGTCTACCCGTTGGGAAAACCGATTACTTCTAAATGCTATCATCACTTTTCCGCTATTAAAACCGTTTTTTAATTGAAATAGGCAGGTAGGTGCATTGGCGTAGTTGAACAATATTGTCTAGAATATATTTCTTGAATTGCCGTTTGCTGTAAAGGATATCTTGAAACGAGATTTGTAAGGTATAGCTACAGTGGTAAGTTTACTTGTGGTGGGGAAAATGTTAAATATTATTTTTGGTGTTTACTGATATCCCCAGCGGTCGGGATTTCGAGAATAATCCTACTGAAGTTGTCTTGTTAGAATGGAGATAGCTTATACCCTGGAATAAAACATGAGACATTTTTATCCCAGAAAAATTGTAAGTTTCACGGGAAAACTGGAAAATGTTGATTAGTCACTGTAAGGAACGGTTGCCTTCACAGAATGGTCTGTGGTTGCCATGGAAACGAAATCACAAGTCTGCCAAAAAACATCAAGAGTGGTTCGATATCGACTTGTGCATTGGTTTTTAATATCCTAGAAGAAAATAGGATGTTATTTTTCGCGATAAACTGTAGTTCGCACGTACGAAGTCGCGGGCGGGAAAACTACTTTACAAATCAGCCTAGAAAATAATTGAAAAAAATGATTTGTTTGTGACAATGAATAAATGAGTACAACCAAACGTCGGTACGAACATTTCTTCGATCATTCTAACGAACGCTCAAATAAATAAGTACAACCAAACGTCGGTACGAACATTTCTTCGATCATTCTAACGAACGCTCAAATAAATGCTCCTTAAAAAAAATCTATTGCGGACAGGGCCGCCCAAAGGCGGCGCGTGAAGCGGGTGGCACAATGAGAATTGCTCGGCTCGACAAAAATCTTGAAGCAATTTTTTGCAGATTCACTAGGATGCTCGTTGGAATGCTGTTTCTTTCATGTAGGCTTTTACCTTTCATGTAACATTAACTAGAATACTCATTACAAGTGAATGCTGAAGTTTATGATCGCCCTTAGAAGGTTGAGCCATGTAGATAGGTACATTTATAAATCTACCATTTAAAAAAAAACACTTCCTCGCTTATCTATGGCCCTGCACATCATAACCCTTCCCGATTTCGCCATAAAAATAAAGACTAGTACACGCGGGCGCTAAACTCCCTCAGACCTGAGATAAGCCGCGTTATAGAGCTATTTCCTGCGAAATGGCAAGCGATAGCGTTCTGACTCCTTCCCGGTGGTTGCGAACTAAGATCGCTGTTTGAGATTAACGTGTGGATGCAGCGTTATGCGTAATCTTTAAGCACTGAAAAATGACGATGGGGTATGTAAAATGGGTCGCGTCAAACGCGAAACTTCTTTAAAATCACAATAAGGGTGGGTACCAGGGCAGAAAAGTTAAGTGTAACGAACCCAGAATTATGAATAGTACTAAGTAAGGGCCTACCCTTTACCAACTATTCATAATAATTTGCGCCAGAAGAGATATCATGTAAAGGTAAAACAGTCTGTAGACCTTTTCATTTCTAATGTGGTTCCGTGTGAATGCCATTAATGCAAAAGTTTTGAAGAAGTGGTGGGCGTTTTTCATAGAAATTGTTCTTTGAAAAACATTGGAAATCTGTACGAACTGGTAATCGATGATTTGCATATTTTTTTTATCATTAGTTAAGAACTATAGCATAGTTAAATTACACCAAAATAATTGTAATTATAAATATGTTAGAAAATCTAATAAGTTTTTTTTACTATATACGAGCATGTGCGATCGCTCTACGCGCAAATGAAAAGGTATATTAAATTACAATGACCGTAACCATTGGACTTTCAATTTGTACTATAATAATCTTATAACAAGTTATACCTACAAATAGCACTGTAATCGTAGCTAATAGTGGCGCTTACCACCAGAAAAATGACCTGCACGTATTATCATTAAGATGTATAACAAAATGATAAAATTAAGAACTACCGGGGGTCTTCAAGATTTGAAAACGCGTTAACAATATCGTTGAAAGATACCAGTACGAGTACATACTTTCTAGTATCACACTTTTAAAATAGTAGACATCTTTCTTCGTGTCAATCAATAACGAAACGTATGAATATTCTACGAACCCAGACGAATAGGCATGTTTCCAAGCACTCATTGATATTCAAAGTTTCCGCAAAACGAACCATGCAAATCAAACCGACATTCGGCAAACATAGGTACGTAGGTACCCCCAAATCCCACGTCTCATTATACAGAAACCTCCACAAAATTGACTGTACAAAAAAATGTAACAAAAATCTCCGAGATATTCAATAATCCTTTACTTTAGTACTCATCCTTGTCGCGAGATTAAATTCCTTCACAATATAACTAGTATCCAGAAAATGTTCTCGTGCGGTCTTTTTTAATATCGTATGTTATGGAAGCCTTTTTTATACCGAATATAAAATATACAATTTCAGCATAGCCGCGGTGACATTGTGTGTACCATCCATCTTTTCGGGTTGACTCTCCATCCCTTTCTAACGTATAGGCGTGTCTCGTTTTAGCGGATTTGTAGTGTCCCCCCATAGGGTTGGGTATGGAATAATGATGGAGACAGTACAAGAGATCAAACTGGAAATGAACTAGGTATTTATTAACTATCCAGTACTGAAATGCGATTTTTGTTTCGTTAAAAAACAGCTAGTTATATATGTAAATCAAATGTATTTTAGTAGACGCCTTTTGTCAAAGTTCCGAAATCTACACACCTTGAAAAACACAGATAGTGAAGTGAAACCATTTTGACAAACGAAAGGGTTACGACAAGAGTGAAGCTGTCTGACTGCACGTCTAACATAGCTGCTTGAGCCATAGCCTTCCACAGTTGAGTGAGTAAATCCAACACAACTGTTCTCGAAGCTAATTCACTGTTTTCACTTCATCGCTGGGGGGGTTAGGTAGAAGCAGTCAACTCTTTGCGCATTTTTCATTCTACTACAACGGATATGAAGAAATGTATCGCGTACTCAGGCGTGTTATGATTTTTTCTTCTATTTCGAGTGTGGTATGGGGATATGAAATTCTGAAGCTCGGATTAGAATATTTTATGTTATTGGTGACTATGGAAGGAAATATTGAAATACTTACCTACTTTTTTTCCACGGAATCTCATACAATTATAAGTAAAATTTAGAAAATATAGATAATCATAATTTTTGTCTGTGGGTTTCAGATAAATAATACCTAATAATTTTTACAGCTCAGGTATTGAAGAAAATTCCTCGATAACTTTTACTATGGCTCTACCATGTCATTTGAGTAGACTAGTAGAATCGTAATACGAATGCGTAGCAGGCTAGTAGGTATATGTATTAAAGATAAGTATACCTGTACGGGATTCGATTCCTTTAATAAACCTCTCGAATTTCCTGAATCGAATATTCAGGCACCGGCTCAAACCAAGTGGAACGGTAGCGAAAAATTCTTATTCCAACTACACCCGTTCGACAATTGGCTTATTCCAGTCACAATCCAGTTATATTTGCTAAAGAGCCGGTTGGATCCAGGAGCTTTAAAAACTCCCTTCGAACTCCCTTCGATTTAGCATGCCGATCACGTGACGCGGCGGCGCCGTACGTGCCACGCCATCTAGTGGAGACAGCCAGTACTATTATAGGGTTAACGCGGTTTGAGTCTGAGACATTTTACTTTAGTTGGCTTTGTAGGCATGTCATGTTTGGCTACGCGTTGGGGTTAGCTATTAGGTAGAGAGAGCAGGCAGTATGGGATCTTACTTAAAAGTTGTCACCCTCAATGTTAGCGTTTTTCAGCCACTGCAGTCTAATGTTCTTCTTCTCTAGTGTAACTTTTATCTCTAGAATGTATCAACTCAACTTCGTTTCGTCATATTTTTGGTTTAATTGCAAACTCATTAATTCTTGCTCAACCGCTTTTGCGTTTTATTAGTTTCACGCTTTACAAAAACATCTAGAATGATGTGTGATTATGTTGACTTTGTTTCATTAATCTGACGTAGATCAAACTTCACGGGATGCTTCAATACTTCGGGAATTATACGTATGTAGAAACGCCGACATCTTGAAAAGGTGGACTGACCAAGGTGTACCTATCTATATACTGTATAGATACACTTTTTCCCCGTATCCTTACCTTAAGTATCGAGACGGTACTTAGCAGACACTAAGCGAATGAACGTACTTAGTATCGTCCTAAAAGCAGCGTTTTTCTTTAATTTTGGACGTAACATTTACAATCAATAGATGGAGTAAGTAAGTCACGATCCTAGTAAATGAAGAAACAACTAAGCAGGAGTCAAACGAGCCAAACTAGGTTTGCTTTTAGCGGAAGTTTTTGGCGAAAAGCAAAGTGAAACATTTTCCAAGACAAGATAAATATTTACTGGTGAAAAGTAGAGTTCTGAATCTAACTAAGTAAACTCTATCCAAGAGCTTCAACAGCTCTACTTAAATACCAGTCATTGTAGTACTCCACAAAAACGAAGCCTTCAGGAAAGAGTCACTCAACAATCAAGATACGACTAAGGAGAATATGGACCAAGCTCGGTATGTACTGAAATAGGGAACGAGTAGTAACTATCTGCACAGCCCTTACTGCTACATTGTCAATGAGATGTATCCTAACATGCATGATTCATATCTAGACAGCCTGACGTAATGCTAAAATGATATTATAATAAATAGGGCCTTTATATTCAGCAGGTGGGCAGGCTCGGCTGGTCGATAATGTATCTATTCTGTCTATTTGATTATGACATGGAATAATGCAGTGTAGGATGTATAAGGTGGGTTGGAAGTTTGAATGTCTGAAAATGGTTGCTCTCAGATTTTACCTACTAGCCATAGATCTAATTAAAAGTGCGTAGATAAGATACCAGCTCGAAGGGCGTAGACCGCATATATTTGGTGTAATGCAATGGCGTTTGTGTAGCACGTATTAACAGTGACTCATTCACGCTACAATCTGCGTATGTCACTTTTTGATTGTTGACTAGCTGTGCCCGCAGCTTTGCCCGCGTGGTCACTTCATTTAAAAGTAGCCCATGCGTGTTATTCCAGCACCAAAAGTACCTATAAAGTACAATATTACACTACATTTCTTCAAAACTCAAATAGATTTTTATCGATTGCTCGGCATCTAATCATCGGATTAAGATACTAAGTAACCCAGTTGTCTGTCTGTATGTTTGTTCGCGCATCACGTAAAAACTACTGGACTAATTGCGATGCGGTTCTCACTGTTGGATAGCTTATGTCTTGACATAAAAACTAGGGTACTTTAAATCTCAATCCGATGAGTATAAGCAATCAATAAAAATATTTTTGACGGCTGAAGGAATTTTGATCATATGTTGGTATATTGGTATTTCAGGTCCTGGAATAGCACAAAGAGTACTTTAAACCTAGAGAAATGACCACGCGTGCGAAACCGCGGGGCGGGTATCAGCTAGTTATTAATATAGATATAGAAGACGCACATGAAACACGAGTGGGAATGTAGCTGTATGGGTGTGTTTGCTTGTAATTGTATCTAGTCCAATTTTTGTTTGCGTGATATTAGAGCGTGACGTTTCTTCCCCTCTTTAACTAGATTTATGCTACAATCACTTTTTTGTGTGTATGTTATTTCAAACAAACGGGATTTTGTTTAAAAAAAACACGGATCAGACTCAAACCCGCATCCTCCATGCCTCTACGCGGCACAATCTTCTACCAGTTCAGACACCGATCAAGGATTATAAGATAAATACTCACTAAGCAGGCGCTAATTCTAAAATCATAAATACATCAGATTGTATTTGGTTTAAAAATGTAAACCTCTAAGGCCAAGGTGGCCCCACCACACAAATTACATGAAAATGTGTTGTGTAGTTTTTTAGTGAATTCAGTTGAAGTGCGTCTTGTTTCATACTTTCAGCATCCCATGCACTACCCCTCTAGCTCTCTTAATATCAAGGTAATGATAACATGATCTTAGCGCACGCTTTGCACCTTGAAAGTTAGGTATATTTTCATACCTAACTTTCTAGTAGAAAACCATTTTCTAGCATTGGTCTAGCAAATTACTAATTAGGTACCTATAAAATATCTATTTACTTTCAAACATTCCCAAACATGAATTCAGCGACCGTACTTTATGTATTCCATGTAAATCCACCCTTAACCAAACACAAAGAGGACGGCGTAGAATCGGTAATGTGGGCACAGCATAAATAATAGTCTGTGAGTAAGAAAACAGAATTACCATGCGACTCGGATGCCAATCTACATGGCTGGTAAGATAGGCATTGGTTATGGATTAGATGCCATTTCGAAGGTAGCTTTTGATCAGTAAGTTCAAAAATATGTATACACCTAGACCAGACTCTTTCTATAGAGAGAATAGAAAGAGCCTGGGAGCGTGTTTCGAGGTACAACTTACAAATGTAAAATGCTCGAAGCTACGAATAACCTTCCTTCGTAGGAACAACATACTTTAACATACTTTCATACATTTTACATTTACATTTTTTTTTTTTTTTTACTTCGTTTTAACATACTTTCGCAGTCCGTATGGTTCGGTGTTTCATACTTCGAGGTCATGCCGGCTTAATTCTCTTTATAACTCCCAACTTTTTAAAGAATGGTGGAGCAGTAGGTGTACAAAAAGTTAAACTCAAGATAACATTTTCCGGAGATTATAAAAATATGATAGAAGGTCAGTACAAAGGTCAAATATCCTTGCAAATGTCCGTTAGACAAAACTACTTACTTATCTATCTATTTCTAGGCTCAATTTGGATGAAACTGTATTCTTTTACGAAATAACGTAATGCCTTACTCATGTTAAAACAACAGGCCGGATAGAAAATAGGAAAAAATAATATTTCATTTCCAAACTAAATCAACGACGGTCTACGAGTATAAAAAATAACGGAATACATTTGAAATATGAACTACGCAGCTACCCCGTTTGATTCAGATTCCCCCAAAACGTTTCCAAGAAAAGCGAATCCTATCCATCAACAAAGAAAATAGCGATCCGGCAGTGCCCCAGACAAATGATTGACAGCGAACGAACAAAAAAATATATAAAAAGAAAAAGAAATGATTCCTTATTCAAATTTTCGCGGCGTTCGATTTTTTCCTTTGTCGTTTCGTTTTGTTTCCACTTGTAATTTGTCGGTTTTTGAAGGAAGCTCCTTTGGAGCGTGAGAGCCTTTGGCAAGTTTTTTTATTGGTTTATTAAAGAGGACACACGAGCTCGTTTGGGAATCGTGATGGTTTGACAAAGGAATGAAAAGGAGGCTGACTTTTGGAATGGTAGGTGCCTATTGATTTGTGCTTTGACTTGTTGAAACATTAGGCTTAAGAAAAGAAGGAGGTTGTTATAGAAGGATGGTATATATATTTAAACCAAATTTTCGATTAGTACGAATTACAATCATTACAGCATTTTTTGCAAAATTGACTGTGATTTGGAATGTATCGACTCTAGAACATAATATGGATAAAATAGTGAATGTTAATTTGACGCAAAGTGTTAATTAACATGATTTATGAATGCAGCCGTTGGGTTTCAAAATAAATACCAAAATGACAAGGTTTGACATCTCGATAGAAACATTATCAAACACAAAAAACCAGTTTGTTCAAAAACAAATCTCTTTTTAATGTAATATTAAACTTTCCTCCAAATCTGACTAACCATAGACAATTATGTTTTCCCTCGTAGCCTCCTTAGATAAATATAACCAGCCAGCAACATCGACCGGCACAATCAGCTGTTCCGCAACCCAAATACCGCGTTCGCAATTTAAACTCGGCGACCTTGTTAAAACGTTAATTCTCACCCCCAACCCCCATAATTTGCGCTTACAAAATTACGTACCAGACGCGTTCTGTCTCTCTTTAGCGGTCTCGCTCACTCCCATTCATGAAACGTTTAATTATACGTTGGACGGCATTGTGCGAGAGTGAGAGTGGAAAGTTTGATTGAAGTTTCTGGGGAAAGTGCGGGATAGTTTTAGAGGGGGGTTCTCCTTGTTTTGAGAGTAGGGCGTGATGTTTTGGTAGCATAACATTTGCAAAATAATGGACAGTTTTCCATTCTATAATACGGTAGTACTTGAGTATTTAGATTTTTGTAAATACATTATGCGGTTTTGAGTTTTGTCTAATATTTTTTCGTCAAGTCTTGTAATTTATAGGTTGGAAGGTGCAAGACAGGGGCTTCTTCGTGTGGTGAGAATCATTTCCTATGATTCTCAAAATATTCGGCGCATCTTGCAATGGCCAATGACGCAGTCCAGGGTCCGCCAAGAAAGACAGTGTAACGTGATGACGCATCCAGGGTCCGCCAAGAAAGGCAGTGTAAAAAGGATGACGCTGTCCAGGGTCCGCCAAGAAATGAGGCTAACAGTGATGACGCAGTCTTACGTAGGTTAATAATTCTGCCGCTGCGATGTTTCAATCATTACAATTTAAAAGTAAGTTAATAGTAAAACTACCCCTAGTTGATGGTAAACTGGGATATCATCAACATGAAAATTTGGTATCTTCGAATCAAGCAGATTCCATCGTCAATCACGTCATCGCTTTGGCACCATAAAATAAGACAGCTTGCCAACACTTGAACATAATAAAATAACTAGCTTAATAGCTAAAAACACACAGCTGCCCTGTCAATAAAGAACATATGCCAATCAATTATACAGTATATTTATTATATTATATACTGTTAGAATAAGCTTATCAAAGCCTTCAATTTGATACCCATATTATAAAATTCGAAGAAAAAATTGTTTTTTCGCATTTCAAAATGGAGCCACCATATTGTATTTTTTCAAATAAATATATATATATATATATATATAGCCAAAGTATATATATATATATATATATATATATATATATAGTCTTTGTTACTCGGAGGGGTATAAGGATTCTAACGATACCCCACACGTCTAAATTAGTTGAGGTATTTACAAGTTATGGTGAAATAAAGAAACTCACATAGTTCCCACAACATAGGGTATCCTAGTGTGGGAACTAGAAAGCTCAAATATCAAAGCATTATTATTATTATTTATACATGAATAAAAACATTGTACTCCTTTTTTTTGGGTAGTTGTATAAAAAGTTATGGTGGAATAAAGAAACTCACATACATACATACCTGAATCCCAAAAACATTATACTCCTTTTTTTGGGCAGTCGTATAAAAAGAAGAATGAACACCACTGCATGAGCCCATCCGAGCATTACATCTCCAGACTTTTTAAATATAACACGCCCGCGGCGGCGTCTTAAACGCTCATTTATTTTCTCCCTTGTCTTCCTAATTCTTGCTGTAGGTCGGGGCTCCCCCACCCCTAATGAGGGAGTTTTAGGTCATTGTGCCGGGTTTAATTGAGGTGTCGGGGTTTGACTGAGGTGTTGGGGCGGATTTTAACCTTGGAATTGATGGAGTAGGTAAGAGATAAGGAGAAAATATGTATTTAGAGGGCTAACTTCGAGCTTGATGTTTTAATTTGTGGTCACGCTATCGCTATCTATTAAGTCGTGCGATTTTGCGTTCAATAAAACCTCAACCAACTATTACTGGTTGACTTCTCGAAGGATGGTATATTGTATTTTTTTTAAACTTGTTTTCTGAACCCAGCCGCTTCCCGCGATTCTCATCAGGTCGTTGGTCCACCTAGTTGGTCCACCTGGTCCTACGCTCCTTACAGGCCGTGGTTTCCATTCGAGAACCTTTCTTCCCAAATAATTATCCTTTTTTTTGTGATGTAAGAGGCAAAGTCTTCAATTTGCCAATGTTGTGAATTTTAGTTTATAGATTCAGGCGCTACTTTGCGGAAATCTATAATTAATATGAACGATGAAAAACTATGGTGAATAGTCCACCAAACTGCAGATCATACTAATGATAAATAAACAAAAATAACATTAAGCCCAACTATAATATACTTGATAATTTTCTAAAGCAAAGAATCACGGACGGGATTCGAACCCACATACTGCCATGCCTCTGCGCGACACATGCCTCTAACCAATTCAGCTAACGTGACCACTGCATCATCACTCAAATTTCTCCCTTAGTATCCCAACCTGTCGTACGATACGTCATACGATAATGTCATCTATTGGTAGTATTTTGAACTGACCAATATTACTTAAAATAAGCTATTCAACAAGTTTTTTTTTTAAATCATGCCTGTCTCTTTGTCTGTTTGTTTGTCTGTATATTTGTTCGCGCATCACATAAAAACTACTGGACCCATTGAGATTTAGTTTTCACTGTTGGGTAGCTTAGGGCTTGACTTAGAGTTTGTTTGGTTAATAAAAATGGCAGTTTACACAATATACAAATATATATAATATTTAAAATACAATTTAGGATTTAAAATTACATATTTCTTATTCGAAAATGACTATGGAGAAAGTGAAACCTAATAAAAAATAATAATAAACACTATATTGCACCAGAATAGAGGGAAAAAATTACAAGAAATCATATATATATATATATATATATATATATATATGATTTCATATATAGTAGTGATAAAAAAAAACGAAAATGTGAAAAGCAGCTGTAACAGAATGGATGAGGGGAGCTGAATACCGAGCTCAGTGGCGTGCATTAGGAGAGGCCTATGTCCAGCTGTGGATAGATATAGGCTGATGATGATGACGATAAAATAACAGGGCAAGTGCGAGTCGAACGAGACAAGGGTACAGTACTTTTTTTGAGGTAACTGGAAGTACCCTATAGGTTTTGATTCCCTTGCGAGTGTCAAAATATGCGCTATTATAAATATTTATTTATATATTATTATTATTATTATATATATATATATATATATATATATTTATTTTGATTGCATTGAGTTTGATTTCTTCACATCTCCAAGGGATTGCAGACTTGAGTATTTGATATTGATTTCAACTTGATACCTCTACGTGTTCCTGAGAAAAAAGGCATTGACAGACAGACAGACTAATAACGATGTGATACGTTTCCTTTTTTTGCCTTTTGAGGTACGGAACCCTTACAATATAAATGTATGTATAATTTAAAAACTCTTAAATCAAAACCGTGCAATGGATAACAGATAAATACCATAGTTTTCAAATAACATTACTCAACCATCAAAATGATTCAAAACCGATAGCACGAAACACCGAACACCATTAAAACGACAATTTATCCGGTATCATTGCTAATATCAGTTTATTGTTCGTTAATATCTATTTTATTCGTTTATTGGATGATACCAATAATGTAGCCGGCGAGTTCAGGCGGCGTTATTGCTTATTGCTTTGGAATCGGAAATGAAGATCATTTATTGGTAACTAGCTTTATTCACGACTTATTTTTATGGAGTCAGTACAAGATTGAACATTGTTGACAATGTATTGGTATATTAAACGCGTTAAAATAAACAAAATTACGAATTAAATGTCTTGCAAAACTATTTTTACGGGCTCGTGTCTTTAATCTTCTGTCTATAATTATATTAAAACACTAAGGAACAAATAAACTATACAAAGAAGATAATTTAAAAAGTATTGTATAGGGCAAGGGTTGGCCAGTAGTTTTATGTGGGGTTCGGAACTTCGGACAATGTTGAAAAAAAAAAGGGGGCCAGAAAAAAACCTGATATTAATTAAGTTGGTAAGTACAATTTTTTATTTTGCTTTCAAATTAAGTTTTTATACAAAACGTAATATGATAAATTAATGCGAGAAATTACATCGACGGTTTTGAGCCGAGTTTTTTTTAGTTTGGTTCAGGAGGGGAACAGCAAATGCGAAGTGTCTTCAGGAGGAGAACAGCAAATGCGAAGTGTCTTCAGGAGGAGAACAGCAAATGCGAAGTGTCTTCAAGCCTTTAATCTCATACAATAATTGTTCTTCAAAAAAGACGATTTTTAGAAAGATGGTGTGTTGAAAACAGGTAGGTACTAGATAACTACAATAATTAGATTCTATGTGGCTTTCAAATGTATGAATATAGTGCTAGTTATATGAAAATATTATAATAATTTAATATGTAGTTATATTTAACAATATTTGACGGTTCGTGGTTCATCCTTCCGCCTGCTGCTGACCGCTGGTATAGGGTAAATATAGTATAGTATTATAGTACTTATGAAAAGCTACTGAACAAAAATACAAACTATTTTAATTAATTTAAAAAAAACGATGAGAGAATGATGCGGAGCAATAGATAGAAATCTATTTGACGGCTGAACCAATTTTCTTGAAATTTTATTTTTCGTTCTATTATATAGGAAGTTACTTTAACCCTATTTAAATTTTTATTACATCTGAGTGATGAGAGCAGGTCACTCGCTTGATGCAAAGCGCCACGTCTGCCCAGCAGTACCACGTAGAGCTTTGCTTGCCAAATCTTGCGACGAACTATACATATAAATTGGATCACAGTAATACTTGCACAATACTGCTTGACGCTTGTTTGTCTATTAATGTTGAAGTACCTGTAGGTACTTCAACATCTGTAGACATAAAACAGAGTCGTTCCGCTTGGATCTTATGTATGCGGAACCACGTAAACAAGTAAAAGTCAAGCAGTTGATAGCTACACTGTATGTTAGTGCTTGATTAGTAGTGATACCCAAAACTTAGATTAACTAGAAGTAAACAAGCTCAAGTAGTAGTAGTAAGTAGTGTATATTACTGTGATCCAATTTATAGAGAACTGTTGCCAGTGAACTTACTGAATATATGAGACTAAAATCTAATGTCACAGAGCAGTTCTGCGCAAGATTTTGCAACCAAAGCTCTACGTGGCACTGCTGGGCAGGCGCGGCGCTCACCATCAAGCGAGTGACCTGCTCTTTTCGTCACTCAGTTGTATTAATAAAGTATTATAGCATTTCTACACAACATGAAAATAGGTGACAATTTATATGTACAATTTCAAGAAAACTAACGTGATTTTATAGGCAAAAACGGAAGTGCGAGACGAGACACGTTCGCGAGCGTTCCGCACTCTCTTTGATAAAGACCACCGGATGTGGTTGAAACTATATTTGGAATAACTCAACTAATATGCGTGAGTAACTCTTGTTTTTGCCTTTAAAACTTATTTGTATACTGTTCGTTAACTTCACAAAAACTTCAAACCATTCTGAAGTTGTTCATTCAACGGAAAGATACGAAAAGACTTGAACAAGCAACATCAAATAAAACCTAACTGGATAACACCACGTTCAACAAACACCCTTTAAACTCAACACAAGATAATCCTTCAAAAACCTCTTGTGCCCAAACAATGACCTTATTAGGGCGCTCAAAGAAGATCCCAAATTCACAAATATAAAATAAGTATGTCTGTATACACATGTATATTACACGTGCTACTTGCTAAATCCTTCACAGAAACGAGATGGGACAGGGAGTGCCTCAAAAGGGGGAAAAGGGGTAACCTCCACCCTGCCACCAACTGCCTCACTCCATCCTCCCACTCCCTCACCTATAGAATGTCTCTGAAACCCCTTTGTAAGGAAGGGTTACCTTGGGAGCGGAATAGAAAATAGTACATAATAAAATTCAAAATGTATCCTACCGACGGCCCCAATTTTCTGTTATACCCAAAGGGTGGTATGCGTCTTAGATTATACGGCTTCCTTTTCTCGTAACATTTGAATGAGACTTGTTTCTCCTTTGTCTGTTTTCGTCTAATGATATGGAATATGTAGATGTTCCGAAAATTGACAAGTTTCTGCGAAATGTGGAATATTTTCTTAACGTATGTATGTTGTCATTAGGGACGCTGGTTGCATGTATCTTTGCTTAATGTGTAGGACGTAAAAGTAGACATGTTTGCATATTCTAAATTATTATTACTTATTATTACTGAGCCCGAACTTTTTTTTTCTTTAGCATAATACAAAAAAGTTTGATAATCTATCTATCTATCTATCTAATCAAGCAGTAAGTAACCAAAATTCTGTACCATAATGATAATGAAAAAAATGGTCTAGGGGACCTACTGAACAGATTTTTTATGGTGTCTTTCGGTCTGTTTGACTGTTTATTTATTCACACATCACGTATAAACTACTGGACCGATTGCGATGCAGTTTTCACTGTTGGATAGCTTAGGGTTTGATTTAAAAACTGGTGTACTTGATATCTCAGTCCAATGAGTAGAACACGGCAAATCGATAAAAACCCATTTAACGTCTGAACGAAGTTTGATGATATTGGTACTTTGGTTCTGGAATAAAATACATCCATACCAATATATACAATTGAAACGTTGTCTGTTTGTTTGTTTGTTTGTTTGTTTGAGGAGCTTTCACGCGATAAGTTCTGGACGGATTTTGATGAAATTTGGAATGGATGCAGCTTATACCCTGGAATAAAACATATGATACTTTTTATTCCAGAAAATAAGTTTCCACGAGAAATCTGGAAAATGTTGACTACTCGCTGTAAGGAACGGTTGCCATGGAAACGAAATCACAAGTCTGTCAAAAAACATCAAGAGCATTGGTGCTATACCTACTTTTGGATTCGTTTTCATTAATATTCTAGAAGAACATATGATGCTTTTTTTCGCGATAAACT
The DNA here is from genome assembly GCA_946251855.1 of Alsophila aescularia. Taxonomy (NCBI): domain Eukaryota; kingdom Metazoa; phylum Arthropoda; class Insecta; order Lepidoptera; family Geometridae; genus Alsophila; species Alsophila aescularia. The sequence continues at coordinate 56,128,188 of OX276374.1, read as the reverse complement.
GAAGTCCGCGCGGACGAAGTCGCGGGCGGGAATGCTAGTTTCAAATAAAAAACGTTATAATCGCAACAGACGATTAAGGACAAAATAAGGAGGTTCCTTACCTCCTTATTGTGTGAAGTTAATTAAAAAGTAGGTGCCAAGTTTACACGTGGAGCTACGTATTTATGAACCCGAATATTCAAAGTTTAATATCACATTGCCCTTTCAAACTTTACATAATTAACTGTTTCCCATAAAAGTTAATTTTGTAATAAACATAGTTGTCTTCTAGAAAATCATCTTGTTTTTGATGGTTTTATTGATTTAATTCATGACAAATGTTTTAATAGCCGTTTTTGGTTTAATTATGCTAATTTTTATTAGATGAATTTATTAATAGGACTTGATTAAGGCAATCTTATCTCTACCATGTAAAAATACAACTTTGAATGTTGATCGGTCAGCGTGATAATTATTTGGTAGGGTGCGGACTCGTGGTCACACCGATTTGTCACACTAGTGTGACCGTAGTCACACGGCTTGGTGTGACCAATGGTAAACTACGAGAGAAGGGAAACCAAAAGACCAATTACTTATCAATATAATTGTACCAAGTGTAAGGATAATTGGAAGCTACGAATCCTACTAATTTATGATAAATGTGAAAGTGAGTTTGTTTGTTTGTTTGTAACGCTTTCACGCCTTAACTACTCATTATGAAATCTGGCAAACACGTTTTCAGGGGTTCAGAAAAGGACATAAGGTACCTTCCATCACAACTAAGGATAAAAAATAATAAATTAATAAAAATCTACATTGTATATTTTTTATGGGAATTGCCACATCAATGTCAAAGCGACATGTGTAAAGGTGAAAGGTGCAAAAGTGGCAGGTGTCAAAGTGACAGATGCCAAAGTGACAGGTGTTAAAGTGACAGGTGTCAACGAGACAGGTATCAAAGTGACCGGTGTCAACTCGATAAACTGTAGTCCGCGCGGACGAAGTCGCGGTCAAAAGCCAGTAGGTAAATTATATTACATCTTATGATCAGGCAGGCCACTTTATCTGCTCTTTTGCTACTGAAAGCTGAAACCACCGAAGTGGGAACGGATCGAAAGACAGCAAGCCTAATTTTCTATAAAACATAGCCTGTTGCATATTAGAACGATATATTACAAATTGCACAAATATTCTCCCTACGCGTATTTATGAACGGGCGCTTTGTATGATTGTAGTCATATTGTAGTAAATTAAATCAGTCGCGACGTGCCCGTCACGCTAACATAGCATTTCTACTATAAACAAAAACCAGACGGTGCTATGTCGGGCGCACGTTTGTAATGAAACGTCTTCTCCACGTACAAATTGTAACTTGTACCGAAAGACACTGCTGCTTTTGCTGAATTTGCTCTGTGCATCCTGCCCTCTGTCGTTAGATTAAAATTAATTATCATCGAGCTAACTATATAAGCTAAAAAAAAATACACCATAATGAGATCTCTGGAGCTTATAGTTACAGAGTAATAAAAGCGAAACGATATAGACCTTTTCGTTACAGCTGACTTTTTAGTCTTGGTACCCGTACCTATCGGTGTGATTTTAAGGTCGTTTCACGTCAATAAATGTTTCTTCTCTATGTCTGAAACTGTCTGAAAATATATCTCCATCATCTCATCTGAAAGACGTCCACTTCTGAACACAGTCTCCGACCCAGCTCGCCTCCCCCAACCCCTCCCTCCTCCCCCCATCCCTCCCATAGACCACAACAAACAGTGGTTGTTCGCTATTTGGTTCCAGCGCATCGGCTTCCTGTGATTCTCACCAGATAGTCGTAAGTTATGTACGGTTTTCCATTGCTCAGGGCACGTTAAGCTGTCAGTCCCGGCTGTTATTGCTTAATAGCAGTCTACAAACTCTGACACCAGAGGCCAGCACTACCTCATACGACAAACAAACAAACAAACCAAGTCGTCAGTCCACCTCGTCCTCACAAAGCTGTCATACGCTCCGTCTTCAGGCCCGCAGTCGTCTTTCGAGAACCTTTCTTCTTTACAAATAACAGATGCAGTAAGTTACAAAAAGTCTGTTCAATGAAGATAATTTAAAAAAAATTGGCCTGTTGAAGTATCTACTTAAAATAAGCTAATAAACAAAAATATAACATTTTTAAAAATTGCGGTCTATCTGTTTCTTCGCGCATCTCGCAAAAACTACTAGACCGATTGCGATGCGGTTTTCACTGTTGAATAGCTTATGTATTGACTTAATAACAAGTGAAATTAAAAATGTTAATAGCCCCAGACACATACATTATAGCTAAGAACAATCTCGATCACATCAATTTTGAAACTTTGTGTTGGGTCCTGGATTAACACATCGATAACCCAGAGAAATGACCACGCGGGCAAAGCCGCGCGCATTGCTAGTCGGTTGTTAAAAATATGAGTATTATCTTAGGAGTATCTGATTCTTACTTGAGATTCGATTCTTCTCGTCAGGCCTTGAATCCAAAATTTAGTTCCCAAGACTTTAAAAATTTTTAACACCAAATACAGATCCATTCCTTAACAAATTCCAAACATCCAAATATTCCAAATAATCTCCCAACTAAGCAAATAAAATAATAACACCACATCAGGACATCAAATCGAATTTACCTCATATGTAATGGAAAAAGGAAACTGTGGTCTGATCGAACATCCCTGTGTCAGGTACCTAAAAGAAATTCCATTTTCAGAAACGAAAAATCCATCCAATACAATATATCACGCGGTTCTAAGCCCGTTAGGAATAAACGAGATGGACGTATATGTTTTGGTCGCGTGGGAGGGAGATGGAATCAAATGTCCCTGCGAAATGGAACGTTGGAAGATTGAATAGAAGTCACACTAATGCTTGCACGACTTACCTTTACGCACACTAGCACAAAAATAGAATTGTGCTTTTAAGGGCAGGATGGTTGAATATTTTTTTTGTCATGAACGACATCATTTTTCGTTTCATTGACAGGAACAAGACTGAGAGTTCTGAAAATGCTAGTAACTGATTAAGTGTGATTGCCTGCAAGCAGTTAAAAAGATCACCAAAAGATTAGATTTTCTTCAACGCAATTGAAATTTTCTATTCAAGTTTGTAAGTTTTATTGCTAAGCAATGAAAAACTGTGTCATCTTGCTTGTTACTGAAAACTCATATAATCTGAGGATTTCTATTTATTTCTATTATTATTGAGAGCTTTTTTTAACTTTACTTGTATGTCCTGGAATTTTGCAATTCACATCTTTATGTTTATCTTTAACATTTTACCCACTTCCACAGAAGCTATCGGGCTGAAATTTTGCACACACGTTTGGTTCTCGTGACAATGCACGATTAATTAAATGACACCATTTTTATCCAATATGGCGGACCTTACAAAATGGCGATATATCATTTCCATAGTAACCCCTATGATATGGGTATTAAATGAAAGGGCTTGATAAGCGAAAATCAATAAGTAAAGTGACGTCATTCTAAATCCAATATGGCGGAGGACACAAAATGGCGATTCATATTTTCCATAGTAACCTATCCTATGATATGGGTATCAAATGGAAGGGTAGCCCGTTCTAAGTTTCATCATGACATGGCTACTGCATAAAAGCTTATTTATTCAATGTAAATGTTTAAAAAAAAAACTTGTTTTATTTTAAATCTGAGGCCGAAGCTACAGCTTGCAGTGGTTACAAACTCTGGCCACAGCCTCACCAGGGAAAAAAACTGTCATGAGGACGTTGCATTCGTCTTTGGCATAGCAACATTCAGCATAGTCATGCTTGACAATGTCACTGTAACGTCTGCTATATCCGTCAATGTCATGCATGTTATAACTATGATCGTTAACGTCATGCAAGTTTGACATCATGACGTGTGTGTGTCATGAAAACTAAGTCGTCGGTTTGTAGATTTTTCACTTCATGACGAGTTTTTACCCGACTAGAAGCAAAAGAAGGGTCATGAGTTTAACAGTCTAATATATGTGTCTAATGTAATGTATGGGGGGTTTAATTTTTGAACTTATGTCTTGTTATGTTTTCCTGATTAGACATTTAATTGAATTCTTCCTGATTTTTATGACCCTATGTAAGCGTATCTTAAATGTTTACCTACCTAACTAGATTTTTAGGAAAAAGTTCTTTCAATAGAACCTTTCTAACTATACACCAAATTTTGAACCCTTACGGTCACCATCGACATCAAAAACGTGTTTCCAAAGAAACGTACGCCACCCCAAAGTAATTGGAAAAAAGGAAAAGACTGATTGCACCTTAACAAAAGGGTTGTCAGTGTGTGCGACTAAGTACACAATCACATGCAAAAATACAGATCAGCCGGAAAGGAATCGCACACATATACACATCGAAAGGCTTAGATCACGCACTCAGCGACGAGTGATCGTGTGTATATACGACAATCTTGTTTTGTCATGAATGTGTGGGTGATTTTCACGATATAGTACCCTCGGGTGTAGCCCGCACATGTTAATATTATTTATTTTCTCGTATATTTTGTTAGGAAATTGCGACTAGTTAGGCTACGAGAATACCACTGGAAAACTTTTTCGCAAGAAAGTACATATTATGAATTTATGACAGTATGTTGATCAAAACGTATTTTTTCTTCACTTTTTCCCACTGCTGGGAATCAGGCCTTCTCAGATAGAGACACTGAGAGAAAGATAGAGCGGATGGCCGTAATACTACACTATACGATGCCCCAGTGCGGGATGCTAGCTGTCGACTTGTTATCATCATCATCATCATCATCATCGTGATCAGCCTGTATTCGGCCACTGCTGGACATAGGCCTCTCCCAAAGGATGCCAGAGAGCCCGATCAACGGCTCTTCTCATCCAGTTTCTTCCGGCCGCCTTCTGTCTGTCGTTTTGTCGTATGTCCTTGATTTTGAACCGAGTCCCTTTGGATTATATAGCACACAATCTAACCGCTGGGTCACCAACGCTCAATTCTTTTGACACAAACTAGATAGGTAGGTAACGAAACCACTCAAATACAAATCGACACAGGTAAAACCTATCAATTAAAATTGTACCTGAAGTACAGAACTCGAATTTTTATCACATCAAGTATCAAATGCGGGAAGGTAAACTTTTTCAATTTTACTTAAAATTGTACTCATTTTTTTACGTTTGCTTCACTGATTGCATTTATTAGGCCTCCAAAAATCCGTAACTTCGGCTCGATAAATGATAAGCTCTATTCTTCAGACCAAACCTCTTCGATTTGATTATAATCCCGCACGCATGAGCCAGGCTGTATGTTTTATGAACATAATAATATTCTACGACTTATGTAAATGTGTTCGTCATATAAATCTATTTTTCCGTAACACACATCCATAACCGGTAATAGCTTTTATATGCCACTCGCACGGAAGTCGATGGTTAAACGCAAATGTTCGCGTTTAAGTATTCGGTTTGCGGGTGTGCTTCGTTGAGTGTTGCTAGTGACTTGGCGAGTAACTCGGCTAAGTACTGTGCGATCTGTCTGAAAAACAATGAGCGGTTATCACAATGATGTTCCACAGAATATACCTACCAACAATACCGGAGCCGAGTCGTGGACACTCACGGTACGATTAGTCCACCAATTTAAAGTCGCTCAGCGGGCTAAGGGAAAGGCTACGCTAGGAGTTTCACTGAAAGATTCGTATCCGGAATGAAGTAAACCGGCAGAGAATCAAAGTTGTAAACTTATAGGTAAGCTGAAGTGGCAATGGGCTGGTCATATCTGTCGAAGGTTGAAAACCGTTGGGGTAGACGTGTTCTTGAGTAGAGACCGCAACTCGCAAACTTAGTGTAGGGCACCCTCCAGCTAGGTGGAGCGACGATATACGCAGCAAAGTGGCTGGCAGTAGTTGGAAGAGATGAGCCAAAGATCAGGCTCTTGGCGTGATTTAAGAGATGCACAGCTGGCTTTGAGTCCAGCAGTGGACTGACACTGGCTGATGGTGATGATGATACCTAGATTCATAGATTATTTCAAAGCATTGAAAAATGTAGCAATGACATCAGATGATAATACTAATTCGGTTTGCGTTAGACAATACTACACTTTATAGACAACAATGAATTGCGGTTGAACAGTTTGTCCTCGAATAATTATCAGTACTTTTGATTCTTCCTAATGTATGTACTTATATTTGATGACTTAGTATCGACCTTTAGTGTCAGAGTTTGTAAGGCTGCCCAAAAGCCTAGTTAAACTATTTTCATAATCATCAAGTACTTACCAAAATATAAGAAAATGAAGTAATAAATAACGAAATTGTATCTTTTTATTCAATACAAGATTGGAGACTGAAATGAAGACCCTGTTTTTTATTATCTTGCCTTGATAGACATATTTACAGGCTATACCCCTAGACTTCTACATAGCCTCAGGATTACCATAAAAAATGTTTGCACCTTTTTTGAGGAAGTTTAAATGACAATGAGTTCAATGATAATTAAGGAACATAAAATTTTATATAATTGAATTTCTAGAATATTATATAGAATGTGTGAAAGCAAAAAAACGGAACCCTTATGGGATTCCGTTGTCTATCTGTCTGTTGGTGCGTATGTCACAGAGAATTTTCTTCGTATCTACTGCACCGATTAAGATGAAATTTGGTACACATTTATTTTTTTAATATGGTTTGTTTTGTGAGCGATTACGTTTTTTTTAACTGTACCGTGTGACTTATCAAACTAAGGTTTATTGTGAGGGTCTAAAACATTTTCTTAAAATTTTAAAATGAATAGAATTAAAGTTTTTTAAGAAAAACTATGTAAATTGACCATTCCCCGCTTCCCCATTATCTACAAAAAAAGTTATTTACTTACAGATTACAGGAAAACCTACAAGATGTCTATGGTTTTAAAATAACATGGTAAATCAATCAGTATTTTGAGATCATTACCTTTTCATCTTACGGAACCTTCTCCATGTAAGTTCGACTCGCACTTTGCCGGTTATTATATTATTATTCTCTCTGTATTTTTGTATTGTCCTATTTTTAGTCACACTATTACAAAAATCATTGCAGTAACTCGCCCATAAACTCGACTAATCTAAACATAGCACAGCGTTGTGTTGTCGTGTCAGGGCTACATTTACCTCCGTATGCTTTGTTAGCATTCATGTGATATGGAAATCAGTAGTATAACCATAGATTATTCATTCAGTATAGCTTCGTGATTCGTATATTGTATACCCGACTACCAGTGCGTAGGCAAGCCTGTATTGTGTAATGTTACATTTTAATAGCTATTCGATGTTATAGGTCATCAAATTTGATAATAACTACCTTGACTATGACTTTGTCTAGTATTCGCGATGAATAACTAGCTTAAAAGCTAAAAAAACACGCCTGCCCTGCCAAAAAAGAGCTTTTGCCAATAAATTATATACTGTTGGAATGTGCTTATCAAGGCCTTCAATTTGATACCCATATTGTAAAATTTGAAGACATTTTTTTTTCTAATTTGAAAATGGAGCCATACTGCCTTCATATCGAATGTTTTCAAAAAAATATATAGCCTATGTTACATGGGGAGATGTAAGGATTCTAACGATAACAAATACGTCTAAATCTGTTCAGGCATTTCAAAGTTATGGTGGAATAAAAAAACTCACATACATACAAACATATATGAATGCTAAAAACAATAAACTACTTTTTTGGGCAGTCGTAAACAAAGTAAAATTACAAACAAGCACAAATTAAAATTATATATAACTCCCGACCCCCCATTATAGCTCAGAAGCATCTCAATTGTATATAACTCCCGACCCCCCATTATAGCTCAGAAGCATCTCAATTGTATATAACTCCCGACCCCCCATTATAGCTCAGAAGCATCTCGATCACACCAGATCACATTTTTACTTACATATTTTACTTTACTTTAATAATTGCAACATCAGACTATAGTATTCTAAAATTGAAAGTTTTGTAAGAAGCTTAAGAGAAAATTGCTACTGTTAAGTTATAAGAATTATATATTTTTGAAATGGTATTTTAAGGACCTGTATTTTGATACCTCACTCGATAGGTTTTGTTCATTTTTTGTTCGGATATACAATATGGCAGCTGTAAGCCGCCATATTGGTTTTCTTGTCACTTCATATATCCTTTAGCAGTGTCGTGATCAAAACGAATCCAAGATACCACATTTATCAAAATCCATCAGGCCGTTTAGGCTGTAGGATGCGCCTAAGAAACGTACAAACATACATACAACCCAAACACATAACCCTCCTCAGTCGGGTAAAAATATTTACTCTCTCTCTCTCTCTCTCTCTCTCTCAAAGCTTAGTTCCAAGCAACGCGAAGTGACTAGGTCGTGTCGGTGAAAGAGTTGGCGAAGTCTGAGTCATCCAGCAGCGAGATGAATCTGCAAGTTCAAACCTGACTCCGATTGATACATTGATGACGTTTTACCGGCTGCTTAGCGAGACCAAATTATCTACTAATTTTTATAGGAGAAATACCTTCCCGGTAGGGCGGATTTATAATCTGAGGGAAAATTGGGATGATGATGCAGTGTCCACGGTAGCTGAATTGGTTAGAGGCATATGCCGCGTGCCGCGCAGAGGCTTTTATGGATGCGAGTTCGAATCCCATCCGTGATTCAAATTTTTCCTTTAGATTATTATTTGATACATTCATGACGATAGGTATCAACTCCTGACAGATCCCAGAAAGCAAGTTCTAAATATTCCACATTTCTTATAGACAGAGAACAGTTACTAACTAGTGAGCTGTACACCTCGCGCGTACAAACTTTTTTGCAAATAATCTAGCGGTGCACAGTAGCGCCATCTAGTTACCTTATTGTAAAACTAACATTAATAGCCAAGGTAACCTAGTAGGTAAAGGGCTGATTTCACTGGAAGAAACCTAAAAGTGAGAAATTTACTGCCAAAGATCCTCATCAGATCTTTACCAAATTTTTATGAGACCAATTTAAAATTACTACCTTCCAATAATAAAAGAACCATCGAAATCAAATCTGTAGAGAAGAACAGAGATCCGGACGAACATACGAAAGCATTGTTGCCAAAGCTGAAACGGAGACGCTTCGGGCTCGCTTGGTCAAATAGTAACTACTCGTAGTGGCTCTGTGAGCTGTAGACCTCGCCCGTACAAACTTTTTTGCAAACAATCTAGCAGTATCTAGTAGCGCCATCTAGTTACCTTATTGTACAACTAACATTAATAACCAAGGTGCTCCATCAATCCCTACCCAGTAGGTAAAGGGCTGATTCCACTGGTAGAAACCTAAAAGTGAGAAATCTGGAGCTCTGGTCATCATGCCGAAGATTATCACTAGATATTCACCAAATTTTATTGAGACCAATATTTCAAATAAAAAAGAACCATCGAAATCGGATCTAATAAGGCGGAGATATTCAATAGCCCCTTTTTTGCCCCTTTTTGGGGGAAGTACCTCCCCAATCAAAAATCCTCGACGACCAAAAATTTTAATAATTTGTTTCACGGAGCGGGCGGAGACGCCTTGCTCGCGCTTCGCGCTCGCTCGATCAAATAGTATATATCGTCACATGGTGATGCTTGATCGCGGGATGAGCTTGACTCCCGCACAAAGGACTGGTACACTATAGCTCAAGACAGGGGAAATTGGGAAAAGGATAGGAAGGCCTTGCAGTGGGACATAACGGGCTTGTAACAATGATAACCGACACCCACCACTATGTAAGTTATTGTCCTAAGTGTTCCTAGTATTTGTTTTCATGAGTACATAAAAAGGGCCCAGGCACAATCTTAATTTACTGCATGAATTATGAAGGAGGTACAATAATTGTCATTGTTTTGCAAAAAAATGTTTTATTGATCTACAATAAGGAGTACAAAAGGAAAATAAAACAATGCTTATTGCTGAAATTACAGCACAAAGACTTGTATGGCTTGGCATGCATTGTCTGAACGATCGTTCATCCATAATGTGGCTTCGCATGTTTTGAAGCCGCGGAATGATTGCATTATTTGTTGGTAACATTACGCTGAATTCGAAAATACAAATTATCGACCGTTTCGGGGGTAGTTTGTATAAAATCAATTATTTTTTTGAATTATTTTTATAGTTATATTGCTGCTCGCTGGTTTGCCCACCAGTTCTCAATCTAAGTTGACCTGTGAAGCTCGCAAACAGCTCTCAGGATCCTCGCTTCGACCTGATCTCGAAGGTTGCAGCCCCATCGATGTGAAGCTTCGTCGGTAGTGCTCCGCTGAATCCAGAACAATTGAATTTGGTCAACAGTTTTGTGTGTTGGATGTTCTAATTGTGATTTGGACATACAAGATGGACGGCACCGTCTACGCGAGAACCGAAGCTGGACATCTGTGAGTGGGCTTGCGAATGTATTACTTCCTCACTGAGCTGTCTAATATGTATTTATTGGTAGATCGCATTGGGCTACTCCCCATAATCAAACACACTCCGACTCGTGGAGGAGCAAACAGCATGCGTATAGCAAATACTTTATGGACATCTTTGAAACAGTTGCGTTTGCATTATAGCACAAATAGATTTCACATTTTTCACATTTGGTGAATGAACGGAACTTTGAGCAGTTTTGGCATACGAGTAACTGTCGATTTTTCATCCACGTGGGGAAATAATCGGTGTTATCAATTCGTACAGAGTTCAGGGACAGCTCTTGATGTCTGGCAGGACTTTTCCGAGTCTTTTGGCAAGCTGGATTGAGTGCCGCCTCAGCTTGTTGGAGCTCCAACTTGGCTTGTTGGAGTTCCAACTCTGCTTGTTGGAGTATCAACTCTGCTTGATGTCGGGGGTCCAAAAAGGTTTAGTGCTTCGGCGCCACAGCAATCAAGAGTTTACAATGCACAAGTCTACCATGTGGAAAAAAACTTATGTACCAAAGACCAAGCGGGCAAAGCCGCGGGCACATCTTGTAATTAATATAATAAAAACCTATGTGCTTTATAATTAAATGAATCACAAAATATCTAAAACAATACGACCCTAATCAAGCTCTCTATGTGACATACCAGATAAAACTTCACCAAAACCTGTCGAGCCACACAAAAAGCTGCTAAACTTTTCGAATCAACTTTCAATTTACAGCCACCCTCAAAAACCGAAACCAGTGCTCAATACCAAATAGCCTGCTGATTTTCAAACCATTTTGAACCCTAACCTAAGGACATGAAGACTATATTAGTAATGACTTTTTACCTAGCCTGTACGAAGCCTGAATGGAGTCTAGATATCTCCAATCGTCTGGACAGGACATCCCATTGAGACCGAAATTTATCCCCAATGTTAGAATTTATCCGGAGAAAATGTTACTTACACCCTAATGTCAGATAACCTGAATGAATTTTAATAATAAAATGGTAAGATGGTATTAAAATGGTATCAAAGTTTCTGTTATTTTTTAAAAGCTTTTACTTTTAACTTCACTTGTATGTATCTATGTATGTATTTTGTCTGTCCTGGAATCTCGCAATTCAAATTTCGAGCACTTCCCGATTTCCTATCCGGCTGAAACTTTCAGTGTAGCTAAAAAACCGATGACAAAGCAATAAAAAACTTATGAAAAAATAACCTTACAAATTTAAAAAGTAACAAAAAGTGACATTACTAAATAAATACCGTAAAAGTAACAAAAAAAGTGACATTAATAAAAAAATACCGTAAAAGGCCTTTTTTCCTTTATTATAAATTATACTTGTTTTTTTCACTTACGGGGAGTGTAAGTGAAAAAAACATTAGAAAAGTGTAGTTTTATATCTCTGCTTTACATTCGTAAAATCTAAACTGTCTATATTAGCAATTTCCAAATGGTCCATAGATAAACAGTGAACTGCAAATGCTTTACATCGCACACCTATAATTTCAACATCTTCGATGCAATACGCTGCCAAAGTCGTTAGTTTTCGCCAGTATTCCACATTTTGCCGAACACTCTCCGGCATATTTATGTTTTGGCAAAGCACTACGCAGACGATGTTTTAATGACGATTTGTGTTATTATTTCAAACTAGACTGTAGTGCTATTAGTTATTTCGTGTCTGCACTTTGGGCTTAAGAAATAAATTAAAGAGAGGTTGAAGTGGTGCAAATTATTAACAGTTACACAGTTAACTGTTAATACAACAGTTTATAAAAGTCTTCATGTACAAGACATGAAGACTTTTGTAAACTGTTACATATTAATCATCAAATTTTACTATACACTAGCTGCGCCCCATTGTTTCACTCGCGTGATGGATGATGATGATGATGATGAGAGTATCCTATGTGTTATTCCAGGGTATAAGCTACCTCCATTACAAATTAAAAAAAACAGGCAACAATGATGATGTAAAGTATCATATTTGTTATTCTAGGGCAGCCATATCAGACTCAAGTCATTGGTAACTATTACTTAATCTTAGCAAATGTAAACAAAGGCTGTGCATAAGGTTCAAAATGCTTTAACCGGATAAACTCTGAAAAAATTACACTCTTTTTTTGGTCAGTCGTGTAATAATAAACGCCTCTTTAAAAACTTTTTTGTATCTATTCATTATTGAAACTTTACCACCGAATAATGATTGGAACCCTGATTATTTATTCATTCACTCACTAATAAATCGTTATAAATAATTAATTTCCAATTACAATCGCCTTCATTTCTCACCTTGTCATTTAAAACGATAAGAAATTATCTACGCTTTAATAAACAAAGAACAATGACAAGGAAAACCTTATCTTTACTAATCAAGATGCACGCGGGGTAGGGACAGAATTATTTGGATATTATCCGGCAAAAGGATTGGCCGGATATTTATACGATGACGAATTTAGGAGTTTGGCTTTTGCTCGTATTTAGACCAGTATATAGGTAGGTATATAGAAAACCTGTGGTGGTGAGCAAAGCATGATGATAGTAATGTAGCAATCCATGCAAATTTTAAATTATGATACATTAAGTTTTTGAGCGACCTCTTCATTCGTATCTTAACATTTTATTTTTCAAAGATCTCATATATTTTATCGCCAAATAAGTAAGCATAATGACCACAAATATGAGTGAAGGTATGCATGTGATGGTAAAAAGATCACATCAATTTCTTGCAAATGTATGATGACTTCGTAATTTTCAGCAAAAATTTAAACTGAATAAGATTTCATACAAACTTTGAGAGTTTTGTTGTACTAACTTTAAGGTAATAGAAATAAAATTAGCAATTAGGCTTTATTAAGTCGATACAGAGAGATTCGACGCTGAGGTAATAAACGTACTTGCCCTGCAGATGTTTGCTTATTTTTATTAAGGAGAATATCCGATTTTGGTTAATGGTTAAGCTGACTTAACATAATCTTTAATTTATAACACGTATTTTTTTATAACAATCTTCTAAACCAGCTATAATAATAAAATACGTACTAGTATGTCACGGTTCATTTTAGAGGCATATAATATTAATCATTTAAAGATTATGTTGTCGACTGTACTAAATCCATTCCGATTTTTAGAATAAAATCAATGAGACGAGTTACTGAACCGAAAATTAATATTTTTTAAATTCAGTAACTCGTCCTATTGGGACGAGTGTCATGTGGGACGAGTCGCTGAACTAGCCCTCAAAATTTCGTGTCTGTGTGCTGTTGACCGCTGAAGAGTTCCTTTACCTGGAGCTAATCCTGGATGTTAAGGTCATGCTTTCCACAAAAACGTATGGTCGACATGTCAAATTTCAACTCCTTATAATAAGAGGAAGTTATTTTAATTCAGCTTGCAAAATTTGACCTAAACAAACAAACACACAAAAATTGCAAGTTAAATAAGATAAGATAAGATATTTATTTTTCAAGATAAGATAAGATAAGATATTTATTATCAAAAAGAATGACAGTCATAAATAAAAGCTTGTAATAATAAAAATATTAAAATAAGATAATTTAAGGTTGTCACAAACTTTTTTTCGGCTGTCCGGCCAAACCACTTCATTTCCACAACCCATTTTACAATACCCAACTGAGGTAGCCGCACCTGTCTTTGACACCCCACGGGCAAAACTCAGTACTTACTATAATGCAATTCGCTTTCTAAGTAATGCTGCAAATGCTGCAATATGTCCATCTATCTTTCCATTTTAAGGGCCTCCTGTCCATCTAAAAAGTACCTTTTTAATACGATAAATGTCGATTTGTTTCTGGTAACATCTGTTCAATAACGACCACGTATCGGTTTCTAAGCATACTTATAATTAGTTGAATTAAAAGTAAACGACGTTGGAGTGGATGATTATGGCGAGTTATTTTAAACAATAAAAGTTTTTTAAGGCTATAGCAGATACTTCATCGAATGCCCTGCATAACTGTTCATTAAGTTGCCTAAAAAGGCATGTCGTAATGTAACTGAGAATGTTGCCAGCTATAAAATAAAAGCAGGGCGATTATAACGGACAATGGCAAAAATGGTCCCTGTGGGTGGATCAGACACTTATGAAATATTTTGTACTAGTAAGTTCAATGTTTGGGTCCAAAATTGGAACCGTCATCATAGGCCGCGAAAACTAGGGATATACAAACTTAGCTCTTATTTTGGCATGCTACCATAATCGATCCTAAATAATTACATTACGGTGTTCTTTCCTATAGGTTCTTTTCATGGTATTCCAACCAGTCACCAACTATATAACGCAGATCATTGGTATGATTGAATAGAATTGGACACTAAATTGTATCATGCAGAAAAGTTATTGAAAAGGAAACAATATTCAATGACAATAACGTTTTTAAGTAATATTTTGATTGACCCAAAGAGTCTTTATTGCGCTTACTGGAGCTGAGAATTGACCATAACTAGATTACTCGATAGACGAAGGTCGAGGATGACGGTATATGAATGAGCGGTTTTCCAAGTGTAATTTTAATCCTACTTATAATATATTGTCTAGCCACGTCAGATGCCTTTGGTTGGACTAACTTTGACACCAGAAGATAACCAAATTATTATAACACTTCATTCAACGTACATACACAAAAAAATACCACATTAACAAGAATTAATATCACTACTGCACAAAATAATTCTCGGGCCTCAGGCGCTTAAAATAAAATAACACCTTGTAACAGTGACTGACTTCTGTTGAATGCACCTTTTACATAATAATACATCTAACAAAAAATCTATCAAAGAAATTATCCTCAAAATTGCGTGTAAAATCCATTTAACGATTTAACCCTCAGATACCCAACAAAAAATCATTCACTTTCACTTTAACCTGTGTAGCCCATTCAAGAAAAAAAATACATCTTTGCATAACCTTAGATCCAACAAAGGGATGTTGGGGGCTTTTTTGTCGAACAATATTGTCTGTTAACCCTTTCATTTAGGGCGGAAGTCTCTGGGTCTATTAGACACCGGCGTAGAAAGTGAATCTGTTGTTGCACAATATTGGAATGCACCAGTATGTCAGTTTTAATCAAAGGTACAATTTAGTTTCTTTTTCATTTACCTGAAAGCATTTAACATTTAAATTAACAAAAACCATACACACAATAGTATGTATGGTTTTAGTTTTAGTTGCGATTCTTACTATCTTAATTTAAAAGAAAGATTTTAGCTCCATAGCGAAATAAACGTAAAACACATTACGATTAAAATTAACAACAAATTGAACACTAAAAATGTATTTGGTTTAAAACTAAAATGGTCACAAACACTAGAAGTATTAACGTTAGAAACGGGATATTTAGATAGATAAATATAACATACTACACAACATACAAAATAATACACATACATAAATACAAAACCTACCATTAATAAAATATATATATGGATACTATTTGTATTGAGTTCCCAATACTGCTTGATATTGCTTGCAACAGTGCCGAAATATCAGGATCTCAATACAAATATTATCCATGGTAAATATACCGTTTCTAATGTTTATATTAAAAATTTACTTGCATATCAATGTGATGAGTAAAATTAGAGCAAAGGCTAAAAAACTATTTGACTGCTGAACGAATTTTGACGCGTACTACGCAGCTACTTCAGTTATCCGTGATCATGGCGCTTGCAATAGTGCCGAAATATCGGGATTATATATGATTATATATATATATATATAAATATATATATATATATATATATAATCATATATACACCATAAGTATAATATATATATATATATATATATAATACTTTTGGTGTACGTGACCATGTCAGTTTTAAGTTTTAAAAAATATATTACGCAGCTAGTTGGATAGTTCACAATTTTATTTTCGTAGTGGTAGGCCTTTTACGCAAGAGTTCCGCCTGGAGAAGTACCACACCTTTGTCAGATATTCAACCGCCAAGCCGTAGTGTGTAAACATTTCTGTGTTTCGGTTTGAAGGGCAATGTTTACATGTCTCAGGGTGACGAGCGCAGTGCAGTGACGCGCAAGACTTTGCAACCAAAGTTCTGGGTGGCACTGCATCTGTTATGGACAAGCGTGACGCTTATCATCCGGCGAGCGACTTGCCCGTCTCGTCATACAAAGTAATAAAAAATATATATACTAAAGTGCAGAAGATGATATACTGTTAGTTTTTACAAATAATATATTCTTTGATTGAAGGGTTAACCCTCAATGCAATCTGTGTCAAGATGATTTATATGGAGTATTGAACGAAGACAATTATTTAGTGTGTGAAATCTATAGTTTGTTAGTTTCTTTTTATAGAAAGTTATGAGGAAAGTTCTCATGGACCCTGAAATTTGATTCTTAAAATTTAATATGCTAATGATAATGATTTTGATATGCTGGTCTGGTGATTACTGACGATGATTCTTGAATACACGAATATTAATAATAATTACATATGAACTCTTGTAATATAAATGTGTATCGGTTTTTCACAATCTAGCTTTTACATTTTTCTTACGTGAATGTTTCTATCTTTTTTTTATCTTTTTTCTTTAAAATACATAATTTGCTGTATCCCATCAATGCATACTTTCTATATCAATGCACTTATATCAAATAGGATATATATAATAGGATTTGTACATGTAAGTACCTAAGGTAATTGATTGGCGTATATTTATATTAAAATTGAGTTGAATATAGAAATTCTTTTTAAAATTGTGCCTGTTTGTGATCAATAACTTACCTATTGATCTATTTGTTCAGATATCTAGTCGCGCCCCGCAGCTTCTATCGCGTGCAAACTTTGCCCAACCGCGTTCACCCCCTTAGATTTTTTTTTAAATCCCTTATGAAAATATACCCAAGGAATATTTCCTTCAAATTTCAAATCCCTAGGTCCACCCGCTTAGGCTGAGCGTTGTCTGTCTGTCAGTCAATCAGGCAGTAGGTATGTCACGGTACTGTTTTATAGTTATAGATAAAATAGAGTTAAAGTTTTATTACTTACAATGCAAATTAACTGCAACGAGCACTGGCAGTTATAAATGAAATAATTATGCATATCCCGGTTACATGCAAATTGAATTAAAAATAGCCAATTAACCGTTTTCTAAGCCACAAGATTGTTAAAAACAGCGTTTCATGATAATTATGTTCATTTTCATATGCAAATCTACGTTATTGATACAAAATGGTGCAGCGTTGGTTACAATTTACTGTGGTATATAAAAAAATATGTTATAGTCGCATTTAATTGACATGCTATACGGGCGCTAGTATCAGAATACTCGTAGTAGTCTACTAGGCAAGCGTGCTACAACTTTGACCACACCATTGCTTTTTCATCAGGTGAGATCGTGGTCAAACGGTTGCCCAGTCTAACCTACTGATATAAATTAATCAAAAATATTTCGCCAATAATAATTTAAAATAGGTACATAATAAAAACACTTGAAAGATTGGGGGAGATCTTTGCTCAGCAGTGAGGCACAACATGTTACTTAAAGAAGAGTTTGTTCACGTCAATTATCGAAACGTAGTGGAAATTTATACTGTGAAATAAATGAATTTCACAATAAAATAAAACACAAAAACAGTAGGTACTTAGATAATTTTAGTAACTATAAAATTCAGATTAAAAGTGTGCAAAATTAAGAGGATACGAGATTTCCAAATAGATGCATTGTTTAGTTTGCGTGTAGGCACTACAATTTATTCCACAAAAAGTACACAAAAGGAAAATTTAACTAAAATTGTCATAAACATAAATTACTCCATTTTCTTTCGATTCTAAACATCTTCTTGTTGACATTTCTTGTAGATATTCACACGAATATTAAATAGAGTGGTCTTGAAGCCAACAATAATGATACTTTTTTTATCCATCCATTGTGACAGACATCACCTGTGTATGAATGCAATATTGTAACGTATGATTTATATTTGCATACGGTTTTCTATGAGTTCGTTAACGTCTGAAGGGTTCGAAAGATCGATTGTTAAGTTATCGGTCGTTTTGTACCCCGTCGGCGGATGTAGGGTTATGTTTTTAAATTAATTTTAATTTGAGACGTTTGTATGAGAATGTGTTAAGTTTGATTTTGTTTTGTTAATTTCTCTTGCTTTGTGTGTTCAAATAATTTGTATTAATATCTTGATTGAATATAACTTGTATGATTAAGTTATCCTGTTATTGAACCTTCAAGATTACGACTTACCTGTTTCTGAAAGGCTGATTACATCAAAGGTTAATTGGTATATTTTCCTAGACATGGGCCTCTTTCACTGAATGATCCACAGTTTCTGCCGGCTGCCTTTCGAAGATTCGTAACTCCAACAGGCCGGTAGGAGTTGTACAGGTTTTCCAAGGCCCAGTATCAACTCAAGGATACCCCAATGGTAGTCCATGCTTCGACAAATGTGACTAGCCCACTGCCACTTCAGCTTGCCTTTGAGCTATGGTGGTGACTTTGGTTCTCTGTCGGATCTTGTTCTTTCTTTCAAGCTTTCTCCATAGCTTGCTGAGCGAATATTAATTTGTATATTAGTCTCACTGTGTCTCACGTCTCGGCTCCGTTAGTCAAAAAGGCAGGTAGGACGGATATTTCTGACAGTGTTCATGTCAAAACTTTTGTTAGCTGGAAAACACAAAATAATAACCTAAAAATCATTTTTCATAATACCACGACGACGTTGCCAGATGACGTTTTTTTTTTCAATTAGCCTATTTAGTAATACCTCTACGCACCAACTGTATTTTTAAGACTCGTACAAACACTTTAAGCTAATAAATCACTCGAAAGATCAATAGGCGTGCTGATCCGTCCCTATCGACGGGACTTGCCAAAATCAATTCCATAGAAAAAGATAACAAAAAAAACGAAAAAAAACCCGGATAATTTGCATCCGAATAGATGGAGATTTGCATATTGGGTTACGTTAGATTTTGCATAACAAAATGAAGTATTGTGTAGTTCAGTACCTGGATTAGAGGAAGGGTGAAGCTGGTTGGCGAGATGAGGATGCAGGGCTGTTGAACATTTGGTTCGATATTTTGGTATTTTTTCTATTTTACTACTGATATGATGATGGAGAAATCATATTTGCTTTTAAAAACAACCAAGGCGCTTTTTTATCATAATATTTTTCTGTCTTATTCCTTTTGTTACGGGTGTTATAAGTTAAGGGGTTAAGGTGTGTCCGTGTGTCTGTGGCATCGTAGCTTTCAAATGAATGGACTGATTTTGATGCGTTTTTTTTGTTTGAAAGCTGATGTAATCTAGATGGTTTTTTGACTTGGGGGAGTCGGGGGTTATATACATTTATAATGTTTGCTTGTGTTGGTATTTAATAAAGAGTGTATCTCCGTGGGCACAACACCTTTGCAATTAAATTCAATTAACATTGAACTTCGGGTTCATACTCTTCAAACCTGACGCTGCAGGAGTACCTACTGCCTGACTATTTTGTGAGACTTGAGGATCTGCCAATATTAGGATTGAATGAGTCATCATCAGCCTATACTTGTCCACTGCTGGGCGCACCCCTCTCCTAATGCACGCCACTGAGCTCGGTCTTCAGCTCTCCGCATCCAGTTTCTGCCAGCCGCTTTTCGCAGGTCGTCACTCCACCTAGCCACAGGGCGTCCTACACTACGATTGCCTAAACGTGGTTTAGCTTGCTTATCCTTAGAGTATGTTGGTTATCTTGGTTCTCTGTCGGATATCTTCTTTAGGATTGAATGAAAATCGTGATTATATTTCACCTTTCTTGCTTGTTCACTCTTCTTCTTGTCGACGGTTCAACCGTTTGTGTCCTAAGATGAGTTACTCGGGTTGAACTATCGCGGTGACAGGATAAGCGATAAGTTAGCCTGCGTGATCCGGTCTACATACCCAAGATGTGCTGGAAGTTTTTAGAACCATAGGGGTCGTTTTTTTTAAACAGCTGCTCGTACACCCCTTGTTTATATTTTTATTTCTTTCGCTGTTTCCACATGTAAAAGACTTAGTAACTTATAACATGGAACCATGGGCTACATGATATTTGTTTGAGGTTAGGAAACATTATATAATATAACACTTAAATGAGATATTAACTTCACTTGTATGTATGTATCTATGTATTTCTGTCCTGGAATCTTGTAACTCAAATTACGAGCACTTCCCGATTAGCTCTAGTTGTAGGCCTCTTACGCAAGAAGTACCACTCCTTTGTCAGATTTTCAACCGTAAAGCAGTAGTGTGTAAACATTGCTATTTTTTGGTTTGAAGGGCAATCAATGTTTAGCGAAATCACTGAGCAATGAACTTAACATAACAACCAATGTCTCAGCGTGACGAGCGCAGTGCAGTGACGAGCATGATTTTGCAACTAAAGTTCTAGGTGGTACTGCAACTGTAATGGGCAGGCGTGACGCTTACCGTCAGGCGAGTGACCTGCTCATCTCGACACACAAGGTAATAAAAACAAAAAAGCTATACTGCTGAATCTTTCTGGTTAGCTCACAACTCGATGAAAATGCATGAGAAAAAAAAAACAAAACAAAAGGTTAAAAATGTAATTTTAAAATAAATAAATAAAGTAAACACACAGAAAAGCTTTGTTTTTAATTTAAACTATTCACTAAAAACAGTGAATAAAAAGCAATTTTAATCACTATTTTGGTGTTTGAATTTAGAACACACCAATATATTCGACCTCCATCTCAATGCTATAAAACCTCTTTGCGCAAAGAATACTCGACACACAAACTCCTTGTGCAAAGAATACTCGACACACAAACTCCTTGTGCAAAGAACTCCTCGAGATTTGGTTGGTCGAAATTTTCCACAAAGAGTTTAGCATTAGAATAAAAACTGTTTTGTATTCTTTGCTGTCATTAGTAAATTGGCGCTATTTTGAACACTGTAAGTTGTATGAACACTAATGAACACGAAGTTTAGTGTTACTTAATAATTAATCGATTGAAAATGCATTCAAGTGATGAAGAAGGAAAGTTCTGACCATCGACAGGAAATAGATATCGCTTTATAATAATAATAAGAAAATTACTCTTATTTGATTATTATTCAAATTTTAATGTGCATTTTAATTAATTTAACCTTCCTTCTTTCTTCATTAAATGTATATTTTCACTTAAATCTTTATTTTTCTCGTAGTTATAGTATAAAGTATAGTATGTAACTTTTTAATAAAACTGATTTATATCGAGGGCCGTGAATCACTTGCATCGCTCAGGTAGAATCCTGAGCGATGCGAGTGATTCACAACTCATGAATCACCCACTACGCTCGTGATTCAATCATCATGTAGAATCGTTCACTTACTCGTGATTCATCTACGGCCCTCGCTTTAAATCCGCCCTTTATTCACTAATTGCATAATATACTATTAAAATTCTTTTTTTCCATTTCAAAGGTTTCTATTTGAAGGTAGTATCCAAAGCAGGCAGTCGTGCCCCACCACTAAGAAACCCCATACTTAAGTGATAATATCCTGCTAGATTTTTCATTATTCAAATTAAGATAAAATTATAAAAAAAACTCGATCTCTACCTTTAAACAACACGTGTCTCACCACTTTTTCCCACCAATTTTTTACCAAATTTTTTTTTACTTGATATTTAGGTACAG
The DNA here is from genome assembly GCA_946251855.1 of Alsophila aescularia. NCBI lineage: Eukaryota > Metazoa > Arthropoda > Insecta > Lepidoptera > Geometridae > Alsophila > Alsophila aescularia. The sequence continues at coordinate 56,106,128 of OX276374.1, read as the reverse complement.
CAGAGGCATGTAATTTACATTTTTACCCCAAAATAGCGTGTTCCGTCCCACAGCCATTGCGATAACCCCTAACCAATAGTATGGGGGTCAATAGCGAGGGGTCATCGGCTCTCGCGTGTGGGGGAGGTTTTTTAGAGGGACAGGGACGGTATATGGTTAGGAAATTGCCTTTTTTTATTAAGGAAATATTGTCAGGTGGCTGGCGTTGGGTTTCTGAGTAAAAATAAGTAAAGGAAACTTAAAGGACATAGTGCAAATGAAAGTCCTATAAAACGATACCTACTACACAATAGACAATTTTAGTTATTTTATTGACTAATAAACTTTAGTCACCCTAGTCATAAATAAAATTAAATATAAACTTTTCTTTCATTTATTCCTCTGTTGAAGTTAAGTATAGATAATAAATGAGAGAGAACCAACGATTAATTGTTTTCTTTGTTAAAAGAAAATAAATCAGAGATAACAAACCAACTAATTAATTTCTCGTTTTATGTACCAATCAATCTAACTTTAAACTCAAGAAACTAACCTAAGTATTATTATTTATAACCAGATTTCATTTCTCATATATTTCCAGTTCCCAGTAACACCATTGACCACTGAAGGAAAGCGATGATGTGGTTGTAGGAGTAGTACGCTTGCCTAGTAGATACATATTATCTACTTGTTTGTTAAGACAAGGTGACTTGTTTAATATAAATATTAATAAAATTCCATATTCCACGTGGGCCTTGACAGTGAATAGGCGGGAATACATCATTAAAACTAGTGATGGGGTCAACCTAAGACGTTAGAACCTAATAGGTACAATTCTATTCTATAATAGAATAGCAGTATAGTAGTACCAATCTATCTATCTTTCTAATATATATACATATAAAAATCAATTGCCATGCGTTATTCTCGCATAAACTAGAAAATGGCTGGCCGCTTTTTTGTTTTGTTCATATTTGTAAAGGCAAGGTTTATACGAAAGAAAAACTAAAAAAAACACTCGCGGGTGAAACCGCGGGGTACAGCTAGTATGAAATAATGCATAATATATTCGTACTTAGTGAAAATCTTGCTAAGTATTGTGGTAACCTTTCGCTTACGAATCATTTTTTTTTGTTACGTATTAGTTATGCATGATAATTAAAATTGTTAATTAAACTATTTTTAATTTATTTGAAAATTAATACGATAGTTACTTAGAACTAAAATTATGAATATAATATTGACAATGTTTACAAATTTCTATTAAAAAAAAAAAACTTTGAATTTTCTTAATTTACTAAACCTAAATACCTAACTAAGATAAAACCATGTGGTACCTCCATACCATAAAAAAGGTCTGATTGCTTGCTTGTCTTATGAGGTAGGTAGTGCTGGCCTCTGGTGTCAGAGTTTGTCAGGCGGCCCGAGGGCCTCTGACATGGCTTAACGACTGCTATTAATCAATAACAGCCGGCACCGACAGCTTAACGTAAAGGTAAAGGTCTGTGGTAAAGTTTAAGGTCCGATCAAAGCATATTCTACTTAACTTATTCTCGAATAGTGTTTTCAATTAAGTGAAATAAAAAAAACAGCACGGCTAAATGGTACTACAATATAAAAACAAACTGTCGTGTTTATAATAAATTGAATACTTTTTAAGCACTACATCACTATAACTCAGTCATACGCCTCGTGAGTGAGTGAGTAACTCAGTGAGTTATTGTGATTGTAGGTACTTACCGAAGCAATGTCTTGATTTGCTTAGAATAGATACTTAACTTAACACAACTTTGAATTGTTGATTCATTCGGAAGAGACACGTATAAAAAAAGTTACCTATGATTTATTGATAACTAGCTTTCCCGCCCGCGACTTCGTCCGCGCGGACTACTTTCGTTTATCGCGAAAAAAAGCATCCTATGTTCTTCTAGGATATTAAAAACCAATGCAAAAGTACAGCACTAATGCTCTTGATGTTTTTAATCGACTTCATAAAAGGAGACGGTTATATGTTCGGCTGTATGTATGTGTTTTTTTATGTATGTCGGTCGATATCTCCGTCAATTGCGGACCGTTTTTTTTTTGACAGGTTTATAATTTCGTTTCCATGACAACCGTTGCTTGCAGCGAGTAGATTACATTTTCCAGTTTTACCGTGGATCCTTACCATTTTCTGGGATAAACAATACCCTAAATTTTATTCCAGGGTCCAGCTATCTCAATTCTGAATTTCATCAAAATCCGTCCAGACGTCACGTGAAAGCTCCCCAAAGAAACAGACAACGTCTCACTTTTATATATTCGTGTAGATTAAATGCCACAAATTACTTGTCCATTTTAGGTGGAATTACTGTCATTTTAACTTACAATAATATATCACTTAAAAAACGACACTAACCGCATAATTATCGAAACGAGCAATTAAATTAATTGTCACTTAAAAGTCGAGAAAAAAACGGTAAACACGTCATTTCTCTTACCCCATAATTTTATATCGGCTGCCGAAAAATTACTGCTGACCTGTGGGGTAGCCACCCCTCGAGGCAATATTAGGTGACGCCCATCGATTTCTGTCTCCGAGGGGGGATGAAACAGCCCCCGATAGTTTAGGGGTGACAGCTGACGGTTTCTTATAAGTTTTTTTAGGGGGAAAGGATATTGGATTACCTTGTTCATTTTGGCTTATAAGTTTGAGTTGGTAGGGAAGTTTTATTGTAAGACTACGACTCTAATAAATAAAGTGTTTTTAGAAATCGTATTGTGAGTGTAAAACTTATTTATAGACAATATAATAATAAAAATTAAAAAAAAGCTTCCTATGTTCTTCTAGGATATTAAAAAGTATAGCACCAATGCTTTTGATGTTTTTTGACCGATTTATTACTATTTCGTTTCCACGGCAACCGATCCTTGCAGCGAATAATCCACATTTTCCAATTTTCTTGTCGAAACTTACCATTTTGCGGAATAAAAAGTGTTCTATGTTTTATTCCATGATATAAAAGCTATCTCCATTTCAAATTTCATCAAAATCGAGGCGTTATCGCGTGAAAGCTCCCCAAACAAACAAGCAGACAATGTTTCACTTTTATACATTGGTGTAGATGTTACCGTAACCTATTTTATGGGTAGTTTTTTTTAATATTTTCGTCATTAATCGACCTTTTTAAAAAATTATTCGATACCAACCCAATTTTGGAATATCTGTTTTATTTGAATAATGATTTTATACACTTACGTTTTTGTAAAAAGGTCAAATTATAGATTTAAAAATGTAATAGAGTTCACAGAACGTTTAAAATACTCTGTTAGGAATTAACTTCTAACAAGATAACGAGCGCCATCTATGCGATTCTACTTACGCTTTATTTCCCCTTTTGTTGCAGGATGTCAACTTGGAGACTACTGGCGCGATCTGTTGAGAGAACGGTGAGTACGCGAACTTCGCTTTGCGAACCCGTAGTTCCTGTTTTATTCTTCTGTTAGCAGCGCCACCTGCAAAAGTTGATTTGCTTTTTGAGTATTTTTTGTTTTTCTGTAACTTCGCTGGCCTTAATTTGGTGATAGAATAATCTTGAAATATTTTGAATTTAATATATTTGGATCTAGATACTTAATGTGTATATTTAATAATAATGATATACATACTTATTGCAGTTACAACGTCTTGGCAAAATATACAAGAGACATTCAAAAATAAACAAATATTTGCATGTTTTTGTAAAATATTTAAGTAAGTAGATACGTTCATCTGGTTCTTATACGACGAAATATGAATCACATAATGAGCCCATAATCCCGTACATTTGGTAGAAGATCCACTGTCATATTAATTTCCCAAATTACTATTGAATCGTCCATTGAATCAATTTGTCTTACTTGCTCACTGTTCAGTTTTTCCACTTTCATCACGAAACCCGACCAGCTAATGGCTATAATCATGAACAATTTATAAAGCCAATAAGCTTTTTCTCAAGCTATTGTTCAGAATATAATAATTTCACCAAAAAAAAAGTCAGTCACAATCACTACCCGTATACGTGTAGAAAATGTAAGTACCTGCCTATTTATTGAGTCAATGTATAAAATAAAAAAAGACATAATAGAATTCGCAATATGGCTTTATTATTGTGTCAACAGTAAGTTCCCTCTATTCTTATAATTAATTGTGGTTGTTATTAATATAATTAAATCGATCCAAATAAGGCGTCGCACGAGAAAGGCTAGTATTGGAAATATTTGTCGATTTCTCTATTTTCCGATTGGTTTTGTTATTATAATGTATGTTTTCCAGCACAGAATACTATATTTACATAGTTATATAAAGAATCCATATCAATATATAAAGTTGAAACATTGTTCTGTTTATTTGTTTGGGGAGCTTTCACGCGATAGCTACTGGACGTATTTTGATGAAATTTGGAATGGAGATAGCTTATACCCTGGAATAAACATAGGATACTTTTTATCGCGGAAATTTTTAAGTTTCCACGGGTAAACTGGGAAATGTTGAGTACTCGCTGTTAGGAACGGTTGCCAAGGAAACAAAATAACAAGTCTGTCAAAAACATCAAGAGCTTTGGTGCTATAGGAACCTACTTTTGCATTAGTTTTTAATATCCTAGAAGAACATAGGATGCTTTTTTTCGCGATAAACTGTAGTCCGCGTGGACAAAGTCGCGGGCGGGAAAGCTAGTGAGTGATATAGGTGGATATTGTTTGTTTGTCTGCGTTTATCAGTGGCTTTTAACTACAATACCGTAGAATAAGACTCTGGTAATATTTATAATATCTTATGTTATGAGTATTGTATCTTAAGCTCTAAAAAAAAAATTGCATGTCAACTGCATAAAATATGAGGTCTTACGAGTATACGCAAATATCTTGTTAACCTGATTAAATTTCCAGCAATCCGGGAAAAATAAGTTAAAATCTGTTCACTTCCTTTTTTTCACAAATGACACAATCCTGTCTTATAATTAGAAATTCCAGTAACTCAGTGAATTAAGAAATTTGAAGACCATGGTTCCACAAACATTAGAGAAATTACCTGTATCTCCTACAAAATTTACCCAGCGTGGGAATGAAATCCGCAACCTCACGCTCCGCAGTTGGTTCTTACCAACTACGCCACGGAGGCTGCCAGAAGGTACTTTATTCACCCATAACTATAAAAAACTAGGTAAGTACAAAAACGTGTCAAGAAAACCAAGATAACTAAGGCAATAATTGAAATGACATTGAATACAATTATACTACTTTCCGTAATTGCACGCCATAAAATAATCAGACGTAAGTCAGAGGAAAATATATCAATTTTATATTAAGGTAGTCTAGCAATAGTTGGTCTAGCGGATCAAGTTTCTAGAAAATAATGTAAAATTTGTAAGTTTCTAGTACAGTCAATAAACAAGTCAGTGAAACAAATAATTTTATCTTGCGATTATCTCAGCTCTTAAGTTATATAATAGAGCTGGTACGAGGTGGCGCAGGACAGGTACTGTTTGAAATATACGGGGAGTCTTTCGCCCAGCAGTAGTATATGTTTGAAAAAGAAAAGTAATTTTAAACGTGGCTTTGATAAATACTAAATCAACGCATCATTGGGTCTAAAAATCAATTATTAAAGGAGTTAGACAAACATTCATAGGTAAGTAATATGGATTTGCAGGTAATAATTAGTAAAGCGAAGTATAACTATTTGCTTTTCTTACTTAAATTGCTCGCTTGCAATCTCATTATAGTTCGAACCACAAAATATTGTCATAATAATTGTAGGCATTCTTCAACAATGTGATTAATTAGTGATACTAAGAAATAACCGGACAAGGTTCTAATAAACATGAACACAAACAATTTGTAGTTACAAATCAATCGGTAACGTCACAATAGAGTAGCTACTTACAAAGTTGCACGAGCATTATTCCTGGCCCTATTAGTATGCAACATCACAAATGTCGTGGCACGTGTACGGCCTGCGATAATGCAGCCATCGATACGTGATTATTTTTGCATCGAGAACCTGTACCGCAAATGGCGTCCTACAAGGAGCGGTTATGGGACCACATTTTTTAACCTATGTCTTTCTAAGACTAATAAGTAGGATCGATAACATTTTAAAACTGTATAAAGTAGTGGTCGTGAATAATTTAAACATGTTTCTATATTAAACCCATAGAGAAATAAAACATTTTAAATGAGCAGTGCATTTGAGATTAATAATTAAAGATCAGGTAAACGATTTGTATCTTGTATAACTAGCTTGCATAAATAAGACAATGTTATTGATGTCGACAATTATTATAAATATCTTGCAAGTGTAAGCAAGGACGACAAATGACTTGCATAATACGTTAATACATTTAGATAGCAGCAGATAACTTTTCAAGATATGTTCTAAATTATGCGCCTACTTCTGACGGCTTTGTAGATTCACAGTATAAGGTGTTTAAAATATTTCATATGTGAAGAAAAAAATGTGGTCATTTTTCAATCTTCAATGTTTCCAGATAAATAAATCCTGACTGGTTCAAATCTACAGTGAAATGATATAAAGGACAAGAGTGCTATTAAAGTAACTTCAATGTGGTTAGGTACATAAGTCTGGCTGGTCTATATATTTTCATACAATTCCTGAAAATTTGAGGTTTTTGGAAAATTTAAGGGCAAGTGACATCCTGGGTTAGCGTGGTGGATATATATATCTCTATTTCTCACCCACTCTCTCTCACTGGAGGAGACGGCCTGTGACCCAGAACTAGCAACATAATGTCATCGAGCTATGTTTGTTTGTTTGTTTGTCGTATGAGGTAGTGCTGGCCTCTGGTGTCAGAGTTTGTCAAGCTGCCCAAGTGCCTCTGACATGGCTTAACGACTGTTATTAATCAATAACAGCCGGGACCGAATACCGCACATAACTCAGAAAAGTAATTGGTGCGGAGCCTAGGTTTTGAACCCGGTATCGTTGGATTCTAAATTGCACTATAGAACCGTTAAGCCACCATCGAGCTATTATTACTACGTATAGAGAAAAAAACACACATCACTACTGTGTTCCGTTCAAGTGCAGCCATCCGGCCGCAGTGCGCACTTAACTTAGTTGCTTTCTAGCTCTTGATTGTATGCGGCGATTCCTACCTTTTGGTCGTGAAAAAACTACATTTTATCACGTTCTAGCGCTGCGTTTTTAGACTGTCTAGTTAGACGACTAATATTGTTTCAGCGCTGTAGCGAATTTTAGTTTAAACTTTTAACAAAATGGAGCATGACTTTTGCATCATGTAGATTCTATATACGTAGTAATAATAGCTCGATGTGTATTGCTGATGCTGATCATCATGATAAGAATAACTTCCATTTGACAAGATCGTTAGTTTTCTTATTTCCAACCGTTATAATTGGAACGAGCTCCGCAGTTGCTAGCTCAGTCTATAACACTACATGTGCTGGGTAATCCATTTATCAATTCAATGTATGCTTGCAATTAATATTTGCATTCATGAAGCTCATTACTATGCCATAGATAATGCCGCGGGCCCGGCCCGTTTCCGGTTGGAGAACTGCAGATTGGGATTTTTAGTTTTATAACTTGACGGTTTTTGTAAGAAATTGAACGAAATATAACTTTGCGCAGATTTTAAGTTTTTTTGTATAACTTGTACTAAAACTTAAACATGAAATTATAATTGAATTGCAACAGGAATCATGTTATTTGATAATAATATATAGGTTTCTTAATACGTTTGAATTGTTTAAGAAGAATTTATATATACGGAGCGAGTGTTGTGATGAATGTTCATAATTTACAGTTTGCAATAATCTTTTTTGGTGTGGTAAAGTTTTTACAACATAAAACAACAAACATAACATATACTTATAATAAATCGGTAAATACCAAAAAGTCTAATCATAGAAGATAATAAAACAAATGTCTAGGGTACTTAAAATAACAGTTTTTGTTTGTTTGCGCATCACGTAAAACTACTGGACCGATTGCAATGCGCTTCCACTGTTGGATAGTTGTGAGTTTGACTTAAAAAATGGTGCACGTTTTATCTCAATCCGATGAGAAGAAGCCGAGCAATCGATAAAAAACGATTGACGTCTGAACGAAATTCTGAAGAAAACCTGTAAAAGCAGTTAACGTAAAAAAACGAACTGACCGCTGAACTGAACCGATTTGGATAAAAATTTGTACCAGGATAGCTTGTATCCTCGATTAACACAAAAATTTTTTTTTATCATCATCATCATCATCATCGTCATCATTTACGCCTTCATGATTAAACGGCTGAACCAGTTTGGATGAAATTTTGGTGCTGAGATAACTTATATGCTCAATTGTCACATTCTACTTACTACTTTTCATCAATTTTTACTTTTGACGTTTGAGTTGTGATTTGGACATACAAGATGGACGGCGCCGTCTACGTGAGAACCGAAGCTGGACATCTGTGAGTGGGCTTGCGACTGTATTACTTCCTCACTGACCTATCTAATCTAATATATTTTTTGGTACATCGCATTGGGAAAATCCCAAAAATCACACACGTTCCTTCGATTCGCGGAGGAGTAGATATACCTTTATTTTGATACCTCACTCGATCGGATAAGGTTAGGTTTGATAGGTTAACCAAAATACAATATATTAGAAATACAATATGGCAGCTGACAGCTGCCATTTTAGTTTTTTTAACACTTCAATTATATTTTACAGCACTCTCGTGATTGAGACGAATCCAATGATACCTTATTTATCAAAATCCATCAAGCTGTTTAGGCTGTAGGACGCGCCTAAGAAACGTACAAACAAACAAACATACATCCCAAACACATAATCCTCCTCAGTCGGGTTAAAATATCCACGCGGGCAAAGCTGAATTCTAGAAATAGGTAAGTAATTCAGGATTATGGCACTGGCAGCCGGCAGGAGCATTTTTCTATGTCCCACCAATTACTGCGATAACCCTCGTTATGAGGCAAACAGTTAAACGCATGCTAGGCCTGAACCAAAGGTAAAAAAAAAACACGGGAGATTACTTGAACCTGCGCTATCCTGTTTGTACTATTCGTAGCCCTACCTCGTACGCTGATTTCTTCCTTAGTCCTAAATACCTAACTTCTCAACATCAAATAGCCATTAGCCATGTGTGGCCATGTTAGGCATCGTTAGTCATCCTGTCAATCGCAGCAGGGCCGCCCGCTTCATTTGCAATGCAGAACTTGTTTATTGAAGTCATCTGTAATGCTTGTGAGGTGACTCACTGTGAGGAGAATGAGGAACTCTGTAATTTACTAGCTAAGGCCCACTTGTACAACTACCTTAAGGCTTTGTTGCAATGTGCTAGCTGCTGACCTGATAGTAGAAAGCTATTGTCGCAGTAGCTCGAGTAGACTAGACCAGTCACACATTGAGATTAGCTGCAATGACCCAAAAGTCACTTCGACTCCTTCGATGACAAGAAAATAATGTTTACTTATAATAAAGCAGGAAGTACCAAAAAGTCAGTACAATGAAGTTAATAATAAAAAAAAAAATTATATAAACTAATGAACAAGGTTTTTTATTTAAATCGTGTCTCTCTGCGTGTTTGTTTGCGTATCACGTAAAAACTACAGGACTGATTGCGATGCGGTTTTCACTGTTGTATAGCTTAGATTTTGACTTAAAAATTTAGTGTACTTGGTATGTAAATTTAATGAATAGAAGCCGAGAAATCGATAAAAAACTATTTGACAGCTGAATTTAATTAGATATTTTGTACGTTATAGGTACTTTTGGTCCTGGCATAACACATAGGTAACTTTTAACCCAGAGAAATTACCACGCGGGCAAAGCCGCGGGTACAGCTAATTGAAAGTAAAAATGACTAGAAACATAACGAAGGTTTCGCAGCTGTAAATAAAGCATGCATGCGGAAGTAAATTCCGTCCCTTCTAAGCAGACTTCATGCGGACGGTATTCTATATTCTGAAAGCTGTCTTAGATAAATTGGGGATACGTTCGTAATTTTGAATGTCGTTTTTGTGAATGTCTGTTCCTCGAAGTCTATTCATTGAATGCTTACATCCTCGAAGGGTATTTTCTGCGAATGGTCAAAGTTGCGAAGGTTTATTCCTGTGAAGTGTCGTTTGTTCGAATATTCTAATAAAACGAGCTAACACACACATTCCCATATTTTATTCCTGTTTATTATGCTACTGCCCAAAAAAGGAGTGTAATGTTTTCAGGGTTCATGTATGTTTGTATGTATGTGAATTTCTTTATTCCATCATAACTTTTAAACGTCTGAACAGATTTGGATATATATATATGGGGTATCGTTAGAATCCTTACATCAAACAATTTTTTTTTTAAGATTTGGCGACAGTATGACTCCAAAACAAATGCGAAAAAAATACGTGTTTTGTAATATGGGTATCAAATTGAAGGACTTGATGAGCACATTCTAACAAAACGTATATTATAATTTAATGACATAAGTTATTTGGTATTTTTTTGGTAGGCAGGCGTTTTTTTGTTAAATTTATGACTTGTATCTAAAGTTGTTTTTATCTATTAGATTTTAGATTACACGAACAAAAACAAAAAAGTACCAGGTTAGCATATATGCTAACCTGGTACTTTTTTGTTTTTGTTGAAATACCGTCGACTCAGCAATATAATAGCAATATATTGCTAGCAGGAGTCGACGGTATTTCAAGACGAGACTCATTTGGGGGCAGTCAAAGCAAGGGGAACTTGTACTCAAGAACTTGTTAAAGTTGATATAGTTGTTGTTATATACTACTATACCTGTACCTATTTGATATTATGCTATCTACATACAATAAATACATTGAACTATTAAAATCTATACCCGTATAACATACCTACTGAGTCAAAGGCAGCCATCGCACTAAGTTGTGCGTTGTATGAACTTTTTAAAATAAGCGAATGTGTCCTTTGAGTAAAATTTGCTAGCTTCAATATTGAGTGTACCTTCCTTCCAGGTCCCATTTGAACTATCCATTTTGTATATGAGTATTATGCATGTTCAACAGTATTATATACGTAGGTATAGCTAGCGGTACGTAAGTCTAGCGGTGAACGAAACGTGGCGGGGATCTTGGCACAGTCAGTTTTCGGGATAAAAAGTAATTAATATATTGGCACATTATATAAACTTTGACTGTGCCAAGATCCCCGCCACGTTTCGTTCACCGCTAGACTTACGTGCCGCTAGGTATACGCGTGAAAAACTTATTTTTTTATTGGGTTTAAAATTGGTTGAATATTACTATATTCGATTTTAAGACCATTCGCAGCAATAAGCCTTCGCAGTTTTCACCATTCAACCAAACGAACCTTCGCATTTTTGACCATTCGCAGAAACGACCCTTCGAGGATGTAAGCATTCGATGAATAGACTTCGAGGAATAGACATTCGCAAAACCGATATTCGCAGGTGACTACGTATCCCGATAAATTGGACTGCCCTGTATTGATTCATCACATCGAATGTGTTGATGATGATGTGTTGATCCGATAGCCTATGTATGTTATTTGTGTTGTTTGGATGGCACATGAGTGTAATTGCAAAGATCAGATCACAGACATTTTTTTTGTTTTTTTTTTATTTCTACCATTAATCATAATCATAATTTTAATTAATCATAATTTTAAAATGCTAAATATTATTGAGAATGAAAATGGATCATTGTGTCTTATAAATAAAAACGTGTTGATAACGGCATGAATAATTAATGGTAATGAATAATTATCGATCCTCAATAAAGAAAAAATAAGTAAATTTAAGAACTACTACTACTGATAGTTTAAGTAATACTTATTGAAGTAGGTACTTCGATGATAAATAATTGACAAGACTAACACGCAAGTTTCTCATAAAACCTTTTACTGACCATCAGACATATATTATTAACTAGCTGATAGCCGTGACTTAGCACGCGTGGTCATTTCTGTAGGTTAAAAGTACTCTTTGTGCTATTCCAGGACCTAAAATACCAATATACCAACATTTGATCAAAATTCCTTCAGCCGTCAAAAATATTTTTATCAATTACTCGGCTTCTACTCATTAGATTGAGATATAAAGTGCCACAATTTTTAAGTTAAAGCATAAGCTATCCAACAGTGAAAACCGCATTGCAATCGGTCCAGTAGTTTTTACGTGATGCGCGAACAAACAGACAAACCGCCAGACACGAATTTTTAAAATGTTACATTCTGGTGCAGTAGCTTATTTTATGTACTAGACCATTTCTTTTTTAATTATCTTCCTAATACAGACTTTTTCGTTCTTATTGCTTTATTATAAGTATAGATAGTCATTTAGCAAAAGGTTAACAAGGTTTTACTACCTAGAACCTATCAACGTTTAATATTTTGCAAAATGACTTGCATTTTCTTCAAGTAATTTAATATTACGCATCGTAAAAGCGTTGCCAATAGAAACTTTGAAGAGTTAGAGATGAAAATTACTAACTTAACGTAAATTAATATCGATATATGTCCAAGAAATAACTTTAAAGCTCATTTCCACTATAATTGGATAGCCACCAGACAGGAAATATGCAACCCCGTTTTAACTTTTATGCCATTGACACAGGAGAGTAGGTGAACGATTTGAAATATGTGCCGAAGTCACCTGGTTTGATCCTCAGCCCTGGAAAATGACTTTAAGAAGTAATGTGCAGAGTTGCCAGCACTCCGTTCATCATCATCATCAGCCTATATATGTCCATTGCTGGACGTAGGCCTCTCCTAATGCACGCCACTGAGCTCGGTCTTCAGCTCTCCTCATCCATTTTCTGCCAGCCGCTTTTCGCAGGTCGTCACTCCACCTGGACAATGGCAGTGGGTTGGTCAAATTTCGGGAAATGTGACCAACCCACTGCCACTTCAGCTTGCCTACCCTTTGAACTATGTCGGTTACCTTGGTTCATTGAAGAGCACATTAATCCGTCGGTCCCGGTTGGGTGGCGTGTGGGCCCATTCTGATTAATTATTGAATGAAATTTAATCACACCGAGAAAAACTCATAAATTTTATCAAATATGGCATTCTGAATCAATTTATTTTGGTTCCAGACTGTCATCCTACCCACCAACTTCAAACGTTTGGTCAATGGAGACTGGCGAAGATGGAGGATGTAACTAACATCGTAAATGTGGCATACATTTTGAATCACCCGCGAAAAAATTTAACACGTCCGTCCAACTGGTTGTCCAGCCTTTGATGGGTAAGCAGGTTCGAGCGAGTTCGAACACTTTATCACACTACTTTGATTTGTTGTCAATTTACCGCCGCCACGATCTTGAGCTATCTTGACCGAGATATGCCAAAAGTGCACAAACTCCTCTTTCTCAAATCGAAGTTAGGACTATCATTTGTCTATTTGTTCAACAACACCAAGAGTACTAAACATACAGACGTATTTCAACGAAATATCATCTCTAGGAACAAATTTAAACTTTATGTACTGCAACGCAAACTTGTACTGTATATTTTTTAAAAAAAAGTCCAATAATTTTAAATATTTACATTTTCCAACATTCAAAAGGAAATTGACTCAATGGTTGTCTGTTAAATGTTTATATTGTGTTAAACAATTTATGACATTTCGAATGGAAACATTGTAATGTTTTTAACTTTATATTATGTTGATTTATGTTAAACTTAATTTTATTACATGAATTTAACTCCATTGACATTATTAAGAAGAACTGTCTTTTTTGTCATTATTTAATATTTATACTTATAAAGCTATATTGTTTAATGGTCATTTAATTTTAATAAACAATTATAATATGATTATATTATAATTGCTTATTAAAATTAAGTGTATATTTGTATATTTATAATAAAACTGTAACAGGTCCAATTCTACAGATTGAATATATAATTATTTTTTGGAAGCTACTCTATATTCGATACTGAAGCCAAACTGTATTTTTTTCTCTTACTACGAGGTACATTGGGTACTATTTATCCCAAATAATTAAAGGGCTCCCGCAGGATAGGGGTTCAAAGATATTTAAAAGAACACTTATCACGCTAAAACTACTGGACGGATGCAACTTGGCACAGTTATAGTTTATAAGATGGGCTAAAATTGAGAAAACTTGTAAATCCCGAAAAATTAAAAGGGTTCCTGCAAGATAGGGGTTCAAAGTTATTTAAAAGGACACGTATCACGCTGAAACTACTGAACGGATTTTGATGTAACTTGTCACAATTCTAGTTTATATGATGAGCTAAAGTTGAGAATACTTTTTATCCCAAAAAATAAAGGGTTCCTGCGGGATAGGGGTCCAAAGTTTTGTTAATTTTGAAGTAGTATATATAATATAGTAAAATGAAATAAAACTGCAGAAGTATTAAAAAAACTGTAGATTTATTCCCGTCATAACATTATTATTCGTATTTAGAGGCCTCCCGAGCGACGCGCGCGTGACGGACTGCATGCGAAGTATTTTAGGTTTTTTATTAGATTAGTCGGTTGGTCTGGTTTAGATTTGTTTGTTTGTTTTATTTAAAGTTTGTAGGTGTATTAGGTAGGTGTTATAATTTTCCTGGTCGAGATAATAATAAGTAGATAGGTTACCTACTTAGTGAAAGTAAGTAGTAGTTAGTTAGTAGTTTAGAATTTTGTATAAAGATTAGTTACGTTTGTTTCTGAGGTATTTATTTGGAGTTGGTATTCAAGTTTTCCGGTTTATAATTAGGTACTTCCGTAGTGCACATTTAGGATGCTCAAGGAATATTTCCTCTAAATTTCAATTCCCTAGGTCCACCGGTTTAGGCTGCGCGTTGTCTGTCAGTCAGTCAGTTGTAATGTCTCGGTACTGTTTCATAGGCATGACTAAAATAATTTAATAAATCAAATCCTTTTATTATTCTGCCTAATAAGTGAAGGGTGTAATTGAAAAGGCCGGGTCAATTTACTTTTTTCAAAAGTTATTATCGTATTGCCCAATCATATTGGGCTTTTTCAAACTGTCTGAGTTTTTATCTATTTAAACACTTATAATAAATCAGTAAGTAGCAAAAAGTCAGTACAAAGAAGATAATTAAAAAATATTTTTAATTATCTTATAGACCGTATGGTCTAGGGTACTTGAAGTAACCACAAAACAACTTTTTTTAAATCGTGTTTTAGGTCACGCATCGCCTAAAACCTAGGTTTTGACTTAAAAGCAGGTGTACTTACGAGTAGTATCTCAATCCTATAAATAGAAGCCGATCAGTCGATAAAAACTATTTGAAGGATGAACAAATTTTGATGAAACGTTGTACGAGTATATTGTACTCTATAGGTACGTTTGGTACTGGAATAACACAGGTTATTTCTTACCCAATTAATGACCACGCGGGCAAAGCCGCGGGCACAGGTAGATATTAAATAAAAATTATATTTGCACACTATTTATTGCATTAGAATGTACCCAGTTCTTATTTGTGTTATTTTCAACGGACTTCAAGAGGAGGTTCTCAATTCGACCCGTATGTATTTGTGTTATTTTCAACGGACTTCAAGAGGAGGTTCTCAATTCGACCCGTATGTATTTGTGTTATTTTCAACGGACTTCAAGAGGAGGTTCTCAATTCGACCCGTATGTATTTGTGTTATTTTCAACGGACTTCAAGAGGAGGTTCTCAATTCGACCCGTATGTATTTGTGTTATTTTCAACGGACTTCAAGAGGAGGTTCTCAATTCGACCCGTATGTATTTGTGTTATTTTCAACGGACTTCAAGAGGAGGTTCTCAATTCGACCCGTATGTATTTGTGTTATTTTCAACGGACTTCAAGAGGAGGTTCTCAATTCGACCCGTATGTATTTGTGTTATTTTCAACGGACTTCAAGAGGAGGTTCTCAATTCGACCCGTATGTATTTGTGTTATTTTCAACGGACTTCAAGAGGAGGTTCTCAATTCGACCCGTATGTATTTGTGTTATTTTCAACGGACTTCAAGAGGAGGTTCTCAATTCGACCGGTATGTATTTGTGTTATTTTCAACGGACTTCAAGAGGAGGTTCTCAATTCGACCGGTATGTATTTGTGTTATTTTCAACGGACTTCAAGAGGAGGTTCTCAATTCGACCCGTATGTATTTTTTGTATGTATGTTACGCGATATCTCCGGCGACTTCATTCAGATGACGACGGCACTACCTCATCATCGTACATAATATATTGACACTGGAGAGTTTCTTGATGAGAATCTTCCAGATCCTCGTTTGCGGATAACTATAGACAATTTTTCGACCCAATATGGCGGTTTATGCATTTATATGATGCCTTTCGTGCATAGGGTACATCGAACCTATACGTGCCGATTTATGACAAATGGACGAACAACCTTACATCTGGAGTTGGACTATTTTATGCCGTATGTCCTCGACTAAAGCCAACCGACACACCTCTCGGTTCAATATGGCAGCCTAAAGACACAGTACTCATATTGAAACAAATAAAATGGCACCAACATATTACAGTGTGTATGGATGTCTTCAAAACTCACAAATATTGTTTTGAAAAAGGAACCCTTATATATGTCAGTTTCCGTCTGTCTGTCTGTATGTCTGTCAAGAACCTTCTTCTCAGGAGCTCGTGGAGGTATCAAGTTGAAATTAATATCAAATACTTAGGTCTGCAATCCTTAAAGCTGTGAATAAAAAAACTTCTAAGTCAACATACGGCCGCTTAGATATATTTAGATACTCGTAAGGGAATCAAAACCTGTAGGGTAAATACCGTTGACATAGAATCATGAAATTTGGCAAGATGCAAAGTAAAGGTAAAATCCGAAAATCGTAAATTCGTAGTTACATCACAAAAAAAATATTTTTATTAGCATTTGGTAAACTGACCGCGATCTAAGTTGATTTATGGGGACAATAGTTTTTCAACGGCAAAGTTAAGTTTGTACGGAACCCTCAGCGCACGAGTCCGACTCGCACTTGGCCGGGGTTTTTTGTAATTTTTTTTAAACGGTCGGCCGCCACTCTTTCGCCATACTGGTTTAAATGTCACAACCAAAATTAAATGTCTCCATGTGGACAATCGAGACGAATTCAAAGACGTTTTTATCGGTGAAGGTGCTGTGATCATGAACAGAACATTATAACATACATTCATCATACACAGGTAAAGTAAGCTGCTAAAAATATAATATATAAAGTGTAAAGTATGTTAAAACATAAGAAAAACGCATAATTTACGAACACCTCACTCTACCGGAACTAAATTCCACATGACTATCACAGTATCATCACATTTCATAAATCAGTCTTCTATTATCGGACGGCGCCGGCCGCTTTCAAGACGGCTATCTCAGCATTCCAATGTATGTTCAATCTATATTCTCACATCTGTACATGCACCTATATAAATTTTATAGACTATGTATATCTGTCAGTCTTTAAAAATAATTTCTAATTTTCAACTAACGCGTTGGCATTCGCGTTTTTGGTGGTGTAGTTTTCGCTTTCACTGAAAACTACAACGCCATAGAGCGCAAAACCACATAAAACATAGGATTATTGTAAAAGGTAATCAAGAAAGAGCTGTTAATATGCCAGTCCTGCATTTTTGTCGTAAAATCGGTACTATAACAATTTATTAAAGATATAATGCAAGACTTGGTCCTTGGTGAATGGTCCTGAAGTTGTCCAGCAATAAGTTTACCTTGGCAATTATTGCAATTAGGTAAGAACAATTTTGACAAGGAAGCCGACAGAAGAATTCTGCTGGGATGGGCAGCATTCGAATAGCTTCGTCAAGTCTTCTCGTCGTCCATACCACAGTGCCTGAAGACAAACGTCTTCAATCAGTGCGTCCTACCAGACATGACCTACGGAGGCGAAACGTGGACACTTACTGTCAAACTAGTCCACAAATTTAAGGTCGCTCAGCGAGCTATGGAGAAAGCTATGCTTGGAGTTTCTCTGAAGGATAAGATTTGTAATGAAGATATCCGACGGAGAACCAAGGTAACAGACATAGCTCTAAGGATAAGCAAGCTAAAGTGGCAGTGGGCTGGTCACATTTCTCGAAGAACAGATAACTGTTAAACATTTTTTAGACGAGTTTTCGAGTGGAGACCACGTTTAGGCAAACGTAGAGTAATACGCCCTGTGGCCAGGTGGAGTGAAGGCAAAATTGGGAAAAAATATTTATTTTATATATTTTTACTTTTTTTATAAGTTTTTGCTAAATATAACTTATAATAAAACTGAAGATAAATACATTGAAGATATTTAGAAAAAATTTTTTGGAGGCTGTTCTATATTTAATACTGAAGCCAAAACTGTTTTTTTTTTCATTTTAGTCGGTGTGTCTGTCTGTCTGTATCTTAGCTAGGCATCACGCCAAAACTACTGAATCAATTCAAATGAAACTTGGCATAATTTGATTTCATACTATGAGGTAGGACATAGGGTACTTTTCATCCCGAAAAGTTAAAGGGTTCCCGCTGAAACTACTGGACGGATTTTGATGCAACTTTGCACAGATAACTTATATAATGATTGAAAATTAAGAATACTTTTTATCCCGAAAATATATAGAGTTCCTGTGGGATAGGGATCCAAATTCTAAAAATTAAAGAAATTTAGTAAATTTTTTTGGAGTCTGTTTTATATTCGGTACTGAAGCCAAAACTGTTTTCTTATTTTTTTCTGTCGGTCTGTCTGTCCGACTGTACGAAATTTGGCATAGCACCACGCCGAAACTACTCAATGAACTCAAATGAAACTTGGTATGATTTGACTTTGAGTTCGGACGGACATTGGATACTTTTTACAATAGAAATAGATACAATAGAAACCTACTACTTATGACTCAAGAAAACACTGTTGTCCAGTTCCTTAACTCCTATAGCTGGTTCTCAAAGCACTTAATTACGCAGTTCTTCAAAAACCATGCAGAAGTGTGCAAATATATGACTGTGTTCCGTTTTTTCCTTTTTTTATTACGCTTGCCCAATGGTAAGCGTCACGCCTGCTCATAACAGCTGCAGTACTACCCAGAACTTTGCTTGCAAAATCTTGCGCGTCACTGCACTGCGCACGTCACCCTGAGACATTGGTTGTTATGTTAAGTTCATTGCCCATCAAACCGAATCACAGAAACGTTTATACACTACTACTGTTTGGCGGTTGAATATTAGACAAAGGTATACTTGCTCTTACTACTCTTACTTCTTCCCCTGAGTAAGAGGCCTACCTCCTATTTAAAAACTGATTTAAAAACAAATGCCTCAGGGTGACGAGTTCAGCAAAGTGTCGCACAAGATTTTGCAGCCAAAATTCTGAATGGCACTGTATCTTTTGTGGACAGGCGTGAGCCTTACTATCTGTGTAACATCATGCCAGTGACAGCAAGTGGCAAGTGGTCGTCTTAATCGTCTCGTCACTTTAATTAATACAAAAAAATATGAAAGGAAAGCGGGCAGCACCAGGCCTACAACCTAATCTAAGTATCGAAAGCATTCCGCTTCAACCCAATCAGGACTCAGACCAGTTAAGGAGTTGTGTTGCAAACTTCCACGGCACAAATAACTTGATTATGCTTGACAGGAAATCTGTTAAGGTATCCAGCTTACAGAGATCTGCAAGCGCTGATACAGAGTCCTCACTTTGTGTCATTTATCTGAAATAGTGAGAGACGAGGGAGGTTAAGTGGAGCTGGTCACTGCCCACTCTAGCTTGACAGTCCGTTGTCAGATAGAGATCAGATTGGATTTCATAGCAATTGTGTTCAGTTGCATTCGAACTGCCAGCGAAGGTGAAATATGGGCGCCGTAACCCGGAAAATAGTTGGCATTCCTAAACATAACGAGTAATGCAAGAATCAAGTAAAGCCCGTGGTTAAACAAAGAGTAATAAATATAATGTACACATTAATCAATCCATTTCTCGCAGGCCGTTTAGCCAGATAATGGTAAGTATAATGTTGTGCATAACTTTATCACCTGAACGGAAACTTCAATTAAGTAGGTATATAGTAATTTGTTTATCTGTTTAGCTGTAATTAATACTTTGATAGTAGCGCAAATGGATATTGGGCACCCCGCCCCATCTTTTTTTATTCTGATTTCTCTTTAGGTATAACATTAACAAAGACCTCCCTTCTTTCCTTCGTCTTTTATTTATATAATACTAGCTACATCCCGTGGCTTTGCACGCGTACAAATCCCCCCTCCTCTCTTCTCCCCCCTCTCTTCCTCCCCCCTCCTCTCTTCTTCCCCCCTCCTCTCTTCTCCCTCTCCCCCCCGTCCCCTCTAAAAACACTACCAACAACCCCCGACCCCACCCACAAAACCCGTTCATTTGTTTTTACTGATGAGAAAATGTTGTTTTTTTGTGATTGTTTTCGATGTTTAAATAGTTATTCTGATATTCGGGCGGAGACAAATCCAACATATCAAAGATCATAAAATTCTGTCCTGACGTTCTTGTGTTATAAATGGTGTAACTAATCCGGCTTTGTTCAATATATTTAAAGAAGAAGATAAATACCAACGATGTAATTTTTACAAATAAAATGAGCATGAATAGTCCTCGTCCGGCGCAGACGACGAAAATTAATTCCGCACCATGTTTTTAAATCTTTTTAAAAATATATTTTTGGTTTAGGTATTTTTTTATATATATCTTTAGCTTTAATGTGCGCAAACATTGCTATGCTGTAACGAAAATGTATTTTTTTTCTAAAACTTAGTATTTGAATTTGAGTTGTAACTATGTATGTAAAGTTTGTATGCTACTTCATGGGTAGGTAATTTTAATAATCTTTGAGCACAGAAAAAGCATCCCGTTTAGTAAACAGTGACAACATGATAGCAAAAGACTCACATATAAAATTAAATCTATCGATAAGTAATCTTTACTTAAAATAAATCAGTAAGTACCAAAAAGTCTGTGTAATTAAGTTAATTGAAATAAAATTGTCTACGGTACTTAAAATGAGCTATATAACATTTTTTAAATCATGTCTGTCTGTATGTCTGTCTTTCTGTCTGTTCGCGCATCACGTAAAAACTATTTGAACCGGTTGCGATGCAGTTTTCACAGTTAGTTTAAGGGTTGACTAAAAAAATATGATTATTTGGCATCTCAATCCGGTGAGTAGAAGCCGAGCAATCGATAAGAAAGTATCTGACGGCTGAACGAAATTTGGTATTTTGTACTTTATGGGGTATATTTGATCCTGGAATATCACATAGATTACTTTAACCCAGCTGAGAAAGCGAACAAATGAGGGGTAGGTACGAGATTTTATTGTGACCAAGCACCATTTACTGATCTGAACCATAAACCGCACTTTCAAACCCAACCACTGATTGCTACAACTATTCATTAAGCAATGGCATGTTCCCGAACAGTAGGTTCATGTTCTTGAGAATTGCATTCTTGTCCGGACCAGGAAGCGATCAATCTCGGGGTCTAGGGCCCTATTTGGTTAAAACAAAATGAACAACAGCAATGTCATGTATAACAGATCCTAGACACAATATACCTAGATAAACATCGAGATAGTTGATGACACTCTGGCGCAGTTGATAAGCTTATTTCCCAGGTTTGAATCCTGGCCGGGGCAAGCATTTGTGTGAATATAATATAATGTATGGTCTCGGGTCTTGGATGTAGTGATATGTGCATGCATGCGCTATTCAGGAAATTCTAGAGCGGTGGAGAGTCTAAATTACCTTATTATTAAGTGAACTTTTACTTACTATAATGGTGCGATGACCCCAAAGTGGGTCTTGGCCTCCGACAATAAAAGACGCCATCGCTCTCTGTTTTGCGCGGCCTCTTGCCAGTCAGGCAGTTGGAGTTCGCACAGATCCTTCTCCACCTCATCTGACCAGCGAGCGGTACCTGGGAGTTCCAACCGGGCGACGTCCTGTCGGTCGTCCCAGGCACGCTCGCTTCACAGCACGATCGTCTCTCATCCGCGCGACGTGTTCGAGCCATTGAAGCCTGTGAACTAGTTAGAGATAACAAAGCATTCGACAATCATCATCATCATCACCCGGTGTAGATAGGCGATAGTCTTCTAGTCTGACCACTGATCTCGATATCTATAGATTGGCTTTGCCGTACTTTCGTTTGTGCCAATTCAAAGCGCCCCCTCCGAAAGTCCATTGAACTAAAATTGACATTGTTTCATCTGCTGACGTTAGTCACAAAATAAATAATAAGTACAAATACGATAGTTCCGTGGACGCTCACTACTGCCAAACGCCAAAGCCAAACTCCTGCTATCAGCGCCAGAATGGCGATTCAAATGTTCTCATTGCGACATTCGTCAAAAACCTGTCAAGAGTACGCAGTAACATGCAGTTGTCCATGATTCTCACCCATTACGATTCAGAATAGAACTCTCCATCAATGAAGGCTAGGACTCAGTATTATCTACACTATGACTCATGTTCTAAAACCGTTATGTGGTAATTATGGCGTGGTGACATTCACCAGAACTTACTTGTGTGCAAGTAGTCTGTTTATCAAACCGTTTGTATAACAAGATCTGGTAAGCTTTATGACCTAGCTGACTGCTCTGTAAAGGCCCTATAGATCATGCAAGGTTCAAGACAAAAGGCAAGCCTTACTATTTACAGATATAGTTATGTTTAGTCTCAATTTAGAAACGAGTCAAACCCGGGCTGTACTAGTTGCGTTCCGCTAATTTGCCCGCGTGGACATTATCAAAAATAAGTAAAAAATATTTGTTCCTCATGATGCACTATATATTATTTTCAAATTTCGTCGCGTGAAAAGTTAACAAACAGACAGAGAGACACAGTGACTTTCTTATTTTTAAGGTTTACGGAACCTCACAGGAAAAAAATAAAATTTAAAAAAAAACTTTTGCTGGTTTACAAAGCTAAGGAAATTTATTTTTTGTTTCTTAGTTTTTTTTCTTTTTTTTCCCTTTAATCTTTTAAGGTATTTAAATAAAAATAAATCTTTTTTTGGTCGTCGATTTGACAGCTGCCCTGAAAATTTCAGCCAGATAGCTAATCGGAAAATGCTCGAAATTTTAATTGCAAGATTCCAGGACAGACAAAATACATAGATACATACATACAAGTGAAGTTAAATATAAGCTATTAAAAAGGAACCCTGAAAGGATCACTTTGTTGTCCGTCCATTTGTCGGTCAAGACCCTTTGTCTCAGGAACGCGCGAAGGTATCAAATTCAAATTAATATCAAATACTCAAGTTTGCAATTCCTTGAAGCTGTGAAAAAAAAGTCAATGCAATCAAAATATACGGCCGTTTATGCCGCATATTTCGACATTTTCGACACTCGCAAGGGAATCTAAACCTACTGGGTACTTTCCCGTTGACCTAGAATCATAAAATTTGACAAGAAGCAATGACAGAAAACCGTAAATTTAAAGTTACGTCACATTTTTTTATTTATAAAAAAATTACTTATAGTCTCGATTCCCGTGATAGACGAACTATTTACATACCCACAAGCTTGTACAGAACCCTCAGTGCGAGTCCAACTCGCACTTGGCCGGTTTTTATTTATATAAGTGTGATTATTATTACTAGTAATGTTTTAGTATTACTAACAGCTAACTAATACTAAAACATTCAGACCTCCTACAAGCCATTATTTGCTCACTGTACGTATGTAGTACTATTATCACAGAAGAAATAATCGTACAAACGTACAGAAGGCTCACTCCGCTAAGACAATTAAATAAAAAGCGACTCTTGCCACCACTCAATAAAGTGCAATTCAGCTCGCACGACCTTGATTGATGCGTATCATTGTATATGCGTCTCTCTTTCTAAAGCGTAAGTCTGTCTCATTCTATCTCGTGGCAAGCCACGGATAGAGTAACGCGGGCGGTACAGAAATTCGCGCGCGCATGTACATCGAGTGAGACAAGCCTGCTATTATTTAAGTTTATTCTGTGCTCACAGGTAGCCCAAAAACTCTAGCCCACTACCACAGTTGACAGCGTACCAAACATGCTAGCAGCGTTGCTCCGCTGAATTGCAATGCTAATATGATGAGCCAAATAGGTACCAGCATTTTAGCCATGCGTCGCATCGATCTGGTGCTCAGATAGGTTTTTAAAAATACGATGGGGTCTCCACAGTGTCTCAACACCAAACGGCTCAAATATGTACGTAACCAATACCAAGGCTAGCATATTTTCGCCTCTTGAGTTGCTCTGTCGAAGTTGTCGCTTCATTTATATTCCATTAATATTACATTCAATACTTGGATTATATTACGCTTGTCGACTTGCTTCTTGAAGTTGTTCTTACCCAATTGCAATATTTGCCCAAGGTAAACATATTTTCGGACAACTTCAAGAGCTACACCATTGAATGCAATAGGTTCCGGGTCAATATGATAGTTAGACCACGTTTAGGCAAACATAGTATAGGAAGCCAACAGAAGAATTCAGCTGGGTTGGGCAGCAGCATTCGGCAAGCTTCGTCAAGTCTTCTCGTCTTCCATACCGCAGTGTCTGAAGACAAACTTTTTCAATGTGTGTCCTACCGGTCATGACATACGGAGCCAAAAAGTGGACACTCACGGTCAAACTAATCCACAAATTTAAGGTAGCTCAGCGAGCTATGGAGAGAGCTATGCTTGGAGTTTCTCTGAAGAACAGGATTCGCTATGAAGATATCCGACAGAGAACCAAGGTAACCGACGTAGCCCTAAGGATAAGTAAGCTGAAGTGGCAGTGGGCTGGTCACATTTCCCGACGAACCGATAACCGTTGGGGTAGACGAGTTCTGGAGTGAAGACCACGTTTTGGCAAACGTAGTGTAGGAAGGCCAGCTGGAGTGACGACCTAAGGAAAGGGACCGGCAGAAAATGGATGAAGAAAGCTGGCGTGCATTAGGAAAAGCCTACGTCCAGCAGTGGCCAGATATAGGTTGATTATGATGATGATGATGTCGACTTGCGGAACAAAATTTCAAAACGGGGATGCGACGATGATAATGATGATGGAATCTTCACATGTTGGAACCAATCTGTTAAGGGCATATCGCACATCGGCAACGAGAGAGTCACTACACAAGAAAATACGAAACTGAGATATTTTTTTTTGTCATGAGCTGCTGTGAAAGTGTTTCTAAGTTAAGTATAGAACAAGTCGATTCAAATTAGCGATACAGAGATTTAGACTAACAAGTCTATAATGTTATTATGCATTCAGCCCGTTCAACCAGTGGTTAATAAAGATATTGAATAAATTATGTGCATTGAATCACAATTGAGGACTGCTTAAGCGAATTTTGACGTATGCTCAGCCAGCTCGTCGACATTGAAGTTCCATATCGCAATTAACCAATTTTCTCCCCTAATAATTTAGTATTCAAAAATGTTAGAATTTGTTTTAGAAGTATTCAAAAATGTTGAAACAAGGCGTTTTATTGCTAACAAGAGTTCGATGGCTTAGGCATGCTAATACTGTTAGGTCTATACCTTCTTCATTTGTATGGCAAATGTTGCGTTGCAAATCGTGAAGCTATGTTGTCTAGATTTTGGTGTTGTTGCTAAGTTGAATGCTATTAAACAAAAGGAAGAATTAAAACGGGAAATAAAATAAATATAATATATATATAATATATTTTATTGGAATTTACTGACAGGGTTCTGGAAGTATTTTTCTTTTTCAATCAATCAATCAATCAATCATTTATTTATTTGCTAGAATACATTATTAAATTACATGTCAGTTCTTAGAGTATTGTAAGGTCACTGTATTCAGCCTGCAAGCAGGCGTGCAAATATTATTGTTAATTATGTCCATATTAAAACAAAATCATATTCTAACATTAAATAATAATAATAATAAAACAAATGTCAAAATTACAAAGTTAAAACTAGGAATTAATTAGATTCTACTTCTTAAAATAATCGTTAGTGCTATAAAAACAATTATCCGCTAGCCATACGTTCAATCGAGTCCTAAACAAATTACCCTTCAAGATTTTGATGTCTTCAGGTAACTTGTTGTATGCTTCTATGCACATATTAAAAACGTTTCTCTTATAGATATCTTTATGATAAGGGGGTTGATATAACAGATTTCTAAACTTTGCAAGTTAAATATGGATCGGTTAGCTCTTTTATATGGAACTAGCTATGCCCGCAAAATTCGTTCAGCCGTCATATAGTTTTTATCGATTGCTCGACATTTAATCTTTGTATTAAGATATCAAGTACCCCAGTTTTTAATTCAACCCTTATGCTATCCAACAGTTATCCAACCGCATCGCATATGTTCCGTAGTTTTTACGTGACGCCCGAACAAACATACAGACAAACAAACAGTTAAATATGGATCGGTTAGCTCTTTTATATGGAACTAGCTATGCCCGCAAAATTCGTTCAGCCGTCATATAGTTTTTATCGATTGCTCGACATTTAATCTTTGTATTAAGATATCAAGTACCCCAGTTTTTAAGTCAACCCTTATGCTATCCAACAGTTATCCAACCGCATCGCAAATGTTCCGTAGTTTTTACGTGACGCCCGAACAAACATACAGTCAAACAAACAGACAGACACGATTTAAAAATGAAAAAAAAGCTGTACATTAGCTTATTTTGACTACCGTAGACCATTTTATTTTTAATATTTTTTTTGTTCATACATTTTCTTATTGCTTTAATATAATAATAGAATTTTTAATAAAATTTGATAATAAAAGAAAAAAACAATATAACTTTAGTATTGGATGTCGTCGGAACACAAGTAAACCTATAATAAAGCAGTAAGTCCCTTAAAGTTTGTACCATGAAGATAATAAAAAATGGGTACTTAAAATAAGCTAATAAACAAAAACAACCTTTTTTTATCGTTTTTGTGTGTCTGTTTGTCTGTCTGTTTGTTTACGCAAAAACTACTAGACCGATTGCGGTCTGTGTTGGATAGCTTAGAATTTAACTTAAAAACTGGTGTACTTGGTAGCTCAATAATCCGATGAGTAGCTGTCGAGCAATCGATTAAATACCATTTGACGTCTGAACGAAGTTTGATGAAATTTGGTATATTGGCAGCATTGCAACTTCGCCACAATGTCATCAATATGGCGACGCATTGGGAAAGCTCCCAAACCCCCAACAAACTCCTTTTTCTCTTTTCTCTCCCACGTTAATAATTAATTGGATAAGGAACCTCCACCACGAGTGATTCTATCGCGGCAAGAGATTTGCTAGTAGATGTGACGCCTAACGGTCAGCTTGATGGAGTACCCCAGCATTTTAGATATTTTGCGGCTACTAACATCATTATGATATCACACAAAGCAATTGCCAATCTTGATTGTAAACATAAACTGGCGTGTAATAGAAACAGATACATTATTGTAAATAATGATCTCAGTAATATTAATAGAATAAATTACAATTCATTCAAACTTACGAGCGTATTAATTACAACAGTTAATTACAACAACATAATAATTTGACGTAGACAATGATAGATAACTAAATATATCTAAAATTATAAAGAAGAATAATAATTGTTTTTGTATTGTTTCGTCGTCATCATCATCAACTGTTTGTGTTCGTCCACTGCTGGACATAGGCCTCTCCAAAGGCACACCATTTGGCCCAATCTGCCAGGAACCATGGGTAGACTGTCGCTCTATCTAGCTGGTGGATTTCCTACACGATACCCACCAGCTAGAAAAAAAACACGTTTACTTCAACGGCTATCGGTTCTTTCGCCAATTCTGCTTGCTAATTCTCAGAGATATGTCGGTAACCCTGGTTCTTTGCCGCATCGCATCTTTCCATAGCCCGCGGAGTGACTTTAAGTTTTTTGGAATAGCCGTACCGTAAGTGTCCACGTCTCAGCCTCCGTAAGTCATTACGGGTAGGACGCACTGATTAAAACCTTTGTCTTTAGGCTCTGAGGGATAGGCTTCAAGAAAACCTGTCGTAGTTTCTCAGCTCGGCTGAACTGTTCTATTGGCTTCTTTCTCGAAATTGTTCCGGCCCAGTTGTAAAATTTGCCCTGGGTAAAAAGAAACGAAGAGTCCAAGCAAATGGAGAAATATCATTACGGAGAAAGTGATGCTATGATGCAGGAGGAGGATTAGAAGTAAAAGCTTTTCATTTTTTTTAAATCTTTTCTATGTCCATAACAATTGTTCGTTTTGCACACTACCTACAAATATGTAAGGAACGGAAGTGTGTACTGAACCTTAAACCTAGTTCAGACCTTGAAAGATCTGTAGGTGGATTCTGCAAGCATGCCTAATGGCATACATATTCCAAGTATTGCAGTAAATTCCGTATTTTATTATGCTAGATCAATAGGGCCGGCAGTGTGGGCTTGACAGGTATCCTTATTGTGGGTTTTCTAATTATTAAAATTGATTTTAGTATTAGCAAGATAAAATTAATTTGTTTGTATATTGCAAACGCAGGGTCATCGAAGAAGCACTGCTAACTCACTGGTACTGGTGTAAATTATATATATTTGTAAAATCGCAGGGCCTCTAAATTAACGCTCAAAAATGTTACAAAAAAATACTTTGTTTTTATCCTATGGAGGTTCCAATTAATTTTACAGGGTTTCTTACATTTGAAAATGAACGAGCAGAGGTAAACGAAGTAAATCTGATTTAAAAGTTTTCATTGTATATACCTAATATAGTTCTTCTCACCAAACTCTTAGTATCAAGACTATCAAGGAAATTAGCTTTCTGTTCTTGATGTTGTATTGATACTCGTATTATATTAATTTAGATAGATTACAAATTTATACCAGACCAATTATATTTGTAAGATCTGTAGATTATAAATTTGTAATCTACATATCTTACAAATATATTCTTCTAAATCTATATTTAGAGACACATCTTGCAATAAAATCTTCCTTTTGATTCAGGTTTTATAACTTTCAAATCTAAAAGTGTTAGTACAGGTTTCTTTTTAATCTAGCTCAGACCTCGAGTCCTATGTGGAAAGATGTACGAACGACATACAGCGAGTTTAGGATTGCTAAAGCAAGCTCAAAAGGGCCGGTGGCGTGGGCTTAAATAAATCGCCTTTATCAAGGCGGAACCGATTGCAGTCAATGGTGTGCCTCTTGAAGTTGTCCAACAATATGTTTACCTTGGGCAAATATTGCAATTAGGGAACAACAACTTTGAGAAGAAACCCAACAGAAAAAAAAACAGCTTGGTAGGGCAGCATTCGGCAAGTCTTCTCGTCATCCATACCACAGTGCCTGAAGACAAAAGTCTTCAATCTGTGCATCCTGTCGTCAGACTAGTCCACAAATTTAAAGTCGCACAGTGAACTATGGAGTTTCTCTGAAGGATAAGTTTCGTAATGAAGGTATCCGACGGAACCGGAACCAAAGTAACCGACATAGCTCTAAAAGTGGCAGTAGGCTGGTCACATTTTCCGAAGAACCGATAACCATTGAGGTAGAAGAGTTCTAGAGTGGAGACCACGTTTAGGCAAACATAGTGTTTAACGCCCTGTGGCCAGGTGGAGTAACGACCTGCGTAAAGCGGCTGGAAGAAAACGGATGAATAGAGCTGAAGACCGAGCTCAGTGGCGTGCATTAGGAGAAGCCTACGTCAAGCAGTGGACAAATATAGGCTGATGATGATGATGATGATGACGACGAAAACTAAAAAAGTTTTGTCAAATAGGTATCGCCAAAAGAGTGTTGTGATGGAATGGTGCAAAATTTCATAAGTAGGTATGTATTATTTCATATAACCTGTGTTTTTTAAGAAAAGACGAATTTTCTCATCAATCTTTTGGCATTCTCCTGGGACACGGTCTATGTCTTTCCAGGGGTTTTCCCTAGTTTTTCTGAAAACTTAATTTCCTACAGGGTTAATGCAGCACAAATACTATTCTAAGCTATATCCATTCTTTCGTTGCAGTGTGATTTAGGAACAGAACTCTAAAACAACAAAATGCTTTGATAATTTGATAACAACATTCTATTATTAGGCTATAATTTTACCTTGATAATTTTAGGGTTCTTTAGAATATAACAGCAGAGTGTTCATTTGCTATTACAAAGTCACAACGAGTTCCTTCACATTTCACACAATCATTCGGTTTCTAACAAGTCCCTATTTAAGTCGTTTAATTAAAAGCATTGCCTCGTGCCTTATTCATTTTAACCTTGAGAAGTGACTGAGCTCTCGTCAACACTTGGAATGCCATTAATGTTAGATGCAATGGTAAAACGAAGTGTCATTTACCATGAGATCAGCTACACCAAACTCTACCATGTTGTTTACAACCTTAGAGTTTAGTCTTGAAGGTGATTGCTTGGTCAATGGTAGTTTTAACTTGGTGTTCTTGTAATAGTGCAAATCAGTTGTCGTGATCGAAGCATTATTGTGCTGTGCATTTTACAGTAGAATTGAATGGGGCCTTTAGAGTTAGAGTGCGTTGGGAACCTTTTGGTCACACTTTGACTGTAATTGGTCGGTAATAGATTGTGTGAGGACGTTTGATGGGTCTTACCTGTTTGATGCTTGGTGGAAGTCTTTCGAAATCAGTTTAAAAATACCATTTATCTATTAGCTACTTATCATTGTACAGCATACAAATAAAACTATTTTTCGACGAGTACTAGAGTGTATACCGTGCTTAGGCAAACGTAATGTGGGGGGTGGAGTGATGAATTGCGAAATTCGCATAGCAGCGATTGGTTGAGGAGAACCGAAGATTGGACTCGGTGGAGTTCAGTAGGATATACCTACGTCCAACAGCCTTGGCAGACATCTTGGTGATCGCAGCATTTATTATAATTCGGTACACTTGATTTTAATCACCTAGAACCTAGAGCTCTAATGTCTCAAACAATCAATCATAATTAATTATAATTATTAGTCAAAACAATAACTATCATAAAGATCAGACCACACTTGCTCTTTGTTACTAACAGATGTTGCAACGTCACAAAGGAAGGTTACCTAACAGCTGCGAGCATCTCTTGAGTCACTCGTCACAATCCAGTGAATCATCTGTAACAAAAGACTTGGTCTTTTTACAGGGAAATTAAGCTTGTCATGCTATTGGAATGGAAGACAAAGAAGGGAAATGTTAACAATAGCATCAGGACATATTTATCGTGACAGGTAGGTAGTTACACAATCGTACTGTTATTATATCTTACTATCTGCTCTGCCCTACGGCTCGGCCCGTAATGTTCATCTGGAATAGTGTAGCTTTCTTTCAGTGAAAGAAATATGAAAATTTGTGTTTTTTAGTTTATCCATTACAAACAAACATAGAAACATAAGAGCCGAGCACCGCAGTCGCCGCTCACTAGGGCACCCGCGCCACACACTCATCGCCATTTGCGTGCTGATTCGCAGTGCTCGTCGCGGCGCTCATAACACTCCCAGACGAAGGATTTATATTTTTTATATTTTAAACATATAAACAAACAACAAACACTTTTCTCTTTATAATATTAGTGTAGATAGGTACTACAACACGTTGTGTATCTTTGATACAGAATTCAAATAAATACTATAAGCGCACCTCCAAGAAATCTATCATCATTACCAGTTTTACTTTCGCAGGGTCTGTATTCTTGTGTATGTTTGTTTTTATTTCAATCGATGTAAACTATTAGGTATGTGGACCCGGTCTAATAATATGTCCACCCCTCCTCGCCTCGCGGGTGCTGTGAGAAACAGCAAAGGAAATATCCTAGTTCAAAATCTGAAAATAAACTGTTACTTTTCATCCCGGAAAAGATCCAAATCCAATGGCTACAATCACCCGCAATAGCATTGTGCCTACAATGGAGCTGATTTATAGAGCTCAAAACAAAGAAAAATCCTGCTGATTTGAGCTTCTGATCCGGTGACGTCCGACAGTGTTGCTTATATAAATAAATAATAAAAGGCAACCTTCTTTAACCCAGTGGGTGCTGTGAGAACCAGCTAAGAGAATTCAGAATTCGAACAACAGCTATTTTCTGAGTCGTTAGGTCTGGGGTAGTTCCACACCTTTTCCAGATACTCATCGGACAAACATTAGTGTGCAAACATTACCGCTCTGGTTTGAATGGTGATTTATTAACCACACATTTGATATTAAAACTAATATCTCATGGTGACAAGCGCGGTCCCATTTTGCAACAAAAGTTCAGTATGGCACTACAATTTGAGCATTATTCTTACCATCCAATGAGCTTCATTCTCGTCTCGTCACATCGTTCAATAAAAAAACGGATGGTACTCCTACACAACTAAGTTAACAAGGCGAACACCCGCCCGTCATAATGAATAGCTGCAGCGCGCTAATTGAGGTCGAATTCATTAAGACCCGACTTAAAATAAACACCTAATGGCAGATTAGGGTCAATATGATCAAGTGATACTTGTTTAATGAACCCTGGTGACAAGCTTTTATACAATTCATCGTTTATTATATTATTAAACGAGCAATTTTTTACACAAAATTGCTAAAAACACATTTCAGTGCTCACGTATGTATAATGTATGTAGTAGGTATGTAAGTTTCTTTGTTCCACCATCCATACCAATATATACCAAAAAGTGACACGTTGTTTGTTTGGGGAGCTTTCACGCGATAACGGCTGGACGGATTTTTATGAAATTTTGAATTGAGACAGCTTATACACTAGAATAAAACATAGGATACTATTTATCCCAGAAAATTGGAATATTCCGCGGGAAATCTGGAAAATGTTGATTATTCACTGTAAGGAACGGTTGCCATCACAGAATGGTCTGTGGTTGCCATGGAAGCGAAATAACAAGTCTGTCAAAAAACATCAAGACCTACTTTTGCATTGGTTTTTAATATCTTAGAAGTAAATAGGATGCTTTTCGCGATAAACAGTAGTGCGCGCGTACGAAGTCGCGGGCGAGAAAACTAGTAACTTATAAATGCCTAAACAGATTTGGATGTATGGGGTATCGTTAGAATTCTTACATCATCTCGAATAAAAAAGGCTATAAAAAAGGTTCGTTTTATGGCAGCGCAGTCATGTGTTACATTGATGATGTACCTACATGTTTAGTAACAGGTTAGTAATGGCTTTTAATACAAGCCTGCGATGATTTAAATAAAATTACTGAAGAGACCTTCTTACTTGATTGTCTGTCTCTTTCCTGAATGATTTTCTGGAAGAAAACTCTTTTAACTGTTAAGCTCATCATTATAACCTGATTTCGTTTACTCCTGGACATGGCCTCTCCCAATGAAATCCACAGAGTCCAATTTTCGGATCTTCTCATCCAGTTTCTGCCGGCTGCCATTCGCAGGTCGTCACTTGAGTGATTTCCTCTCAAGTACCTACACACAACACAGTACCCCACAGACAGTCCGTGTTTCGACAAATGATACCAGCCCGCTGCCACTTCAGCCTGCCAATCCTTTGAGCTATGCCCCTGACGCTGTTTATCTTCATTTCGCATCATTTTCTTCAAAGAAACTCCTTGCAAAGCTCTTTCCATGGCTCGCTTAGCGTCTTTTTTGTAGACTATTCCCACAATTAGTGTCCACATCTCGGCACTCTAAAGTCAACTTGAATCATTTCGTCTTCAGGGTTAAGCTCGCGTCTGTTTTCTAATAAGAAGCGGAAACGAAGACAGCAAATGATGGTTGTACCTTGAAATTACATGAATAGTTTTTTTGCCAGTTGATACCGAGCGCGCTCAATAACGGATATTTCCAAAGAAAGGTCAGGGTATTTAATCTTTTTTGACAAATTGATATGATCTTTCAAGATACACGCTAAACAATGTTGAATTGAAGATCACAAAAGAACGTCCCCAGAGGTACATTAAAAAGTTGTTAATTTTGCTGTTAAACTGGGCTAAATGTGTGTTTTAGCAAATTAATAGCTAATTGGTCTTAACTTATTATTGTGACGGCAATTTATTTTGTTTCTCGTGTAATAAAAGCCGAAGAATGTCGTCGGCTCATTTCATTTGTCAACCCCTTTAGGCATAATTGAGTCCTTATGTTATAGGTTATGTTTTTAATACTTCATCATTGGTCGAGTAACTAATCAACTCCGTTTAAACGTTGTTTACTCGAAGGTCTGACCAGAGTAACTGTGAAATAAATACACTGGCATTCAAAACTTAGTACCTCACTTTTAATGTCTGCCTGTTCGCGCATCACGTTAAAACTAGTGGACTTATTTCGATGCGATTTTCACTGTTTGATAGCTTAGGTTTTGGCATAAAAATTGGTGTACTTGGTATCTCAATCCGATGATTAGGAGCCAAGTAAATCAATAAAAACTATATTAATTTTAAAAGTGTTGTACTAAGTTTTGAAAGCCAGTGTATTCTTAAAGCTGTTGTTAACCAACAGTAACTACGTATTCAAAGAAGTTTGATTTAAATTATAATACGAGAAAGTTCTAAAAGTTGACTCTCATGTGGCTGTGACGTTCTGTCTCCGTCATTGACGAACCATTTTGAGTGATTATTTCATTATTTTAAAGGGCGTACGCCGGGGTGGTCCCATTAAGATATGATATCAGTTTATTGATTCAATTCATTATTCATAACCGTTAACTAACGTGGAACAGATAATAGTAGTTTCGGAAACGGTTGCGTAACGAGGGGTATTACAACACGAGAGTGAGTTTACAAAACGATCCGTAGGCGAGTTTTTTAATAGTATCACTTGAGTGTTTTAATTTAATGCCTAGTTATGTGCCGTTTCATACTCTACTTTATTTACACTCATGTAAAAGGGACATTTTTAGTCAACATAACATATTAAATTGGTTAGGTTCTAATGTAAAGTAAATTATGGCGCCAAAATCCAGTCCACAGCGAATTCGCGCACATACGGTCGTATAACACGCGCCACCCAATGGCGGAAGGGTTTTCGCCATTTATTATCTATATAATAAATGGCAAAACCCCTTGTTGTATGGAGCCAAACCAAAGCCTTAATAGGAAATAAAATGATTACATTGTATTCAAAAAACAATGTAATAATGTTTTTTTTCCTTGTTAGACACGTGCCGTGTGTAAAGTATATCATTATGCCACCATTTTTGAGTTCATAATCCAGATTTTACGATATGTGTGTAGATAAACATTATAATGAACTCGGCCCATATAGATAACTACCTGAAGTCTAATTCTCTAGTAAAATTTATTTAAATTCCAGTTACGATATACTTTAAATCTTATGAAATTCAAACGTCAAAAGTGGTGAAAATGCGAATGTTATTGTAATGTCACCGAGAAATTAGCTTATAGTGGCTCCAGACTATCTTCCAACCCTCCATTCTAACAGATCGTCCAACCTTCGATAATTATGAG
This sequence comes from Alsophila aescularia, assembly GCA_946251855.1. Classification (NCBI taxonomy): domain Eukaryota; kingdom Metazoa; phylum Arthropoda; class Insecta; order Lepidoptera; family Geometridae; genus Alsophila; species Alsophila aescularia. The sequence goes on along the minus strand of OX276374.1, from coordinate 56,070,821 downwards.
GAAGGTTGTAATTGACCGAACTATGTTAAACGTGCACGTTTAACATAGTTCGATCAAGTTGACCCGAGATCGTGGCAGCGGCGATAAATCGCCACCAAATTAAAGGAGTTTGTAAAATGTCTCGAATTTGCTTGAACCAGCTTTGCATTAGATCGAAGGTTGGACGATCAGTAGGACGGTCGTGTTTCGCGACTCAATCAAAATGTGTGCCACATTTACAATTACGATGTGTTGTGAGTCCACCATCTTCGTTTAGGCATGTTTGTTTTATTTTTAGTCGTCTGTAGGCTTGAATATAATATTTTTAGACGCTGATCAGATACAATTAACCCAGTGGCAATTATCAATTCGATATTTGGCCGAAAGTTTGGAGTTGGTGGGTTGCACGGAGAGTCTGGAGCCATCATAAATTAATTCAACATGCCAATTTTTTGTCAATACACAAATCAATCTAGATTCGGTTAACTTACATTAAATATTTGATCAGAATTGGGGCACCGATGCTAAGAGATGATGCGATTCCATCATCGTACTACCAGACGATCAGCGAATTGTCACCCTATTATCGTAGAAACTAGCTGTACCTACGGCTTCGCACGCGTGGTAATTTCTCTAGGTTAAAAGTACTGTAAGTACTATTCCAAGACCTAAAATACCAATATACATGTAATCAAAATTTTAAAATATAATTAATTTAAATTTTAATTATTTTACTATCCTTTCGATCAAAATTTCTTTAGTCGTCAAAAAGTTTTTATCGATTGCTCGGCTTCTATTCATTGGATTTAAATACCAAGTACATAAATTTTTAAGACAAATTCTAAACTATCCAACAGTTCACTGTTGGATAGTTTAGATAGCTGCATCGCAATCAATTCGGTAGTTTTTACTTCATGCGTGAACAAAAAAACTGACAAACAGAGAGAGAGTAGCCTAGAGCATTTTTTTGTAATTATCTCCTTTGTACAGAATTTTTCGTAGGTACCTATTGCTTTATTACAAGTATAGATGCCACGTATATGAACGAAACGTTGCGATTCATTATTCATAACTAACTTGCCCGCCCGCTACTTCATCCGCGCGGACTACAGTTTATCGCGAAAAAGCATCCTATGTTCTACTAGCATATTAAAAACCAATGCAAAATTAAGTATAGCACCAATGCTCTTGAAGTTTTTTGACAGACTTGTTATATATAAGCTGTCTCCATTCCAAATTTCATCAAAATCCGTCTAGCTGTTATTGCGTGAAAGCTCCCCAAACAAACAAACAGACAACGTTTCACTTTTTTACATTGGTATGAATAATAACTGCAAAGGAGTGGAATGCTCTGCCTTCGTCAGTGTTTCCGGTAAAATATAACCCAGGTGTGTGCGAGTCACGAGTGAATACGTATCTACGCAAGCGTGAGATCGTGTCTATACGCATGCATAGTCTGTTATAAAAAGTTACTAGTAAGTGACATGCTTGTCAGGAAGATTAAGTTATCGGGAAACACATACAAATGTTAGAATAGTGAATATGGCCGCGTACAAACTTTGCCTCGCCCGTTCACTCCCTTAGAGATGGAATAAATCCTTCTCTAGTGCACTCTACAATACTCAAGGTATATTTTTTCCTAACCTCAAATCTCTAGATCCACCGGTTTAGGCTGTGCGTTGTCTGTCAGTCAGTAGGTATGTCACTGTACTGTTTTATTGGTATAGAAGATTAACTTACACCTACTGTACAATCCCATGCAATATTTTGCAGAATGTCTATCGGATGTGACCACATACATCCAGCGGACAAATTGCAACACTGCCACAATTTAAAAATAAAGTATTAGAATATAGTATTTTATTCCATCTTGGACAACCAACACAAATTCAATTCTAACTTACGACAGCCGCGGTGATTGGCGCCTGATTAATTTAAGCCGGCTGTTAAGTTCCTGATAAACAAACAAATTGCCGCATAAATTGTTGCATAGCCTAGATAAAGTGATGTAAGTGGCTGGCCCGTTCAAGGCAAAACTGTATCTAGATGGAAGTTTTATGTACACAGCTTTATCTAGTTTTATCACAACATTTCACGATAACTTAACAACTAGTGCACCAAAGCACGTAAGTATCTACCTATCTACAGTCGGTTTGCATTCCATACCTTAGCCTGTGTGTACGAAGCAACAAACCCTGTATACCACCTTATTCAAAGTAGTGCTATATCTCCTATCTATATTTATCGATGCGTGTAATAAACCAGTACGCACGAAAAGTCGACACAGTGAAGATAATTTAAAAAATGGTCTAGGGTACTTAAAAAAAAGCTACTGAACAAGAATGAAACATTTCAAAAAATCATGTTTTTTGTCTATATCATTTGTTTGATCGCGGATCACGTAAAAACTACTGAGACGATTACGATGCGGTTTATAGTGTTGGATAGTTAAAGGTTTGACTTAAAAAGTAGTGTACTTGGTATCTCAATCTGACAAGAAGGAGCTGAGCAATCGGTAACAAACGATTTGAAGTCTGAACGAATACACTTTTGGTTTTGGAATAACTCATAGGATCCTTATATAACAGAAAAATTACCACGCAGGCAACGCCGCGGGCACAGCTAGTTACTTATATTTGTTTTTAAAGCTGCGCACACACACAATAACAATAAAACATTAATTATTGATAATTCATGAAGTGGCTTTTAACCGTCTCGAAGCCTTCATAGTACCTAACTACAAGTGGGTTATAGCAGTTTCTAAATATAGCAAGTTTTGAACACGAGCGGCGGATCACGAAGCAATCAGGCAGCGAGCTGATCATTTGTTGGTACTGAGCGATCTGATCCGTATCAAGCCATCGAGTTGTAAGGCGAGCACTGCAAGCTTGGGCCTCAATTCTCGGAATTGACAAGAGTGCCTTGACTTTACAAGCCATGAAATAAATACAGAGCTGGTGCGATATCTGGATTCTGGAAGAGTGTACGGGAGATAATATTGAAGTTGTGAAAGCCCGCGTGAAGTTGTAAACGTAAAATTCAGGCAGTGAGAAGATTTATTGATGGTGCTCAGTGATTTTCATCGTATAAATATCATTTCAACACCTTTATAAGTCACTTTCTTATTTGTCGTTCCGGGTGGAATCTTGCAATTCAAATTTCGAGCACTTCGAAAACTTTCAGGGTAGGGATGGCCAATACACAATTTGTTCGGATCCAATATGTCATACTGCTCAATAGAACAAATCGTTTTTTTGCCAATCTATTCTATTGTAGAAAAAAAAGTAGAACCAGTTGGACTAACCTGCTCACAACTAGATGAAAACGCATTAAAAAAAACAAAAGAAACGTGTTTTTAGATTAACTATTTGATTTACATTTGCTGCTTGTTTTAGAACAAGCAAATATGTTAAAAATATATTTTATAAATATATTTTATTAGCAGAGAGATAATAATATTGTAGGGATTAGTCCCTACAATATTATTATCTCTCTGACAACTTCACTATTGACACTGATCTGACGTTTCATTGTTGCTGTCAGTTTGACGTTCATCTATCTCTCTCTCTCTCTCTTGTCTCATCTCAAGATGGCAAGCTTGCTCCGAGTTATCTCGTATTAATTGATTGCTTTAACGTTAAATACTTGACTTCTATTCATCTTCTGAGCTCGGGCCTAAATTTACAAAATTTAAAGATCTGTTTGGATTAAAGAAGCTCACTTGAAGTCTAAATACCAGTAAAATATATAAAAAGATTATCTGTAACATATTGTCACTCCTGACTTTTAGGACAGAGATTACACTATATCGCTAGTTTAATACAAGAGTGTCAAAAACCGACCACAACATTTGAGGAGAAAGATTATTGACACTATGAAATAAATACTTTAGCTGTCTATGATATTCGTCTAGACCTTTTAAGACCTTTAGAATTTTGGTGTAGTCTACCTATACTTACTTACTTAAAGGTCCCAACTGCATTCCAGTGGCTACGCTTGCAAGCTATCATAAGTCAATTGGCGCTCGATCTTGATTGCGAAGGTACAGTCGGCAGAGAGGTGAACCTCTGATTTACGTGATTAAAAGCTTTACAGGGATAAACTCCGTCCGGTTTAGTAAGAAATCAAACAAGACATAATCGAAATGGCTAAAAAACCGACTGAACAAAACTAAAATGAGGCAAATAAGTATAATAAAAAAAAAATGTTTGTTTTAACAATTTTTTCTGTTTATTGTTACATTTTTTAATATATTCATTGTATTCGAGTTGTGAGCTATCCTGAAAATTTCAGACAGATAGCTTATCGTTAAGCGCTCAAAATTTGAGCTCGTAGATTCCAGGACAGATGTAATACATAGTCTATATATAGATAGATAGATACAAGTGAAGTTAAATAAAAGCTTTTAATTTTAAAGTGGTTTCTAACCAACTTTAAATAGTTATAGATCCTAAATGGTTATACTAAATGAAAAATGATAACAGAAACCTTAAAATGTTTTTTTTTCTTTTTTTATGATTTTCAAATACCTATTCAATGATATCGCACTCAATATAGTACATTGACCTTATTTTTTTCATTTTCATAATATGGTGGCTATTTGTGCATGAATGATGTGTTCATCTGTGAGTGAAATTGTATGTAACTCTTCTTACTAATTTTGCCAATAAGCATGTAATCATGTTATTTTTATTGATGATCCTAATAAATAAATAAATAATAAATTACTGTCATGTCTTTAGTAGCTCTTGCAAGATTGAGACAAATCGATTGACGTAAGAATCAACAAAATTGGCCCACGTATTTGGTATATATAGTGCCGTAAAGGAACAGAGCCAAGGTAGCTACAAATAAACTTGGTGTTTTGTCTAAGGTCAGGCGGTACTTCACGCCGGGACAGCTTTTGAATCTTTATCAAGCACAGGTTTGATCTTGTATGAAGTACTGCTGCCACCTCTGGGACGGTTTTGCCAAGTATCAGCTCTAGTCTTAAACGTGCTATCAAGCTCATTGGAGATGACACTCTGGTAAAGTGTAAGCTTCAAAGTCTGGCGCATCGACGTGAGGTTGCAAGCCTGTCGGTATTCTACAGATTGCACTATGGACAATGTGCACAAGAACTGCACAATCTGATTCCACTATCACCTTTCCATCACTACGACTAGACGATCGGCAAAGTGCCATCCTTTTTGGTTGAAATACCTTGCACAAGAACGAAGCGTTACGCTTCTTCATTTATTATAAGAACTGTAAAGGAGTGGAATGCCCTGCCCTCGTCAGTGTTTCCGGTATATTATAACCCAGGTGTGTTCAAGTCAAGAGCGAATAGGTATCTACTAGGCAAGCGACACCTTCGACTACATCATCGCTTTCCACAGAAATTTTTGTCAAACGATTGCATATACTGTAAAAAAACGAGTCACGAGCGGAACAAAAAAGCTCAGGAGACGAAAGTGAGACCAAAAAGCAAATACAAAATTGGGAAGGCATAGAAAAAACATTTCCAGTCATTGCGAAGCAAAGCGTCATGATTTCAGTTCGTAGTTACCTGTAATTTAAGTTTTGTCTAAACCCTCAATTTCTTTATTCTTGATTTTATAGGCTTATCTTGAACAACATCGTGCTATACATATTATGTAATCTTTGAGACAGCGTACCAATAAATAAGTTATTTTGCAGGAGTATTTAGAACAAGTTATACAACCTTCGTTTTTTTCTCTTAGCGAACGTGATGGCTGATGGGCCAAGATCGTAAACCGTAAATCAATGGATGCCGCAAGATTGGCGGTGACGACGCCAAAGAAGGTGAGTAAGCGTGACGATTCGGATGCGTTAAAGGAAAAGTTGGACGGATTTAATAGAAGGAAGGATGCATGGAAGGGAATGGGGAGATCTTTGCCCAGCTGTGGGACCACATCGCAGCTTCTCATCAGATGAGATCGTGGACAAACGCTTGACTAGTCCGTGTAACGTAAAAATGTAAGTTTCAGTTTTTATTGGGTTCCATACGCCTGAATAAAAAGGAACCCTTATAGGGTCATTCATGTGTCTGTCTGTTATAGCCAATTTACTCCTAATTTACTGGACCGATTACGATGAAAGTTGGTATATGAATTTCTGTGAAGCAAACTGACGTGTAAGTAAATAAATGAATCTATTTAAGAAGTCTAAGGTCTTAATAATATAATGGAAAAATCTATGAAAAATAATAATTTTGCAGTACATTAGTAATTTTTTCTGACTTCATCATGTTACTGACTTCCTTGATTTCTCCCATTAGGTATATCCCTATTGTATAAGGAAACTTGAACCCAATACGGAAGTAAAGGTAAGCTTACGTCCATTAAACCTTATATTGTAGAGTCCCAGCAGGCTTCAGCTTTTTGTTGACCCTACTTCAGTAGTCGACTAACGATACGCGTGCCTTTCCGGATACTATCGGACGAATCTCGGAAACTTAAGTTAGTAGAAATCCAAAGACTTATAGCTCTTGATGAACTCTTTTATTACCCGAGTACGATGCAGCAAGGGAAGAGTAATGAACTTAACAGTCTATGTATGTATACATGTGGATGTTCAATCATAGCGTCGCCCCTATTGGTCCGATTTTGACATGCGAGGTATCAATCGATTTGTCTTCATTTATAGTGTCACAGGTAATTTTTGTTTACCCGACTACAGCGAAGTATAGTGAGGGTTATGTGTTCAAAGTAAAAACTGGGTCCGATTCTGACATGCGAGGTATCAATCGATTCATCTTCATTGCAAGAGTGTCAAAGGCTATTTTATACCTGACCATAGTCGGGTTTTAGTTTTCTGAACTTGTCTTGTTACGGGGAAGTCGCATAAAAAAAAAAAAAAATACGGGACAATTCACACCAATTACCTAGCCCCAAATTAGGATAGGATATTTTGTCCTTCTACTATGGGTACTAAACAACGAATAAACATACATAGATACGAATTACATCCATGACTCGGAAACAAACATTTCTGCTCATCACACAAATGATTGCACCTAGCGGGATTCGAACCCGCGACAGTTTGTTGACATCATGGTCACTAATCACTCAGCCAATCGCTCGTCAAGGTTTCGCATGCATTGCCATCCATCCAGCACTTCATTTACCGATTTTGAATCGGCACTGCACTGCGCTCTTAGCACTGAGACATAATTATTTTTAATCGGCTTCAAAAATGAGGAGGTTTTCAAAATCACGTGGCGTGGTCGCTAACTGTTGGGTCTCATACACAAGCTCAGAGTTGCGCAGCGTGCAATGGAGAGAGCTATGCTCGGTGTTTCACTACGTGATAGAATACGAAATGAGGAAATCCGTAGAAAAACGAAGTTACCGACATAGCTCTCAGAGTTTGCAAGTTGAAGTAGCAATGGGCAGGCCATATAGTTCGCAGAACCGACAACCGCTGGGTAATAAAGGTTCTCGAATGGCGGCCACGAACAAGCAAGCGAAGTGTAGGGACCACACGATGGACCGACGACATTGTAGCCATCGCAGGAAGTCGGTGGATGGAGGTGGCACAAGATCGCTCGTCATGGCGCTCTTTCGGGGAGGCCTATGTTCAGCAGTGGACTTCTAAGGGCTGACATGATGATGATGATGATGATGATGATGATCTCCAGATTCCTGAACCAATTTGGGTGATACTTTTTTTATTACAGAGTATAGAACTTCAGTGTGGTGCTTCGAGCAAACAATTTAACTCCGTGTTGGTTGATTACCCGTATGTGTGGTCCCATATAAAAGTCACCAAAATTTGTCTAGCGTTGTAGTTGTTTAGTAAATAAAAGTGTAAACCAATTTGTAAACACCAGTCGCAAAAAAAAGGGGTGCTATAAGTTGAACGTGTGTATCTATCTGTGAATCTGTCTGCGGCATCGCAGCTCCCAAACGAATGGCCTGATTTTTGTGCGTTTTTTCTTGTTTGAAATCTGATGTGATGTGTTTTTTTTTATTATTTTACTGACTAGGCAATCGTTTGAGCAGCCAATATAGTTCTTAGAAGGTTCCAAACTTTGAAGGTATTTTGTTTTCAACAAAAAAATATGTAATTATTTTATTTTACTATTATTACAAAAAATGGTTTAGGTGTCATATAAGAATGTCACTGGACTACCGACTTAAAAAAAAACAACACGTTACTAGAGTGTTAGTTTGGTCGAAATAACTAAGTTGTAAGTAATGTAATAAAATCTGGAGGTTTGCGTAAAAATAAACAAATATGGATTATCACCAAACATATAAAATATTGAGGAACATACTTGGAGTGATCCCGGTAGGCCTGGGGGTTCCCTGCCTCCCAATTTCATGTATATTGTATTTTTTGGGACGTTTAAACTGTTTAAAAACTGTTTAAACACGTGCAGAAAAATATCAAGCAATCAAATCATATTATTATAAAAATACACAAAACCCGACTGCAAACAAAATTATTAAATATTGAAACGCCCTCAAATATAATCACACTAATATTATAGAGGCAAAATTTTCCCTGGATACATAGACTTCTTTTAATCCCGTTAAAAATGTTAAAATGCACGGTTCCTGAGGATCACGGGTGAAACCGCGGGAGCTGTTAGTATTTACATAAATTTAATGTTTATTTTTTACTTAAATATTTAGTTAACTTTAAGTGTTGCAATTGCAACATTAGACTTTAGTATAATACATTAACTTGAATAATCAAAAATTGAAAATGTTGTAAGAAGTTTATAAGACAATTGCTACTGTTTAGTTATAAGAATGATATATTTTTGAAATGTTCTTTAAAATACCTTCATTTTAATGCCAATTTTTGTGTACAATATGGCAGCTGTAAGTCGCCATATTAGTTTTTTCTTGACACTTCATATATTTTAAAGCACTCTCGAAATCAAGACAAATCCAATGATACCTCATTCATCAAAATCCATCAAGCCGCGCGCCTAAGAAACGTCTAAACAAACAAACATACAACCCAAACACATTACCCTCCATGCATTCGGGTAAAAAAGACCCATATTTACTGTTCTAGAACATTTTCGAAACAATCAAATTCCATTTAGTATATGTATGTTTGTTTAGGTCAAATCTTGCAAGCTGAGTTAGAACCACTTCCTGTTATCCTACGGAGTTGTATTTTTGCATGTTGGTTCAGTTTATGGTAAGCATGACCTGAATCAACATCCAGGATCAGCTCCAGGTAAAGGAACTCTTCAACGGTCAACAGCACAGTCACGAAATTTTGTGTACGCATTTTCATTATGATAGCCGGTTATAAGTTTCACACGGTTGCTGCTCTCTGGGTTGGGTCCTGCCTGACTAGGGAACTCCTCAACGGTTAACAACACAGACACGCGAAATGTTGCATACTCATTTAATTGTGATAACCCGTTCTATGTTTCACCATGATATGGCTACTGCATAAAAGCTTTTACTTAAGGTTATTTAATTAACATATTTCTATACAATAGGCTGTAAGAAAAGGAGGAAAACCCGTGATTGGAGCATAGTCTTGTCATTTTCATTAGTAAGAAACTCGCCTTCTTACCGCGTAGCTAGAGGGTGATGCAAATGCCTTCTAAGAGATGCCTTAAGAGGACTAGCGATGCCTACTAATTAGGAGTTCTAGTTGTATCATCTATCTATCTATCTATCTATCCGTGTACTTTGTACTAAGTGGCTCATAAATAAATAAGTTACTGCTTAGACCACAGAATAAATAATAGTACTACACAGACTGAGCTAAATTAGACGTTACCTTGTTACTGTTAATGTTTGTGACGATTAGGTTATGCATAGTCAGTCTTATAGCCGTAACAGACGCTACGACTTGGCTGACCCGACTAAATACCTGCGAAGCGATGGCAGCTTAACGGTTCAATAGTGCAACTTAGAATCTAATGATACTGGGTTCGGCACCAATGACTTTTAAGAGTTATGTGCAGTTATCCATCGCTCCGTGTTTCGGAGGGCACGTTATGTATCGGTTCTGGCTATTATTGATTAATAGCAGTTGAGAGGCAGAGGCACTCGGGCAGCCTAACTCTGACACAAGAGCCCAGCACTATCTCATACGACAAACAACGAACCTATGTCGGATACTGACCAATCAGATGTTCTAGCCGTAGTCAATGAATAAATGATAGTAACTACGTACCCTATATCGTAGTGGTCTGATTGGTAGGTATCCGACATAAGTATTTAGTCGGCGTCAGCCAAATCAGAACGTATATTACTGCCGTTATCTAAAACGCTGTATTTATCACACACAGAGAGATATGGAGGCCGTACTATATTTTAAACGTGTTTTTTCGAAATCGAATGACATGGAGTTCGATTCTCGGTCCCGCATCTATAACTTGACATGAATAACAAAGTATTTATTTGTACTGTTTGTTTGTCGTATGAGGAAGTGCTGACCTCTGGTGCCAGAGTTTGGCCACCCGAGGGCCTCTGACATGGCTTAATGACTGCTATTAATCCATAACAGCAGCTTAAAGTGCCCTCCGACGCACAGAGCGATAGAAAGCCGCACATAACTTATTGGTGCGGAGCTAAGGATCGAACTTGGTATCGTTGGATTCTAAGTTGCACTATTGAACCGTTACGCTACTAGCGGTTTTTGTACTAACATAATTTATAATACATATTTTAATTATTATTCTCTATTCATAATTAGATTATTTTTAGTTAAATTTTTGATAGAAAAATTCCATTGCATCGATTAGTTTTGTGTTAGTTTTGTTATTATCACATTAACTTGTTTTAAAGTATAAAAGTTGCTTAAGTTAAGGTTATGATAATTATTTTAATTACTAACTGTGCCCGCGGCTTTGCTCGCATGGTAATTTTTTTAGAGCTTAAACTAACCTATGTGTTATTCCAGTACCAAAAGTAACTTCATTATAAAGTACAACCTACAAAAAAACATCCTCCAAATAGTTTTTTATAGATTAATCGGCTTCTAATCAACGGATTGATATACCATATTCTCTATCTGTCCAGTAGTTTTTACGTGATGCGCGAACAGACAAAACGATAGACACCGTTTTTTGAAATGTTATATTCTTGTTCAGTAGCTATTGTAAGTACCCTAGACCAATTTTTTTTTAATCATCTTCATTGTTCAGCCTGTTTGGCACTAATTGATTCATATTAACTAATAACGACAAAACCGCAAACTAAACGAATACTATCATTAAACTATCAAAAGTAATTAAAAACTATAAAGGCTGATAACATGTAAATTTTTCTTCAACATAATCCAGTTACTTTTGTCCAATAGAAACGGATTGACAGGCCCCTGCTGGGCTCACGGAGAACTCCGCAAATAACATGCTAATACACGACAAAATCTGTTTTGATTAAATTTTAAATACACCCAAAAGATTTACCTCTAATAGCTCTTAAACCAGTTGGACTGTAATTGCTTCGGCCCTTCGTGAAACGATTCAAGTATCGCGTCATTAAAATTTATTATTCGTAATCGAAATCTTACTGTAATGGTTTGTATCTTAGTCACAGCGCTGTGAGCGCACGGCGAAAGCGAGAACTAAAAAAACAACCCCTTTCTTTCAGTGCTGCCACCCGCAGCAGAAAACTTTCACTGCTTAACATGTGAAAGCTTGAAAAAGTTCCGCTACTCGCCACCAGGCGGCTTGCGCTTGAAACGTCCCGAAGCATTTGCTTATGATTTATGCATGTGTGCGTGACAGAGCGAGACCGCAAGTGAAAAATAAAAAAGGAGTAAAATAGACAGCAATATGTGCGTACACAAAGGCGTGGTTACGTGCATGCACGCGATTTTTTTTATCGCAAAAATGGCCGGAACTTTAACACTCATCGCGTTAGACCGTAAAGTCGCAACTGCGATAGACGCGCTGCAGGATAAATTCTGTGCGAAGGTGTTAAGGTCGAAAATTCCATATTTTTTTTTGGCAGAATTACGTTTTGTTCGACGAGCTAGAGCAAAATAATTGGCGTCACAAGCGTCGCGGCGTCATTAGAAAGAGAAGAAGTTACGCCGAAACGTTAGCGTTGAAGCGGTAGCAACCGATGACCGTTAGAAGAAGGGGGACGGGGAGTTAGCAAATGATGCCGATAGAAAGAGACATCGCGAAAAAATTTACCGAAAAAAGCCGTTTTTAGTGAAGGTGCACGCCGCAATAGAAATTACAGAAACATGGGCGCGGTTTGAAAAAAATGACAGGGGCGCCTGCGCCCTCGGTAAAAAGCCGGTGCGGAAGTAAAGGGGGAAAGAGACGTTGTTAGTGGGCATTAAGAGACGAGTTGCAGTGCCGCGGCGCGCCACGAGCGGTCGCCACCGGCGCAACAAAAACAATACCGCTAATTATTGCGATTATCAAGCGAATACCGTTGCACGCGACACGTTGGCTGCCGATACTCGATTCGAGGAACAAAAATTTGAATTTTTGAATTTAGTGCGCGGGGTGTTTTTTTTTTGTTCAGTAAATAGACTTGGCCAGTTTTTGTTAAGGTTAGTGTGGCAATGGCAACTAGTGATGTTTGTTCGATATTCGTCGTGACGATGACGACGCATTTCCCGCTCAAATTTTCAACCCGTTCGATTGAGTTCCGTGGTGTTTGTCCTACGAATTGAATAGTGAATGATAATGTTGACTAAGCTACTGTGAAAATTAGCGGCTGCCCGACAAAAATGTAATTTTCACGAGTAAACAGAGAACGGGCGAGGATCGAAGTATTCACGTAGGTAGGTGTTTGTAGCTACAATAATAAATTGTTAAACCATTACCTAGGTCTGTCTATTTTTGATGCAAAGAAAGACTCAGGTGGTAATTACTTAAAACACATTTTTATTTTTTTGACTTAGCACATTGGTTTCGATAACAAAATGTTGTATAGACTACAACTTACAAAAAATGTACCAATAAATAAAATTAATGCAATCACATTGACGAACAGCACAAACCATCATCCTTTAGATCTTGTGCCATAAGAATATGTAGTATTATTATTCGTATGCTTGTGCACAAACAAATCTACCACTCTTTTTAATATAATTCTCAACTGGCAAATGTGTTTGTCTAATGACAAATCCTAACACAAATAGCTATGTAGGTAGGTATGTAGTAACTATTACGTTTTTTTCAGTTACTTCTGCTTTGCGAAACAATAGGTATGATTTTTCTAGAGAAAAAATTGATTTATTTTAATTTTGGGTTCGTGTTGTATCCAGTCTGTAGGTAATACAATATTTTACTTTAAGTAGGTACTTACTTACAAAACGAAGAAAAATACAACACTTAAAATACAATCTAAATTCGATTCCAAACGAGAATTTCGAACTGCATGTTACAATATTGTAAACTTACCCACAAATATTCGTGTTATCGCAAACGCACTCAACTTTGTGCTATCTTAAACGATAACAAGTGTCAGGTGAGTCTCGCCATTATCAAGGCTTAAAACCTGAGGAGATAAACATATTTTAAACTTGAAGTAGGTTCACACTAGTTCATAGGTTGGTATTGCATGTTTTACCTTAGACTAAACAGTTTTATATTTATTTTTAACCATTTAATGGGTGTGACATTTACTAGCTGCGTGATATTAAAAATCGAATATGAGAAGGTGGGAACTTACATAAAATGAAATAAGAAGACAATATTACGTTGTTAATAGAACTACCTGTACCCGCAGATTCACACGCGTGGTTTTTCTTTAGGTTAAAAGTACTTAATGTGCTATTCCAGGACCTAAAATACCAATATGCCAACATTTGTTCAAAATTTCTTCAGCCGACAAATATATATGTTTTAATCGATTGCTCGGCTTCTACTCATCGGATTGAAATACCAATTATATTACACCAGTTTTTAAGCCAAACCTTAAGCTGTCCAACAATGTAAACCGCTTTGCAATTCGTCCAGTTGTTTTCACGTGATGCGTGAACAAACATGCAGACAAACTTACAAACTACTCGTAATATACAAACAGACAGAAACGATTTAAAGAAAAAGGTTTTATTTTTGTGCAGTAGCTTATTTTAAGTATACGAGACCTTTTTTTATTATCTTCATTGTACAGACTTTTTCGTTCGTGCTTAACTATAAGTATAGATTGATAAAATTAACAAATCAGAGGTGTTTTCAAGAAAAAAAATTGGTATAATAAAAGCCTATTAGGGAAGAAAGACATTCAAATACTTTTTAATACTGTATTTTCAAAATCATAGCATACAAGAGCAAAATGTTGACGGTTACAATAATATAAATTACTTTACGGCCAAGCCTTATTAACTTCAAAAATGTGCTTGTGAAGATCTTCTTAACATTTAATGAGCCGCTGATCATCTTCGAGAATTTGTATTCATTTAAATGAACTAATTTATGTATAGACAGACGAACTAACATTTGTTAAGTTTATCAATTAATTAACGCTGCAAATTCCTGTTATTGATACTATCGGGAGATTTATTGAATTTAATGTTAAAACATAAGGGATTATTCATAAAGGTAAGCATTTATGCATAATTTTTTACAAATTGAATTCTCAATTTATGAATCGAAATTTGGTTTGAACATTGCGATGTTTTAATCGAAAGAACTTATCAAGATTTTGACGTCATTTATAAAATATGGGTATTCAATTATTCAATTGAACCTGAACACACATTGACACTAGAGTAATTGAGAAAGAGAAACTGTATTCTATCATAGGTTCCCATTATTATGAGATCAACCTAAACATATCAGAGATCAATGATTGGATTGAATAAACTGCAGAAGGCTAAATTATTAAAGAAACTGATAGTATCGAAGACAAAATAACCGAACTAAAGAACCCAATCATATCAGGGAGACCAATGACCAAGATACCAAAGCCTCGACCAAATGTATAAAAGTATGAATAATAAATTAGGCGTAACAACACCTGTGTATCCAATCCACGCACCACGCGCTCTAACATAAATGATAAATCATTCGTAAATGCCACATAAAAAAATGACCATTTCTAAAAAATAAAAACGAGTCGCATAAACATAAAACCGGCCAGTTGCCGTTAAATAGTTGTGGAATGCCTCCTACTGCCTCCGACCAATAGAAATTCGTAAATTCTAATTTTGATTTGCAAACGTGGGTCTGTGAGTGGGTGTTACGAGTATACCTACTTCCATCGACAGCAGTGTAAACGTTGTTTTTTGTAGTGTGATATTAGATTTCATTCGACGGGCTTGTAAAACTCTCCAAGGTGTTAATGTATAATTATAAATTCAAACAAAGCCAAAAATTCACACTTCTATGGTCAAAGTGAATTCACTGAATCCGAAGACGTGAATATTTAGAAAATCATTAACGACAGTTCTTGAGATATTGTCAACAATTGTTATTTTACTTTCCAAAAGCTCAGAGTTGATTGTTTTTTTTATGTAACAACATAGTTTTTGCACCAGAATTGCTAATTTTAAGCTTGACGTACAGATAAATATATAAGTTCAAAACCTAAAATGGTCTTAGTTGATTAAAAAGTCACAAATAAGAATATTGAAACGTTTCAGACATTTAAAACTTTTCTTAGTTCTTAGTCTTCTTTCGCGGAAAGGCGCTTTACCTACTTTAGTAAATAAATACTGATAAATTTATATCGCACTCCTACGGCCATAAAATTTTAAATGTCTAAAAGTTTGAATATTCTTGTTTGTGACTTTTTAGTCCGTTAAGAGTTGGGTTTTAGTTTTAGAACGTATATTTTTATTTAAATTATTTTGGGGTTATAATTGGGGTTATAATATTCTAAATGAGCTAATTAAGCCCTTTCATTTAATACCAAACACGACATCAACGTTTTTTTATTTCAATACTTTATTTCCTCTAGAGGACGCCATAATCAATTTAATGTGACGTCACATAGCCTCTAACCAGGGGACGATGAAGACAAATATACCTCATTTGTTAAATTATGATGAGTACTCGTAGTTTATAAGTTAAGAGAGAAAATATGAACATACAACCATACATACCGGTAAAAATCATAGCCCTCCTTTTTGCTTTGCCGTAGTAGAAAAAAAGTAGGAAGAATTTCCAAAATTATGTTTCCACACGATTAACACTATTTAGATAGAAATGTGTGCATCGATGTCGAGTTTATCAAACCCAGTCATATTCATTGAACCATGAAAACATGTCAATTATCAAAAGGCAAGTAAGAAGATCCGATCCAACTGCTTGCCATATGGCGCGGTATGAAGTATCCCATTAGGCTGAAATGAAAGAGCCTGACACAGAGCCTCTTTTATTAAAGTTTCAAGACACTTCTCATCCGTGTATTCACAATGTAAAGTCTAATACTATGCCACTCGCCACTACACTATTGCATTCATACACTGCATCACCGAGCGAGCATTTCAAGAGGACACACATGCGTTACGCGGCTCTACTACCGATGATGTCCCATCTCTTTCTATTCTCTTGCGAAGGTAGCGTCCTCTCGCTCCATACGCACGATCACGGTAATCGTCGTCGTGGTTCGCTCGTCACATCCCTTGTACTAGCGCATAGGAGCTAGATTGGCGCGTCGTGTATTCAAAATAGGAACGTTAGTAATGGATGGCGTGGTGTACGGTGGTGGATGTGTGTGTGCGAGAGAGCCAGCGACCCTCCCCCGCGCTTCCGCTCCCGCTCGCCGACGACGCTGACCGAACCAAGCGAGTGGCGCGCGTTTACACAATCCGTTGGCTCGGAGCGCGGGCGATGCTCGCGTCGACCGCGAAGCGTCTTCTTGTGACGACAATCGACGCGCGAACACGCATCGTCAATATATATTTTTTCGTCTTTAAACTCATGCGAGTTCACCGCGCTGTAGCGGTTTCGGGACTTATAAGAAACGTTTCCGATTTCCAATAAGACACTCAACTTAGAAACACTTAGTGCGGATGAAGTAGTGACAAATTATAATACTTTTCCAAAAAGAATAGTAAAAAATAAAACTTAAAACATTAAATACTATTAAAAAATAAATTTAATATCAGAAGAACTGTGCAAGAAATAAGTGATGACATCTGAGAAAAAGTTATCTTGAAAAGTTGCTAAAGTATTCTTGAAATATATTCAATTTTATTTGAAGAATTACGTGTTGCCAAAACGAATGAAAAGGATTCTTAATACAAAATAAAACATGAAGAAATTAAACTATAGAAAAATTGGACGAAACGACGTGATATAGAAGAACAGTGATGTTCAAACTACATACGAAAAAAAAGAAAAGAAGATACTAAAAAACTATTTAGCCTAAATTATATGTGACCAGGATTTTTTAAATGAAGTGAGAAACAGTGCTTCATCTATAAGCATGGACACAAGAAGGCAAATGCCAGTGGCCAGATTCACAAAACTGATACATCACTACTGAAAAATATTGAAACCAGCAAAACCACTGGTGAGTACATTTATTTTTTAGAATATCTACAAAAATAAATTAAAAAATGGAAAATAATGATGTGGATTTGAATATCCACATCGGAGAGCCGACGGATCTCAATTAAATTACGTTCGATTTGTTTTCCAAACCACTAGCAATAAAATAAATAAATCATAAAAGTATGCAATGGATTATAAAAACTAATAAAAAAGTTAGGAGTGGCGAGCGGCAGTCATATGGAATGTTTGCCCTAGGACGATGTTTTTTTCTCGGAGACTTTTTGCTGGCGCATTTTTTGCTTCTCTTACGGTACCAAAGCAGAAAAAAAAGTCGGTGTTTTTGTAAATTATATGACAACCATAAAAACAGTTATCATGTCAAGTGGTGAAATGTTTAGGATTTATGTTCATTGAAAAAAAAAAGTGGTAGGTACCTAGTTCATATGAAAAACGCATTTTGTGGGTGGATGTGAAACAAGTTGCTGAATAAAATATTTTATTGATGGGTGATGAAATTTGACGGACTAATTTAATCTTCGAAAATTTTATGACGATTTGCCCACACTAAGCCAAGTTGTTTGAAAATAAATCCTTAATAATAGTGACGAAATGCGCAAACTTTGCCAAAGTGATATACCTAGATCTATTATAAGATTTGTGACGAAATCCAAAAACTGGCGTTTTTTTCTCATTCTTACAAAACCTTCACAAAATTAGTGACGAAGCGCTCAAACATTGGTAAATATTTAACATAGTTAGGTATTGTTGTATTATAACCCACCAAATTGGTGGCTAAATTGTACAAACTCTGCCGGAATTTTGCCAAACGCGATATGAAAATAGGTAGGTATGTTATGAAGCACTTATCAATGTGCTTGGCAACAGCAAAATGTTGGTGATAACACAGTCACATGTTTTTATCTTGTTACTACGATTTGAGCGCTCAAGCCCTTATCAGGTGAACAAACTATATTAAAATTGCTATATCCTTAGCTATTTTATATCGTCAACATTTAACCACAATGACGATGTCATCTGCGAATCTCAAGTGTGTAATGTACTGACCGTCAATGTGAATACCACGTCCTTTCCAGTCCAGAATCTTAATAGTATCCTTCAATGCATTTAAGAAATTAATGAATTACGATCTCCGTCGAGATCCTAAACAAGAATTCGTTGATAAAGTAATCAAGAAGTATGCAGAGGCTCACGAAAATATACTTCATCATGGGAATATTGAGGGGGGGAGGAGGGGGGGGGTTGAATCTAGCTCCTCTACCACACGGACAAAGTCAGAAGATTCAAAAGAAAAACCGTTAGAGTAAGTGTAGTGTTAGTGTAATGTGCTACATGTGATATGTAAAAGAACACAATAAATAGTGCCTTCGCCTTAATAAAGACGGTAAGAAAAGTGTTACACATTGGGGGGCACATTCTTTAATTATAGTCATTTTGGAAGATTCAGATCAATTGAATTTACTTGTTAGCCTAATAATTGATGACTTAATTGTCATGAGCATACTTATAATAATGTACGAAAAATAAATTTAAACTTATTTATCTCTAACTAAAGTATTTGATATAAATAAATTAATATTAATCATTTAATAGAAACGTGGCCTTACGTAATCGGTTGCCCTCTCTATCTGGGCTAACCTTTAAACACGTTGTTTTCGCGAAAGGTGATTTTATGTATTTTCTATACATACTCGTAGACGTTATGTGAACGATATAAATGCTAATTTTAAATGCCAAACGTCATTGACAGACATAACAAGTCGTGTTTCGCTAGCTGTATGTTTAAATAATACCTATTGTAAAACCTTATCTATGTTGCTAGGGTACGTTGGACGGATAAAAATGTTTTCGTTTACATTGTGCTATGTTGCCATAACTAGCTTTTTATTATTATAAACAATGTTGTATTAATATTGTTACTAATTATACAATGTTCAGACATAATTATGTACAAAGCTATCGTTTTAATTGTTATATATTCTCTTCATTTTTCTTAAACTGCTTTTGCCGATCTAAATAGCGAACTAGCTACCACAATGAAATTGTATTTTTCTATACCTACGGTTAAAATATTAAAATTTGCCTTCTAGAAACATAGTTTTCATATTCCTTACTGCTGAATACAAATTGAAGTGATGTCTGGAGACCCCACAGGTCAACCTCGCGAGCCCCTAGAGGCCGTAGTCGTGAAGTTGGGAAATGCTTTCTAATTCTTATGGATACTAATTGGTACGTAGGGGCAAACGGCGATATTTAGGCAAACATTTCAAAAATAAACAATTCTACTGATCCATCGTTTCATTATCCTCAACAGATGCAAATTTTACGCGTGGCAAATCATTTGATCATTAAATTCAACAATAACCCAAAACCTCCAAAAACCGCATTAATTTATCAAGAGGTCGTGTCGAGATGTTGTTTTTTACTGCAGGGCTACCTCCATATATTTGATTATTCTAATTATCATCACCCACACCTTCCTGTTTGAAATGTAAGATGCAACATTGAGTCTTACTCTGCGTGTTTTACTACACTATAATTTTCTGGTTCGAATAGAATAAAATGAATGAAAATAGTTACATACAATGATGATAATTTAGATTTAAAACGATTATTTTTAGGTTCACGAATACCGAAAATTAATAATATAATTAATATACCAAATTATATAAATATATAAAATTTATATAACGAATTAATATTCTTAAATATTTGCTTTTTAAGAAATCCTTGTGAAGTAGTTTTTTTTATTTGAATAATTGCTTTTTTTTAGTGTAAGTTTTAAAATATATTTGCAAACAAAAATATCTTCATCAGGTAAATTAAACTATGAATCTGACCTCACAACTACTAATGGACTAGTTAAGTTAAATTGTATCCGTTTTATGATTATCATTACCTTATATGAGGCTTGTAAGATATAAATCAGAAAGTCGTTCCGTGTTATTAATTTTATTCTGCCTGAAGGGACAGCAGGATCGATTCGTTAGTCTCGAAGTGCGCCCAGGGTTCGATCCCTGACAACTAATTATTATTTATAGGCATCTCTTATCTCTACCCTCTGGGCTCTAGGAAGTAATACTGAATATTAATAGTTGGATTATCTACAGGATTTTCTTCATCAACATTTTTATTAGACTGTTTCCCCTGTTTCAAGAAAGTTGTTTGATTGAGCAGGTGTTTTCTCGTCTAAGCATTATTAGTCTAACATAGTTATTGACTTGTTATGGAGAAAGCTGTTTCTGCTTGAATTTTGTCTGTCTTTTCGTATAAAAAAATATTATTCCCCAGTTTAAAGAAACCATATTTTTATTGTTATTAACTTGTTATTGATAATATTTATAAAAAATGGATTTATTCCCCTGTTTTATCTTGTTTATACTTATTCTGTAATATACTGTTGTTAATTACAATGTTCCCTTGTTTCAAGAAAGATGTTCAATTGAGCAGGCCTTTTTCGTCTAAGAATAGTTATTGAGAATGCCTCTTCTATTTAGATTTTTTAATGTCTCTGACATCCTCTAAAAATTGTGATAAAAATCATAAATACCTTTCCAACACAGTAGGTAATTGTTTTACCTCCTGTTTGCTTTTGTTTTGCAGTGTTGTTTATTGTGTTTCTTCAGTTCGCTAAATAAATTAATGTGTGCATTTTATTACATCCCAACAATTTTAAGTATCCTCGGTGAAGGTACTTTCTCCGTTACTTCATAAATATCGTTTTATAACCAACTTGTCACGTCAAATACATTTACTGGAATTTATTCGTCGTGAGTTGTTTTCCGTCCGCCATTTTGGATGCAATTAAAATTATTTCACTGTCAGTTTACGAGCTAAATGTTTGTGTAATTTGTTGCTTTGATTATGTACTGCTTCAAATTGTTTGAATATTTCGCTAAATAAGACTTAATATTTTTAAGGTTCTTTTAAACAAAGACTTCAAAACGAGGCTGCTATTCGTATGAAATGGGGTTTATTATGTGTGTAACTAAGTATTTGGCAGTTTCTCGGTTGTCACCTATCTATCCAGTACCGGGCATTTTTATAACAATAAAATAACAATCTAACTCTACTCCAAATGGAGTGGTCAGTACTGGAAGCGTTAATGCGATTTATTTTGTTTGATAGAAAGATTTCGTGAGGTGTTTATATTTATTTATTAATAATTATAAACACCTCACCTCATTCTAATTAAAATGATCAGCAGAAAAAAACGACGTTAAAAATAAGAAAATGTAAAGGTACTGAAACACTAACTTTTGCTATTAGAAGACTAGAAAGCTGATATTATAAAGTCTATCAAATGTGGAGTTGAGAGTTTTTAAGAAACCAAGCACTTAATCCTCCAAGTTTCAAGTTCCTGTCTTTTGTACTTAGTTTCATAGTTATTAAAGAGCAAAGTTTCATTAATTTTCAAAATACGCAAGTAAGCAAAAATGTTAGGCAACTAGCTTTGCCCGCGTGTTGTGTTATTGCTTGAGTTTTACTCATCGGATTGTGATACCAAGTACCTACTCCATTTGTAAGTCAAACTGTCAGCTATCCAACTGTGAAAACCGCATCGCAATCAGTCCGGAAGTTTTAATGTGACGCGTGAACATACAAACAGACCATTTAAAAAAATTATATATTCTTGTTCAGCAGTTCAAATAATTTTTGTTACTTACTGATTTATTATTAGTATAGATAGATATAGATTTCTAGGATGAAACTGAGGATAAAAGGGGAAAACACAGTGAGATATTTCAGTCTACAAACAGAATTTATTAAATATCTAATTTATTCTTTAGCACACGAATAAAATGTCCAAGCAGGACTTAATGCTAAGTAACATTTTCTATCATACTAGCTGAACCAATGTTGAAGGGTATTATAATCTGGAATAACAGATAGGATACTTTTATCACAAAAAATATCCAAGTGGGCAAAGCCGAGGGGCGCCGCTATAATATAAAGCGAGTAACATAGTAAGGCTAGTAACATATTAAGGCGAACATAAAACAGACCACACCAGTCTTATCAGAGTGTATGTGTTGCATGTATGCGTTCAACGGGTGTTGCAGTGAAAATAATCACCGAGTGGGCGACACAGCCAACAAAGTTGGTAACAAGATGACTCAAACTGCATCTCGGTATAAACAATTTATTATTATTATGATGTTTCAAGGACAACAATAGAATGTCTCGGATACAACCTCTTTATATTTTATGCACTTAGAATGTCAACTCCCTTGAGTCATAATTTTTCTTGTCGTGCATTTGTGTAGCAGGATTATGACCGGAGGTAGTCCAAGTGATTAATAGTTCATCTAGTTATGATTGTATTAATAATAATTGTAGAATATGTTATTCTTTTTTATATTTTTTCGATTTTTTCGTTTTATTATTTCTTTCACCTCACCTTTTACTAGGAACTTTGTTATATTATAATTCGAAAGTTACTCTGGTTCTCAGTCGGTTTGTTACTTTTTCACGGCTGAACTGAGGGCATCATGGGACGGACATAAGCTGTAGGACTTATTTCCTTTTTTTTTACCTCATTAAAATATCCACGAAGGCAAAGCCGTTAGCGCAATCATAATTATTCTAATGAAAGAATTCAACTAGATTTATTAAAAATACTATAATACCATATTTGATAAAAACTTAAATGGGATCACATTTCCAGATCTAAATTTTCCAAAAAAATAAATAACAAATCCATTCATAAATCACAGAGATATTATAAGTGAACATATAAAAAATACTTTAACATAAAATTATGCTAAGTATAAATAATAATATAAATAAAAACAAAAAACAGTCACTTGAAAACTTCCTTCTTTTGAAGTAGATGTATAGGTATAACATACACAACTGATGCAACACTTGATGTTGCTAAAGCTATACATATTTTCAAGAGTTTATAACAAAATAACAAGCAGCAACCAGACTATGTGTAAAATTGCGAAAAGTCTACCACATTACGTACGGCAATGGCTGCGACGGCAAACGACCACAAAATATCGGCTTGCAATGGCCAATAACACTAATAGTGTGGTAGTATACATAAATATAGTAATATTATAGTAGTGGTCAAGAAGGTTTAAAAAAATATGGAGTTAACACCGTCAAATCGAAAGTGAAGCATGGCAAATGGAGGCTGCGTATGTGTGCGTGAGTGGATAATTTGTGCTACACAATTTGATCAGAAAAGACTGCAAAGTTTTTGATTTTTCGTGGGAATTTGACAGAATTTACACGACTAAAAAGGTCGAGATGTGTTGCGATGTGGCGGCCGATCGGCATAACATAGTGTAAGTGTTTTTGAGTGGCTTGTGCTTACAAGAGGATCGGCATATCTTGGGTGCTTCATTTTGAGATAGCGGTGTGAAGTCAGTCTTCTTTTAAACCTTGTTGGTAGTGGTATAACCAGCTGCGGCTCTAGTTACAACTACTTTGACTGCAGTAGTTTTACAAGTACTGGTAGCGTTGAGTGGTTCTTGACTTTTTTTTACTAATTTTGTTGATAATTATAGTCACAATTGACAAGTGATATATTAATGTCATATTTTAGGACAGTAAAATATAACTTATCAATTTATCATTATAGGAGCCGAAGTTCGGTCTCTATGGCGTTCATTGGGAGAGGTCTATGTCCAGTAGTGGACGAGCACGGGCTGATGATGATGATGATGATGATTTTATTGTCAGCTGCATATATATCGGAAGAAAATCCGTGGACATTTGTAATTTTTTCGGTATTAAAATAACGTCTATTTGAAGTGATAATGGTGTTGAAGTTCTGTAAAATTTCTATATCGAAATATCTGCTTCGTTTAGTTTTTGTGAGTTTGACATATTACTTTTGTGTGGTAACACTCAATTACTAGGCTAGGAGTCAATTTTAGTTGTCAATGTTTTTAATAATTCATCAACATCAAAATTTTAGTCCTCAATGTTTTTAATACTTCATCAACGTCAAAACTATAGGTAACATTTGGAGATTCTTCAATTTAAACTTGTCTCATTCAATTTGTATGATTTCTTTCCACAACAAACATCATTATTCATTTACCCTACTCTCGATTCAATTTGCAAAACTCCAATCTTGTTTGTGTTTACAACTTCAAAAGTTTCGCCAAAACAGCGATCCATCTTTCGTCCATCGATCCGATAACTACCCACATTTTGTCAGAGATAGGGTTGGCATTAGTATTTCTTGGCAGTACTTTTTTTTCTCAATTTCCTTTTTTATGTCGGCCTTTGATCACAATCATGAAGATCGACTTGTAAGTTAATACCTTAGCTCTGATTGAAACTTCATTGGATAATTAATTTCATACAAAGAGTTCAAAAATATTTCAATGTCGTAACTTCGTTATTATGTCTAAATATTTTTGTTAAAAAGTAGGATGTTTCTTTGTCAAGTCAATTTTGTATGTAGGTATCTATTTTTAATATTATTTTATTTGAAAGTGTAGAACTCCGCGATGGACTTAAATAAATTCATGAACATTTGGTTACTAGGTTTTATTTAGGTTGTTATGTAGGTAGAAAGAGAAGAACCGAAGACCGGGCTCAGTGGCGCGCCTTGAGAGAGGCCTCAGTCCAGCAGTGGATTAATATAGGATATTTATTGATGATGATTTAGGTAATCTAGATTCAGGAATATTCAATATTTATAACAAAGACAAATCTGTCCGTCAACCCTAGTCAGAGATAATACAAGCAGCTAGGTAAACACGCTTGCAGTTGGCAGTGAGTCAGGCCCGGTCAGCGCTCAGAATAGAAATAAATGACACTCGCTTGACTCGGTGTTAAAGTAATGGTTTGGAGCTACGGGCTATTCACTTGAACAGCTAGTCCAGCTGCCTAATTAAAATGTATGAAATGTCCATCAAACGTACTATAGGTAGTTAGATGGTGGACGAGGGGTGATGACAATGTATTTGCTATCAAACTACACCAGTCGGATTCGACCCGCAATAATTACTTTTAATATCTAATAATTTTCTAAAGGAAATAATCTGTGTGTTACATGTCTTTAACCAATTCAACTACCGTGACCACTACATCATCATCCAAATTTTTCCCTTAGTTTTTAAATCCATTTTACGGGGATGGTAACGCCATCTATTGGTAGTTTGTTGAACTGACCAAACTAATACAAAACTAGAACCTTTAGAAAATTATAAGATATGTTCTCGCTAAGCAGGCGTTAATGCTAAATTATAAGATATGTTCTCGCTAAGCAGGCGTTAATGCTAAATTATAAGATATGTTCTCGCTAAGCAGGCGTTAATGCTAAATTATAAGATATGTTCTCGCTAAGCAGGCGTTAATGCTAAATTATAAGATATGTTCTCGCTAAGCAGGCGTTAATGCTAAATCATAAAAATATTATTTTTAGTTGTGTGCGGATTTGATATCGCTTCGTGTTTTGGAGGGGAAGTACAACTGTCGGTTCCGGTTGCTAAAAATGGATAGCAGTCGTTATGCCACGTTAGAGGCCTTCAGCCAAACTCTGACACCAGAAGTCAGCACCACCGATGATTATCAATTTTCGCCCTTTCGTCGATATTCAAACTTATCGATAGAGCATAGTAGTAGTATTTTATTTTGTAATTTTAACCAGCATTTTATTTATGAGGCAAACCTTATCTTATAGTAAAAGGTTTTGGTTTACAAACCTTACTTAGGTTAGTCAGAGCAAGGTAAATTCGTATTATATAAATTATATTCCATTTGTATGATGTTTACAGTTGATTATTATTGAATGCCTTAATATCAGAAGTGATTGCTCTATTCAAGCATAGACAGGAGTAGTACAATCTGAAATTGCATTTAAACGAATTTTATCTGGTAGGTACTATCATACCTTTATTAGTACAGGAAAGTAAACAGGTAATGTTGAACCAAGTTTGTCAATAAAAAATTAATTACTTACAACATATTTTGTAACGCTATTAAGTACTGTTGTTACCTGTACACCTGTATGTACCTGTTTGCGTATTGTTTATTTTTTGGATTTTAATATTTAGTAAATTGATATCTTGTTATTGTATAGGTTGAATTTTGCATTGAATCCTTTTGTTCAAATCTGAGGGCTGAATGTAGAGATCTATAAACAAAATGTTTATAACCACCAATTACTGTGGATTGGTGGTTATAAACATTTTTGTTTTATTATGTTCACAAAAAAAAATTGATTAAGTATTTGATTAAAAACCCAAGTCAGGGGGACCTAGAGAATATAAATTGCACTTTTTTGCACAAGCAAACTTACATTATACTTATGGTTTTACACACACACACACACACACACACACACACACACACACACACACACACACACACACACACACACACACACACACACACACACACACGCGCGCATGCAGACACAAATACCCGTCAATTCAAAGGTTAAACCTTTTCATTTTGTAGATGTGCTTAAAACAAATGCGGATTAAAAATCAAAAATAACTTTCTCACAGAGACAAAAAAACGGAATTAACAGTTACAATAAACTGCATAAAAAGGTTTATTATTCAACAAACATGGCCACATTCTCGAA
Organism: Alsophila aescularia; assembly: GCA_946251855.1. Classification (NCBI taxonomy): domain Eukaryota; kingdom Metazoa; phylum Arthropoda; class Insecta; order Lepidoptera; family Geometridae; genus Alsophila; species Alsophila aescularia. The sequence goes on along the minus strand of OX276374.1, from coordinate 56,043,867 downwards.
AGTTCAAATTTTTTTTTTTGTTCTGCAAAAGGTTAGATGTCAGTTGGTTTGACAGGCAATTAAACAAAGACGTTCGTATTCTCAAGTGCATTGTCGAAATAGAAATATTTCATTATTTATTGCTTTGTGAATAGTGTTTCTGTGGGGATCCAAGGGCGATCGTGACACTTACAAATGATTTTAAGTTTATTATTAATTTATTTGTGGAGGCAACGTACCTTCATACTATTTGTGTTGATAAAAAAGTGTCTGAACAATGTAATTAATTATTTTTCCAAAGGATTAAAATAATGACATCTGTTTCATTTAAAATTTGTATTTCAATGGATATAAAAAATATGCCATTGTGTATGTATACTAATATCAAAGGGGGTAATTTTATTGACATTAATAAATAAGACGTAAGTTCAAAAACTAAAACCCGACTACGGTCGGGTAAAACATAGCCTATAACACTCTTGCAATGAAAACGAATCGATTGATACCTCGCTTGTCAAAATTGGACCAAGTTTTTAATTTGAACACATAACCCTTCCTTTGCTTCGCCGTAGACGGGTCCAAAAAATAGCCTATGACACTATACAATGAAAATGAATCGATTGATACCTGGCTTTTCAAAATCAGACCAATAACGGCGACGCTATCTTGGAACATCCACATATATACATACATACATATATAGACTGTTAAACTCATTACCCTTCCCATGCTTAGCCGTACTCGGGTAAAAACGAAAAATAAATTATTTGAACCAAAAGCCGACTTCAAATGGATTTACTACAAATTAAAAGCACTTTTTTTTTAAATATGTGTATTCCCATCGCGGAGCTATTCAAATAAAAAAGAATAATTAAAATCTGCCTAAAAGTATCGGAGTTTGCGTAATATATAAATAAAACGTGGTGTCCAATTTAGAATCTCCTCATCATTTTGAATTCGATTAAAATATTTTAAACCCCTATTTTTACTAAAAAACACAATCGCTTACACATAATCAGACCGAAGAAGCCCACTGCTGGACGTAGTCTCCCCTATAATAGGGAGGGTTGTGCACTAACCACCACACTTGGCAGGAGGACAATGCTGATGCTCAGTTTCTGAATGCCCTAAGCTACGAGTGTCAGAGGATCCCTATTATAAAGCCGGGCCCACACAGCATAGACGGGCACAAACGGCATAGAACAAGAAATAAAAAAAAATAAAAAAAAAATTAAGAGACATTTATTAAAATGTATTATGTAAAAAATAACAATTTAATAATGTTGCAACAACGAATAATAGCCGTTCATTAGTGAATCAATAATAAAACCGAAAACAATACCCGCTAAGTGCATTCAATTACTTTTATTCCTTACGCTAAATGCCAGCAATAATAATTTTGTTTGAGGTTATGACAAAGAACTTTTTGGTAACTTTCGCCGTACATTCTCCGCTGTCAAAACATGTTTGACATCGTAAAGTAACAAGCAATTCATTACTGTCTTGGTTACAAATGTTACAATACAATAGCTTAGAAATCCATAGCCCACCGTACAATGGGCACAATCACATTGAGTGAACGGCTTTATTTGACAACTCGAAATTGTAAACTATTGTCATTTAATTTTCTTCAATTGCATTGCGTCTTCGAGGATCTTTTTTCAATCGGCTACCGCAAGATTTTCAATTCGTGTTTTTTTTTCTTTGGGATTTATTTATTATTATTTATTTATTTCAATTCAAATGCTTACTGTACTGACAGTATTTCGACCAAAGCGTACAGTAAGCCATAAGGGTCTCTGAATCTATTTGAATTATTATTTTTAAATGAAAGGATAGAACTAGAATGTCAGTGTAGTCCAAAGATCATAGATTTGGTTTAGTCCTATATAAATTGTATCAGAAATGGTGTTTTTTTTTTTATTTCTATTTTATTGTTTGTGTTTCCTCATATCTCCAGGACCTAATAACCAATTTGTTTGATTAATTAATTAATTGAAATTTTAAACTATGGACTTCCAGTGTAGTCTTGTTATGATTTATAAAAATAATAAAGCAGTTAAATTTTAGCGAATCCATTTGATGTCGGAATTATGATATACGGTTGTGCGCTCTTGTTTTGTTTTTGTGATTTTTACCTTTTTTGCAAAATGTAGTGTGTAAAGCTAATCGGCGTATCGATTTACCAGTTAGCAATTTCAGCCATATTGCGGTTCTTTCTACGAAGCCAAGGCAACTTGATACTTTTATAAATTTTTGAGTTACAATGTTGCGTCGTATGGTCGCTGAAGGCGGGTGAGATCGGGTTACTCTCCATTTTGTTATGGTAAATGTCGGAGCCGATGAGGAGAAAATATAACATGATCAAGAACATTCGACACCATAGAACAAAAATGATTAATTATAATACCGGAAATGATGTAGCAGAACGTTATTATTGTTCTGAATAACCATTTTTTCGGTAACTGTTTTGCTGCCGAAGCCAGACTCGCTGCTTCTCGGGGTTTTTTACCCAGAAGGTTCAAACTTGGTCCAAACGAAACACTATGGACCACGCCTTCAATGAACGCCGCCTTTTATGAATATGCCTTCACTGTTTGTACATCCGTCCGTTTGATTCACTTAAACAAAGTTCTGAATTTTAAATTAACATAAATGGGATTATGCAAGTTTTATAAAATTAACCTTACACAGCCATAATCTTACATTTTATTTTAACATTCCATACAAAAAAATATAAAAAAGAAACAAAATAGTCTGGATGAGAATCTCCTCTTGTGAAAGTCGATGAAAAAATGCTTTACGCAGCTCAATGAAATTTTATGTAGCACTGACTGTGCCCCGAGGCTTTGGTCGCTTTGACATTTTATATAGCACTGACTGTGTCCCGAGGCTTTGCTCGCTTTGACATTATTCCGGGGTACAAAGCAAAAAAAAAACCTTCCTCATGACACAATTTCCTTTTTACAAAATTTAATCAGTATTGGTCCCGACATTAAGTGGTGAGCAGGTACAAACAGAGCTACTTTTGCAATTAGAATATATTTTTTATAATCTAATAATTATTATAGACGTAGTTCAGTTAGACTTTAACTTATTAAAATAATACCACATAAAAAAACACATAAATAAAAATTCTAATGCATTTGTTTACGCAAGCAACACGATTACGAGCGAACACCGTGGGTTAACCCTTCAAAAGTTGATGCAAATTTTGCGCACACATAAATAATGTATGGGTCTCCGATATCGTCCACGATAAGTTCACTTAGACAAAGATGGATGGTTAAATAAGATTCGTTGACACCTTCGTGCGATCAAATTTAATAAATCATGTGTCGTGCCTGGATTATTTTAGTGTCTAATTGGACGTTGGCATTTTTGAATGCACGTACTGATTGCCGACCTTTGTCTTGCCGTAAGAATAATGAATACGCTTGTAAATGAGAATAATAAATATATAATATTATGTTTGTACAGTTTATTTGTTTATTTTATAGCTGTTGACATTAAATACCTGATTGTTTTATTAATGAAGTATTTTTCTGCAGCTTCTATAGCGTCTTTCAAAACATCAAAGTTCATACAATACGTGATAGGTGCTGTTGGTGGATTAGTCAGTCATATCTTCTTTCTTTGAGTAAATCGTGGGATTTAATTGATTTGGGAGGTGTGGACCCTCAGCAAAAAAACATTTATAATTTAAAAATTATAATAAAGAAGACGATAAGTTCAAAAAGAAAAACCAGGCTATGGTCGGGTAAAACATAGTCTATGACACTCTTGCGATGAAGATGACTTGATTGATACTCTCGCTTGTCAAAATTGGACCAAAATTTTAGTTTTAACACAAAACGCTCCTTTTGCTTTGCCGTAATTGGGTAAAAAAATTGCCTATGAATCTATACTTGAAAACGAATCGATTGATACCTCACTTGTCAAAATCGGATCAATAGAGACGACACTATGATGGAGCATCCACATAGACTGTTAAACTCATTACCCTTCCCTTGCATCGCCGTACTCAGGTAAAAACACTGAGTACTCTCTATAAAGACTTCCATTATCAATAGTAAAACTGAAGAAATCAGTGGTTCCAATTAGATATTAGTATACAGACACAGGTCGTTGTCTTAAAGATTGCATCTACAATTGCAGAACCAGTCGATTTGATAATATCAGAACCAGTTTCAGTAATAAAACCACCCTTAAATATTACATCTATGAAATTTTATGCACTTACTACTTGTCAGCATAAAACGCAGTAAAAAATAATATCAGTAAAGAGAAAACTTAATCGCAGTCATAATATACAGTACCTACCGACTACCTTCAGACTGGTGGTACTAGCGGCACTGCTGTTGCCGATAAAACTGTTGCTGCCTTGTGTTCTAAAATATTATTGTAATATACTAGGGACGAGCTGTGCCCGCGGCTTTTCCCGCTTGATCATTTCTTGGGTTTATGATTACTGGAGTTAGGACTTAAAATACCAGTACTCAAAAATCCTTCAGCCGTCAAATCGTTTTTTTTTTCGATTACTTGGCTTCTACTCATCGGATTGAGATACCAAGTACACCAATTTTTAATCTATACCACAGCCATCCAATAGTGAAAACCGAATCACAATTGGTCTAGTAGTTTTTACGTGATGCGCGAACAGACAAACAGACAGACAGAAATCGTGTCTGTCTATTTGAACAAGAGTTCAGAAGTTTAGTTTAGGTCCCCAAACATTTATTTTGTTATAATCTTCTTCGTACAGACTTTTTGGTACATACTGCTTTATTATATCTAAGTATAGATATAGAATAGATAGTCACGTAATCTGGTTGCATTTGAAAATTATTTATTTAAACTGTATTAATATTTCCCACGTGTGAGTAGTATTTTATATAATTTTTAAACTATGCTTCAATTTTTTTAGGCATTTCTTTTATATCAATCATCGGCTATCCGGTTAAAATGGGAAATTTAAAATACAAGTTGTGTGCGTCTCCCCATCATTGGCACAAGTTATGAATAAAACAAAAAAAAACGAAAAAAAACTCGTGACGGGTTCAAAAACTTTGATCAACTGTTACAAGTTAATAAGATTATTAAAATAATTTAATTTAAATTCATTTATTTCAGGTAAATAACACCCATAATAGAAAATATACATTAAAATTACAATTATAAAATAATGTTGTTCAACTATCGTTAATAAGCACATCGTTTTAATTAACAGCAAGATTTCTGGAATATCTACCTACAATACTACATACTAATGAATAGCGAGTCCTTCGTACTTTTACTTATATTAGCCTCAATAGGACCCTTAACAAGGGAGTGTTGGAATATCGGGCACTAACCTCTTTACTTCGAATATACACGTTAGATTGACGCGATAACATTTATGAATTCAACCCATAAACACTTTTGTATCGCGTTTAATTTAGTAATAAAATTATTTTTGTACTGTGTTAATGTTTTATTCATTGTTTGTTTCAGATGTGGGCGCGTTCGGCATAGTTTTTCAAGGTAAAGCCAATCTCTTTTTATTTTATTGATAATCAGATGAAAAAACATTCATTTTTTCATTTTGTCGGGTCACTTAACATAGCACGACACTTTTGTACTATGCGTATTAAAATTAAAACTCCAAGGTGAAAACATGAATATAGAAACTAAAAAAAAAATGAAAACTTTTTTGTATTAACTTTTGTCGTTGACGCTAACAGGTTATATCGATAAATAGTTGAAGTGCTAGAAAAGCCATTTGCTTATTTATTGATCCGGAATGTTCATGTATGTTCAAATTTTGCCAGTCAAACCAATGTGCTGCTAGTGTAGTCAGAAAAATACTTGCTATATCAACATTAGCCGTGCGGACCTGGGTTCAAATCCCGCTGCGGGTGAATTAATTTGGCCTTTTCGAAGCTGCGTATGCGTATCCATCGGATACAGTAGTCAAATCAAGGCCTACATAAATGAAATCTCCACGGTCACGGTAAGAATATTCCATGTCTTTACCGTATTACCAAGGAAACCGACATTTTATTTTAAACTTTTGAATACCTATATCAAATTGTAGCTTAATTTTGAACTCATTGTTAGTCTGTTGCAGCTTAGGAGGCTAGTTACTGTCAATATGTTTCTCATAAGATATAAATAACTACAAATTTGAATTTAAGCTTCCAAGATATGCCGATCCGCTCGTACGCACAATCCTCATGCACACATTTACACCATGTTATGCCGATTGGCCGCCACATCGCAGCAAGATCGCTCCACTTTATTAGTCGTGTTAATTCTGTTTAGTTCCTACAAAAAACAAAAACAATGCAGTATTTTGTGATGAAATTGTGTATCAACCACAAATTTTCCAATCACACACATATTCAGCCGCCATTTGCTATGCTTCACTCGTTTGTTTTGCGGTGTGGTCTCCGTCTTTTTTTAAATCTTCTTGTACTCATGTTGTATAAATTAAAAATATATCACACAACAGACCAACGCGTCCAACCAAACACGTTCAGCTTAGTATATTTTTTTGGTTTATTTTTGATTAGTAGGTGTTCTTAAGTCATAGGTCAAGGTGTTAACATTATCTACACACTTACATAAAAAAAAAAACTCCTTAATGACCCCTGTTTATTGCAAAAACACGTGTTTTTGCTTATTTTTGTGGTTATCTTTAGATATTTTTCATAGATATTGTTTTACAAGTACATTGAATGTCAAATCGTATTACCGATAACAATATCCTTGAAAAAGAAAGTATCGATAACAAATTGATCGATGGCTTACAAAAGGTAAAACTTATCGATATGATACTGTTTATCGGAGAAATTTCTCCATGGCGTCACTAAAACATGTTGAGTTGCTTGATTATGTCAACGTTGAAAGGTTGACATCAACTTGTCGGATTTATCTATCAGCTGTTTTCTTTTAAAATTCCAACGAGGTATTAATTTAGTAAACAGCAGGAAGTATTTGTTGTAAGCACTTTGTAGCAATGATTAATGTCAAATTTCTTTAATAATATGATAATGATAAATATTATAACCAACCGACGGAAACGAAAAAATTACTATGCAGGGCGCCTAAGTACAATCATTATTTTTAACGTCATAACATCTTTTTAATATATTATCTCGACCAAAAATTATAGACCACAACATAATGCAGTAATAATTCATTCCTTACAATGTTTCGGCTATTATTCAGCTATTTCTTTGTGTTTGCCGTTCTAACCCTTCGCCGACATACGGTGTCTTCAATACCCTTAACTTTCACATCCTTCCTGTTTTAAATGTATTCATATCGCGGCAAAAAACCTTAATGCGTATCATTCGACGGCCTCTAGACAAAAGGCCATGGCCTATTGTGGGGTTAAATGATTTTTTGTTCGTTTCCGAAATTGGATCAGAAGATGCGACCGATAGTTGTTTGTTTTGTTCGAAGGTATCACTTTCGGATTTTAACCGACGCGTGATGCGACCTTGTGACGCTTGAGATTAACAATTATATTGAAGTAGCTTTAGCCCGCGAGTTTGTCCGCGTGGAGTACAGTTTATCGCGAAAAAAGCATCCTATGTTCATCTAGGATATTAAAAACCAATGCAAAAGTATAGCACCAACGCTCTTGGTGCTTTTTGACAAACTTGTTATTATTTAATTTTCATGGCAACGGCACGTCATTCCGTTCCTTACAGCGAGTAATCGATTTCATTGTTCCCGTGCCACTTCCATTTTCCGGGATAAAAATATTCTATGTTGGGCTCTATATTGCACAGTACCTATCGAAAAACTTTCATCGATATCGGATCAGCCGTTTTGGCGTGAAAGCTCCCCAAACAAACAGTCAAAGTAAAAAAAAAAAAAAAAAAATAGTGTCTAAATGTGTCAAAGTTTCACTTTTATTTATTGGCGTGGATATTCAAAGGATGATCACTAAGATTTCTCAATAAGTCTTACTATTTATGAACGCAACAGATTATGGTCTTGAGCGAAATATATAGTCTCTATTCAGATCTGCATGACTTAACTGGACGCGTAGGCGTATTTTTAAGCCTACGCGTCCAGTTAAGTCATTAAGTTTGAACCAGTAGGTTTTTCAAAGCCGTAAAATGTCATGTAATTCTAATACTTACGTCATAAAAGCTAAGCTCTTAAGCTCAAGCGTGAAACCGACATGTTTTACAACCCAAGAGAACCGGGTTACGACTGGAGTAAATCACCTCGTTAACTAAAAATACTTGAATACGTTTAAGACACATCTTACAAACCACTACGCCATTGTGACGCACCCTTATCTTCACACAATGCTGCTACCGTGTATTAAAACCAACGACAACGCATCTATACTGCTTTGAATAACGCATCCCATTGTCAATATTCTAAATATTATGCTAATGTTAAAAGAATTTTTGACTCCGGTCTTAGAGACCAGGTGTCGCGCTCAAAGGGTTTAGATTCAAATGTCTTGCTCCCCTATTTGAATGCAATCATTTATTAAGATTTAACCCTATTGTTTAGCTCGTTATTTCCCATACGTGCGCATGGATGTGTTGTAATTTATGTGAGAAGAACGCTAGTGATATTTTTTAAAATATTCTAATGCTTTACGGTTGAGTCGAACTTTCTAAGACGGTTCAGTGGTCATAAATTTAGGATTATCGAGAACTGAAACGTGTCTCACAACTAGTGGGTTGACATTATAATGTATGAAATATAGTTTTGTGTATAGCCAGGTATGGCTGATATGAATATTAATAAGCAGATGTTTCGAATAAAGGGTTATGGGCATAGATATAAGGAAACTGATGTTATAAAACGGGAAGCTTTGGATGTCTCCATGACAAAACTTTTAGAGAGATGCTTATCACTGATTCTAAACTGAATACCGTCACGAGAACAGTTTTTTTTTAGGTATTATACATGCTGTTGGTCTGTATTCTGTAACTGACCTCTACAGCGTGGGGCGGGTATGAAAGCGCTCCGAATATGCGTAAGCATGTCTATTTAAACATAATTTCGCAGTAGAACGAAAGTAACCGACAAGGCCAAGATTGTTTAAAAATAACGGATTCAGATTTTTGTGATGAAATTGTGTAACTACCACAAATTATCCACTCACGCACATATACGCAGCCGTCATTTGCTTTGCTGCACGCGTTTGTTTGGCTCTATCCTTTTTTTAAACGTTCTTGCACATAGCTTTCAGAATTAGCTAGTGGAAGTGGCGACCACGGTTGTGCCACGGGTAGGGGGCGGATGGCCTCTACGAGGTGGCCCTATGCCCTGATGAAAGTTACGGGGAGCAAACAGGGCCCAAAGTCTACTAAAACAATTGTAATGACCATTGCACAATAATTTTCCCAAAATTTTTGAGATGTTAAAAAAAAGTGTTAAAAATGCTTAGGGCCCTGGAGGTGAGGCCTATGTTCAACTTTAAAGAGGGTAGACACGGCACCCTTTAATATCACTTAAACAAACACTGGACTAGAAACAACTACAGGCGAACACACCCACACACACAACTACATTCCCATCGTTCCCATCGAGCTTCATATATACATTAACAACAAAGATAGCAGAGACAAACGCAGACTATAGCGCGAATGAGAGTCACTGATAACACGTGCTACACAAACGCCACTCTGATTGTGACTTAGGCCAAATAAGTCAAATTGTGTGCGTTGCACCTAACTTATGCGGTCTACGTCCGAGGGGCTAGTACCTTATCTTCCCACTTTTAATGAGATCCCGAGAAACTATTTCTTATGACAATTTTTACGAAAAACGAACGTAAGTAATGTTATTTAATAAATTAAAATGTTATAAATAATTATTCGAATGTGACAGCTGTATAAAATTTGACTTCAGATTATGTCAGAAACGAAAATTAATGAGTTGGTGAATCGGTTATGTTGCGTGCACATCGGCACGAATCTGCGAATGCGTGTGTTATTATGACATGTCACCTGTACATATTACAAGTAAAAAAAACATAATTTGAGTTAATCTGAGTTGTTGAGAACAGAAACGTTAAACTTCGTGATTGGTACACAATTATGGCACTAATTATCTTGTTCTCCAGTAGGTATCTTGTTATATGTAATTATTGGTTTAGTTCAAGGATTTCATGTCTTGAGTTTTAAATTATCTAAAGGCTGTTTTTTACACTGATTCAATATGTCACAATTACAGTTATAGTAATATTGTTATCAATTTCTTTGCGTACAACATTATGAATTGTTCCCGAAATAGCTAGGTTAATTCTAAAATTACACACACGTAATAAAAAGTCCAGTAACCATGTAACTATTAAGTTCAGTTGGATTTTAATTTCATGTTAACTATATGATTTTTCATCAATAATCTGAAGAAAAAAAAACAGTTCATAATATAATAATTTTTGCATTTAAACCTTTCATGACATTTAGTTCATCAAAATTTACATCTAATTGGTCACATGATATTGAACGCAGCTTCTGAGCACATAACATTATATTGTTACAAAAAATAGAGTTAAACGTTACTTACATTTATAAAGGCTATGGAAAAGCCAAAAGAAAAAAAAACTGCTGCTCTATGCCTCGTACATTGACTAATTGAATACATACTCGTACTACGCCTAGTATAAACAAGACCCGCACAGATGGTCGATCACAGCTGGTCCTTCTATTCTTATGCAAAATAGTACCGACTTCGTTTAACCAGAAACTGAGGTACCACTGCGCAGGAAAGAAACACGTGGAATGAGTGATTTTGGAGGGTTTTTTTGACATAATCACCACGCTTGGCGTCTTAATACTTTAATTAAACTAAACTGGAAGACGTATACTAAATGGAAACATTATAAAAATGAGTTAGATTATCGGGAATTTTCTGTACTTAGAGGCAGAGAGAAACCTCTAGAACATATTCCAGCTGCGCTACACAAATAAAGGTTCTTTATTGTATGTTTTTACTGACATTAGTCTCTTACTGACTATGTCAGACCCGTATATACTGGGGTAAATTAGGGTTTGCCCAAAAAAGTGGAAATAATTATGACCAACTATCCTAAAACTTTGAGGGGTTTGCCACGACGCTCGGCGTCTTAGTGATCGCAGTAGATTTAGTTCGTCTATTATTAATGCAAATTATAGTGTTTACATATATTAGAAAATCTGATTTCTCGTGGTTGTACATGCTTGATTCAATTGCTTATTATAGGTAAAAGGATACCCATTCACCTCTACAACCTTGATCTATCAAACAGAATGTAAACACATTTGATTTACATTTCCAGTGATAATTACAAATTAATGATTAGTTGCCCTTGCGTGTCATTATTTGTAAAAATATTTTCCGGCTGACAGGTTATATTACAAATTCCCATGTTACAATAATGTGTTATGTATGAGTATCATAGAGGCACTGGTGTTGCAAGATATAAATAAATATATTCGGGACAACTCCACACCAACTACCTAACCCCAAACTAGGATACCCTGTACTATGGGCACTAGATAACGGATAAACATACATAGATACGAATATTACATCCATGACTCGGAAACAAACATTTCTGCTCATCACACAAATGATTGCACCTTGCAGGATTCGAACCTGCAACCGTTTGATTTCGTACCTAGGGTCTCTAGCCACGACCAACCAGTCGTGAAATGAACAAAAAATGTTGTTGACAGAGCGAAGTAAGATCTCAAAAAACAAGTTTGACGAACTGTATATTTATTTGTTCGACATAACTATTCAACCGTAGTAGTAGATTGTGTTTGCACAAAATTTAAGATAGGTATATGAGCTTAATCAGTCAGGTTACATGAGATTAAACAGTCAGGTTATATGAGTTTAATCAGTCAGGTTACATGAGTTTAATCAGTCAGGTTATACGAGCTTAATCAGTCTGGTTATATGAGCTTAATCAGTCAGGTTAAGGTCATATAACCTGACTCAATGGGGGAAAAGTAAAAGTGGGATGCAAAACTTTAGAATCTTTCTATATTTTGTTTTATTATATAATTTGTATATATATTGAGTTTGGAAAATAAAAGTTTCGAATAATTTTACAATAAACGCGAAGTCACTATCTCCATACTATAAATTTCTGTCGGCGTTCTAAAGCAAAACATTAATAAAAATTGCACCTATATCTATGACTAGCTCTACTCGCGGCTCCGCCCGCGTGTTTATATTTCTGAGATAGAAGTATCCTACATGTTATTCCAGGACCAAAAGTAGCATTTGGTAGGTACAATATAACAAATTTCGTTCTGCCTTCAAATCGTTTTCTACTGATTGCTCGGCATCTACTCATCGGATTACTAAGTATATCACTTTTTAAGTCAAACCCTGAGCTACCCATCAGTGAAAACTACATTGCAATTGGTCCAGTAGTTTTTACGTGATCCGCTAACAAACAGCCATACAGACACCATTTACAGAAAAATACGTTGATTTAAAAAAAAGTGTTAAATGAACTTGGTTCGATAATGAAATCGGTTCGTTAACATTATAATCGCGAATACCTAGTCGTTAATAATTTATGGCGGCCATAAAGCAGGCGTTACTTTGCGGCTATTTGTTAACTGTATATATTTATATATTACATCATGGCAAATGACTAAGTTTTGATATTTAACGGTTAGCAACAAGTGAATGCTTCGTTAGCAAATGCTTGTCAGGGCGCATATTTATATTCAGTCAAAGGTCTTATACATACTTGGAAGACAATATAAAAAAACTTACGGCAAGGTTTTACATGAAACCTGTTTAATTAAAATGAAACATAAATAAGTTATTTTTCTTTTGGATTTATTTTTCAATCGTAATTATGTTTGAATTTGTTTTCAAGTACTGTTGTTCAAGCAGTTTTGGTACTATGTATATAGGTACTTACTGGCTTCATTGTAAACAGCTAAACAAAATCGATGATTAAAAACATGGACGAACAATTTCCGTGCTTCGGAGGGCATGTTAAAATGTTGGTCGGTGCTGTTATTGATTATTAGCAGTCGTTAATCCATGTCGGAGGTCCCCGGGCGGCCTGACAAACTTTGACATCAGAGGCCAGCACTAACTCGATAAGCAAGTAATCGAAAATAATCGAATAGAAATCGACTTTCAGGATTTATCTTCGGAAGCCACATAAGTTCAAAAACTAAAACCCGACTACGGTCGGGTAAACTATAACTCTTTGCGATGAAGACGAATCCAATGATTTGATTTAACGAATCATTTGATACAAAATAAAACCAAGTTTTTAGTTTGAACACATAACCCTGCCTTTGCATTGACGTAATCGGGGAAAAAATAGCCTATGACACTATACATGAAGCTGAATCGAATGATACCTCGCTTGTCAAAATCCGACCAAGTTTTTAGTTTGAACACATAACCCTTACATTGCCTTGCCGTAGTCGGATAAAAAGTCTTTGACTCTATACCTAAAAACGAATCGATTGACACCTCGCTGGTCAAAATCGGACCAATAGGGGTGACGTTACGCTGAAACATCCACATACCCACATAGATACATACATAGGCTGTTTTGCTTCGCCATAGCCGGGTTCAAAAAGCCTTTATTATCTATAGGAAAATAAGTGTACTAAATCGGTTCTAACCTCTAGTTACGTCGTACAATCAGAATGCGGAAAACACGAAGCAACCGCTATATAAGTTGTTGACATGTTTCTGGCTTGGATTTTCCAAAACCATGTACGTGTTTTACTCGCTGAAATTCAGCGTTATCAATGTATAAGTAGCCACTTAGCACTCTACTACACAATAACATGCATGTACATACATAAATACATGTTATATTTACAAAGTCTGTTATGCTCCGAGGTCGTTGACATCTGCAACTTTGTTCAACCGTTAATATTTCATGACATGTGTGCGTACTGGCAACCGAGAAAAAGTAAACAGTTCTATTTTCAAAACGTTATCTTTTTTTAAATATTGGCTTTATTGGTTACATAGACAACTACATTAAACACAAGTACTCAAGTACTCATGGTTATAATAAAAGTGATCAAAAACTCTTCTGATTTATTTCATTTCAAAGTTATTTTGAGTACGTAAAAGAAATACGAATGTTATTACAAAAAAAAATACACAAAAGAGACGAATTTTGTTTAGTAATCGTACTTCTACAAAATTTAAAAGAAAGAAATAATTTAATTATTTTGAGGTCTGTACTGCGCCCAGTCCCACTAATATATGTAATTAGGCAATACCCAGACCTCAACTTTTTTAATAATTTACTTCTTCTAAGTTTTATGCGATTTGAAGTCGTTTTATTTTTAATTTTGTTTTCTTTGAAGTAGGCCTAAGAAAACTAAGTACGTATTCCGTTCGTTAAGAAAAAAAGCCATACTGGAAACAGCTAACAGACCATATCTTTTAAACTACTAAGTTGAAAATTGCTGAATCTATTACAAAAAGAATTATTGCAATCGAATTTATATTTTCCGAGAAATACGTGGACAAACATACATACACACAATCGCGAAATTTGGTTTATTTGTTTAGATATTCATATAGACTAAAATACTCGTATATAAATATAAAGCATTTTGACAATATTACATACATACATACACACACGAAATTTGGTACATAATGCAAACACTTAATAGACTAACATTGAATATTACGCAACTTGAGAACCTATTTTTTAGAAGTCATTTAAAAAGCATATAAATTTTGTGCCAAATTCAGTCTTGCCATATCGTGAAATATCAAAAATTGCCATGACCCTCAATGACTGTAAAAATGCAACAGCAAAAAACTAAACTAAATTAATACACATTAAATTAATAATGTAGTCATCTTCACAAATGTGTTCAAATAATTGAGTAGCCTCAATAAGCCTGTATCGTCGTGTAATTTAAGAAAATGTGCAACCTCATTAGGGTTCATACACATGTTCTCTCGCATTAAAGCCCACGTTTTTGTGTCAGTACTCTTTTGCATTAAAGTTGCCCGCATAATTGAGTACTCAGTACTCTTTTTTCGAGTCCTTTTTGATTACTCTCTCCCGTTATCTCTGGTTCGTGAGTTCGTTTAATTTGGTTGCTTCCTCAATAAACCTTTATATAGACGATAATCAAAGCTCTGGGACCACACAATCGCAAGGTGATTTACGTGTTTTTGCGTTTTTATGGACTTATTCATTTTGGGTTATCTTTCTCTGTCTCTGTTGAGGTTATTTATTGTTTAAAAGCATTGTCTTTGTAGTGAATTTTGTGGATTAGATTAAAGCTTGTTTTTTTACTTTAGACTGAGTAGCATTTGACCAGGATCTAAAGATCCTGATGCTTGTTATGATAGTGCTGGTCTCTGATGTCAGAGCCAGTGAATTTTATGTCCCTCTCATCCGTGATAAAGTAGAGCGGGAAAGATGATACGTCTTGGGAGTAACATTTAAGCTTTTTATTTATTTGTAGGAAAACTAAAGCTTTGAAATAAAAAGTGTCTAGCCATTTTCTCAATCATAATAAGCTCTTTCTCTTGGTATATCTTTCATATCAGTTAGTGATGGGGTCTCTTTCCAATCAATATTCTAAGCATAAAGTAGTGTTACCTTTGATTTTATTTTCTATCGAGTGAATTCATACTAATCATGTTTCTGTGTTCACAAAGTACGAGATAATATGTCCATTTGGTAGTGCTACCAATAGAATGATGGGAAGTAATAAGATATTCACAAATACAAATATGTTCGAAGTAGTCAAACTATCAATTTAAATGTAACTATTTTACAATAAACCTTATTTGATTATACTGTTAGCATCACACAGGCAGGTTATATTGTGTTAATTTGGGTATGTATGATGTTTTCGACAACTCATCGATACTAATGAGATCGGACGTTGCGCAGTTTTGAACGGCCTTAACCAGTTTGACCGTGTCTTCTTTTTTCAAAATAAAATTTAAGTTCAATAGTCAACTGATTGAGCAAAATAAGGAAAACTTGCAAATTCTCGGATAAATAATATGATGATTTTGTGTTCATGCTATATCGGGTAATACTAATATTATCCTAATAATAGTCTTAATTTAATATTACTTTATTAGGGCTTAGCTATATTTTCATACCTACGTGATTTAAATGACTCTTGAAGACATGTATTCAAAATTATCTACAATTATTAAAAAAAACTACTCCAGAACTAAATTTCCAAGTATTGATTGCAAACTTTAATACTAACTTTAATTGTGTTGATTATTTAATTAATTGTTGAGTTGTATCTCTCTGTATCGACACATTTTTAATTTACAACTTCTATTGACTTTTTGAATATTTTTCATGTTAAATGACAATTGTCCGTAATATGCATAATTATTGTCATTTGAAATAAATACATATACATATATATAATATATATATATATATATATATATATATATATATATATAAATGTGGTTTTTGTTCCGAATTAACGAATAGCACTCTTTGTGTATTCTGTCAGGCATAATTAAAATCTAACAAATCATCGTTGTGACGTGAACAGGTTACTAACTAAAAGAATAATAACACAAAAAATAAAAAAGATATTATTGGAACAACTTATAATGACTTTAACTTATATGTCGTATTTATTTTATTAATTACGAACTAATTGCTGGCAAGGGGTACTTACTAGCAACACTGGCAAGTAAGAATTACCGCGAAATAAAATGACCCAATTTTATTTATCACCTGTCATCGGCAGAGCGGTAAGCACTCCATTTGCCGTTGTAGTGAATACTTAAAAAATATAAAAAACGAGGTAGTCACGCTATACAGCCATGTCTCAAACGAAAAGCGGCTTGAAGTTGAGAGCGGTCCGCTATTGCAGCTGGTGTTAACAATTGAATAGTAGCTAATTATAGTTTGTAACTTGGTCAACTTGGCCACGTCAGTTCTGTTTTGCTTCAGTCTATTCAACCCCTGAATACAGGCGTGGCCATAAGCACGGTCCAGCCAGCTAATCGCTCCCCTACGTTTGGCCGCCATGTTGGTTATCCATTTGAAAAATAATTCCAATGCGCGCCAAACGGCCATCCGTGCTACTGGGGTGGCATGATGCGATCGTAATATCTGTATAAAAATGTAGAGTATGTAGACAAATTAATGTATCAATACTATTATTTATCCTGTGATAAATAATACCACCATAAAAGTAAATAAAAATACTTTTGTTACCATTTTTTACATATGCAAAAATACGTCAGACAAGACTTAGTTAAAATTTACACAAAATTATTTTATTATAGTATTTTATTGCTATTTATTGTCGCGACATTAAAACCAACAAGTCTTTCAGGGACATTAAAACACATGTGTGAAATAAAACGTAATAACGAATGCAAATCTATTTATTTAAATGCATAATTTTTGGAGGAAAACATTCATTCAAATTTTAAATCATATTATTATAACAGACCATTAAACACAGTTTTACGTATTAAACTTATTAGTTCCTAGCAATTAAGTTTTGCCGAGATATAGTACATACCTAGTTTAATTTAAACAGGAAATCAGTCTGTCAGGTATTCTAATATATTTTTTCCAGAAGTATATTTTTAAGATAAAATTAAATCGGTATACGTGCATATACACATGGTATTTTTCGGTGTTATCGCTTTTTTTCTTTCTAGTAGGTCAATGCTTTATTCACATGAAAATAAAGTACTATGATATGTTACACTCTTCTCTAATATAAAGTCAAAATGTGTTGAGAAATGTGGTGAATGTTTTTATCTATTATTTATGATGTGGTTCTAAGTTAGACTTTGGAAACTTTCACGGGGTTTTGTTGGCAAAGTAGACACTTGAATATAATAATCAATTGTGAATACAAATTGAAATTTTAAATGTTTTTTGAATAAGAGTGACGAAAATAATGTTCAAAAATATTGGCATATTTTAAGCCAGGTAAATAAATAGGTTAAATTTATATTAAAACCAGAATGGAATAAAATTGTATTTTGTGTAAATTGTATCTTATTTGTATAGTTGTTGTTTAAGATGTACCACGAATGTTTACTTACGTACAATAAATATAAAACTAATGTTTATTAACTCTTATATTATACACATATAGGATATATTTTCTTAAAAGTCTTATAACAATTTAAATTTAATATAAAACTTGGTCACAATAAAACTTCCTTCGATTTCTGCGACCATTCAACAATCTGACAATGGTATGAAGTCGTTTACATAAATTAATTTATGTTTGTATAAACGTGTGTCGACACACGTGTTTTGCTCATAAACAACTAACTTTAATTATTGTAACAGTATGTTCGTCATACAACATACTTTACATAAAATACAATGTCCTTATGTTTAAATTGAAGGTAATATTTTATTCTGTTCAAATTAAATGATAATTATTCTACGAAAATGTGTTAATAATTGCTAAAGGTAATTTAGAATTTAGTTAGGCAATAAAAATAATTACTTCAGTTATAGAAAACTGAATGAAATAATTGTTTGCTTATCTTTAATTATCTGTGACATCATCTCCTACTTACCTTGAGTGTGCTAAGATAAAAAAAAACATGTGCGTTGATATAAATTAATTTTAGATAATATACATTCTAGTTTAAAACATTATAGTTTTAGTAATAAAAATAAATGTTTATCGTCTCTACATAATTTAGGCAAACATTTAAAACCCATTTCAATTCAAGTTATGAGATGGTATCCTTTTTTGGGTGTCATCTTATTTCGAATATAAAAACGATTTGCCTGATTTGAATAATTTAATACCTGTTTTGCCTAAAGTCTAGTCTCATCTGGAACTGTTCAGTAAGCGGAGGTCTGGAAATAGCTTTTGACAAAGTTGTATATAATCAATACTGGCAAAGTATTCTAAGACTGCCACTCTATTTAGTCATAGGTGTTTATTACAAAGTTGTATTTTAGAACGCTGATGCCTGTTTTTTATCCTTTTCTCATAACGTGTGGGCAAACGAAGCGTTCTGCAAATGCTTGAAGATATCCTTTACAAACTTATCTAGCACATTCTCACTGAATTTGTTGAACACCATTTAACAAAAATCTCCTTACGTTCCAGGTTAACGTTTTCGAACTTGTCGGAAATGCGTTCAAAAACCACGACCGCCAACCTGTTGGGTGCCGCGGCCGGAGACATTTGGTGAGCGTTCAAATCCATTCTTTACCCTTTTTTGTGCCACTTTTAAGAGAAAAAAAAAGAGTAAATAATACTCTTTGAAAAGGTTGAGGTTGAGACGAGTGGTGCTGTGATCAGGGCACAGTGGGAGCGGAGTGTTTTAGTAAAACTTAAACACGCCGCTATAGAATTACGCATAGATTTTTAATTTCCAAAAAAATAGGGTCAACTGTTTAACATTAATTTCTGATTCGTACAGTTACAAATGAACAATAAAACAACAGTAAATTTTGACTTATAATAAAATTAATTAAAAATTGCATAATGTTACAAAATAGAACTGTAATTAGGCCTAGTTAGAATTTTGGGGTGAGCTTTTAATCTTCAGTTGTGTTAAAGTTATTTCATTGCTAAAATTATACCTGCACTAGATGCATTCTAATTGTAATAATCACCTCTTTTGGAAGAATATGATCAATTTTCTTATTTTTGGTTTCTCTTGCCCTCACTGTGTCCTCAACTCGATAATAATCTCGACTGACGGGGCCACTCGCTTCGTTTAAATGCAGGTATCGTCTCTTTTACTTTTTTTAGTATTTTTTACTCCCCGCCTCGGAAATAGGTTATAACCTATTTATTTTACTTTCGAAATTGGGGATAGGGTAAAAGTTAATTCGATAGCATACGTCGAGAGAAGGGTTAAAATTATGGCCTTCTTTTTTTGTAACTATATTATCTTTAGTGAAATCGATATTCCTCTGATGTTTTTTATTTTATATCTGAACATTCTATGAACTGGCTCTTTTCTATAAGTTTTCTAAATTCATTAATATATTTTATTCATACATTTATAAATTACTATTATTTATTTATAGTGTCACAGAAGCAAAATTTACAGGTAATTCATAATTATATTTTCAGCTCCATGTAAAAAACAAAATAATGTTTTTATCTAACTAATTAAATTCGCCTCAATTACTCTTAATTTCATTACTTTTTGTCACTTCATTCTCTCTCTAGGCTAATACGTTTTAAATTACACTATTACACTTATAGCACTTATTTTGCTATTCATTCATGACATCAAAAATTACTCTCAAAGGAATATGCGACTTAGCTTTCGTTGATTAAAGTCCATATTTCTTCGGAAACTGCGATAAACGTTTCAAAGAAACGCATTTGAGCGATGTACCTGCTATCATGGGATTTGTGGATGGCTTAGTGCAATAAGACACCAGCAAAATCGAAACAGTCGTCATTTGAAGACTAATAACAATTTTATACAAGGATGGTATTATGGAACAAGATACCAGTAAAATAATTAACAAAGTTCTGATATATCTATTTAATCACATAAGTCCTATTTAGTCAATGTTTAATTCAAAAGCAATTAACGTTTTGCTTACAAAGAAGCATACACAGTCATTAGCTTCATGGCAACATATCACATAACACTTTTACAACTGCACCTGCTAGTAGACCGGTTGGAGAGAAAAAAGCATTTAATCTGTTCCATTTTAAAAACAACATTTTTAAAGCCTCACGGAGCGTGGGATGGGATCTTACTTTGTTTATATGTTCACATTACTGTGGAGAATGTTTACGTTCAGTTACTTTGAGATGACAAGTTGCTGACAATACTGTGTTTTATATAAAAGTTCTTCTGTAATAATACGTACAGCAATGAAACTGCATAGTGCCTACGTAGTGCCTACATAGCTAACTAGCTGTTCCTCCGGGTTTGCCCTGCGTGCAAACTTTACTCAAGGAATATTTCAACCAAATTTCAAATCTTTAGGTTTGGGCTGTGCGTTGCCTGTTAGCTAGTCAATAGGTATGTCACAAAACTGTTTTATTATCACACTAATATTATCTAAGAAGTGTAGCCACTGTCTTAAACAGGCCAATCAGAGCTTAGAGTTTTAAAAATAAATATTCTCTTATCGAGCGGAAAACTTCGTATGCGCGATGCAGAACTCCATACCTTATAACTGAAAGTTTTAAGTTGACAATAAATGCATAAAAACTTAAAACTTTCAGTTCTAGCATAAAAAACTGATTAGCGCCATCTATCTTTAGAAATATGTTTGTGTATGTTTGCTACACCTTCAAGCTCAAACGGCTGAACGGATTTGGAAGAAAATTGGTACCATGATAGCTTATATCCTAGATTAACACATAGGCTAACTTTCATCGTCGTCATCATAATACGCGCTAAAACCGCGGGGCACAGATAGTAGGTATAAGCCACGAAAATAATATTCGCGGAATACATTTCATATGTTAACCCCAAAGTTTCCCCTCCGGCCGCGAGTTTCGATCGCGTAGTTCGATCAAGCGAACCACGAGGATTTTTAGGTCCTTGTGGTTTGATTCAATAATCGAACTGTGCAGAGTTTGCTATTTAACGTCCAAACGGTTCGATCAGGCGAACCACGAGGATTTTTAGATCTTTATAGTTCGATTCAATAATCGAACCGTGCAGAGTTTGGCCTAGGCAAAATTTTAATGATAGTATTTATAGACTCGAAGAGGACACCCATGAAAAAATAATTACTCAGCCATAAGACTAGAATCGCCAAAAAACTTAAACTAAAATATTTTCGAGACATAAAAATCAATTCTTTCACAACAATTTCGCTAAACGCTCTAATCAAAAGTTTTTATATATAATCCGAGCGATTATCGTATTCGTTACCCTGCGCCAAGCGATTAGGTTTTTTCAAGACGATGGGTCTTGCGAGATTTGTAAAAATCAACTGTTCATGGATAATTGATTTTGTGCAGACACTTTTATGACGGATGTAAATTCTAAAATGATTAAACGTTTTTTTATTTAAATAGTGAAACGAGATAGTGTGAAACTTAGAACGTAATATGATTTACTTCTCTTAATTTTGTTTAAATTTAAAATCGAGAAAGTGTGATTTGGGTTTATAAACTTACCAACATAGGTACATTGTTTGTTTATATCTTCTTTTTCAACCGACTCAAGAGGAGGTTCTCAATTCGACCCGTATGTATTTTTTTGTATGTACGAGTATGTTACGCGATATCTCCGGCACAGTGGATCGATTTCAAAAATATTTTTTTAATGGATATGGTATGCCTCAGGGGTAGTCTCATTTAAATTTCATGAAAATATTCCAACTATAAGGGTGGAAAATTAGGGGATGACTTAATTATATTAACTTTCACCCACTTTATGACGCGATATCTATGTCAAATGTGGGTCGATATTAAAGTTTTTTTTTTATAGAATACTCGTATGATATGCTTTAGGTATGGTCCCATACATATATTTTGGTGAAGATTTGATAAACACCTTCGGAGATACAAAGGAACTCCTCAATTGTCAAAAGTCAAGTCACTTGCAATTGTCGTAATCGCATGTTCATGTACGAGTATAATGTTCACGCCAGTCAAAATAGGGAATAATAAACTTTAAAAAAAGTAAAAACCGACTTCAAAATGAATATAATAATCTTAAAACATAACATTATTTTATTCATTTTGAAGTGTTTACTTTTTTTTTTGTTTATTTTACTGTAAGTCTTTTGAACATAATTTTGATAGACGACTGCTGGCTCAAACTTTTATCTGAAAAAGAAAGAGTTGGCTGTATTGGTAATCGAAACAAGAATTGGTATAACCTTTATTCTATTAATTATGTACTCTTACTAAATATCATAGACAATATTTTCAAACTGTTAAACAATATTCTTAATTAGTGCCCGCGGCATTGCCAGTTTGGTCTTTTTTATGATAAAAGTATCCTATATGTTATCCAGAACCAAAAGCAACTATAAGGTACAATATACCGAATTTCGTTCAGCCGTTAAATGTTTTTTTTATGAATTGCTCGACTTCTACTCATCGGATTTAAATACCAAGTAAAACAGTTTGTTAGTCAAACTCTAAGCTATCTAACAGTAAAAACTGCACCGGAATCTGACCAGCAGTTTTTACTACTTTTTTTAATTATCTTCAATGTACAGACTTTTTGTTACTAACTGCTTTATTATATGTATAGATATAGATAGATTGGGCAAGGCAGTGCATCTTGTAGCCAGTACAACATAATTTAGATACAGGTTGATAAACTATCTTTAATTATTGTGTAATCTATCTTTAAGTGGCTGTCCTAATAGGCGTGTTATCTTTCCGTCCCATTAACTTTGAGATAAAATAACTATTTGGAAAATTCCTACCACAGTTCTAAAATAAAGGTTGTTAGTGGTACAGCTATGATAAACATATAATTGATAAAAATAATTCCATCGTTGCTTTTGTAACAACCAGATTCAAAATACAAATAAAATTGTACTAGACAAGCGTGCTACTATCACTTTCCATCAGGCGTGATTGTGGTCGAACGATTGCATAGTCCGTAAATTAAGAAAGAAGCCTCTCTCTGGATTACAATTTCCAAAACCTAAGATTTGGTGTTGTCAGTCAGGGATTTATACATTTGGTGTTGTCAGTCAGTGATTTATACATTTGGTGTTGTCAGTCAGTGATTTATACATTTGGTGTTGTCTGTCAGTGATTTATACATTTGGTGTTGTCTGTCAGTGATTTATATATTTGGTGTTGTCAGTCAGTGATTTATACATTTGGTGTTGTCAGTCAGTGATTTATACATTTGGTGTTGTCAGTCAGTGATTTATACATTTGGAACCGTTTTCGATTGAGTTTTGTTTTTATTTTTAGATAAGATTTTTTTGTTAATTTGCTAGGGGCGTTTTTACACAACTGCCCAAAAAAAGGAGTGTATTGTTTTTAAGTTTCATATATGTATGTATGTATGTATGTGAGTTTCTTTATTCCGCCATAACTTTTAAATGCCTGAACAGATTTTGACGTCATTGCTGGAATCCTTACATCCCCCGAGTAACATAGGCTTTTTTTTTTCAATTCGATATTGCTCTGTATGGCTCCATTTACTAATAGGAACATATATATTTTTTCTTTGTATTTTACAATATGGGTATCAAATTGAAGGCCATGATAAGCACATTCCAACAGTACATAATTAATTGGCATAAGTTATTTTTTGGCAGGGCAGGCGAGTTTTTTTAGCTTTGAAGGCAGCTACTTATGTTAGGCCAGCGTATTTAGTAGATTTATTCAATGTCGTAAGTACAAGTTTAATTGCTCACGCCGGCTTTGTGAGTCAAAACATCACACTTCATCGATTTCAATCACTACGTTAAGACAACTTAAAATAGTGATTCAGCTGTGCCGTCGATTTAACCACATCAAGTGATATTCGCGCAAAAAGTAAAGGACAGACTTAACAAAGAGTTAGGTCGTATAGGTCACGGCGGACATTGGTCGCGAATAAAAAATATCAAAATCATCGTCAGCACAAAAACACTTCGAAGTCATGACTCATGTTTTTATACCTTTGCAACTAATAAAGGAAATTAGTTGCGGTTAGTAATAAAGCAGGTACTTGAGTATCAACAGCTCGGGGTCCTTCTATGCAGGGCGAACTATGTAGGTGATACTCAGCTCAATATACAGGGTACGGAACATAGACGTGAGACGTGAACTATGTCCTCTTCAATATAGATTATCTATGTTCAATTGTGTTCAATCAAATCCAAAATTAATTAAGACAACAACACTTTGCTGTTCTTACCAGACTGCACAACGTAAAGGCCCTGTAATGTGTTTATCAGCCTTTGTATGTATGTATGTATGTATGTATGTTTCTTTGTACTACTAAAGACATGACATTAATCAATATAAATGAAAATGAAAAAAAATAAAGTCGACAACTATGTCAAATCATTTAATCATTTAATAGGTATTTGAAAATTATCTTTAGGTTTCTGTTATCATTTTTCATTTTATATTACCATTTAGGATCTGTAACGAATATGTTTGTTCCTTTGTGGCACTATAAAGACCAAACGCGTGGACCGATTTTGATGATTCATACGTCAATCGTTTTGTCTTATTCTTGGAAGTGCTACGAAAGACATAACATTAATCAAAATTCAATACGGCAATAACTAGACGCCATATTTTGAAAAATTGATGAACTGATTAAGGAACACCTAAATGTATAATGGTTAACAGCACAGACACGAAATGTTGTATACACATTTAATTGTGATAGCCCGTTCTATGTTTCACCTTGACATGGCTACTGCATAAAAGTTTTTTTTTTAAATGTTTTTAAATTATATTACTGTCAATATTTTTGTCAATTTTTTTTTACTGGCGCTTTTTTTGTCGACATTTTAAATCTAAAGGATTCTTCTTCTTTTTTTTTTCATTTTTATTACATAATTTTTATCACATCACATTAACATTATAAATCTGTTTCTTAGTTACCTTTTCATGAATAAACGGCTGAATTGATATTGACGAAATTTGAAAAATAAATCTTGTACATCATGAAGGTTGTGTACTCGTATTATGTAGGTAGTGATTTTATCGTGTCGATTTATTTTGTATGTGGGTAGACAATATAAACGCAGTCTTGACTGAACTCGTGTTTTATTCACAACGTGGCGGCGCAAATATTTAATTACAAAGTATTTTTGGTCGTGCTTTTATAATTAATATCGATGAAATTAGTGATTTCGCGAAGTAATCTACCATTTGTGATAATGGAACACGCTCGACCACTGGTGAAACTGTCTAGAAGGCCCGAGCGGAATCATGGCGGAAATGGTACAAACAATTTGGTGTATTTTTAAAGCTTTTTTTTTTTTATTACGGACTAGGCAATCGTTTGACCACGATCTCACCTGATCTCGATTCTGGTGTCTGTAATGAACCGTCACATGTGAAATTCAGCTTACTGATAAATTTAATATAATCAAAGGCTACGACGCATAAAACAGCTTTTAAATTTACCAAAGATGAAAACAAAGATTGTTTTTTTGGAACGAAACAGAATACAACCATGGCTCGATTCAAATTTCGATTCGAACAGACGACTACGTCACCGCTCTAAAATTGCTCATCAGTATTTTGATTTCGAGCACCTCGAGGAAGGCCTGGTGCGAGATAGAATTGTATACGTAGTGCGAGACGTCAAGTTGAGGGATCGGTTGCTCAGAGCCCACGAGCTGACCTTAGCTCGAGATGTAAACGTTTGTCAGGCCAACGAGAGTGAACGCAATCGTGGTGGCCGCCAAGAAAGACGCCAGCAAGCGCGTGTGCCTCGACCCGCGGTCGCTCAACCGCGTCGTGCGGCGCATGCATCACCCGCTGCCGTGACGCTCACCGATATCGCTACCAAGCTGGAGGGTGTACTGGTCTTCGGTAAGCTGGACGTTCGCTCGGGGTTCTGGATGACCTATGTAGGAGAAGGCCATAGGCTATTTTTCTTACTTTTCATTCCTAAAAAATGACCACGATGGCGAAGCTGCTAGTACTTATATAAGAAATGATACTTGTTGATATATTTATGATTAGCTGGAGCATTGGCCACTGCAACATTTTTTGAGTCCACCTACTTGTTCCAGAACACAATGATTAGCTGTCACTGTCATTTGTCACTTGACATGTTGACGAGCGCGCGATGAATGCGGCACAGTGGACATTAACGTCAGAAAACTAAATAAATGTGCAATTTGCTCCACTGCGCAAATTGTTTGCGATGAATGATGTGACAGAATATTTCTCAACTGAGTTTCCTGCGTCCAGTCTTGCATTTTCTTGCGCCAAACAACATCAGGTATTAAAAAAACAACAGTTCATTAGCCTTTGGCTTGACACTTGACAAATGTTTGCCGGTCGTGTACTTAGAACTAAACTTTTATGAATATTGTTCCGATTTGACATGTTTTGGTACATTGTCTTTGATAGTTCATTCACCCTATTTTCTTTTAAATGTAAGTGCTATTGTTACATCGTTAGTGATGCAAATGACACGGCTGGCATTCTTCCATTGACAGGCAAAAAGTGCGGCAAAAAGCTGGGTATGCATTACGATTTGACTAGCATAACCCACCGCAAGTTGACCGTGGCAAGGTCGCGGGTATTTTGAACTTGGAACAAAAAACATTCTACATTCAAATGTTGCACTCGACTGATGGATGGGATTTCTTTTCACGGCGTGCGATTGATTGGCTTTGTCTTTTTTTGTTGTTGTCCTTTTTTGGCCAGCGCTTTTGTTTTTAATTTTGAATTATCTTTGTTGCAGGTCGTAAGCCTGTCGTCAGTGACTGTCGAATGGTAAACTTGAAACATATTTTAATATTGTAAATACGCAACGCGACCTTTTTTCTTTTCTTAATCGCATGTTACTTTGGATTTCGACGGGAAAACGAACACGAGTTTAGGTAACTAACTAATATGATACAATTGCAAAAAGCGCCATTACGTGTTCTCTCCGAAACTCCCTCCGAACTTTCAGTAAAGCTCCACCACTATACTGAATTGTGACTTTGACTGGACTTGACTAGACTTTCGACTACCTAACTGACTGGGACTCGACAGTGACAATTAAGTGAAATAAAACATACAACTTGTAATATCTCTTTACTTGTAACGCTGGCTAAATGCACTAGTCGGGCGGAGCCAATCAAAATAAACGAAAAAACTTATAAGCTTTGGGTTATTGTTGAAATATAGATTGATCAAAATTTGTGGAGGGTAAATGAACAGTAGCGCTTGATAATTTTTATCAATTCGTTTTCCTATTTTTCACAATGTTTGCAAATAAATTTCATTTTATTTGTTTAACCCAATTACGTATTTAATTACCTGGACATAACCTTAAAATTTTATATTTTCAAAATTGTTATTCTAAATTCTAACTTCGCCTGTTGCCTTGTCTGATACAGGCCCGACTTCATATTTTAACATACAGAAATCAAACCTTTGGTTTAATACCTAGTTTACTTTTTAAAATTTTAGTGCCTTTATTTTTTTTAATTTATTCCAGCTCTGAGAAGCCCGTTTTGCGACCCTTTACGGTAGTAAGAAAGTGTCGCGTCGTATTGTCTTTCCTATAGTCACGTGTGTGAGTCACGCCATTGTTGCGTTTCACAATAGAATGTCTTTGTGCATTGTGCTTCGGGGACTCTGGTGCTACGTATTTTGTAATAATTACTCTACTTTCATTGGACTAGATGATTATTAATTACGACGATAGAAGTGCCTCTTTGGAATTGTTAATCTAATATTTTTATACCCCTATAACAGTACCGTGATAAACTGACTGACAGAATATGCAAAGCTTTAACCAGTGAATGTAAAGATTTGAAATCTGGAGGAAATATTCCTCCAGATTGTTTGGTGAACTAGAAAGGGATTTTTCGAAATTCTTTCTTTAATGGCAAAGTTCGAACTGTATAGAGAGTTTACTTTAAAAAAGTTTGTATGTCGTTTGTTTGTTTGCTGTATGAGGTAGTGCTGGCCTCTGGTGTCAGAATTTGAAAGGCCAACCGAGGGCCTCTGACATGGCTTAACGACTGCTATTAATCAATAACAGTCGCACCGATAGCTTAACGTGCCCTCCGAAGCACGGCGCGATGGAAAACCGCAAAAAAGATTGAAGCAGAGCCCAGAACCGAACCCGGTATTGTTGGATTCTAAGTTGCACTATTGAACCGTTAGGCTAACACCACTCAATTAATTAATAATTATTAAAAAGTATTTTTTTAATAAATACCTATCTACACGTTCCTTCACTCTAACTTTCATTCGGCTGTCTTAAGTATTAATTATAGTACCTCACAATCTATAAATATTATATTTAATGCTCATCTAAGTAGTTACGTTTCAAATACAGTTCTAAAACCAAATCGTTTAAAATAATATCGTGATTTCAAGCCATCCACAATTTCAAATGTACCTAGAGCATCACTAGGGATGCACTCGACGACGGGAATACACCATTATCATACCCTCCATCTCACATAGACACACACCCTCACATATACCAGGGGTGTGTACCCCACGAATTACCCCCGGGGGTAATTTTTACCCCATCACCGATAGCGTCACCACCCACTCCACTCATCGAAATATTTGAATTAGTTATAAGCAATTCCGTAATTCGAATTTGAAATGTTTCACTCCAATTTTGCGGTATACCTGTAACTGGACAGTAATTATCGATACTTGTTCATTTATTTCACTCTTCGAATTTATTTGAATTAGGAAAGTAGGTACTTCTAATTTCGTATTTGGAGTGTTTCACTCCAATTCTGCGGTCTCGCCGGCCAGCTATCGCGTAATCATCAATTCTTATTTTTTAAATTCCGAACTGTTATCGATGTAATTGCAGTTGATAAAGACAATTACGTTTGAAATTGGAATTAATCGGTTTGTTTTTTTGGGGTCTCGTTGATTTGTGGTGGAGGTTCCATTATGTTGGAGATTTGAAGCAATTTGTGGAACTGGTCTTGTGGGAACGATAACAAACTGTTTGTTGAACGTCTGTGCGGTTTACGTTTTTATTTTAGTTAGCATTTTCGAACATGTCAGTAAATGCGGTTCGGAAATTAACAACAAGGTTTATACTGTTGAGGCGTAATAACTTTATTTCCTCAATTACTTAGGTACTTATATTTTGATCTTGTTCGGAACAGCCTACTTAAATCTTTAGTAAAGCATTAAGTAACAAAAAAATCGTACAAATAAGATACTTAATTGAAAAGCAAAGTTCTAGTGGACTTAAAATAAGCCACTGATCAAGAATATAACTTTTTTAATATTGTCTGTCTGTTTGTCTGTTCGCGCATAAAGAAAAAAATACTGAACCGATTGCGAAACAGTTTTCATTGTTGGACAGCTTAGGGGTTGGTATTTAAATCCGATGACTAGAAGCTGAGCGATCGATAATAAACGATTTAACGTCTGAACGAAGTTTGATGTACTCTTAGTTCTGGAATAACAGATACAGGATTATATCCCTGAAAAATATTAATCTTGTGGCACTTAGATTATATTTCAAATAAAACAAATTCGGCGTTGTGAAATCAGTTAAATAATATTTATTTTAAAATTAGCAAAGCCATTTTAGCTGGCCATACATCGACCAAACTGCGTATAGGTTGGTAAAGGGGAGAACAGTGCGTTCAAATTCAATATTCATAATTTTATCACTGTCCTTCTCGCACCTACCGACAGATCAATACTCGGACTAGTTGCCACGCATACGCGTACCCAACCAATACTCCATATCTATACCATATACCGTTCCTACACCACTAATTTGTTTTGACGTCACTGAACGAACGACCACTTTTCCCGCCTACAACTTATCCCGCCAAATCCGAAGGGGATTCGAAATTTGAAATCTAATTCGATATAAAAAAAAACTAGCGTTCGTATGTGGAACGTGATAAGGGCGAAATTTGCTTGAGCGATTAAGGTTGGAAACAGACCTCATCGGGTTTTATTGTTAGGATTCGCGTATCTATTATCAAGGACCCTTTCGTTTCTAGTTTTGCCCTTTGTAGTTCAAAACGTCGATTCGGGGGCTGCCTTGGCGCGTGCCACGTGAGATATTACTTTTTACAGCACATTTTTTTAGTTCGTATTTTGAATAGGTACTTGCAGAAGGATTTATTACATAAATATATAATAATATTAAAACATCCGTTTATATCACTATGACGAGTCATAAACGAAAGTGCAACTGCGAACAAAATGAAACAGGCAAAAATGTATGTGAGAATGGTTGCTTTGCTTACCAACTTTAAATCGTTATAGATTCTAAATGGTCGTTCCAAATGAAAAATTATAAGATAAACATAAAGATGATTTTCGAATATCAGAGTTCGTCTTTTTTTTTTAGATTTTTTTCACAATGTGTCGTCTTGTTTTTGTCAAATCAAAGACAAGACTAATCGATTGACGTAAGAATCATCAAAATCAGCCCACGTGTTTGGTCCCTAGACCGCCACAAAGGAACAAAGAAACATACATGGGCTGCATGTATGTATGTTTGTCCCTCCGCGCAGTCGGGTAAAATGGTAGGACAATTTGATATTTTCAACATCATTAAATGTTTGCGCAAATAATCGCAGTGAACATTAAATGTTTGCGCAAAGAATCGCAGTGAACATTAAATGTTTGCGCAAAGAATTGCAGTGAACATTAAAAATAATTAGTAAAATTATACGTCATTATTTTACTTCCGAGAGAAAAATTCTTTGTTCTGAAATTGCAATTCTCCACTGCACTGTGCGCACGCGCGAGCTATAAACTGGACAAAATGAAATAACAAGTATTTATTATGGCCATAAATTGTTTAGTACTTACATACCTACCAAAATAATATTTATTTTAATAATGGACTCCGCTGGTTCCTGCTGTATCTAACGTCTTACTGTTTTACTTAAGTAAGTACCGTTTAAAAATCTATGTAAGGTATAGAATCAAAACTTCTATAAGTAATCAAGATACTAATAATTAATAGTAAATAAGTATTATAATATAAGTATAATAATAAAGCAATAATGACATATTTTGCAAAGAACAACACATATATTTGTTATAATTAAATGAGCTCGTATTAGACAATATAATTTAATGCAAAAAACATAGATGTTTATGTATGTATGTATGTATGTATGTATGAGGTAGTGCTGGCCTCTGGTGTTAGTTTGTCAGGCTTCCCGAGGGCCTCTGACATGGCTTAACGACTGCTATTAATGAATAACAGCTGGGACCGCCAGCTTAACGATGCGAGCGGTGGAAAGTCATTGGTGCGGAGCCTAGGACCGAACCCGGTATCATTGGATTCTACGTTTCACTATATAACCTATAATCGCTCACACATACTTAAAATCTTAGATACATAGAATAAGTATTTTGTATCTGTGAATAAAAAAAAACAAATTCGTGGACCTACTTGCAATGTTGCAGTGTACGCTTTGTTTCTCCGTATACCGTATTGTTATAATTTACGGCTACACTCCGTAAGTCGCCACTTGTCGACGGGTAAGATGAAAACACTCGTAAGGATATTAATGCCACAGTTTTAATGGCCGTTTTGTTGGAGCTATGTTTATGGTAATAAAAATGTCAAATGTGCCGATGGCTGTTTGGCTAAGTTGTATCATAGAATGATTAAATAGTACAATTTTTATTAGAGGTATGAAGTAATCAGAAGGGCTAAAATTGCTTTGAGAGTGAATTTAGAAATTAGAATGTTACCATACTTAAATAATATTGAATAAATGTTAAAAATATTACAATGATCATATAACTATAAGTTCTTAATCTGTACTAAAATTAAAAAAATAACATTAGCATTACTGGCCAAAGAGAAAATACAAAGAAAGCATACGAAAGACAAAACATAATCGTATCCACCCGGATCCGCCACTTTTTAATTGCTGCAATAAAATT
Source organism: Alsophila aescularia (assembly GCA_946251855.1). Taxonomy (NCBI): domain Eukaryota; kingdom Metazoa; phylum Arthropoda; class Insecta; order Lepidoptera; family Geometridae; genus Alsophila; species Alsophila aescularia. The sequence continues at coordinate 56,011,426 of OX276374.1, read as the reverse complement.
TGAATATGGAACGCGATGAAAACGTCGCGCCATAAACGCACGCATGACTGCTTTTACTTCTGGCCTTTTTCCGTTTTTGCTAACGGGTTCTGCTAAAAATAAAATATTATAACATCAACAACGATTTTAGATTCTTGGCCACGTTTTCAGACAATTTGTACCGTGCTCATCTCCTTTTGTTTTGTTTTCGTTTGAACAATGACAATTTTGCAATTTGAATACGCTGAATTAAATACTCTGCTGAGCTACGCTATACCGGTCATTGCCACCACAGACCCACTTCAAAATTCCACTTTTTTCTAATGAAAGACCTTCACATGGCAGACATACCGTCAAGTTTTAAAGACCTTTGTCTTAGCACTGTTAATTTGTGCCCAAAGATCTAATAATACTGGTGGGTACATGCGCCCGGGCGTCAAAGACGTATTTATCGGGGATTCGCAAGAAGAGCTGCGTCAGGCAAGATACAGAGTTAAACTGTTTCAGAGCACGCAAGCGTTAAGGTAGTGATGAGGTAAATTAATATCGATATCTATAGTTTATATATTTAACATTGATTTTAATTTTAATGTGCAGGCTTGTTTTTTTTTTAAAAGCACTACAGTCTTCTGTTGTGTTCAATAACATTTTTTTTATTATACATTTTTTGTCAATAGCTACCTTGCTCTCACTAAGCGTAAAAATCTGTAGTTTCGGTTTATTTTTGCCATTTGATTACAATCTCGTGTGTAGCCTAGCGGCACTTTAGGAGCTTAATGTATTCAAATTTTGTAGTGGTATAGTTTATATCTAGGTTGTTTTTATGTGTTAAAGTTTTTGTTTTCTCTGGTGCTTAATTTAGACATTGAAACTTTAAAGTTCACATTTAGTTTTGGCCAAGGTCCGCAAAGTCGCAACGGCAAGTAAATTAAGTCAGCATCATCCAGCGCTACTTGAGCAAAGTTGACAAAATGCACAAAAATAGTGTACAAAAATCGTGTAGTGTGCACGCTTCGAAATTGCTTGCTACAAATATGACAATACTCCCTAATAATTTATTATAGCGTAGTATTACGGTACTTTAAGCCCACGCCCTACTATTATTTATTTCATGACCTGGACGACTGGTAGACAATGCAGTATAGCATTAAGTCCTTCCTTGTACACTATTTTTGTGCCAACTATTAAATAAATATCATAAATATTTGGGCAATTATATTGTCATGTAGTTTTTATGACAACATTGACTTCTATAACCTCTGCGGATATTGGTTGAATTTACGTTTTACGTATAAAACAAATAATGTCCAGTACAATCGTTTCAGGCCACATTTGCTAACATTTAATCGAAGAATCTGATTTGTGATTTTATTCTACATGAGTTTGATTTATAATTTTATATTATCGATAATTGTTTCCCCGCACTAAGTACGCATTTGTTTGTAGTTGCGCCCCATACTCGCCACTCAGTGTCGTGTGTAGCGGCACTTACGCCGTTGCGTGGCGTCTCAATTGAGCTGTTCATACATATTTAGCCGGAATTAAAGTTTATGGATACAGTTTGACCACAGAAGTACGAGTATATGTATGTGTCTATGTCTTCGCATAGCTTAAAACCGAATAAATGGTCACCGCGCACTTTTTTTCTTCATTTTCCACCCCGTCACACCCCCGACTCCTTGAAGTTTATGCGTCTTAATGAGAGTAACAAAAAGTGTTGTCAACTTGAAAAAATATATGAAATGGCTGAAATATGTTTTTTTTTACGTTTTCAAATCCTATAGCTACGCCATATTGAAAAATTTCGATAAACAGAATTGACAAAAGAAACATATAATTACCAAACCCGCTCACAAAATTTTACGAAAATTGGTTGAGAAATACGACCTGTAGAGGTGAACAGCTGGACATCCACCAGCCGGACATACGAAATCATTTTTGCCCAAGCTGAAACGGAGAAGATTCGCTCGCTCTTCGCGCTCGCTTTGTCAATTAGAAACGGGATATTTACCATGGATACTATTTTTGCTGCGTTCCCGATATTTCGGCATTCCATCCATCCACCCGCAGTTACTTCAGTTATCCGAGTTCATGGCGCTGGCAACCGTGCCGAAATGTCGGGAACTCAGTAACAATAGTATCCATGGTAAAGATCCCGTTTGTAATCTTTATATTTCTAGTGTTTGTGACCGTGTTAGTTTTAATTAAAACCATAGTTGACCACAGTTTAATGTTGAAAAAATCTTGAATATTTTAAACAAAATATTTACTTTTTAATACTTACTAGATGGAGCGACGACCTGCGCAAGGTTGCTGGCAGAAAGTGGATGAGAAGAGCCCAAGATCGGGCCAAATGGCGTGCCTTGGGAGAGGCCTATGTCCAGCAATGGACGAACACAGGCTGATGCTGATGATGACTTACTTTGCAAGTGTTAAAAGATATTTTACTAACACAAATTTTAAGCAGCGTCGAGTTTACAAAAATACCACATATATGCATAACACATGCGTATTTACACCTTCTCTAATTCTCAACACAGTCAAACTATACGGGATTAGCGCGATATTTCAACTTTCACACAGTTTACGCAAACATAGGAAACGCCGTTAATTGTGCGCGGCACGTGATTGTGCGTTAATTTTTATATTTTTGTGTTAACGCACCACTTTGGTAGTGTTTATTTCTCAATTTTGACGTTGTAAAAATTGGTTGAGGTATTTCGAACTGTGGTGTTAAACACACACACAGAAAGTTTTAACTGAAATTCCCTGTACCGATTTTTACGAGTTTTCTAGTCGTAACTTTATTATTAATGATAACTAATAACTACTTTTCTAATAAATAGTTACGTATAGGTACATACAATTTAAAATTAATGACATATTAGTCTTCTTTCAAATACCTAAGCAAATCACACAAGCCAAACATGATACAAAATTCAACATATCACACTAAAATCGTAAAAAAACAAACTAAGACAGAACGCGAAATGCTTGCGTTATTTATTTATGCACATCCCTTTACATCGTTTTTCTCCACAATGTACATCTGTAACGGGGGTGCGGTAAGCCAGAGCTTAGAGAACTAATTTCGCAGTGGAATCCCTAAAATTAACGGGATTCACGGCGTTGACGGGTCGCCCGTCTGGGTGCACCTTTATTTGTGAGCTCGTCTAGTGTAATGTTCAGCTTTATGTGATGAGGGCAAGACTTTATGGGCAGTATGTACTTAACTTTAAATTTAATATTTTGAGTAGGTATTACAATTTTTGTTATGAAGAATTGAAGGGGTTCCTATCTAAGGGTTAGGTATACACGATATTATTTTGAAAGCACGATACTCCTTTTTTATTCACGCAATATTTATTTTGATTAATTTTAAATGAACTTTTAAACCTCCTATTTGGTATTTCGCGTATTTGGCATGATGAGAATTTGGCATTAGGCGTATCATTTTACGCCATTGAGATTTTGCGTTTTTGGTATATTGCGTCGAATAGGTATATAACCACAGAATAAAATTATGTTTTCTTGTCAAAACAGTTTGATTATGAAATTATCGGTTATTATCAATCACATGTTTGCATTGATAACGTCGCTTATCACAAGATAAACTACCCACTTACACAATAGGCCTAATCAGTCACACAAAAAAGGTTATTCGTCCCATCTAGGTATATGAAAACAAAATAGATTTTATTAGTGTTTTGGTGTCGGTGACGGAATAGACACCGAAAATATATTTACCCAACAATAATAAAAAAAAAAAAAAAACAATTACCTACATACTTGCTTGCTTTACCTACTATAAATAATTAATATTTTGTTTTTTACCAGACGGCGAAGCAAGGGAAGGGTAATGAGTTTAACAGTACACTTATTTTCCTATAGATAATAAAGGCTTTTTGAATCCGGCTACGGCGAAGCAAAACAGTCTATGTATGCATGTATGTGGGTATATGGTTGTTGTGTGTGTTGATTGGTCGCCCCTATTGGTCCGATTTTGACAAATGTGGTATCAAACCATTAATTATAGATTGTCATTATGTAGCCTCCTTTATTTTACCCGACCGTAGTTGGGTTTTAGATTTTGAGCTTATGTCTTCCCAACCAACACAAACTAGTTGCATAATGGCTTTAGAGCCAATCTGATTATGCCCAAAGGTGCTAAGACGTAAGTGCTAGAGCGTGCTCTGGAGGCGTAATGCAGCAGCTCTAGAACCATTTTGGGCACAATTTTATGCAGCCTTTAGTTCTATTACAACTGCACAATAGTAGTAAAATGGTGCCTCAAGAGCTGCAACGGATGATTAACGCCACACTAACCCTTTTATGAAGCTACTTTTGTGAACGAGTGAACGAATATGAATGAATGCATTGTATGTCAAAAAGGTAAAGTGTAATTAATATTGTAATCGGCCATCATTAAAATATTATTGTTAAGTAAATAATTCATAAGTGCCTTATTAGTCTGAAAAACACAAGCGGATAAAAACGCTTTGCTAAATGGAAGAAATATTTGCTAAATAGTTTTGACTATTTTTATTTCGTATTTTTATTATGTATTCACAGTTTATTATCTGCAATTGGTCATTTGTATATTGACAAAATCAAAGTTAATTTTAATGAAACACGTCATTATAACATCTAAATATTGCAAGTAAATATGTAAATTTTCTTGAAAAATGGCGGATTGACTAAGTCTCTACAGCGGTGCAAATAATGTCTATTGTACTACTTTATAATGCCAATTAGATATTTAGTTACTTTGATTGTCTTTTTGGAACTTGAGTCTTTATTATAGTATATTATTACCCCTATTATGGAACTTCTAGTAGAACAAGAGAAGTTATTTGAACTCTTATAAAACAGCTTCATATGGCCTACAATTAACTCTTTTATGCAGTTTAGCGGCGTATAACAGTAATAAGAGAAACTCTCATAAAACTTTCAGTGACAATTGCTCTTCGTAACTCTCTATAAAAGTTGTAAGTTGTAAATTGGTTCTAGAACAAACTATTATAAAGACAAGTGACGTATTTGGTTCCGATAATGTCACTTGTAGTACATTTTGTACCTAAAGACGTTTGGGGAAGCAGTTATGCAACTTAAAACTGTTTTCTGAACTCTAATGCCGCTATTATACATCTTAAAGTTACAAAATAGGCTGCAATTTCCACTAGTGTGTTGGTTGGGTTGTTATTTAACCGCAAAGCAGTAGTGTGCAAATATTATTGCTGTCTGACTGAGATCACTGTATCCAATGAAATTCATTGTCATCATCATAAACTGTTCATTTCCGCCTAATACAGGGCATACGCCTCTTATGCCATTCATCCTAGTTTTGAGTCAACCTTAGCCAGGCATTTTTGAAGTGGGCACCATTAGTTTGGTAAGACGCTTGACTCAAAATACAGCTTTAAAAGAAGTGTTAGTACTTATTTTCTTTAGGCTGTGTCTACACCACATGTCTGACGAGTGCTATAAGCCCACGCCTAGCCTGGAGCGTACTATACATGCTCCAAAGTTTAGTTTAAATGACCCGTAACCGACTACCCTGTCTACGCCCTTCTGTAATTAGGCCCACTACCAGGGGGTAAACAGCGACCAAACTCCTCTGACCTCAACCTCTTTAACATTCTACTCGTCAAAGCTTCGCAGGAAAGCTCAGGGTATAGTGGGCAGGTGGATTATTAAAAGATAGTATCATCGCTGTCTTATTTATTATGATTATTAAAACGTTACAATAGCGAGCGACGTCGGGGTATTTTTATAATATCATAAATATGTCTGTGTGTCTTTTTGTACCATCAAATTGTATTGTTTGTGTTTTTCAAAATTAATAGTGTATTTAAATCAAAATTTGGATAACATCTGACTTTCTTACGACAATGTATCTGAATCTATAATAAGTTTATCACATAAATAAATATTATGTAACTTTGAAACATTGTTACCGAATTAAACTTAATGAAATCTACTACCCTCGCTAGTCACACACGCGGAAACTTTTCATTCATAAATGCGAACAAAATCAGATTTGCCGCACTCCACGGATAAAACGACGGATATGTAACCTATTTTCATAAAAGAAGGGTGACATCAAGAACTCTGAGAAAATACTCAAGGTTCCTCAAAATTTGCATACAAAATTCAAACTATCCCACAATTTACGTGAAGCCAAAAACCTATATATTATTTACATACACCTCGCCTGTCAAAATCTTAGCTGCATAACTTAAGAAGAAAAGGTCCCTTGCGCAAAGACTTCCGGAATTCCCAAGCACAAAAAGTCTTAACAAAAATGTTGCTCCTGTTTACCTTTTACAAGATTTCATATGTAAATGACCAGAGGTTCCCACAGGCTATGATTTGCATTCCTAAAGTGAGTTCAAGGTAGCCAGCTTAAATAAAGGGTTGAAAATTTGTTTTGTTATCCTACGTTACAGGTAATGCTACTAAATACCGAGAAGAGGATAATATTTTTCGGTTGGTTAATAGTGTCTGTCGTTAGTGACAATAACTTATAATGCAAACTTATTGGAAATATAAAACTAGATAAATTGTAGTTTGTGATGAGCGCGTAAGTGACGTGTCTAAGACAGCAACAAAAAAAACTGGATGGCACTAACTCATCCTAATAAAAGGGGCACTGGAAAGTTTAGGGGCAATCAGTTACTAAAAAAAAACAGGCCAAGTCGAGTCGGACTCATGCTCCTATGGTTCCTTACAAACGTAACTTTGCCGTTGGAAAACTGTTGCCCCCAAACAACGAGTTAGGTCGAGGTCAGTTTACCAACAACTTGTTTTTTGTGTGAATACAAATTTACGGTTTTCGGATTTTTCCTTTTACCTGTGCTATAAGACATTACTTCTAGCCAAATTTAAAAATTCTAGCCCAACGGAAAGTACCCTATAAGTTTTGATTCCCTTGCGAGTGTCAAAATATACCTACGGCATATAAAGCAGTAGTATCTTTTGATTGCGTTGACTAAGAAATTTGTTTTTTTCACAACCCCAGGGGATTGCAGACTTGAGCATTTGATATTATTTTAAACTTGATACCATTACGCGTTCCTGAAAAAAAGATCGTGACAGATTGACAGACGGACGGACGTACAAGGGTTCCATTTTTCCTTTTGAGGCACGGTACCCTAAAAATATAAAACAGAGATACTAATTAATGCACAAGAACACTGCTCGAACGACATACAATAGGTCGAAAGATTTTTATTGAACTGACGAGATAAGTAATCACCACCCAGAATTTTAGATTACACAATCTTGCTAAACACTGCATGTATCAGGATGAAAATAACATTTTGGATTACACAATCTTGCTAAACACTGCATGTATCAGGATGAAAATAACATTTTAGATTACACAATCTTGCTAAACACTGCATGTATCAGGATGAAAATAACATTTTGGATTACACAATCTTGCTAAACACTGCATGTATCAGGATGAAAATAACATTTTGGATTACACAATCTTGCTAAACACTGCATGTATCAGGATGAAAATAACATTTTGGATTACACAATCTTGCTAAACACTGCATGTATCAGGATGAAAATAACATTTTGGATTACACAATCTTGCAAAACACTGCATGTATCAGGATGAAAATAACATTTTGGATTACACAATCTTGCTAAACACTGCATGTATCAGGATGAAAATAACATTTTGGATTACACAATCTTGCTAAACACTGCATGTATCAGGATGAAAATAACATTTTGGATTACACAATCTTGCTAAACACTGCATGTATCAGGATGAAAATAACATTTTAGATTACACAATCTTGCTAAACACTGCATGTATCAGGATGAAAATAACATTTTGGATTACACAATCTTGCTAAACACTGCATGTATCAGGATGAAAATAACATTTTGGATTACACAATCTTGCTAAACACTGCATGTATCAGGATGAAAATAACATTTTGGATTACACAATCTTGCTAAACACTGCATGTATCAGGATGAAAATAACATTTTGGATTACACAATCTTGCTAAACACTGCATGTATCAGGATGAAAATAACATTTTGGATTACACAATCTTGCTAAACACTGCATGTATCAGGATGAAAATAACATTTTGGATTACACAATCTTGCTAAACACTGCATGTATCAGGATGAAAATAACATTTTAGATTACACAATCTTGCTAAACACTGCATGTATCAGGATGAAAATAACATTTTGGATTACACAATCTTGCTAAACACTGCATGTATCAGGATGAAAATAACATTTTGGATTACACAATCTTGCTAAACACTGCATGTATCAGGATGAAAATAACATTTTAGATTACACAATCTTGCTAAACACTGCATGTATCAGGATGAAAATAACATTTTGGATTACACAATTTTGCTAAACACTGCATGTATCAGGATGAAAATAACATTTTGGATTACACAATCTTGCTAAACACTGCATTTATCAGGATGAAAATAACATTTTAGATTACACAATCTTGCTAAACACTGCATGTATCAGGATGAAAATAACATTTTGGATTACACAATCTTGCTAAACACTGCATGTATCAGGATGAAAATAACATTTTAGATTACACAATCTTGCTAAACACTGCATGTATCAGGATGAAAATAACATTTTGGATTACACAATCTTGCTAAACACTGCATGTATCAGGATAAAAATAACATTTTGGATTACACAATCTTGCTAAACACTGCATGTATCAGGATGAAAATAACATTTTAGATTACACAATCTTGCTAAACACTGCATGTATCAGGATGAAAATAACATTTTGGATTACACAATCTTGCTAAACACTGCATGTATCAGGATGAAAATAACATTTTGGATTACACAATCTTGCTAAACACTGCATGTATCAGGATGAAAATAACATTTTGGATTACACAATCTTGCTAAACACTGCATGTATCAGGATGATAATAACATTTTGGATTACACAATCTTGCTAAACACTGCATGTATCAGGATGAAAATAACATTTTGGATTACACAATCTTGCTAAACACTGCATGTATCAGGATGAAAATAACATTTTGGATTACACAATCTTGCTAAACACTGCATGTATCAGGATGAAAATAACATTTTGGATTACACAATCTTGCTAAACACTGCATGTATCAGGATGATAATAACATTTTGGATTACACAATCTTGCTAAACACTGCATGTATCAGGAAGAAAATAACATTTTGGATTACACAATCTTGCTAAACACTGCATGTATCAGGATGAAAATAACATTTTGGATTACACAATCTTGCTAAACACTGCATGTATCAGGATGAAAATAACATTTTTACGTTTTTTTTTTGTTTCATTTTCACTATTTAATAAAAAAAAACTTTACTATATTCCTTATTTTTTTCTTTGTCGTCGGTTTGTGAGCTACCCTTAAAATTTCAGCCGGATAGCTAATAGCGAAGTGCTCGAAATTCGAATTGCAAGATTCCAGGACAAAATACATAGATACATGTATACAAAGATACATAGATACATCGATACATCGATATATAGATACATACAAGTGAAGTTAAATAAAAGCTTTTAAAGATATCCAGCAACAAATTATGATCAGCATTCCGAAAGAACTGCGCTTCATTAAACTTGATTGAATTATTTCATGTTTAAAGGACAAAACTATATTGACCCTTGACTTGACTCACCTCTAAGGTTTAGATTGTATTGATGGTGGTCACGAGAAGGTTTTATTCGGCCCGTACAGACACGTTTTCGGTCCCAAAAAATGATTATTTTTCAAGCATTTGAATGCAAATATCTTAAAGATTCCCACAGGCGACGATTTGCATACCCAAAGGTGGCTAAAGGTAGCTAAAGGGAGTTAAAGGGTTAAAATATATCTGCTTAACCTCGCTCGGGGCAAAATATGCAAATTCGTAAGAAAATTAATAATGGGGTGCAGGCAGCTGTTATATTCTAATGGTAATTTTTGGGTAAATGTCAAGCGGAGTCGAAGTATTTTGCTTGAGGTATGTAAATTCATTTTGGTTTTGTTAAGTTTAGATGTGGCGTATTTTTTGGCTGTGATTTCGAAGTTTCATCAGACAAACACTTTCGTCTGTGGTGTCGTCATACAAACACTGTAAAATAGTTTATTGTTTAAATATGAACTTATTTTTTTACTTTTATGTTTGAGAATATATCATTAAAGTTCAAAACATAAATAATACTATGTTTTTTTTTACGTTGTAATTTGTTCATTTTTGCACTGCCCATAAAAGGAGTGTAATGTTTTCAGGGTTCATGTATGTTTGTATGTGAGTTTCTTTGTTCCACCATAACTTTAAAATGTCTGAACAGATTTGGATGCATGGAGTATCGTTAGAATCCTTATATTATCCCGAGAAACATAGACCATAAAAAAAACAAAGTTCGTATTCTGGCACGGCAGTAGTGTTTTTTATTTTACTTTGATGGTGTACGTTTTAAATTAATACATCGTCTTATATTAGGTCAAGTCATAGAAGGTATCAGCGGAAACTAGAACACAACATTATACATAGAATAAGGAAGAATTAAGAAGAGTAATAAAGAAGCACGAAGAACTAAGAAGATGTCGTCAAACTGGTGATTGCCACTAGCGAGGTATAGAGTTCCTACGTGTCACATATTTGTAGGAACTTCATACCGTGCTCTTGGGTTTGCCAAACTTCTGCATTTACTGCGTTACCTCTAGAAGAGACAAGAAGATCAGAAGAAACTTTTAGTAATTAAGAACTTGCAGATTTATACGCCGCTTTCGCTCTTCTCTGAGGTTTTTTTAGGGTTCCTTAGTCAAATAAGGAACCCTTATACTTTCGCCATGTCCGTTTTTCTGTCTATCCGTCTGTGCCATTTTATTCAGATACTATGTACACTACAGTTGAAATTTGACGCACGTATATTTATTTACAATCGCTAAATGTGTGAGTAAAAAATAACTGTAATTTTTTACTGTTGCTCCCATACAATAAATGAAAAAATATAGTGAAACCTAGTTCAATATTAGCACGATATGTTGTTTTAGTTGACGCACAAATATATAATTATCCTTGTGACGAGGTCCAAACCTCTTTCATAATAATACTCATTTGATCTCTTAATTCTTTCATAATCCATTTCTTTTCATTTTGATAGTTGGTCATCATTGATTCATTCTAAATACAAATAACCTGTCATTCGAATATTAATTTTTGGAAAAACCGAAATAATATCATAAAATTCATAAATAAGTTTATAACAACTTGAATCACTCTTTTAAATATATATATGATAATACCTACATAAGAGATTATTTTCATCTGTATTGTATCAACACGAAATTGTCCAAGAGCACCCTATTGTTCCTGTTCCTGTAATTCTGTTTTCCACTGAGGTTTGGGTCCTGGGCTAGTGGGACAAGCCCAAACCCTGGGACCGCCTCGTGACATCCTATTTGTCACGTTAATTACTATTTTTTAGAAGCTTTTAATTAACTTCACTTGTATGTATGTATGTATGTATGTATCTATGTATTTTGTCTGTCCTGGAATCATGCAATTCTAATTTCGAGTACTTTCTGATTAGCTATCTCGCTGAAACTTGCAGGGGAGCTCACAAACCGATGACAAATGTAATAAATAATTAAAAAAAGAAAAAAGAATTGACGAAAACAGTTTTTTTTTAATTTGGCTATAAAAATAATAATAATAATAAGTATCTGCAATAGCATCGTCAATTATTGTAAAACAAAATAAATTAAAATTAAAAAACGGTAATACGCACTGTATCAGTTTGAACGTTGTCAAAAGTGAATATAATTAATCTATTACAAATATATTTTTGTCAGCTAAAGCCTTTCTCATAATATAACAGCTTTTCTGTATTAAATTATCTTTCACTAATGTAAAAAAAAGCGATATTATGTCTATGACCGATTTCGAAATTTTATTATACAAAAGTATGCCCCTATAATAAAAGCTTTATGAAATCTTAGACAGTCGTGTCTAAGACTAATCTTAGACAGTCTTGTCTTAGACTAATCTTAGACAACACTTGGTTATCGAATAATCTAAACAGGATGTCTACAAGTGTAAGTGGGTACTCGTGCCGTGCAAGATTTGACGTTTACTTACGCTACAAGCGATCCGAAATTACATAGGCAGGTAAAACATAATTAACCATTTTATTACCACAGTAAGGTAATATTCGTAAAACGAAATGACACGCCGTTAAAAGTTAACACTCTAGAAACTTATCATTAACTCGACGGTGTCATAAATATCGTACACATATTACTTAGAACTTATTACACTTCGACTTGTAACACTGCCGCAGGTTGTAAACCGTAAGAGTAATATCTGGTAAATGTGTGAAATACAGTAACTTCACAAATTTACCAGAATTTTAATATTTGGAAAGCTTAGACCGTTATTTATTATTAGCTAATAATATGTAATTCCAGGACCTAATATACCAAATTGGACTTCAGGCATCTTTTTTTTATCGATTGCTTGGCTTTTACTCCTCGGATTGAGATACAAAGTACACCAGAATTTAAGTCAAAACCTAAGCTATCCAACAGTGAAAACAGTATCGCAATAGTTCTAGTATTTTGTATCAGTAAGAGCTAGTAACATTAAAATTGGGAACCCTCAAACTGTGCGTTGATAGTCCGTGACTTTTTATAATTATAATATCTTTATAATCCTTCTATATTATTACAAATGCAAAAGCTTATGTAAGCATAATCATATAATGTTGACACTCAGATCAGTAACGGCTGAACATATTTTAACGCCAGCTCGTAAGTTATATAAGTGCCTGATAAAAGAATTATAGGTATAGTTGGAAAGAAAAGTAGGTCCTGGACCATATAATGCTTTTTGTCTTTGTCCACGGGGCAAGCCGCGGGGCAGTGCTAGGCCTGCTAGTAGCTAATGTATACATAAGTTTGTGTGTATATATTTGTAAGTATTTGTTAGGTATCATGCGTATAGCACTACCTCATACGACAAACAAACAAACAAACAAACAATGCGTATGTTGAGTAAGTAATAGTAAAATCACATTACACCATCGTCGCCCATTGTTACAGTTTTAAATTGAATTTTAGCGCTCAACGAGGCCTTGTCTATCTTAAAGTCGTAATCAAGACGAATTCAGTGACATCTCATTTTACAAAACCCGTTTATGTTAGGTGCGCCGAACGATCACACAAACGTAACACATAAAAAGGGAAAAAATCTTTCTTCTGGGAAGTGAGGTAAAAAAAATAATAGACAGAGATTAGACTGCGAAGTCATCGGTCGCGGGTTGGAATCCTGCAAGGTGCAAAAGTTTGTGTGATGAGCAGAAATGTTTATTTTCGAAAACGGGGGGGGGGGGGGGGGAATATTTTATTTAACTATGTTGTCTAGTACCCATCGTCCAGGGTATCCTAGTTTGGGTACTAGGTTTGAATTGTCCTGAATATATAAATGTATTTTCAAACTAGTTGTGCCAAGGAATTTAATAAAACAAACTATTCATTTTAAAAGTGTGGTACTAAGTTTGAATAAAACTACTGGACTGATTGCGATGCGATTTATACTGTTGGATAACTTAAATTTTGACTTAAAAACTGGTGTACCTACTTGGTATCTCAATCCAATGAGTTGGAACCAAGCTATTTAAAAAAACTGTATTCATTGACCGAGCGAGTGCGAAGCGCGAGCGAAGCGTCTCCGTTATAGCTTGGGCAAAAATGCTTACGTATGTCCGGATCTCCGGCTGTTCTCCTCTACAGTTCGCATTTCTCAAACGATCTAGACGAAACTTAGTATACAGGTTAAACAAATTTTTGGAATTTTTTCGTCGTCGGGAATGGTTCTTTTTTTATTTAAAAAGGTAGTAATTTTAAATTGGACTCATACAAATTTGGTGAATATCTGATGAGGATCTTCAGCGTGATGAGCAGAATAGCTCCTCAAAATGCAGTAAATTGCTCACTTTAGATTTCTACAGTGGAATCAGACCTTTACCTATTAGGTAAGGATTGATGGAGCACCTTGCTTTTAATGTTAGTGTTACAACAAGGTAACTAGATGGCGCTACTGTGCACCGCTAGATTGTTTGCAAAAAAGTTTGTACTCGCGAGGTCTACAGCTCACAGAGCCACTAGTTTTAAAAGAGTGGTACTAAGTTTTGAAGGCCAGTGTATTTATAAGTATAGATAGATAATTTATAGATATTTATTTTTTAGAGTTTTTTTTTTTTTTTTTTTTTGTTGCTGCATTATACGTAACGCTGTGCCCGCGGCTTTGCCCGCGTGGTCATTTCATTTAAAAGTAGCCCTCACGTGTTCTGACAGGACCAAAAGTACCTATAAAATTCTATATGTCTTCAAAATTCGTTCAGCCGTCATATAGTTTTTTATCGATTGCTCGAATTCTACTCACCAGGTTGGGATACCAATTTACCAGTTTTTAAGTGAAACCCTGAGTTATCCAACAGTGAAAACCGTATTGCAATCGGTCTTGTAGGTTATATGAGATGCGTGAACGTGAATACAGACAAACAGACTAACAGACAAACAGACAGATACGATTTAAAAAAAAATGTTCTTGTTCAGTAGCTTATTTTAAGTACCTCAGACATTTTTTTTTAAAGATCTTCTTTGTACAGATGTTTTGGTACTTACTGCTTTATTATAAGTTTATTTATTATATATATTTATTATAGATGAGTGTGTGCATTCTATCAGTTAGAATTGTTACTCAAACACACATAAATCTTGTAAATTACAAACAACGCGTTATCTCCGACACGCAATAAACGCAATTATCGTAAATTCATGTAAATAAATCTGTTGTTATTAAATAATTTATAGATTGATAAATAAATGTTACACACATTATTATTACTATTGACATAGTTTAAATGTATACCTTTGGAACATTCTAGGCGCTTGTTGACTTGCAACAGAAACAGGAAAATGTGTAATTAAAGGAGTAGCAAAACAATTTATTAGTAACATGTGATTGTTGAATAACAAAACAATTTATTAGTAACATGTGATTGTTGAGTAACAAAACAATTTATTAGTAACATGTGATTGTTGAGTAAAAATAGATATAATTTATATGTAACATACATTATTATGTGACTTTATGTGAGAACAAAAACATAAAACAAAAAAACTTGATATTATATTCTGTTTTAATTTTTGCGCAATCTTATATTAATAATAGACTGTCTAATATGATTTTCAAGCTTTCGCCTGCGACTTCATACGCGTGTTTAGTTAATCGCGAAATAATAAAATAAAAAGCATCCTATGTTCTTCTAGGATATTAAAACCATGCATAAGTATAGCACCAACGCTCTTGATGCTTTTTGACAGACTTGTTATTATTTCGTTTCCATGGCAACCGTTCCTTACAGCGAGTAATCGTCATTTTCAATTTTTCTCTTGGAAACTTACAATTTTCCGGGATAAAAAGCATCCTATGTTGGTCTCTATATAGAACAGTACCAATTTACAACGTTTCATCAAAATCGGATCGTTTGTAGACTAGATGTGCCCGCAGCTTTGTCCGCGTGGTAATTTATCTGGGCTAAAAATAATCTGTGTTATTCTACGACCAAAAGTACCTACCTATAAAGTAAAAGTGCCAAATTTCGTTCAGCCAGCAGATAGTTTTTATCGATTGCTCGGCTTCTTATCATCGGGTTAAGATACAAAGTAACACAGTTTTTAAGCCAAAACCTAAGATATCAAACAGTGACAGCATCGCAATTAGTCCAGTACTTTTTACGTGATGTGCGAACAAACAAACAGACAGAACTACACCGTTAAAAAAAATGAAATATTCTTGTTCAATAGCTTATTTCAAGTTCCCTACACCATTTTTTAATCATATTTGTACAGTTTGTTACCAACTGCTTTATAATAAGTATAGAAAGATAGATACATATTCGTTCCGGTTAATGAGTATTATTTAACAACATGTCTTTGGTTCCAATTTTTTACATTTCATTTCGTCTATGATCAGTGCCTTCACTATATCGCGGGTTAAAGGCTCACTGCACCTGGTTACCGCAGCAGCCAAAACTAAATACCAAAACCTGGTTGTGCGCGCGCAGGAGTACGTACTGCCAACCAATACCGTCTATCTCAAATTAGTTAACTTTACTCCAGAAAAAATACATTAGAATAAAGCAGCAATTAACGAAATGTTTTGGATGATGAGTTAGAAGATATGTTTGATGACATTTCTTCGGCCCTACATAATAAATACCACCATGGCCCACTACAATATTATCATAGGAAAATCAAACGTCCACTTTGGCGTTGAAGTCAGAAAGTCAGAGTCACTGCAAGTCAGTACAGACTTGCAGTGAATTAAAAATAGGTGGTCCACACGGTTATGGAGACAGGAATCACAAGAGGCAAATGCTAGTTAATTTTATGGACAAAGAAGCCCTTTTTTATGAATTCATTCTTCAAAAAGCAGCCCCAGAGGAAGCGGACTTCGCAAAGCCCCGATGGTGTGACTAAAACTAAGATTGACTTCATCATGACGGACAATAAGCACATATTCAGGGATGTCTCAGTGATCGCAAGGTTCAATACCGGTAGTGATCACCGACTTGTCCAAGGCTCCTTGAATATCAACCACAAGCTTGAAGCAGAACAGTTCCAACTCAAGTTGGAAAATCGATTCACTGCCTTGGACACCACAAATGACGTGGATGAAGAACTCCAAAAAGTTGAGAGAATCCTAAAGGAAGAGGCTCTTCTGCTTATGGACAAACGACGGGAGCGACATCAAGCAACACCGTCAGAAAAAAGGGAGCTCAATCAGTAGATCAGTAGGCTGGTACGACGTGACCTCTGGTGCTCAAGTACTCGCCGGATAGAAAAGGCAATGGAGCAAAATCGAGGGTCAAAAATCTTCGCCCAGCAATTGAGTAGGTCGCATCTAACGAAGCTCAAGCTCAAGACCAATAATGGCACAAACGTCGTCTGTAAGCCGGAGATCCTTTCTGAGATCTAAGACTTTAATGGCTGATTGTACGATTTGCATGCTTCTTGACCCGAACCCAGCACAGAGGATTCCCGCGCAATACTGACCCACTTACCAACGTAAGCCTACACGAGATTGAGATAGCGTTCAAACAACTTCAGAATGGAAAGGCCCCTGGTGAGAATGGTATAACTTCGGAACTGTGTCGGGAGAACACGTACTTCGGATGTAACTCCAGAGACTTGGAGCAGGAGTTTTGTAGTACTCTTCTTTAAAAAAGAGTATAAAGCCCTTCTAAAGAACTACCGACCTATTTCACTCTTGAGCCACGTCTATAAGTTGTTATCGAGGGTCATCTTAAATCATCTCGCAAGAAGACTTGACGAATTCCAGCCTCTTGAGCAGGCCCGGTTTTGCAGAGGATTTAGCACCATATAACACTTACATACAGTGAGGTAGGTTACTCAGAAGTCTGAAGAGTATAACCAGCCCCTGTGTCTTACGTTTGTAGACTATGAGAAGGCCTTTGACTCTATTGAAACCTGGGCTTTTTTGGAGTCTTTGCAGCATTGTCAAGTGGCATGGGTGATACATCGAAGTGCTGAGGTTTCTGTATGACGCCGCAACTATGAGTGTGAAAGTACAAAACCAAGTCCAAGTCTAAACATATCCAACTGCGGAGGGGAGTGAGAAAGGGGGATAATATCCCGAAACTTCTCATTTATACCCTGGAAGATATTTTTAAGATGCTGGATTGGAAAGGAATGAGTATTAATATCAACGACGAGAACATCTCACACTTACGATTTGCCAATGATATAGTCCTAATGGCGGAGTGGCTGCAAGACTTGCAAAGCATGCTGACCAACCTACATGATGCTTCGATATGCCAAGATCATGTTTAACGATCTTGTTGACCCGTAACCGATTACAGTCAATGGTGTACCTCTTAAAATTGTTCGTAAATATATTTACCTTGGTCAAATATTGCAAATATTGGAACAGCTTTGAAAAGGAAACCAACAGAAGAATTCAGCTTCTCTTCGTCCATACCACAGTACCTGAACACAAAAGTCTTCAATCAGTGTGGCCTACCAGTCATGACCTACAGAGCCGAAACGTGAAAACTCACGGTCATACTAGTCCACAAATTTAAGGTAACCGTTGGGGTAGACGAGTTCTCGAGTGGAGTTTAGGCAGGCGTAGTGTAGTAGGTCGCCCTGTGGCCAGGTGGAGTGACCTGCGAAAAGCGTCTGGAAAAAAATGGATGAGGAGAGCTGAAGACCGAGCTCAGTGGCGTGAATTAGGAGAGGCCTACGTCCAGCAGTGGACAGACATAGGCTGATGATGATAACGAAATGTCTGTACAACACACATTGATGATATTTAAAAAGAATTTGTCTAGGTGACTTAAAATAGGCTACTGAACAAGTTTTTTGTAAATGGTCTCTTTCTGTTTGTTTGTTCGCGCATCACATAAAAACTACTCGACCGATTGCGATGCGGTTTCACTGTAAAATATCTTAGGTTTTGACTTAAAAACTGGTGTATTTGGTATCTCAATCCGATGAATAGAAGCCGAGCAATCGATAAAAACTATTTAACGTCTGGACGAACTTTGATGATATTTGGAGAATTGGTTGTTGTTACTTTTGGTTCTGGAATAAATAACACATAGGATCTTTATATCCTCGAAAAGTGGCCACGCGGGCAAAGCCGCAGGCAGAGTTAGTCTTTTATTCTGTGTAATATATCAGGTAGTAATTTGCTTGCAATAAAATTTTAAGTCAATTTAATAATCTGCTCGAGAGCTTCTGGCATATAATTTAAGCTGGTATGGGCGTGATCTTAAATAATTAAATAAAAACTAGATTTACCTGATAAACTATTTGAGTTATGGTTAGACGGACCACTATATTCAATTATTTAAATCAGGTTACTTCTTTAACTCTCTAATTTTAATAAATAATGCACATATATGTTAGCCTTACAATACTAGCGTAGCGTTGAAAACCCGTATGCATTTAAATTGATAATAGGCTTACCAGCTGGTGGAATAATAATGATTTTACGAGATGCTGTCTATCTTAACAGTTTTTTTTTATCAGTTCGCTCACCTAATTGCAATCGTTACGCCTGCCCATAGCAATTTATATACTCTCAAGGCACGACTAGTTCACCAATTCAAAGTCACTCAGCGAGCTATGAAAAGAGCAATTCTCGGAGGTTCTCGGAAAGAACGAATTCGGAACGAGGTGCTGAAGTTATCGACATAGTCCACAGGGTTTGTAAGCTGAAGTGGCAGCTGGTCATATCTGCCGAAGGACCGATAACCGTTCGGGCAGACGTGTTCTTGAGTGGAGACCTCGACTCGGTAAACGTGGTGTAGTGTAGGTTACCCTCCAGCTAGGTGGAGCGACGATAGAAGCAAAGTTGGCGATAGTTGGAAATGAAAATCCGAAGATCGGGCGGGCTCGGCTTTGGGAGGCCTATCTCCAGCTGCCTGATACAGGCTGATAATGCCAACCAGACTTTTCAGACAACAACTGACACGAAACTTAAATAGTGCCGTTTTCAGCATTTATTTACAAACCCCTAATCGACATAACCCTCATAGATAAATCGTTAGATAGTGATGTCTCACTCCAATGTAGATTTATCGATCTCAAAAGCAGTTTACATACATTTATGTCTAAAACAGATAAATTTAGTCATAGTCTACGTGTTATTTATTTACATACCTACTTATGGGTAGGGTAACCATTTGAAATGGATAATATCTTATTTTTTACCTTCCAGACTACGTAAATCACTTAAAGTAGAAATGCGAAAGTATCTTCATAGACATTTAAATAAAGATGTCTATAACAGGTTTTTTGGTTGAACCGAGCAGAAAATTGGTCACACTGTTGACTAGTAGGTACTCAGCGATTTAACTTTTATTTCTACTCTTTCTGAACCACTTTTTTGGGCGCTGCCCGTCCCAAGTTGTCCGGTTACAACATTAACATAAAATTATAACTCTTTTGTAGTCGATTTTTGATGTTTATGACGACTTTAATCTTATTTTTTCGTAATAAAATACAGATTAACTTTATGCCGTAAGTTAACATTTTATAAGTGTGTTTTTTTACACATTTTTTTGTACCCCCAGTGGCATTGGCAAATAAATAAGTCAGGCTTCGAGTTTGAAATGTCTGAAATATGTGTAGGTGGCATTTTTCTTTCGATAGTTAATACTAAACTGTAGTCGTGGGTCCAGTGGACCCATGTTCAATCTTTGTGCGTGTGTAAAAAGCACGGCGTGTGCCCTAGCGCCTCCCGCTCCTAGGTTTTACGTACTTTCCTACAACATAATAAACAAAACAACTTCTTCTTAGGTGAATATTGGTAACATATGCCGCGTTCCACCTATAAATGCTATACCATTTGTATTAACATGAATGACTAGCGCTCAATTAGCGTTTCTCTTACGAAAAACCAGCAATGTTAGCACGGTTGACATCTACAAGTGAAACGTGTTGCTGCTGAAAGAAATATCACTTCCCACCATTCCTTCATCCCAAGTAATTTAAAACTAGGAAATGAAAAGAATTACAGAAAAACTTACCCCTAGCCGCAAAACCAAGCAAAATAATGTTTTTTTTTATTTAAAATTACATTCTTTGCCGCTAAATTTTGACATAGCATTTCAAACTCACAAAATAAAATGGGATGCTAGTTTCTGAAGCTAGATATGTTAACATTTTGCATTGTGGAACGTTTGACGTTTGTTATTTGTGCTAGCATCGGAGGGTTTGTGGAAAAACATTGGGGCTAAAAAAGTTAAAGCATTTTGCTTTAAGTGGAACGCGCCTATAATGTCAGGCTTGGCTTTGTTCAAATTATTTAGAAGAAGTTTTTTTATTTTTTGTTATGATTCTTTTAAAAAAGCATCGTTTTTTGTTTATGAAAAAAGTTACATATAGTTTTTTTTTCGAATGCACGTTTTTTAGTAAGTAAATAACGAGTAATTAAAAGAAGTTCCATTAGAGATAAGAATAAAAGTTTCTATTGAACGAAAAATTTGAATCACGGACAGGGTTCGAATTTGCATTATTCCGTGTCTATGCGTGGCACATGCCTTACCAATTTTGGATACCGTGGCAGGTACTAAATGTTTTAAATATTTTTTTAGCTTGTTTTGTGTATCCGTCTTACGGGGACGGTAATCTATTGACAGTATTCTGAACTGACCAAACGAACACTGCTTATATAGAAATAAACTTTTTTTTATACGATTTTAGCTTTAATGCCTTCTTAGCGAGAACATATCTAATAATTTTTTAAACGATAAATTTGAATCACGGACGGCGCTCAAACCTGCATCATTCCGTGCCTATATTATTGTTGATTTGTTTAATACTACGATGGTTAATGAATCAGTGTAAAATTGAGATTTGTTTTGTTTTATGTTAAATCAAAAATAGGTGGGTCCCGTGGACCCACGACTATAGCAGTGTGAGTTTTTTTCACCACTACAGTCAAGGGTTGACAACCTGGGAGTCTTCAAGTGACGAGTGTATAGGTTACTTACTTCTAGGTTGCGTGCAACATCGAATTGTCAACCTCACTGACTCACTCGGCATCTTCACTTGACATCAGGTGAGATGTTTGTTAGTAGTAAGTAGACCTTCAATGGTCCATGTTGATTTGGGGACCTCAATTCTCTACGCTTATGTTAATAGAATAAGATAATGTTACATGTTAAGATATAAATTAAGATTTATAAGAAAACAGAAAATTTCTCAAAAAGAGCTCGTTGATTTTATGGAGACGGTAAGAGTTTGGACGACTCTAATCTTAAAATCGTATAATAAATTCATAATCATACTATATTATACCCTATCTTATGATAGTTTAAATTATCATAACTAAATTGCCATATTCAATGTGTCAAGCTGTAGAAACTTAGTAGAAGCCACTTAAATTAAAGGTCTGTGCACCTGAAGAAATTCTGGGTGGGTCTGGAACTGCTATGGGCTGGCGTGACGCTTACCATCAGGCGAGCGACCTGCTTGTCTCGTCAGTCGAAGAAAATAAACACGAGACCCTCGAATGGGTTCTCGAATGTATAAAAAAACAGAGTTAAGGAGTTATTATAAAAAGTACCTAACTTGTTATCGTCAAGAAGACAAATAAAATTCCCAATCTCTCATTCGAAGTTTCACTCGACATTTTCAAGTGATTTCATTACTATGAAAGAAAGGAGTTTTTGTTCACTTCGTTTGTTTATAGCTTTAAGTCACGGAATCTAGGAATTTGTATTAGGGAAGCGTAGACAAGACATCGATTAAAATATCGATAACTTAAATTAACACAGGTACTCGCATGTATTTCTCAATGATTGACTGGTATTGAGTTGAACCTAAATTTGCACTTAAATTATTGGTATAAGAATTAGATTGATCTAGCGGTATACATGAGTAAAATGGTTATTTCACAGGCTGTTTGCTTGCTCGATGATGGCGCTATATCGCCAAACCTAGTACAACTAAACCGGTTATAACGGTAAAACTTCGCGCAAGGGCCTATGTCATGTTATAAAATAAGTTAATATACAATTTCTCAAATCAGATGGCGTATTTCGAATAAATTCACAAATATACTTGTACAAACTTGAAATAGCGCGCCTGGTGGAGCTCCCGCAGCGTGGTCGTGAGCGTATTTAGTGAAATAGGCATTTCAAATTAAGGCAAATTATTTCTTGGTCAGTTATTTGTATTTTTTATTTTTTTAATTGAATGCTATACAACGTGCCACTGAATAGCCTTTTAGGTATGCAGCAGGTTTGTTTAGATCAAGCATGTAAATTTATTTACGTGTGCAATAGTTGAATACAAAGTATTTAACATTCCCATACAATAGTAATAATTAGAAATTTGCAACAACCCTAGATGTTTGTTTACTATTCTATCACGTTGCACAAAAATGTAGGTACATACAATACAATAACTCTTTAATGAACGCACCATCATAAGCCTAGACCTCTCCCAATGAACGCCACTGAGCTCGATCTTCGGCTCTTCTCATCCAGTCGCTGCCAGCTGTCTTTCGTAAGTCGTCTCTCCACCTGGCCGGCGGGCGTCCCATACTACGCTTGCCTAAACGTGGTCTCCACTCTAAAACTCGTTTTCCCCATAAACAAACACATCACAAAATAGAAAACTAAATAATAGTACCTACTTAAACATAAAAAAACAATGTCGTACAATAGGCAGCCTTATCACTATCAGCAATTTCTTACAGGCGACCTTTGAATGGAAAGAAATTGAAATTTTACATACATACTGCTCCATCTGCGGGTTCAACTTGCTAGGCTTCTCCTCGATTTCGCGCTGGTGAAAAGACCCTCATTGAGTGGAGATTGACCATCTGAACAAATGTGGGGCGAGCCAGCCTATTATTGTCTCTCTGCATGCACATAGTTCGAGTAAGCAGTGATACTTATAGCTGAACAAAACACTGAAGGCTTAGGAAAAAAAAAGTTTAAACTGATCACATAAACTACAATTACTCTTCAAAACTACAAATTTTAGAATAAGATTCACTTATTACAGAAAATATTTTAGAAAATTCTGATATATTTTCACGATGACGTTATACTGACATGCGACAGTTCAATTTTAATGCACGGGGTCTATTGACAACATAAAGCCAATTTAAAGTCAAGATGACTATCGATTTTTCCCAGCTGATTTCTGTACTACTAGGGATTGAAGTGCAAAGTTCTTTTAGGAATATTTAGAAGTAAATTCATGAATTAAAATCTTCGAATTGATGAAAGTCTTAAAACTAACGCTACTCGTCTTCCCGTGTGGAATACCTCAGCTCGGTGTATAATAGGGCAATATGTTACACATTGTAGAACGATCATAAATAATGGACTGAATACTTACATTTAAGAAAAATATCTAATTTAATGTCACGGTGTATATATTGTACTTAGTTATAATAACAAAAAAATTGACCACATTTATTATTAAACGGAAATGTTTTTCAGTAAAAATCGCATGTAATCACAACAATAATCGACTTTACTCGTTATAATTCTTTACGATATTGTAGACAGCAAGTGAACATCGATAAAATGATTTATCAATTCATTCCCATCCCTACTGTATGGTATCGTGTGAACGACGCTGGTCAAGCCATTTTAACTTAAATCATTATTGATATAATTAGTATTTCTTTTTCTTGAACAAGCTGTGTGAGCGACGTTCTTCAAGCACGCATGTAGAACTTCCTTGTAAGGTGATAGGATATTCTTGCTTGGTTTATTCACTGGAAAAATATTTTCTTGATCTAACTGTGGACCGTTACTATGTATGCCTCTTATTCATGCGGATATTAAGTAATTACCAATAACATAACTTATTAATGAAAAATCAATTAACTGCGTGTTTTTTATGTTTATGTACATCAAAGTTCGCCCAACGCTCTGTTTTTTTTGTCAGCCTGATGTGTCGCTGTCGCCACTGTTGGGTAAAAGTCCCAACTATTTTGTGCAACGAAAATAAAAAGATTTTCTAAGAAATGGGACGATCGTGGGGTGAGTACAATAACAATATTTTCTAAAGATTTCTAATATTATACAAATAAATACTCATAATAAATCAGTAAGTATCAAAAAGTCTGCACAATAAAGAAAATTAAAAAAAAAACAAATGGTCAAGGGTAATCTTTCTTATTTTTTTTGTCACTGACTAGGCAATCATTTGACCGCGATCTCACCTGATGGAAAGCGATGATGTGGTCGAAGGTGTAGCACGCTTGCCTAGCAGATACCTATTCACTCTTGACTTGAACACACCTGGGTTATATTTTACCAGAAACACTGACACGGGCAGGGCATTCCACTCCTTAGAATTTCTTATAATAAATGAAGAATGAAGTTCTTGTGCGAAGTATTTCAACCATAAAAGGAACTTAAAATATGCTTCTGAACAAGAATTATATGATTATGATATAATTCATTATTATGATGTTTTACTATGACATGGTTGCTGCACTCAGGGTTGGGTCCTGACTAGGGAACTCCTCAATGGTTAACAGCACAGACACGAAATATTGTATAAGAGTTTAATTTTGATAGCCCGTTCTAAGTTTCACCATGAAATCTTCAACTGTATGTTTTTTTTATTATAGCTACATACATTTGGTCCTGGAATAACACAATAACTTTTATCCCAGAGAAATGACCACGCGGGCAAAGCCGCAGGCATAGCTAGTCTCTATGTGAAGTGGCAAATTAGTAGGCGTAAAATCCACAGGCGAAAAAACAGTTATGTTTAAATAGGTATTGACAAGGTTCGTAAAAACATTCAATCATTTCTACATCTTTAGCCTGTACAAGTCCACAGCTGGACGTAGGCCTCTCCTAGTAAACGACACTGAGCCCAATCTTCGGCTTTCCTCATCCAGTCGCTGCCCGCAAGTCATCTCTCCACCTGGCCAGAGGGCGTCGCACACTACGTTTGCCTAAACGTGGTCTCCTCTCCAGAACTTGTTTTCCCCAACGGTTGTCGGTTCTGCGAGAGATGTGACCAGCCCATTGTTTTTCAGCATGCTTATTATCCGGGCTCTGTCGTTTACCATTTCAAACATTTAAATAACTTTAACTCACTTTAATTTACACTCACGTTCGCCCGCGGCTCCACTCGACTCGTCTACCTGTTCTCAAGCATCGATTTTTGTTTTTCGAACACACCCACGCGCTTCCAAAATAAATTGTAGGGCCTTAAAAAACGAACCAGTTCTGAACTGCTCTCGAGCCGGTGAAGTGAGCTCTCTAACCTTTCGAGCCCATTTTGTAAGTGATACTCAAAATGTTAGCTTGCCGGGTGAAATACGTAGATGTATATTTCTAGTTAGTACTAGCTGTGCCCGTGGCTTTACTCGTGTGGTTATTTATCTGGGTTAAGACCAGGCACTGCTTTTTAAGGGATTTTTCCATAAATATGCTCGTTTGTTTGTCGTATGAGGTAGTGCTGGTCTCTGATATCAGAGTTTGTCAAGCCGCCCGGAGGCCTTTGACATGGCTTAACGACTGCTATTAATCAATAACAGCCGGGACCGACAGCTTAACGTACCCTCCGAAGCACGGAGCGATGGAAAACCGCACATAACTCAGAAAAGTCATTGGTGCGGAGCCTAGGTTTTGAACCCGGTATCGTTGGATTCTAAATTGCACTATAGAACCGTTAGGCCACCATCGCTATATAAATATGCTGGGTCAACCACAAACCTGATAAATGTGAAACATAACATACATGTTTTTGAGATCTTTATCTCTCTAAGACAGACAGAAATATGACTAGCAGATTTTCATTCGATACATTTTCTTATCAAAAATTACGTTATTTTCAAGTAATATTTTCATTTTTCTACTCAACGGCTTAAGTTTTATGTCTAAAATAAATCTCACAGTAAGAAAATATAGTTATTATCTAACGTTTAGACAAAATTTACCTACCTAAATTATTAGCATGCCAATAAAATAAATAACTTTTGAGACATTCGTCATATAGTTCCGAGCTAAAATGTGTGTTCAAACAGCGCTCGCAATATTCAACCTTGTTACGCAGGCACTTCAATGCTTATTGCGAGTAGCGAGTGGCAGAGTGCAGTGGAGGTGGCAGGGGAGTGAGGAGTGGGAAAATGTAACATTGGAGCCTGGCCTTAAAAGTAGCTTATGTGTTATTCCAGGGCTAAAAGTATACATAATAGGTACAACAATTCGTTTAGCCTTCGGATAGGTTTTTTTTTAATCGATTTCAAGGCTTTTAATCATTGGATTAAGATAGCAAGTACACCAGTTTTTAAGTCAAACCCTAAATATCATTAGTTATATAAATCCGGTCCAGTAGTTTTCACGTGATGCGTAAACAGACAGAAAGACATGATTTAAAAATATGATATATTCTTGTTCTGTAGGTTATTTTATGAACCCTAGCCATTATTTTAATATCTTCATTGTACTGACTTTTTGGTACTTACTGCTTTAATATAAGTATAGATTAGTTATCTCCCAACTTGCTTATATAGCAGTACAGAGGCTAGGCTAATTTGCAGCACATGAAAGCCTATTATTGGACGATGTTGTAGAAATATAAGGCTTGGCTTTGTTTCTCTCATTCTACACATGGAGTCCTAGTACCTAGAGCTGATTTAATTAATACCATATTCAGGATATTGTTCAGTCTGTCTCTACGGGGAAAGTGTATCTCTAAGAATTAATATTTTTTCGATCTGGTAAAATGTCAATATCACACTATCTCATACTCATAAGATGAAGTTCGTAAACAACCTTGCTGAGAAGTTAACTACCTTCATTGTACAGACTTACTCATTGCACCTACATCTTGATTTAAAGGTACTTACCTAAGTAAGTGGTAGTGATGAACAAATGTTAAGTTAATAGTTAAAGCTGAAAAAGAAATCGATGCAATTATATATGACAGACTATCTGTAGCCTGTGTTATTCTATAACCAAAAGTCAGCTGTGACGCTGTCCAGCTTCAGAGAGAGGCTATGGTGGACCGTTTGAATTTAGCCTTAGAAGCCGTGTACGATTGGGGCGATGCTAACCTGGTTAAGTTTAATGCTACTAAAACGCAGGCGTGTTTGTTCTCTGCTAAAAAGAATCCTCTTAACCGATCTCCGTCTTTCCGTAGTGTAACAATACCATTAGACGACCATCTGGAGCTTTTGGGTGTCGAACTCACATAGAACCTGAATTTTGGGTCTTACATTGAATCCAAAACCAAGGTAGCTGCAAAGAAACTTGGTATTTTGTCTAAGGTTAGGCGGTACTTCACACCGGGACAGCTTTTGAATCTTTATCAAGCACAGGTCCGATCTTGTATGGAGTACTGCTGCCACCTCTGGGACGGTTCTGCCAAGTATCAGCTCGAGGCTTTTGATTCAATTAAGAGACGTGCTATCAGGCTTATTGGAGATTACACTCTAGTAAAGAGTGAGCTTCAAAGTTTAGCGCATCGACGTGAGGTCGCGAGCCTGTCGGTATTCTACAGATTGCACTATGGAGAGTGTGCACAAGAACTGCACAATTTGTTTCCCCCATCACCTTGCCATTACCGTATGACTAGACGATGGGCAAAGCAAAATCCTTTTATGGTTGAAATACCTCGCAAAAGAACGAAGCGTTACGCTTCTTCATTTATTATAAGAACTTCTAAGGAGTGGAATGCCCTGCCCTCGTCAGTGTTTCCGGTAAAATATAACCCTGGTGAGTTCAAGTTAAGAGTGAATAGTTATCTACTAGGCAAACGTGCTACACCTTCAACCACATCGTCGCTTTCCATCAGGTGAGCAGCCACCAGTGGGTAAAGCCAGTGGGTGCTCGGGGCATGCCCCGTGAGAACAGTCCGCGTACGTGTGACAGGCGAACTTGTGTATTTTTGATAGAACTAAAATAAAATAAATGCAAATTACCACGATAATCTAATCAAAAGATCATGGCTTTTTATTATCGTGGTCAAACTATTGCCTAGACAGGAATAATAATAAAAAAAAAACTATGATACTACATTTCATCAAAATTTGTTGAGCCGTCAATTAGTCTTTATCGATTGCTTCGTGTCCAGATTGTGATACCAAGTAAACCATAGTTTTTAAGTCAAAATCTAAGCTATTCAATAGCGAAATTGCAATAGGTCCAATAGTTTTTAGACAAACAGACAGAAAGACACCATTTCAAAAAAGAGTGTATATTATTTTAAGTCTCCTAGACCATTTTTTGAATCTTCTTTGTACTGACTTTTCGTTACTGCTTTATTTTAAGATTTTTAAGTAGGTATAGAGATGCATCATTGTAGTCTATTTAATGTTTATTCCAGTCATCACGATGTTAAAAAAATGACCATCTCTGGCACCATGAAACATCGGCATGAACAAGAAGAAGGGTTCCGTAACCAATATGATAATTCGACCCGTTAGAGGTAACTAAGTCAAAATCCAGCAGGATTATTCCGAAGATCACAAACACATCTGTACGACCAACATATACACAATTAAATCGGCAATGCCACGGAACCCTAACCCACCAAAACTGGTCGGGTTCAACGGTCTCCACTCATTAGTTTTTGATCATAACCTTTTCAAAACTCGAAACAACTTAAGTACATATCAAAAAGTAGAGAAAAATGTATTTTATAATAAAAGCAACACCGATGATTTCGGTTTGAGCTGCTCATTTGTATATTTCTACAGGTATGTCTACCTACCCAACTGGTTCCTTACATTTAGACGGTACGAATGATAAAATTCTTGGGTCGGCCACCTAAAGATTAGGAAATTCTTCTAAACTATAAGGTTAGAAATGTTTCTATGAACCGCTCTGGGCCGTTTTTTTTCTAGTTATTCCTCGATAATTTTCGTTGAATTTTAAGTGGGTATCGTTTCTACCGAAGCTGGTTTCCTCGAGCTTTGTAAATGATGAAAGGAATGTTTTTAGTCTATACGATTGGTAAATTGTAGGTTTTTCTAGCACATTACGTGTGACATTGTCATTGAAGCATCTGAAACCATCTAAAGCCTAACTTAGATCCTTATGCCTAAACGCGCTGACGTTATGGGTAGTAGAATGATTTACAATGTATTGACTAGACTTTGAGCGCCGAAAACCATCCATAGTGCGGTACGCGTCATCACAAAAATGGAGCATACATTTGTTTTTTGGACTGAACTGTTAACATACCATGGGTAAGTCGGATCCGCTCATAAACTATCGCAGTTCTAACCTAACTAGAGCTCCAAACAGTGTTTTGTTGACTCGTAAGATGGTTTTCAGAGCTCAACACCTACACCAAGTACATTGTACATTGTTCTTCTCCCTAAAAGTCAGCGTGCTGAGCAATGTTTATATTGTCTTTGGTGCCGAGGCATAGACAGGTTTCATATGACGACATAGATCATGCAACAATGAATGCTTGATTAGCGTTAATTGACGATTATGAGTGCGGCAGTAACTAACTCATAATGTGTAAAGTTCACAAAAACTTTGACACTAAAACTAACTAAGTATTAAATCAATAACAAGACATAAGTTCAAAAGCGAAACTACGCTCTGGTACTTGTACTATTATTTATTCTATGGCTCGGGTAAAAAATAGCCTATGACACTCTTGCAATGAAGACGAATCGATTGATACCTCGCTACCAAGTTTTTAGTTTGAACACAACCCTTCTTTTGCTTCGTAGTAGTTGAGTAATAAATAGCTTATGACACTCTATAAATGAAGACGAATCGATTGATATAGCTAGCGGCACGTAAGTCTAGCGGTGAACGAAACGTGGCGGGGATCTTGGCACAGTTTTCGGCATAAATAGTATTCAACATTTTAACACATTATATAAACTTTGACTGTGCCAAGATCCCCGCCACGTTTTGTTCACCGCTAGACTTACGTGCCGCTAGGTATACCCCGGTTGACTAAATAGTACAAATAGGGGCGACGCTATGGTTGAACATCCGGCGACGGACTCGTGGTCACACCGCTACCCTTCCCTTGCTTCAACGTAGCCGGGTAAAAACATTAAGGATTCGTTGGTTCGATCCGATAAAGCACTTCTAACAATGATTAGAATTTGAAGAGGCTCAAAACAGGCAGTACCTGTGGTAACCAAAACTCAGTACAAAATCCGGTTAATGTGCGCGCACATACACTGGCCTGAGCTTATAGATCCGATGTTTCTACAAATTACAAAGGAAAAGGTACCTACCCTTAACGCCCCATTATTTTGCCACATTCTGTATAATATACTAGCTATGACCACTGCTTTGCCCGCGTGGTCATTTTTCTGGGATTAAAGTTCGTATTCCAGGACTAAATGTATGGTATATTAAACCAAAATTTTATTCAGCTGTCAAATTGTTTTTTATCGTTTGCTTGGCTTCTGTTCATCGGATTGAGTTACGATGTACACCAGATTTTAAGTCCATACCTAAGCTATCCATTAGTGAAAGCCGCATTTAAATTGGTCCAGTAGTTTTAACGTGATGCTCGAACATACACCTAGACAGACACTATATTATAAAATGATTTATTCAGTATTATGGTTCAGTATTATGTTCTAGTATTTTTTTATTATCTTCATTGTACATACTTATTTACTAAATATTTTATGATAAGTACAGAAGATTATGGTGGTCAAACGTTCTCTTAAAAACTTTCGTATTACCTACAATATTGTCTAAAACACTCGGCAACCCATCGCTTTGTATGTGAGCCACAGAGTCGTAGGTACCGTGAGAGAATGTCTCGGTGAAATCTCTCATTTGCATTCAATCGATTTGAAATTAAGTATTCTACATTGAATACGATTGAGTCTGCTCATTTTGTTTTTTTAATCATGATCATTGTCGTTTGATATTTTAGAAGTAAAGTTACGTCTTATGGAATTTTTAAAACTTTTGTATTTATTGTACCCTCGAGGTAAGAGAGGGATGTTACAAGTGTAGGGTGTATATATATATATATATATATATATCTGTATGTGGCATCGTAGCTTTCAAACGAAAGGACCGATTTTTAAGCGTTTTTTTCTGTTTGTTAGCTGGTGTGATCGAGATGGTTCTTAGCTATAATGGGTGGTAGTATTGTACCATCTAATTGTACCTTCTAAACGAATGGAACGGTTTTTTTCTGTTTGAAAGCTGATGTGATCGAGATGGATCCACTTTATTGATAGCTATAAAAGGGGGAAGGTTATATATTTCTTTACTGTGCTTGTTGAGAGAAATGTTCTAGAGGGCCTTAACAATGTAACATTGCTTCGTAACGTTTCCTTATCTACTGTTGTTTAGGTTTCGATTAGTAGGTTAACTTTTCGGTTAAAGTGGAGCAAGCGGGGCAAATCTAACCAAAGTGAGGACCCACCGCGGATGGCTTACAACGGGTCATCGACCTCAACTTTGACCTTGAGGTCATTAACCATACCTTAGTGCGGGGAACATCATCATCATCAGCCTATACTTGCCCACTGCTGAGCGTAGGCCTCTCCTAATACACGCCTCTGAGCCCGTCGGTCTTTAGCTCTTTCTGCTTCCAGTTTTTGCCACCCGCATTTCGTAGGTCATGACAATACCTGGCTACAGGGCGCCCTACCCTACCTTTGCCTATGCGCGGTCTCTAATCTAGAACTCGTCTACCCTAACGGTTGTCGGTTCTTCGGGAAATGTGACCAGCCCACTGCCACTTCAGCTTGCTAATTCTTTGAGATATGTCGGTTACTATGGTTCTTTGTCGTATCACTTTATTGCGAATCTTGTCCTTTAGAGCAACTCAAAGTATTGCTCTCCTTAACTCGCTGAGCGACCTTATAGTGGACTAGTCTGACCGTGAGTGTCCACGTTTAGAGGTCAATCAATCGTCGATAATAAGTTAGTTGAGGTCAATGACCTTGATATCGACCAATGTGTCATCGAAGAGGTCATTATCCTTAACCTCTAGCGCAATTATGTCGAATACACCGTCATAGAGGTCAATGACCTTCGCCTAGAGGTCATTCACGTCAAGGTGAAACATCCGTGCGCGGTGGTTACCCATCCTTAGGTTAGATTAGATTTGCCCCGTTTTCTCCACTCCAACCGAAAAACTAACTCCTCCAACGAAACCATAGCGGCTGTGGCTAAGGAAACGCTACAAAGCAATATTAAATATATAAAAATATTCGGAACAATTTACACTAATTATGGACCCAATCTAGGATACCCTGTACTATGGGTACTAGACAACGGATAAACATACATGGATACGAATATTATATCTGTGAATCGGAAACAAACATTTCTGCTCATCACACAAATGTTTGCATCTTGCAGAAATCGAACCTGCGACCCTTGGTTGAGTTTGCATTCAGGGTCACTAACTACTCGGCCAACCAGTTGTCCGCTAATAACACAGAATTCGTAATATTTTCCATTACTCTAACCTCAGTTGGTCCGGTCGAGAGATTATGGATTCATCATTATAAGAAACAGGGTCGATTGGCATCAAAAAAGTTATTGTGTCTGTCGTATTTTTTGCCAAAATCTGTGAATGCAGGCAAATTATGTCCAAAAGTGAAGGGCACTCTCTTAAGAACGTTTTCCTGTAGCTGTAGCGCTCAAGATAAATATGTACATAATGTATGGGAAAAGATTTTTTGCAATTTCTGCCCAGTTATTTGCGTTTCTAGTAATCTCAGTTGGCTCAACTTCTGATACTTGTAAGACACAGAATTTGGCAAACTACACATCAATTGGCAAACTATACAGTCATCAATTAATTAAACAGAGCAATATCTTTACTTTTTTTTTTTAATCTATGTTGTCCCACTGCTGGGCAAAGGTCTCCCCCATTTCCTTCCAGACATCCCGATCCCCTGCAATCTCTGACCATCCCTCCTGGAAGGCATCGAAGTCATCACGCTTCCTGGGTCTGCCTCGGCGACGACGCCCCTGATCAGGCACCCATGGCGTGACAACTCTTGCCCAGCGATCTGGGTGCATTCGGCTCACATGTCCCGCCCACTCCCATTTTAGCCTAGCAGTCTTACTCCCCACATCAGCGATTCCTGTTTTTGAGCGAATTGTGGAGTTCGGAACTCTGTCGATCCTCTTAATTCCTAGCAAGCTTCGCTCCATTGCTCTTTGGCAAACCTTGAGTTTGGACTTTTGAGATTCGGTCAGTGACCACGTCTGAGCACCATAGGTCAGTACTGGCAAAATACACGTGTCGATGAGTGTTCGCTTTAGTGATAGCGGAAGGTCGCCCTTCATAAGGTCCTTCATGGACCAATAGCTCCTCCAAGCGTTCTCGACTCGACGATCGATTTAAATATCCTGCCGGTTGCTGAAAGAGACTATCTGGCCCAGATATGTATGAGTATATACTCATCGACATAGTGTATCTGTTGCCCGTCGACTTCAATCCTACGTTTCGTGCTGTTAGACATCACTTGTGTCTTTGACCGGTTCATCATTAGTCCATCCTCAAGGCTTGCTGTGCTCAGATCTTGGAGCATGTGTTGCAATTCGGCTGCTGTGGGGGCAAAAAGGACAATGTCGTCGGCAAATCGGAGATTAGTGAGTCTCTTGTTACCAATTTCAATGCCCAATGTTGCCCAGGAGACTACTAGAGTTTTAAATACCTCTTCGAGGATCTTTACATTATATAATATAAAATAAATTTTGCGATTAGCAATCTTAATGTCTTTTAAACAAAGCGCAATTTCTATTACAATTAGTATAAAGTCACGGCATTAATGCAAATCCTTTTTAATTCTAAAATGAATCTTATTTTCATTCATATAACACATAATACGATGAAATTCTGCATTTGTAACAGAGTACAGCAACGTCTATAACACCTCTACCAAATCAAATAAACAAAGTAAGGCACGTAAACATTCAAACGTTAATTACGACACTAATTCTATTTTCTCCGATACTAATAAACGTGTGCCCTCTGTTGTGTCTATTAGTCCCCATTAGTCTATTAGAACAAATCATTAGTCCTCGGCTCGACCCCAACTTTAAAAGTACGTAAAAGAAAGGCAATTTTTGACTGATATGACTTTACTCGATTCAACACTGGTAACTTAGCACTTACAGTCGTATTTTTGTTTCTCACTTCGCAGTACAGGTAATGTGTAGTAGGTCACTTCACGTGGTTTTCACGATTTAGCAAAATTTGTCTACGATGTTAAATTAAACGGTTCGCTAATAACGTCAAATGCTTGAGATAGTGTGTATAGATTTCCAAACATTAACCTGAAAGTGAAAGGAAAATTATATTTAAAATTATTTGGAAAGATGCATGCAGATGTAATGTAATGTTTTGCGAAACAACACAACGTATTCTTGATAATTATAGAAAAACTTAGAAACAACAACAACGAAACAAAAGAATCAACTAGAAAACACTATTGTGCTTCTTGTGCCACTATCACTATTCTTCGATCAAAATTATTGTTTTTAAACTATGCAAGCGAAATTTAAAAAAACAATATTCTGGGTCGATGTCGTGTCGATATCGTAGAATTGATCATTTCATGAAATGGCCAGCTAAAATTGACCATATCGTTCAAACATCAACGTTTAATGATATTTCAATCCACCGTATCATAAAATAGCATTAATGTAGGGTTTTCATGGTACCAAAGGTGTTAAAACAGATAGTTTTCCAAGGCTTAAATAAACAAAAACACGTTTTCGAACCTACCACGGTCAATTTAGGCTTCCGCCTAGCACCTCTAGCGGTATATTATGTAACTATTTTGCAATATGATCACTAATGTTTGACCATACCATGAAGTAGCCATGCGTTTATCTGTTTATATCATCCAACGCTAATCATTCATTATCTGACCAAATCATTTGACGATGTCACCGATAATTTCATGAAATGATCAATTTTACGATATCGCCACGACATCCGATATATTCATAACATTCGTGACGTACAAAGCAAGTTAGCTGCAAGTTCGTTGCATTCCTTAAAAAAACATTCAATATATTTAAAAGTATTATAATTTTAGAGTCAATTAATCCAAGCTTTATCACCTGCCACAATCAACTTGCAACACTGGACGTGCGGGACTCTCTGTCTGCCGTATGAGGTAGTGCTGGCATCTGGCATCAGAGTTTGTCAGGCCACCCGAGGGCCTCTGACGTGACTCAACGACTGCTATTAATCAATAACAGTTGGGACGGATTATTACCGAAATCCCCACCAGGGACGTGCCCTCCGAAGCACAGAGCGATTTAAATCCGCACATAACATTCATTGGTCATTGGAGCCTACGACCGGACAAAATAAGGGAAGCACAAAACGCCTGATATGATCAGGAAAGTTTAACTTCTACCATCCTCACTGACCAAGTGATGAACTTTACACTATGATAAAAAGACAAAGAACCTATTTAGTATCCAAATCACGAGAAAATATGGAAATGACTTACTGACACTTTTCACTGTATAATTAGTTCACGGTCGGTTGGTTCAATCCAAAGAGGCGATCTGTAATTTTGAAGTACTTTTCTCGGAAAGTACAGCACAAAATAAATAGTATTACATACGACAATAGTGCTTTCTTCGCAAGGACTTCGCAGTTCCGGATGTCAACTCAAGGTGTGCTCTGAATGATTATGTCTCTGGTTCACTCGTGTACTTGTTGTTATACAAATAGGTAGCAGTCGGTGGATTCTTCATCATTCGGGACAGTCTGTTTTGGTACAACACTGGTACTCGTGGAATCCTTAAGCTGATCCCCCGATTCGGGGACAGCATAGGCTAGGAGACAAGGTATTTGTATATTACAGCAAAGTTATTCTTTCTAATCGACTTTACAAAAGGAATCGGTTTATATAATATTATTATGTTATATAAACCGATTTCTCCTTCAATTGCGGATAAATTTAAAAAATATATTTTTTGTTTGAATTTTTCTACCCTCTTACTAAACCAATTTTGATACAATATGGATGACCTAACTGGTCCTCCATTTTGTATCAAAATTGGTTTAGTTGTTTTTCGAGCATAAATAGTTTTTTATTAAATCCATTTGATTTTGTTTTTATTTTGACTCAAATCTTTAGAAATCTTAGATTTCTAAACCGATTTGGATGAAAGATGTTATATTCAAAAGGATATACTTTCAGCGTAGTTTCATATAAATTTTATCTAAATTGGTTCAGTAGTTTTTATTAAAAATACTATTTGTTTTATAGTCTGAACCGTACAAGATGATTGTTTTGAATTGAAAAGAAGACCTCCAGTGTGGTTCTGTATAAATTTCAACAAAATTGATTTATTAGCTTTTATTTTACATACGTTCGCCGATTTCTCTGTTATTTCCGGACCGATTTTTTTTATTTTTTTTTATTTGAATGACTAGGGTTAACCTTCAGGTTGTTTCCATATAAATCGTATCAAAATTGGATCAGTAGTTTTTTTTAGTTATTAATTAATCCATTTGAAGTCGATTTTTTGTACCATGCTAGTTGGTACAGCATTTGTTAATCACATAATTCAGTTTATCAACACTTCCACGGTGTCCTATGTATCCTGTGTATTTACAAATATTATGTAAATACATAGGATACATTGGATACGTAGATAACTACAACTATTTACAAACATCACTATTAACCTATTGTACATGTTTTACACATATTAGTACCTAAAGTTTTTAAAAACTACATTATAATATGTAGGTATGATTTTTTATACATAAGTACTAATTCGAATAATGATTTAGGAAATTATTTTGAATAAAAATGTATTATTCTGAGTCCTTATTAAGTTAGATATAATGTTTGTTTGCCGTATAGTTTTACAGATCTCTCGTATCAGAGTTTTACAGATCTCTCGAGGGCTTATATAGCTTAACTACTGCCATATAAGCCCTCGAGGCTATATTCAATAACAGCTGCCCTCCGAAGCATGGAGCAATTGAAATCCGCACATAACTTAGAAAAGTTTTTAATGTGGAGCCTAGGACCGAACCCGGTATCGTTGGATTACACTCATATACTCACGTCTATAGAATTTGGGGGTGACCACACAAATATTAAAAAGGTGAAAGGTTGTATGTGTATGTTTGCTACTCCTTCACGCTCAAACGGTTGTTCAACCGATTTGGATGAAATTTGGTACCAGGATAGCTAATATATTGGAATAACACAAAGGCTGCTTTTCATCATCATCGTCATCATCCACGAGGGTAAAACCGCGGAGCACTAGCTAGTTTTGCATAATTTAAAAGAACTAAAATTCTTTATACTAATAATAGCAGACTTTGGGCAACAAATACTGATATTATTATAACTACACGAGTATTAAAATGAAACCTTGTCTCCTAGACTATACGACACGAGTTCGGATACTGAGAAGAAACAGAAACCATTTCTTTCGTGTTCTTTCTGCAGCAAGCCGGGATCTTTTCACATAAGGGATGGTGCACACATTCTGGCACGACATTTATTGGAAGGTAGGATTCGCACACTCTTCCGATGCATTTTGGGATCATGACACACGGGGGAATGTGCCGACAGATTACATGATCCTTCGCTTCAGGCGTCGCTTGCGTCCCGATAGTCTCTCTAGCAGTCAATAACATATAGTTTTTGGAACACATTGGTATTTCTCGACACCTCGGTCGATGCTCGCAAGGCGACTCATCTCTCTTCCCAACAGCACATTCAGCCACTTTTTTACACATCGGCACGTGAATACAAGAGTTTTGAAGGTACGGGTCGTACTTTGGCTTGTAGCAGCCTCTAACGACCTCGCAAGGAGGGTCGTGGTTACAAATGCTCTGGATTTTCTTCTCCGTTCTGAAGCCGGACTGCTGGGTTGGCACTTGGACTTGGTATTGACAGGATTGCTCCCGGCAACTATTTTCTTTCTTTCCAAAATTGAAAAAGTCGTACTTTTTGCTTTCGGTCAATGGCCAGAAATTCAGCTGCTCTTTCTCTTTCGTATCTTTTTGCGTAGGAAAATTCAAGCATCCATTGATAAGAATACAAGGAGGATTATGAATACAAAGGACTTCACCGTTATATTTTTTTTCCAAAGATTCTTTGATCTGGTCGTGGCAATCCTGACAATCTTTGTCCTTTGGGCATGGTGTTTTTTTTTCTACCGGAGTGCATTCGCATGAGACTTTAGTTTTAGCTTTTTCCTTTTCTTTCTTAATCTTATTTTGAAGTTTGAGACCTTGTTCTCCTGTAGAGTCTTTTTGTGTTTCTTTACAAAAGCAATCGCGTTTTACATCACGATACGGACATTCCGTGCCCGAACATGCTGGACGTTCGTTCTGCTGAGGTTTTTGTTCCATCAACATTGGACAATTTTCAGCGTAGCATGGCGCTCGGCGACTCATATCATTTTGAACTGGCATCGCAACCTTTTGAGTTTGGTACTTTTTACTGACTTTTTCGAACAGAAAATCCCAGAAACTTGCCGATGATGACGGCATTTCGTCAAACTGACCAGAAAATGCTGGTGATAATTGTGTTCTAGATTGGGAAGGTGTCATGAACACATGGTACGGCGTTTTATGATCTTTTGATGGGTACTGATTCTGTTTATTCCTGTTTTGTTGATTGCTCTGATATTTCAAAATCTCAGTCTTCAATCTTTTCCTGAACTTTTTGACCTTGTGTTGTCTCTCTTTCACAGGCTGAGTGTCGCTATTGCAAGACGAAGAGAGGCTACAGCAACTGCAGGACTGGTTTTTTGATGTTTTACGATTATGATTCTGTAACGGTTTTTCTGTTATTTTCGTCCGACCAAATGGAGCCGGTGTATTGTGAACGTTGCCTTCAATGGCGTAAACAGGTTGGACGGCATAGTTTTGGCTTTTATACAATTTCCTCATTCGTCTCCGCTCGCAGTCGCTGCAACGCTGGCAACACTTATCTGTACATATGTTTTCCACACGATTTTCCTTAATGACTGACATGGGTTTAGTTAAATTATTAGACCGTTTGAATATACTTGATAAGCACGGTATAATTTTCTGTCTCATTACTGAAAGTTTTGACCTGACTTTATGTACATGATCTCCGCTGTATATATTTTGTGGTTTCTTGTGTTTATATTTTAGTTTTCTTTCGGGTACTAGATTTCTGGTGAAAGGTTTATCGTTATTATTTAACTTGCTAAGCTTAATTGGGTACTCATCACAGTCCAGGTATGGATCTTCTCTGTGCTTGTTCAGTAATGCGCTGTTTCTCGTTCTTCGACTGTGTTTTTTAAGTCTCACCAGGCTGTGATTACCATTTTTGGGAGTGGCAAGTGGAATGAAGGTTTCCTCGAAGTCAGAGCTGTCGACGTGCTGTTCCAAGTCGTTGTTATAGATCATGAAATAGTTTTCAGGAAGTTCGTACATTTTAAAATGATCATTGCAAATTTAAGGCATAGCGAAATACTTGTATTTTTGTGTTTTTCTTTGCGTTTGATAAAATTGTGTTACATTTTTACTAATATTTTATATCTTCCATTTTCAGTCAGACATTGTGACGTCCAAAAATACTCTTTGGTGACATCTGTCGACAGTGACTTGACATGCTTCTGTTAGTAAAGAGTATTATTACTTACGTACAAAAATACTGAAAAGAAGAAGAGTATCAATATCTATACATATAATAAAGCAGTAAGTAACGAAAATTCTGTACAATGAAGATAATAAAAACCGGCCAAGTGCGAGTCGGACTCGCGCACCGAGGGTTTCATACAAACTTGTACGTATGTAAATTGTTGAAACTGTTTTTTTTTTGTGATATGTATCTACAAATTTAAGGTTTTCGGGTATTTCCATTTACTTGTGCTATAAAACATACTTCTTGGCGAATTTCATGATTCTAGGTCAACGGAAAGTACCCTCTACGTTTTGATTCGCTTGCGAGTGTTAATATATGCGGCATAAACGTCCGTATCTTTTGATTGCTTTGTGATTAAGAACTTTGTTTTTTTTTCACAGCGGACAACGAAATGATCCTATAAAGGTTCCTTTGTTTCCTTTGAGGTACGGAACTCTAAAAAATTGTATAGGGTACTCAAAATAAGAAGGTGTTTGCCTGTCTGTCTGCTCGCGCATCACGTGATAACTTAATGAATTTGATTGTAATGGAGTTTTCACGTATGGATAACGTAGCTTAAAACCTGGTGTACCTTGTATCTCAATACGAGTAGAAGCCAAGAAATCGATAAAAAACTATGTAACGGCTGAATAAATTTTGTAGGAACGTAGAGTAGTACTTATATTGTACTTTGTAGGTACTTTTGGTCTAGGAATAATACATAGGTGTTACTTTTAACCCAGGCAAATGATTAGGTGGGCGAAGCCATGGGCCAATATAGTTAAAATGATAGAGTAAGTATTCGAAGACCGATTAGCCGTGGTTAGTTATCTAGGCTGCCAAGTCAATCAACGATCGCGGGTTTGAGTCCCGCAAGGTGCAATAATTTTTGTGATGAGCATAAATGTTTGCTTCCGAGTTATTGATGTAATATTCGTATATATGTATGTTTATCCGTTGTCTAGTGCCCATAGAATAGGATATCTTAGTTTAGGGCTAGGTTGGTGTGAATTGTGCCGAATATATTTATTTTATTTATTCATTTCGCTTACTGACGAAGTTATTCTTCTTTTCAGCTTTTCAGGAATCCCACTCTTGGTCATGGGAGGCTCACGGCACAATTCTCCTTGCCCCACCACTTTCGAACTTATTCTGTCCTCAGAAACTGTTCTCCAGCAACTCTGGCTAAGTCATCACTCCACTGGGCTGTGGTCTGCCCCTTGATCGTTTACCTTCCCTTCGCCACCACTCGGTGACTGCTTTGGTCCACCTTAATTTAAGTTGCTTTAGATTTTTTTAATTCCATTGCTTGACGAGTCAAGCTGGTCACTCGCCTTACGGTAAGCGTCACGCCTGCCCATAACAGTTGCAGTGCCACCCAGAACTTTTGAAGGTACGGGCTGGGTAATATTTCCTAGATTTTCTGCTATTGTCTCTTTTCTGTCTTTTCTGCTCCGTCACCATCATTAGGTTATTCATTAAGGTCAGCAGGCATTTTTAAACTGGCCATCTTGAATTACTTTGAGTCACCCTTACAGTGAAGAATTCTCACATAGTTTCGAACATAATTGCCTCATATGTTTTACTAAACTATTGCTGTAATTACCCATAAAGCCACCCAAAAAATCTCATAATTCCAACCTCGAAACCTTCCAAAATATAACCGGCCACGAAATTGGCCTATTTCACATCCATATTAAAAATTCCAGACGAAACAGCCCGCGCGTCTGACAAAATATAAAAATACTCTAATTATAAAATTCATAAATCGTTTCAAAGGAATTCTCCACACATTGTTTCTCGACGTACGAACAAAAAGATTTTTTTTCCTTTTTGTCCAACTGCCTCGTCATCGGGTAACGTACCTTCGTTTACCTACAGGGTAAAACAAAGTCGTAAGAATCTGATTCAATGTCGAGCAAGTTCGTGACGAGCTTGTTTGTTAACGGTTGACTCGTAGGGAAATTTTGTTGCACGCTCCTGATAAGCTCAGGATAGTTAATCTTATTAGTTAGGTACCTACTTATTTTGTACAAGTTTAATGTTAGGAGTGAAATCAGTCAGTCAATATAAGTCAGATTATAGTGTTTTGTGTGTGTCTTTATGGTATCTCGAAGTTTTCAGATTATTTTTTTATAATCTGAGGGCAAGTAAAGTTAATTTGGGTAATGATATGACTTGTAAGTTACTATACTGACTCCCACCTCTTCTTTCGATCTCTTTTCTTTCTAGAATTTTCGATACCTTTTTTTTGAGTTTATAACAGTTTTTGCCTTTTTACCACCACTCCACAGAAACCCACATTTTTTTTAGTTCCTTGGCTTGAGATCAGAACCCAGTAGCAAGCACCATTCGTCCAAGTGAACTTAATTCAACCCGCCGAATTTCTGAAAGTGCTTGTCTATCTTTTAATATTTTTACAATTGACGGGTTATGTCATAAATAAACAAAAAAAACATCGTTGGGCTGTATTTATTTTATACCTAAATAAAGTTTCAGTTTTGCCTCTGCTTCACTGGCGAGCTTCAAATTAACATCACGAACATGCTCGTCCGTCGAACACCCGCCTAATAATAAAGTTATAGGGTAACGTACCTCGGTGTTGTGAACTAGGGTAAAACAAAGAGTTGTGGTCCGTCCGATATTATTATCTGAATTAAGCGGTGAATTAATATGCGAAGGTGATACGTCATGCTGCAAGCAAGCGCGTTCAAAAAGAGGATTGTAGAGCAGGGTAAGAGTTTTGATCCGTTGTTTTGATTTTTAGATAATGGAGCAATTTGTGTTGATGAATAAAGATCGTGTTTTGGTAACCACCGTTACCGCTCGTATTGAACACCTGCCACGTTAAGCCATGTCAGCGGCCTGACAGTCTCTGTCACCAGAGGCCAGCACTACCTCACACGGCAAACAAACAAATTGCAATACCACAGAATAACAAAAAGCTATAGTCCCAGCTCGTTAAGCCATGTGAGAGGCCCTCCGAGTGGCCTGACAAACTCTGATACCAGAGGCAGAACTCATACGACTACGACAAGCAAGCAAGCAACTAAAAGTACAAGGCAATAATCACTATTACTCTGCTAGATTTTACTCAATTTCTCTGAAAAATGATGAAATAAATTAATATAATTTTAACGTTATGTACCCGTTGTTTTTAAGTATAATTGACGTTGATGGCGAAAGTAGAAAGTAGAAAGACCCAAAAACTAGGTTCTTTATCTTATACACTTGTATACGATACGGGTTTTTGATATGTGGTCAAAAGAAGGTCCAACTGATTGTTGTTTTTAATCATTCGAAAGAGGCTGGCCTCCTTTCTATCATACTTTCTACAAATATTATAAAAGTGTAATTAAATGGTTGAATATATTTACGGCTGAGCGATTAGTCTAAAATATCTTGGAAGATCGCGAATTAATTGTCTTTTTTTAAGTTTCCGTTAAAATGTGATTATGTCGTGCACAGGCAAGGTTGCAGCTAGGATTAATAAAGACAACGCTCAAGACACATTGGTCGCGCTATCAAACTATAACCGTCACACTATAAAATAATAGAAATAGAATAAAAAAACGCAATCCAGAGGTGAATGCCGGCGCACGTAGGCACTTTTTGATAATGAAGCGAAAGGGTTAGCATATTTATGTAATAGGGGAGCTACCCTTGTAATAAGTTATCTGTTCCGCCTGTTGTTTTAAATTTTCTAAATTAAAATCCGTACGGTATTAGTTTTAATGGCAGAGTTATAAATGTGATTGGTCTTGGAAATGTTTTGATGCCAGAAGTGTCGAAGATAATAGTGGTAAGGTTATTTTAATGAAACAGGATTTGTGAGTCATTTAGTAACTCAGCCAAAGTTCTAGCATGTAACGGGTGATACTGATAAATAAGTATAATTTAAAAAATGACACGTGCTTTTACGTGTTTTTTTTAATAAAAGTAATTCATTTTTTTTTGTTTCCTTTTCACTTTTTAAATATTGAAGTTTTCTTTTCTCTATTTCTTTTTTTTTGTTTTTTCATCGGTTTGTGAGCTACTATAAAAGTTTCACCCGGATAGCTAATAGGGATGTGCTCGAAATTTGAATTGCAAGATTCCAGGACAAAATACATAGATACATACATACATTATATACAAGTGAAATTAAATAAGAGCATTTAATTTAAAAAACTTTGAATCGACTGACTTCTACGATTCTTATTACAATTTGTTAGTTTTTTTAATTTTTAATTTTATTTTCTCATTATATTTCCGAGATTTTTAAACAATTTGGAATAAATATTAAACGAAGTGTTTTTAAATACATTTAGTATTTTTTTTAAATACATTTTGTGAATATGTCCACTGCTGAACCTACTCCCCATACAGCGAGCGGTTGCGTACTTCGAGTATATGATGCGTCCAACAGCTCTCCGCGACTCTCACAATCCTAGATTATTGAATGAAAGTTTACCGAATCATGGAAAATTTATGGTGGCTCCAGACTACTGTCCAACCCACCATCTGTAAACGTTCGGACATCCATCGAACCGATAGGTGTAGCCGGCTAAATCTGATTAGCGCCTAAATTGGTCTTTAGGTTGATACTGGCTTAATACCCAAAATATGTGAGACCTATTAAATATTGTTAACGTTGGTCAAAGAATTTGTTCATTTTTATTAGATGACTTGCAAAAACTATAATGCTTA
This sequence comes from Alsophila aescularia, assembly GCA_946251855.1. Classification (NCBI taxonomy): domain Eukaryota; kingdom Metazoa; phylum Arthropoda; class Insecta; order Lepidoptera; family Geometridae; genus Alsophila; species Alsophila aescularia. Next base: position 55,966,598 of record OX276374.1, on the reverse strand, counting down.
AACATGTTATCATATGGCCTGTTTATATATTCTATAATATTATGCATGGCATTTTAAAATGACACCTCCACTTTTTTAGATTTTAATTATTACCCGTTTTGATTATATTTTATCCAGATGGTATTTTGTAAAAAATATACCATTGATAACTAAAACATGTCAACTATTTAAGAGTCGCTGCTACAAATCATTTTTTTATGTATTATATTTGAGAATACGAAACTTGAGACGAATTTAGTAGAACCTCTAATTAGTTAATCTGACTGCCGGCCGTCTGAGAGTTGAAATTATAAGTTATGGTGGCCTACAGAGCGATGGTGGCCTAACGGTTCTATAGTGCAACTTAGAATCCGCCCCGTGCTTCGGAGGGCACGTTAAGCTGTCGGTCCCGGCTGTTTTTGATTAATAGCAGTCGTTAAGCCATGTCAGAGGCCCTCGGGCGGCTTGACAATCTCTGACACCAGAGGCCAGCACTACCTCATACGACAAACAAACAAACAAAACAGTTTAAGCAGTTTGTCCTCGCACCTGTTTACATATTTTTGTTTTAATTAATTTGTTGCCGTATATATGTAAAAGATTAATTAAAATAAATCCCAGCCACAAGATATTATAATGAATTTAAAAATGGACTTTGAACACCGGTGTTAAAATAAGTTTGAAACTAAATCCTGTGCTAAAACCTTGTAAATTAAAAACCAATATTCGGTATTACGGAATTCCAAATTCAAACGGTGGAACGTCAATCGCGAAATTTAATTTGATTGGCCGATTCCCAACGGGATGTGTCGTGGACGCACGGAAAGCCGGGAAATTGGGGAAAATAAAGAATTGATTGCATCATACACGTTAGTTCGCCACCATTACTTGAGCCGTCCAACTTTACAACTTTCTAACATTTAAATGTACAAAGAAATGATTTAATAGATCTTCTTTTACTGGTCTATGAGAGAAGTATCCAGTTTAACTTGAGTCCTATCACCTTACAACTTTACAACATTTGATGGGTCATATTTTGGTGGTTGTTGGTAGGTATGGGGTAACCAATCGTGAGTTGATGTTGGGATTGATTGGCAAGGGGCGATTTCGCGTTTCGCGGACTCCCCCTGTGGGGGTGCGTTCGCGTTTTTTTTCGTGTGTGGCATGTGGGTGGGAACGAGAGGGTAGATTTTATTTGTAGGTATAATACATAAATACCTACCTTTTGCTTGTACCACACACTGCGTCAATGTGGTTATTGTAAGTTATCATATTGTTAAAATTAATGTATACAATTGACAGACGTAACCACAAAATGTTAGGTATAATTATTAGAGTAATTATATTTAAAAGAGGTACCTACTTATTGACAAGTATATACGGATATAGTTTTCCGTTAAAGACTTAAACTGTATGACAATATTAGAGACATCGGGCATCATCGGGACAAGTTATTAGTAAAAAAAACGAACAAGTGCGAGTTGAACTCGCGTGGAGAGGGTTCCGTTAGATGAATACATTATTGTTATCTCTATCTATATTTGATTGAGAAATTTACCATGTTATTTTAAGACCATAGACTTCTTATATGTTATAATATGGTACTATAATCTGTAAGAAAATAAATATTTTCTTACTTTTTTTTCTTCAAATTTATTGGCTCGTTTATTTATGAGATTATGGTAAATGTTCATCTATTTTCTTAAATAACTTTAAAGCTATTTATTCTAAAATTATAATAAATGAGCCCCTCACAACAAGCCCTTTCATTTGATATGTCACACGGTACAGAAAGAAAAACTTATTTTTTATTTTTCTAATTTGGCCCTAAAATATAATCAAAATTCATTTGTTTACTTACACGAGACCGTGTTTGGGTCGCAGAAATTCATATGTGTACATTTAAACTTAATTGGTCCAGTAGAATCAGATCAAATTGGCTTTGACAGACGAACAGACAGACACACGAGTGATCCTATGAGGGTTCCCTTATTCATTTGGAGATATGGAACCCTAAAAAAAGGAAAACGAAAACAAACATGACATTGGAAACGAACATCATAAAAAATTTACAAAACCAACCAATGTGTATAAAAGTGTTCTAACATTCTAACCGTTTGCTCACTATATAGATAATTGCCAGGAAATTTTCATAATGTTAAAGTATTTTTCAAAGCTTTTATTTAACTTCACTTGTATCTATCTATGTATTTCGAGCACTTCACTTTCGAGCAGTTTGTCTCTCTAGCAATATAGGGATTGTATACTTAATAGTCGATATAGCTATGTTTATTAGGAAACGGTAGCTCGAATCCGACAATCCATTCGCCAATCAATCATAAACCATAACCACACCACAATACAGCTCAAAAACAACTGAAAACATATTAAAACACCTTTACTCCTTACAACATAAGGCATAAAATAATCTAAAAAATAGTTGCGGAGGTGAAACAAAACGTTGGCAGTAGAGCCCTCGACAAATCTAAGCGCCTACGCAAGTAAAGCCACGTTCACATGCGTAACTACCGTTAGGGCATAAACAACTATTGCTCAACACCTTTCTCTGAAGCGAGCTTTCCCACGTTGGTGATTACGATTTATTTCATTAATCTAAAATTAGAGAAAAGTAAGATCAATATATTTTTATGTCTATGATTGCCGTGTTTACTCTCTCGGCTTTTTAGCGGACAAGGTTTATTTACTTCACCCTTTTAATTATTTATTTTGTAGACAAGCGTTAATTTGGTTAATGGTGTTGTATTAGGATATTAGGTGATAACATTGATTTATTCGACATGTTTTATGATGTGAAGAATGTTCATTTTAACACAATAAAATAATAAAGCGTAACTTAATGTTATTAAATGGTCAATTAAATTAATGCACATTTATCGAGGAAGTGCGGTGGTAATGTTAATTTAGTTTTGGCGAATAATCTAATGATAATCATTACCAGTTTATTGTTGACTTAATCTAGATTATCTATTAGTCTAATTTTAATTTTAAATATAAAGATTTCAAATGAACTATAGCAGAATTAATGGGTTGTTCCTAAAGTACTCCATTCTTTTGTTCCACAAACGTATGAATCCCATACATTCATTCTCAAACTACTCCAAAGAATTATTATTATAAAGTTTTAATTTAAAAACACTGAATTTATGTTGCATCTTACTCCACGGGTAGCTGGTTCTTTTCTCAAAGTACTCCAGCGACTATTCATCATCAAAATCCAAACTGCTCCATGGAAATAATATAAAATCATAAATGTTTCATTGTACTCCATGAAATGTTGAACGGGTACAGTCAGTCACAGTATTTAGTATTTACACTAACGAAATTATGCTGACCAAAGCTTCCTATATTTTTTATTAAACTTTCACGTCTGAGGTAAATGAAGTAAGTCTCATATCTCGACACATCACTTTACTTATTTTTATTGTATTACTAGCTTTCTGACCGACTTCGTCCGCGTGGACTACAGTTTATCGCGGAAAAAACACCCTATGTTCTTCTAGGATACTAAAAACCAATGCAAAAGTAGGTATAGCACCAACGCTCTTGATGTTTTTTGTCAGATTTGTTATTTCTTTTCCATGACAACCGTTCCTTACAGCGATTAATCAACATTTCCAGTTTTCCCGTAGAAACTCACAATTTTCCGGGATAAAAAGTATTTTGTTTTATTCCAGGGTATAAGCCATCTCCAGAGAGGTTAGAGTATTTGTTACTAACGTGTATATTTGTATATGTATGTGTGTTATATGTATGTTTTATTTGAATATTTATTGTATATATATTATATATGTGTATATCAATTATGTATTTTTAATATTATTAATTTTATTAACTACTACATGTATATTTTTCGTGATTGTTCCCTCTGGGCCGTGGCTGAAAATCAGCGTCAAGTGTCAAAGACGCTTGGTATTATGTTAAATTAAACATTAAAGTGTTGAAAGGGTTATGACCCTTTCAACACTTTAATGTTTAATTTATATTTTAATTTGCTACTTTTTTGATAAGTATTGAAAACGATTTTTCTTTCTGTTTCTTTCTAATTCACGTGCCCATTTTGTAATGAGCGGATTGAGATTAAGTATTATACGACACGGAAGCAAGGTTAGTTGGTCAGTGGACTTCACGGAACTAACAACAAAGAGAAAACTATGCATACGGACCATTCTGACGACAGTGGGGACGCTGGACCAAGTACCGAAGTCTTGGAACTTCATTTTGTGGCTGGACTGCGGCTGCTTTAATTAATTTTATTGTATCTACTAGCGTTTGTCATTAAGGGTGTTACGAAAAGCATGTGCCAGACGGTTAAGGATGAGTAGCTGGGGCTACAGCACTGTTACAATTATTTTATGCCTCGTGGTTTTTTAATGTAGCAAAAATGTACCTTTTAAAATTCCTAAATTTGAACGAAGGCTAAGAAAACATTGTTGATGATCAATAGATCCAGTGAAGGGAAGTTGATGGGTATCGACTCGTATCCCATCGAATTTTCTCTAGAAGCTCTTTGGTTAGCTTGCAGTCGAAGATTTGTCTCTGTAACCTAACAAACGTGCACTTTCCCTTACCTGCATATATTTTTAAATACTGCAAATTATATTTGAAATTCCGTTATGTTTGTATTCACTCCTTCTGTCAACAGCCGGCCGTCTATAAACAGGGACCTGAAACTGGCTTTGATTGCGAAGCAGTGTTGAGAAGAAAAATATCAGTGCTACAAGCATTACAGCAAATTATTTAATTTCTGATTTCTGTACCTACATCATTAAAATAATGCTCCATTTGTTTATTTTGTTGTTTGGTTGTTTATAAGTACTACTTTTTTGATTGGTAAATTGTACAACTAGTAAATGTATCTCATAAAAAGGGTTAAAAAGAGACTGATTTTGTACTGTAGTATAGGTTTGATGATTTTTGTTATTTTAGGTAAGTTCTTATATGATTTTTGTTTGTTTCCACTGAAATATTTTTAATATTTAGACATCATGTTAGTTTTTCTTATTCTATCAATATTACTTTTAAATTTTTAGTAAACTCCTAAATCCAGAGACATTTTTTTATAATATTTTGGTTGATTTAAAAAAGATATGTTGAATTATATTAATATAAAAAATTACAAACCCGTCATAGTATTTTATTTAAACTTTTCTTTTTTGTTTTCATTTTTATTTTATTTTTTAAAATAGTTAAACATAATTTTATAACTCTGAAGTTTTGCACCTGACTGTTCGTCAGCTAACTTTTGGAGTAGGATGCAACATAAAAACTGTATTTTATAAATAATAATTTCTAATCAAAAAAGCGTGGAGTTGTTTGAGAACGAACGCTTATTAACTTATTATACTACTTATTAACTTGGCAACTCTTCAAAAACCCAGTAGGGTGGAGTAGTTTGAGAACATTTCTAAGTTCTCATGGAGTGGAATAAAACTAAATTTATACATATATTTTTTCGAATTAATCTCGAGGAAAATTGCAGTAAGAGACTTGAGCAAAAACAGTAAATAGATCTGTCTGGAGAGATATTCTTAATTTGAGTAGTCACCATGGACGTGCAAAAAAATGGTGACATACCTACCTACTGACAGACTGACATACAATGCACAGCCTAAGCCAGTGGGCCAAGGGATTTGAAATTTGGAGGGAATATTCCCTGAGTATCCTAAAGGTGCACTAATGAAGTTTTTTTTGAAAACTGTGTTGACAAAGATTGAACACGGGCGAGCTGCAGGGTGGAGCTAGTATTTGAATAAAATACCATTAATAACAATTATTATGATATAATTTTATTTGTATCCAGTCCACACTCCATTTTATCAATTTCACGCAAAGAAATGATCCTTATAGCCACAATATGCTGGTAGGTACTAATTTAGGACGTGATATGGGATCACTACTTCAAAGCACATTTAACCTAATTAATTCCATTTAATCTGTGAAATTTCTTTGTTGCTTTATTTAACCTTAGCATACGTTTAACAAAACACAGATCCATCAGTCGCTTATTTCTTCTAAACATCAAATATAAAATGACTTTAAGGTCCAAACTTAATTGAATCCAAATAGATTGAAAATACATTATTGTATAATACCACTTCATTTATAACACTTTTTTTAATATTACTATGTATAGTTTACAAAATGTTAGAAACAAAGTGATTTATAAGACTGTTATTGAAGCAACGAAAGCAAACTGACAAGTGTGAATCCGTAACATATTAAATGACGTCTGAACGCACGCAATTGCTACTGTAACTCGTTCCCAATACTTACTTAAAGCTTGCAAATCCACATTAACATAATACCAAGCTACTACATTACACTACAAACACTTTACAGTTTATACAACTGCTTGGGAACGAGTTCCCGACACAAGAATTAGTCTTAGGAATAGGAAGAATTTATGCGGATAAATTTAAATCGTCAATGCACATTAACATAAGTACAATCAATCGGTTTGAGATACCTGTCCATTACCATGTCATGTAAAAAAGTGGCGTGGTTCCCATGAGATCTATCGTATGCAAAGTGGCGCAACTGTTGCCAATTCTGTGTGAACGTACCCGGAAGCTTACATATTCAAATTAGTAATTTCTTTTTAATATATAAAAAGGCGTGTTCGAAGTTTGAACAATTTAAAAGTGGCCCGTGTTTTCAATGTAAGCTATTTTCGGACGGTTTTATTCATAACTAGCTTTCGCCCGCGACTTCGTCCGCGCGGACTAGAGTTTATCGCGAAAAAAGCATCCTATGTTCTTCCAGAATATTAAAAACTAATGCAAAAGTATAGCACCAACGTATTGTATTCTCTTTAGCACCAACGCCGTTGATGCTTTTTGATAGACTTGTTATTATTTCGTTTCCATGGCAACTGTTTCTTACAGCGAGTCATCGACATTTTCCACTTTTTCTGTGGAAACTTAGCATCCTATATTTTATCCCAGGGAATAAGCTATCTTCATTCCAAATTTCATCTAAATCTATCCAGCCGTTATCTCGTTGAAACTCCCCAAGCAAACAAACAGACAACGTTTCACTTTTATATATTGGTGTAGATAAGTGACTCGCCATGGCTTGGCACGGGTAGAGCTCACACGTGGCATTTTACTTACTTTAAGCATTTATATAGCCGTCGCAACTTCTAAAAAAAACGACAGTATTATTAAAAAACTTTGGCAGCAACGTTCGTGGTGTTTTTTGACCAAAGCCATAGACAACTGCATTATTACTCACGTACTTGGCAGACTTGTTATTATTTCGTTTCCGTGGCAACATGCCATTCCATTCTGCATTTTTGATACCTTGGATTAATGCAATTTTCGTAGGAATCTCTAATATTTTGAAAAATAAAATACTGCCCATTTTACTCGCAGTTATTGTAGCTTTCCATAAGTTAAATAATTTTTAAAATCGGTTCTTTATTTTTTGAGTTTATCCATTACATACAAACAATCCAATCTTTCCTCGTTATAATATTAGCGTAGATGATTGCTGCCTCGGAACTAGGTATTAAAATTCCGTTAGATTAATATTTACTGCGGTGTTAAAAGGAATTCGTTGAATTAACTATCGTTGATATCGTTATAAATCATAATGGTCAACACAGTATCTTTGGCATATAAATTACCCACCAAATACCAGCTCAAATTACTCATTAGCGTTATTTCGCTATTCCGTAAAAAGCGTTATAGCCAATTAAACGTATTCATATCTTTAATAGGCGGTTTAAGATACTAGTCCGGTCTAATAACCATTATGTTGACTTTTTAATTAAAGTAAAGAAAAAAGGCTTTTTTAGATTTGAATTATTTATCAATCTAAATATTTAAGCTTAAAATAACCATTCTAAATTAGAATTATACAAAAATGACATTCCAATTCTAAAATACAGCAACAAAATCACTATCATAATTGGATTCCAATTCACAATAAGAATCAATTTGTGTGGACTAATCGGAAATAATCGGATTTCGAAATAATATATTTCAATAATCGAACGTCGGTTTTGTAAATTATTGACTTTCTAAATTTGAAATTTCATCACCAGCGGCCGTTAATCTTGTCAAACGGTTTATTTAAAAAACTAAATATTAAATCGATTCACGGTTTTCAAAAGATAATAGTAACTTAACTGTTAAACCGGTTAAAATATCTTGTATCTTAAAACAGTAGATAGCTATGTTTTTTATACTCGCTATAGTACACGTATCAATTTCACACGTATGTCCCCCCTACATAATACATATTTATTAATTTATATTAAAACAAACGATAATTCCACCTAGAAAAAAATACTGACGACAAGAGAACCTCGGTTAGGTTATGTCGGTTAGAAAACAAAAATGCTTTGCTTGGTTTTAAAACATTTCAAATAAAAGCAAATAATGCAAAAGATTATAATTACAATATGCAAATCAAAAAGCTTACGCAATACTGTTTTTTTTAAATATTACAAGCATAATGTTAACAACAAAAGGTTCAAACAAAAACTTCAAAAAACGAGCAGATGTTGAAACAAAAAAAAACGCTATTTTCATTTTCAATGACAATTATTTTTTCCGCAAAAAATCAACCCTTGCTTTTGTTTTTTCTTGGTAAGATTAAAGTGTCCAGAAAAAAAGTAAAAATATCAGGGGTCATGATAACGAACGAGTATGCAAATGAAGAGAAGTCGGGCACGAAATATTGTATTGTGCTCTGCTATAAGGGTGACATCCTGGGGTTCAATTATAATCAGAACTTGGCAAAAAACAGAGCGTGTGATTAAAAAAATATATTATTGCATCTTTGTTCCATACAGTAATTTAAAAATTTGAATAACGGCGGCTCTCATTTCGAACTAACAATTTTAAAAAACTATTGAATTTAATGTTTACAGAATAAAACAATAATTTCTGCGGGAAATGGATTTTTTTAAGTTTCATTTTTGTTTTTGTTTAATTGATTTGTCTCCATTTCAGCCCTCGATGAAAGAACCAATGTTTCAGCTTGGGCTAAAATGCTTTCGTATGTCCGGCTGCCCGCCGTCCGCCTGTCCGTCCGGATCTCTGTTCTCATTTCACATTTCACAACCGATCTAGACGAAACTTGGTATACAGGTTAAACTAATTTCTATAATTTTTTAGTCATCTGGTTTTATAGATGGAGGGGTGGGGGGGGGGGGGGGGGTGTACTTCCCCCAATATGGGGCAAAAAGGGGCTACTGAATATCTCCGCGTTATTAGATCCGATTTCGATGGGTCATTTATTATTTAAAAGGTTTATGTTGGTCTCATAAAAAAATGGTATAGATCTGATGAGGATCTTCGACGTGCTATGCTGATGTCAATGTGCTTATTAAGAATGCTATTCAGTTGGGTGCTTCAGTGAAAAAAGTTTACATGATCAGCTCAAAAAAGCTAACTGTATACTCATAGATACAGTTAGATATTAATTACTAGCTCAGGCGCCAACAGCCTAACAACATTTTCAATGTCCAGTACCTATAATTAGCATATAGTCCATATAAAAAAAAAAGTATTTGGTCAGAATTAATAGGATTATATTATATTATACTTTTCTTGTTATTAATAAGTAGTTATAAGTTCTGTCAATAAACAATTTATTATTATTATTATTTAGATATAACGGAAATAAGTAGTATGACGATGGAAAATACTAAATTTCCATTGTCAGGAACATCAAACAAGTTATAGGAATCTTTGCAGCAATATACAAAAACACTTGTAAAATAAATGCCTACATTCCTACTTACATTTTATGGATTTACAAAGTTGCACAATTTTTTATTTACTTATAATATCCGATAATAATGTATTTATAATAAAGCAGTGTGTACCAAAATAAATAATAGTGTAAAAAAAACTAAAAAACACGCTTTATATAGAAAACCAAACTAAAAAATAGATAATAAATTTTAATAATTTTGAATTAAGAATAGTGTAAAATGTTTTATTTCAAAAAAATCGTGGGGTGCATGGGTCAATAGTTATAAATATTTCATTGACAGATATGAGAAGAAGGATTATCATTTCGATAATATCTTAAAAAGCAACCCACGCTTTTTTTGAAATAAAACATTTTACACTATTCTTAATTCAAAATTATTAAAATTTATTTTCTATTTTTTAGTTTGGTTTTCTATATAAAGTGTGTTTTATAGTTTTTTTAAACTATTATTTATTTACTACTTTTTAGTTATTTTTTTCCGAATTATTGAATTGTCATCGGTCTTTGACAGGTGTGCAAAATTTGAATGAAATCTGACCGTTTAAAGTGGGTCAAAATAGCGTCCAAAGGAGTCGGTTACAAACATACAAACATACAAGTGAAGCTAATATAAAGTGTATAAAAACTGTACAATGAAAAAAATATAGGTACACGGTATTTAAAATAAGATACTGAATAACTTTACTTTTCGAATCATATCTGTTTGTTTGTTTGCCTATCTGTATGTTTGTTCGCGCATCGCGTAAAAATACTGGACAGATTGCGATGCGGTTGCCAGTTTTTAAGTCAAACCATAAGCAATCCAACACTGAAAACCGCATATCAACAAGTCCAGTAGATTTACGTTACATGATTATTATTTACGTGATGCGCGTACAAACATCCAGACAGACACAACTTAAACAAGACCATTTACGCACACAGAAAAAACCCGACTGAGAATGGTTGCTAACCAACTTTAAATCGTTATAGATCCTAAATATACTTAATCCAAAATAAAAAATAATAAGAAATAAAATATATGATAAAATGATTTTCAAATACCTATACAATGATACCCATGACATAATTCGTCGACTTACATATTTTTTTCTCAATATGGCGTCTGGCGTTGTCCCCATAATGAATTTTGATTAATAATAATAATAATATATTTTTATTTCCAAAAGATTCTATTTACACATTATAAATACACAGTTAAACAATTTAGACTTGTATTCTAAAATGTAAGTTCAAAAACTAAAAACCCAAGTACGGTTGGGTAAAAATTTGCACTCTTGCGAAAATCGGACCAAGTTCTTAGTTTGACCACATAACCTTCCCTTAGTTCGCCGTAGTTAGGTAAAAAATGACCTAACTACGGCGAACTAAGACATGACACTCTATAAATGAAGACGGATCGATGGACACCTAGCTTGTCAAAATCGGACCAAGTTCTTAGATTGACCACATAACCTTCCCTTAGTTCGCCGTAGTTAGGTAAAAAATGACCTAACTACGGCGAACTAAGACATGACACTCTATAAATGAAGACGGATCGATGGACACCTAGCTTGTCAAAATCGGACCAAGTTCTTAGATTGACCACATAACCTTCCCTTAGTTCGCCGTAGTTAGGTAAAAAATGACCTAACTACGGCGAACTAAGACATGACACTCTATAAATGAAGACGGATCGATGGACACCTAGCTTGTCAAAATCGGACCAAGTTCTTAGTTTGACCACATAACCTTCCCTTAGTTCGCCGTAGTTAGGTAAAAAATGACCTAACTACGGCGAACTAAGACATGACACTCTATAAATGAAGACGGATCGATGGACACCTAGCTTGTCAAAATCGGACCAAGTTCTTAGATTGACCACATAACCTTCCCTTAGTTCGCCGTAGTTAGGTAAAAAATGACCTAACTACGGCGAACTAAGACATGACACTCTATAAATGAAGACGGATCGATGGACACCTAGCTTGTCAAAATCGGACCAAGTTCTTAGATTGACCACATAACCTTCCCTTAGTTCGCCGTAGTTAGGTAAAAAATGACCTAACTACGGCGAACTAAGACATGACACTCTATAAATGAAGACGGATCGATGGACACCTAGCTTGTCAAAATCGGACCAAGTTCTTAGTTTGACCACATAACCTTCCCTTAGTTCGCCGTAGTTAGGTAAAAAATGACCTAACTACGGCGAACTAAGACATGACACTCTATAAATGAAGGCGGATCGATGGACACCTAGCTTGTCAAAATCGGACCAAGTTCTTAGTTTGACCACATAACCTTCCCTTAGTTCGCCGTAGTTAGGTAAAAAAGACCTAACTACGGCGAACTAAGACATGACACTCTATAAATGAAGACGGATCGATGGACACCTCGCTTGTCAAAACCGGACTAAGTTTTTAGGTTTTTACACATAACCCTTCCTTTGCTTCGCCGTAGTTGGATAAAAAATAAACGACAATCAATCTTACGACACTCTGTACCAAAAGACGAATCGATTGACACCTCACTTGTCAAAATCGGACCAATAGGAGCGACGCTATGGTGGAAAATCCACATTATAACCACATGCATAGATACATACGAGTACATACATAGATACATACATACATAGACTGTTAAACTCATTACTTTTCCCTTGCTTTACTATAGTCGTATAAAAAAACCCAGGAACTCCGAGTCTCAAACTAGGCCGGAGCCTGTGAGCTCTGAGAGCGATGAACCAAATTTAAATAAAAGAAACAAGAAAGTGTAAAACAAAATAATAAAAAGTAATCCTACAATTCTACAAAGTAATCCTACAAAGTAATTCTACAAAAGTAATCCTACAAAGTAATCCTACAAAGTAATCCTACAAAGTAATCCTACAATCCTACTAAGTAATTCTACGAAGTAATGTCATGTCTTTAGTGACACTCGCAATAGATTGACGTAAGAATCATCAAAAGCTGGCCACGCGTTTGGTATCCATCCATATCCATCAATACCAATATATAAAAGTGAAACGTTGTCTGTTTGTTTGTTTGGGGAGCTTTCACGCGATAACGGCTAGACGGATTTTGATGAAATTTAGAATGGAGATCCCTGAAATAAAACAAAGGACACTTCTTATCCTGGAAAATTGTAAGTTTTCGCGGGAAAACTGGAAAAAGTTGATTGCTTACTGTAAAGAACGGTTGCCATCACAGAATGGTCTGTGGTTGCCATGGAAACAAAATAACAAGTCTGTCAAAAACATCAAGAGAATTTAGTGCAATACCTACTTTTGCATTGGTTTTTAATATCTTAGAAGAACATAATATGATGCTTAAACAAACATACCGACAAACGGACAAACAAACTGACACGATTTAAAAACAAAATATATTTTTGTTCAGTAGCTTATTTTATGTATATGTGTTTTTTTAAATTATCGATTTTGTACAGACTTTTTCGTTCTTATAGCTTTATTTTATGTAAGATATGAAGCTAGAATAGATATTTTAGATAGAAGAAGTACAGAGAGTCACAGAAGCTCAAAAGTACCTTATAGTTTTATTACATTTATCATAACTGCCACATTTACAATATATGTCACAACTTCCTGTCTCATTACCTACTTGTGATGTGACTCGAGCTAGGTATTACAGTTGCACGAGCGACCGCAGCCGTTTCAACATGTTGCAACTTAAGTTTATGACTCAGGAATCGAGTCATAAAGATGTCACCACGTTTCTATAAATGTCTATCTGTAGTACGAACTTACGCACGCTACGCACATTACTAACTAGTAACCAAGAAGGTTAAAAAGTCGGAGTCTACTCCGCCAAATCGAAAGTGAAGTGCCCATGATATGCCGATCCGCTCATAGGCACAATTCAAGCCTCACGCACAAACTTATACCATGTTATGCCAATCGGCCGCCACATCGCAGCAAGATCTCGACTTTGTTAATCGTGTTAATTCTGTCAAGATAGACAGATAGATAGATAACTCTTTATTGCATAGCACTTTAAAGTAAATCGTACATTGTACACCAAATAAAAAAAACGGTAACGCAATCAGCGGTCTTATCGCTTACAAAAATCTCTTACAAACAACCTTTGGAAGAACTAAAAAACATGGACAATGAGTAGACGGTGGTGACCACAAATTTATCAACTTAAAAGTAATAGTATCAGCAAAATGAAATATATAAATAACTATAAAACAATACGCAACACATATATGAATATATAAATATTTTAAAAAAATAACGTTAATAAATAAACAATAATATAAACATACTAAATATTACAATATACTAATATATATACACACACACATATTATATACGCAGTATTCGATGTAATAAGACAAACAATGTAACACAGTTCTAAGTCAGACAGGACAAGTACTGGACCTACATATTTATTGTCAAGTTCTCACGGAAAATCAAAAACAATGCAAATCAAAAACTTCCACAAAACACCACAAATTATCCACTCACGCACACATACGCAGCCGCCATTTGCTATGCTTCAGTCGTTTGTATAGAGGTGTAGACTCAGTCTTTTTTTATACCTTCTTGCCGGTAACATGAGGATACTAAAAAGTTTGCGCATAATTAATACTGAGGTACAGTAAGATGCAAAAAAGGTTGTGCAGTCATAAAATTGTAACCGAATCAAACGTGTAAAATATTGACATCCTACTTGACCAGATAATATGGAAATATTACACTCCCGTTATCGGCTTTACGATGATAACTTTTTCCCAAAAACGATTCAGCATTGGCTTATGAACAAACTAAAAATAAAAGTTATCGTAACAAAGATACTTAACACCGATAAGTCCAGGTTGACTAGGAGACCTTGCAATTTCAGCAACCTAGTTTAATTCGACAGTCCTATTACAACAATGATTTATTACACGACTGCCCAAAAAAGTAGTGTGATGGGTTCATGTATGTATCTGAGTTTCTTTATTCCACCATAACATTTAAATGCCTGAACAGATTTGGTTGTATGGGGTATTGTTAGTTAGAATCCTTACATACCCACAAGTAACTTCCAACAATAAATAATTTAAACATTAATAACATATATAATTCTAAACTTGTGACTAAAAATTCTAAAACAAAAATAAATAATTAAAAAACACAAGTGTAAAGTATGGATGGATGGATGGATGAATAGATGTTTGTTACTCTTTCACGCAAAAACTACTAAACGGATTAGGATGAAATTTGGTATGGAGGTAGCTTATACCCTGGATTAACACATAGGCTACTTCTTACCCCGAAAAAATGCAGGGGTCCTGAGGGACGCGGGTGAAACCGCAGGGCGCAGCTAGTAGATTATAAATGTTCCACAGAACGGCCCCCCGACTGTAATGTCAATTTTATTTATTTTTTTATTTTTTAATTTGTTTTTGACTTTTAGTTCGTTTTTGGCAGGGCAGTAGTTTTTATATAATTTTTAATTGTTTTACTTACTTAAAAGTTACTAAAACGACAAAAAAACCTTCGGGAAACCGCCCATCCCATTCTCTGCCACTCATAATCGCAATCGTCAACTACTGCTTAATAATAATTGCAATTATTATTTCTAGGAACTGCTTGAAATCAGATGAGGATAACCGTTACTGTGATCCTCCATCGAGTCACCGAGTACCTGTAAATTAGTATTTATTAAGTTCAGTACTTACATACACTAATGTTAGAAATCAGAGAAATGTAGCCTCAGTCGTAAACAGGCCAATCAGAGTTTAGAGTTTTAAACATGAATATACTCCTATCAAGCGGAAAACTTCGTATGCGCGATGCAGAACTTCGTACAATCGAACTGACAAAACGTCATTTATTTAATGCATAAAATCCGATTAGCGCCATCTATCGTTAGATGTTTGATACTCCTTCATGCTCAAACGTCTGAACGGATTTGGATGGAATTGGGTACCATGATAACTGGATTAACACTGGATTAACTTCTTTTTTTTTTCTTTTTTTTTCATGGGGAAATGCATTTACGCATACCACTGAGCCCGGGGAAGGCCCAGCGGCTATGTGGGACTCACCGGGCGAATGCCCGTCCTACCCACTAAAACCACATGGTGAGCAGTCCTCCACCGAGGTGGGGCAAGATGGGGTCGCGGTAGCATTCTACCATCTTGCCCCAGTGGCAGGCCCAATCGGGCCTGTGGAGGGGCAACCTTGCTCACCAAAGTCACCCCTCATACCGACCTGTGGGGCCGTGCAAGCCGATGGAGAGTTCCCCGACTCTCCACCAGTGACCCCACAAACGCATCTGAGCAAATAATGCCCAGACCTCCACCGTCCACAGGTTGAGAAGCCCTGCAAAGATAAAAGCTCTTTGCAGAGGTGCGCATCCTGCCGTCCAGGTAGCAACCCGGATCCCCTTACTTTCGTCCACTGTGCCCTCTGCTCATCACATGGACACGCGGAGAAGCAGCCAATGCGGCGCCTGGTGGTTGCCGCCTGTTTCTGTCTATTTCCTTCAGAAATAGACAGAAACAGGCGGCAACCACGAGAAGGAACACATCATCAACAGAAGGTCAACAATATGCATAACCACCAGACTTGCCTTGGGGATCTACACGACCTGCGCTCTCCCCCAAGACCAACGCCTCCTTACCCATCCGGGACCAGTAAGGAAGGCCTGGATTTATCCAAAACAAGCTGCGCGTAGCATGCAAGCTAGGACTATGCAACTATTAATGGATAAACCCAGACCCGCCCAGACACTGGATTAACCTGGATTAACCTTGGTTAACACATAGTTCATCATTATAATCATAATCCACGCGGGTGGAACCACGGTGCGCAGCTAGTTTAATATAATGTTCTTGCATGTCTAATCCAATTGGAATCAAATCTTAGTCATTTCCGGAACATGCATCATTCCATTCACACTTTGAGTCATTAAATGAAACGCTTTGTCTTTTTTGTCAATAAATTAAGTTTTTTACACTTTGTTCCCATGTTTTTTGTATCGAAAGATTATTTACTGGCAAAAAGTTATAAATAAGATTTAGTTTTTGCTAAGCCTTATATCTTTTAGTATCTAAATTGCTCATTTTTTATTACTTAGTAGATAAATAACTCTTGAACGAATTATATTATTTTTTATTATACTTTTTACCTGTTCTGGACCGTGGCTTTATCTAAAATTTGCTTCTCTCGATTTTTTTGCTAATTTGCATGCCATGTTATACCACTTCAGTATTGTATACTCTAGCCATATTATCTGCCAAATTATACCCAATACGAAAAAGAAGGGCTATAATGTCAGTTATGTCATGAAAATCGATAACGCTTTTATAACCATTACATCATTATTGATGTGGAACCACAATTTCAGTTTGTTCTCTCAAGTTTCCGTAGTGTAGCGGTTATCACGTGTGCTTCACACGCACAAGGCCCCCGGTTCGATCCCGGGCGGAAACAGAACTTTTTGCACATTTTTTTTCGTATTCTATTAGCCTTCGCCCTCAGCAGTCTTTCATGAATAATAATTACAACTAGCTCCGCCCCGCGTTTTAACCGCGTGGATTATAATAATGGATGATGATGATGATGATGATGATGATGAAAAGTAGTCCTATGTGTTAATCCAGGACATAAGCTATGCTGATACCAAATTTCATCCAAATCCGTTCAGCCGTTTGAGTGTGAAGGAGTAGCAAACATACATACCCACACACACGTACTCACACATACACACACTTCTAAAGATAGATGACGCTAATCGGTTTTATGCATTTTATGAAGTTTTATATGGACGTCAGTTCATGAAAAACTTCATGAAATGAATGCTGAACTCCGTACATTAGTATGGAGTTCAGCATCGCACAAATGAAGTTTTCCGCTCGATAAGTTAGTATTCATTTTTAAAACTCTAAGCTCTCATTGGCCTGTTTACGACAGTGGCTATACTTGATCTATACTTATAATAAAGCAGTAAGTACCAAAAAAATTGTACAATATAGATAATTTAAAAATATGGTCTAGGGTATATATAGCTAGCGGCACGTAAGTCTAGCGGTGAACGAAACGTGGCGGGGATCTTAGCACAGTCAGTTTTAAGGATAAAAAGAATTCAACATTTTAACTCTTTTATTCACAGATTTCATTCATTTCATTTCTTTATTTCTTTTTATTTTTATACTCTTGTGAGGAGTACATTAGAATCAAGTGCATGTGTTTGGAACCCGCATCATGTTACCTACACACTGATGCTTGAAAAGGTTCAGAAAGCATTTTTAAGATCTTTTTACAAGAGGCTTTATGGCTTCTATCCCTACCTCTATCCCACTAGGTTCTTGCTTGGACAGCTTGGCTTCAATTCTCTGGAAGTGAGAAGTTTGCTAGACCAGCTCACTATCTGTTGTAAAATACTGAGAGGGTCCGTCGACTCTTCAGAATTACATGAACGACTGTGCAGGTTATTTATCCCGGACAACTATGTGCGGCACAGGCCCAACAGAAGACATAAGTTATTCTGTGTTCCTG
This sequence comes from Alsophila aescularia, assembly GCA_946251855.1. Classification (NCBI taxonomy): domain Eukaryota; kingdom Metazoa; phylum Arthropoda; class Insecta; order Lepidoptera; family Geometridae; genus Alsophila; species Alsophila aescularia. Next base: position 55,948,375 of record OX276374.1, on the reverse strand, counting down.
GTAGTCGCACTGTTGCCCGGGCCAAGTCCCCCTGTGTCGGTCTCTGCACAACCTCAATGCACTCCTTGACGCTAACCCTGATATTGACCTATTTATTGACAACTGGAAAACCATTTTGTCCATTTGTTTGACATATTGTGAAGGTATTTAATTTGACATTGTTTTGTGATTGTTTCTGTGTATTATTTTATTGTAGATAAGGTATCTGGTTTTATGATTTATTTGACTTTACATGTATGTGGTATAGTTGACATTTTTAATTAATTAATTGACATTTGCTTTGCCATAAAATTTTGTTAATTATATTTTATTGATTTTTTGTGTGTAATAATGTGTAATTGGTGTAATTAATGCCGGTTTTTATTACAATAAATTAAATTTGAATTTGAACACATTATATAAACTTTGACTGTGCCAAGATCCCCGCCACGTTTCGTTCACCGCTAGACTTACCTACGTGCCGCTAGATATACCTAAAATAGAGGAATATAACATTTTTTATAACGTTTGTCTGTATATTTGTTCGCCCATCACGTAATTACTACTGGACCGATTGCGACGCAGTTTTGACTCTTCTGAATAGCTTTTGCTTTGACTTTGGCTATTTTCAGACTGGGGTACTTGGTATCTTAATCCGATTATAAGATGCCAAGTAATTGATAAAAAACTATTTGATGAATGAACGAGTTTTGAAGAAATTTGTACTTTATAGCTACTTTTGAGCGATGACAGCTTAACGGTTCAATAGTGCAACTTAGAATCCAACGATACCGGGTTCAAAACCTAGGCAGTAAAGTCATTGGTGCGGAATGACTGTGTGCTTCGGAGGGCACGTTAAGCTGTCGGTCCCGGCTGTTATTGATTAGTAGCAGTTGTTAAGCCGTATCAGAGGCCCTCGGGCGGCCTGAAAAACTGATTCCAGATGCCAACACTAACTCATACGACAAACAAACAAACATAGCTACTTTTGGTCCTGGAATAACCCGTATGCGCTACTTTTGGATGCTATGACCAAACAGGCAGAGCCACGGGCACTGCTAGTTTATAATATTAGTATGATTCTCTGATACCCCCAACTAATACCAGCATATAGTATTCAAATCACAGTTCACTTTAGTAATCACGACTGCACAATGTAAAACAAAAGAACGAACCCTTTAGAAACCCTTTTGAACGCGCCCGCATGACCTCAGTCAAACTGAACTTATAACCGACCAAGTGCGGGTCGGACTACGCATACTGTAGGGTTCCGTATATTATTGACCGAGCGAGCGAGGCGTCTCTGATTCAAGTTCAATCAATTTGCTTTCATCTGTCAGTTTTTTGGTACTTTACATGCCGTATTGTACAACCGATTTGGACGAAACGTGGTTTTGCGTTATTACATTTTTGTCGTTGGGCATTTTTGATTGGGCTACTGAATATCACCGCTTTATGAGATCCGATTTCGATGGTTCCTTTTTTTATTTGTATGGTAGTAACTTTAAGTTGGTCTTATAAACATTTGATGAAGATCTGATGAGGATCTTCAGCGTGATGACCAGAACTCTTCAAAATGCAGTAAATTGCTCACTTTTAGGTTTCTAGGTAGGGATTGATGGAGCATCTGGGTTATTAATGTTAGTTTTACAATAAGGACACTAGATGGCGCTACTGCACACCGCTAGACTGTTGCAAAGAAGTTTGTGCTCGCGTTGTCGTTGGGTCTACTGTTCGCATAATATCCTGTATTATAGTTTGCTAAATATCAAGTAGATATATTATAGTGTATATTCCGTAGTCAATGATTTTTCCTTACTGACAGGCCCTTAATAATTACACGATTGCCCAAAAAAAGAGTGTATTGTATTATGTTATATATAAAGTGGTATATAACATTATGTAATTTATTCTATCAGCTATTCACATGAAATAAGTTTCTACGCACGGGACCTCGCCCGGCCTCCGACGAGTTTCGCGGGGGAGGGCTATTTTAGACTTATTATTATGAACGCATATGTTTTTTACTTACTTATTTTAGAAATACACTTAATATTATAGAAAAACGGATGATATAAAAATAAAAACGAAAGTGTTTTTTTATACTACAAGTCATTTACTTTGAAATAAAAAACAGATTTATATATATTTTTTCGAATCTCACTGCTGTAGTTTATAAAATAATTATTTATAAGATTTTATTTTTCCATATCCTCATTGCTACGTTCAATAGCTTTCTAGAACAGTAACTCAAAACATTATAATCGTAACCATTCAGCAATTATACCCTGAAACCTGTGGATACGTCTTGTGTCTATAGTCATTTACGGTACACCACTACAATCCGTGGCCTCGTAAGTTTGAGACACTCCCAAGGTTTGCTTTTAACGGCCTTGTATCAAAGAGTTTTGCATTCCTATTGTTGGATTAGGGAATCCTAAAACCTCACTACATTCACTCACTACGACTATTGTTTTAAGTATAGAGCTGGTTTAGAACAATAGTTTAATTGTTTCTGGCGCCCCGTAGTTCATTCTTTTATGCAAATTAATGTTGAGTTTTTTTTGTTATTGAATAATGCGGGCGTCTATGAGCACGTGTGGAGTCGCCCTTCTGTTATTTTTAATTTTATTTTTATTTATTTTTAATTTTGTTTTAATGTTTGTTTGTCGTATGAGGTAGTGCTGTCCTCTGGTGTTAGAGTTTGTCAGGCAGCCCGAGGGCTATGACATGGCTTAACTACTGCTATTCGTTTGCTATTTATCAATGATAGCCGGGACGGGACATACAGCTTAACGTGCTGTCCGAAGCCCGAAGCAGTTTTTTTTATTGATTTGACTATCGGTACATTTGTTAACATAGGTAAATTGTCCATTGACGATAAAAATTAAAAATGTCCATTACACTTTTCCTCAAATTAATCTGTAATTTTATGAATTTAAAAATATTTTAAACTACTTTATTGCTATGTTAAACACTTATTTACGATGCTTCTCAAACTTAATTAAATGCAAATAAGTAAAAGTTTTGACTATACTGCCTATTTAAATATGCCTAATATAATATAACTTGTTTAGTAAACGAATGTAAAGAAATAAAATTGACGTAAATGTTTAATTTGGTTTTACTTTCAATTTCCTGCTCTACGTTGACAAAAAAATGCGTAGTCGTCATTATCATCAGCCCGTGTCAGTCCACTGCTGGACATAGGCCTCTCCCAAAGCACGCCACTGAGCCCGATCTTCGGCTCTTCTCTTCCAACTGCTGCCAGCCACTTTGCGTCGCTCCACCTAGCCGGAGGGTAGGGTGCCTACGTTTACCGAGCCGCGGTCTCCACTCAAGGACACGTCTATCTCAACGGTTATCAGTCCTTCGACAGATATGGCCAGCTCACTTCCACTTCAGCTTACTAATCCTAAAACTTCGGTTCTCTGCCGGACCACCTCATTCCGGATACGATCTTTCAGAAAAACTCTAAGCATAGCCCTTTCCATAGCCCGCTGAGCGACCTTAAACCAACCCTTTCCATAGCCCGCTGAGCGACCTTAAACCAAACCTTTCCATAGCCTGTTGAGCAACCTTAAACCAAACCTTTCCATAGACCGCTGAGCGACCTTAAACCAAACCTTTCCATAGCCCGCTGAGCGACCTTAAACCAAACCTTTCCATAGACCGCTGAGCGACCTTAAACCAAACCTTTACCCTTAAAGCGTCGTAATTTGTGACTAAGCAATAATTCATTAAACCGTATACTTTTTTTATTTAAAAGAAGAAGAAGGACGATCGTTTTTTCACACAAAGATCACTCACATTACAACAAAAAATATAACAGGTAAACAAATGTAAAGAACTAAGCGTTTCGCTTCTTCATTTATTATAAGAACTGCAAAGGAGTGGAATGCCCTGCCCTCGTCAGTGTTTCCGGTAAAATATAATCCAGGTGTGTGCTACACCTTCGACTGCATCATCGCTTGCCATCTGGTGAGATAGTGGTCAAACGATTGCCTAGACCTTAACAAAATAATAATAATATGATAAACATGGTATAAATAGGTGACATAATATTGTATCTGCGACTGTACCAAAGGGGCTATGCAATTGTTTGACCACGATGTCACCTGATGGAAAGCGAAGATGTGGTTGTAGATGACGCTTGCCTAGTAGATAGGTATTTTAGCGTACATAACATTATCATCACCAGTCTGCATTCGTCTACTGCTGGATATAGGCCTCGCCTTGTTAACACCACTGAGCCTGATCTTTCTATTCAGTTTCAATTTATTTTTTTGCTAACGTATATGTACCTATAAAATTAAAAACACAGATTTGATGGTGTTAGTGTCAACATATGACCCTGATAGGGTGTAGCAACTAGTAGCGAGCAGATGGAGCCTTCCGTTCTATAAATTAGTTGTGTTTATGTAGATTTGGTCATAAAAATAAAAATCGTCAAGGTCACTTGTCAATTAGAAAGGTCTTTGTTTTTCTTCTTTTTATCGGATTACGGCAAAGCAAGGGAAGGGTAATGAAGATAACGTCTATGTATGTACGAGTGTGTATATATGTGCATGTTCCACCATAGCGTCGCCCCTATTGGTACAATTTTGACAATCGTGTCAATCGATTCGTCTTCATGTGTAGAGTATCTTAGGCTATTTTTTTACCCGACTACGGCAAGGCAAAGGTAGGGTTATGTGCTTAAACTAAAAACTTGGTCTGATTTTGACAAGCGCGGTATCAATCGATTCGTCTTCACCGCAAGTTTGCCATAGGCTATTTTTTTAGTTTTTGTACTAGTCGTGTTCTACTATATTGGGCAGTTTGTTATACATTTTCACTGCCATTTTATTCGTAGCAGATTATGGATTTTCAATTTGGAAGGTGATATAAAGAGATCATATCTATATCTAGTCATAAATCTTCGCTCTCCACGTCAAGTTGTTTTGTTTATTTATTCAGGGACTTGCCTCAAAGACCTTTGATTTGCCCATAGTCGCCACGCTGGGCATGCGGGTTGGCGATCATAACATAACAGATATAATGAGGAAAAATATTCTCCATAGATCCATTTTACATCTATATATTGCCGGGACTTGTGAGAAAATAAAATCTCGATAGATCAATTATTATCTTAGCACTGGATCTAACGAAAATGATCCAAAACTCAAAACTTATAGTTTATTTTTGTTAAATACCTTCCGATTTGAAACATAGGAATTGGTATTATTAACAGTCATTATACTCTATGACTTCTATTTACAAAGGGATCCCTATTATTTTTTATCTTCTAGAAAATACCGAACCAATTCTGAGGATGTTTATACGGAACGTTTATATGGAACACAATGTACCCCTTCAACCAAAAAAGGATCATCCAAATTGGTTCAGAAATCCTGGAGATATGAATGAATACCAAAAACGACATAATTACAAAAATGAGGATATACGTTTTCGGAAGTCTATTAGCGTATGTTAATCACAATGCTATATACCATTATTTATTCTGAGTTCCGAGAATTCGATCCTTATTAGCGACACTATCGAATGTTGTAATATAATACAGAGTGAGTGTTTCTTTCCAAAATCAACGTGTTCGATTCCTGGCTAGGACTTTTAATTTTTCAAAAATCCATAGATGCAGTTTTAGTTTTCATCAAAATCGGGCCCGAGACTCCTTTGAGTACTTTTCGCTATTCCTCATAGTTTCTGATTTAGCCATCCACGCCCACTTGAAAAATTCATCTTGTATTAACTTAGTCTCTTATTATATCGTCTTTTTTTAATTAGCAAAGCGCATTATGCCGCGCAGAGGCACGAATGATGCGGGTTCGATTCCCGTTCGTAATAAAAATGTTTGTTATAAGAAAAAATATAAGATATTACAGTTTCTCTAAGCAGGCGGCACTGCTAAAGATCAAAGAGTAAAACATTTGATAGAAAACAAAACCGGATTTCTTTTACCAAAAATAAGCCATAAGGTAAATGACAAAATTAGGTCTGATACCTCACCGTGGTCCAGTATTCAAGCACATTTACAAAATATATTTCAATACATATATTTTACATTTTATGATACATAACTTACGATACACGTGTCGTCCTTGTAAGTAATACAGTAAACGATATATTATACAATTTTAAAGTGTTATCGTATTAAATGTCAACGGTTTTATGAAAGAAACATCTTGAATCTTACGTCTATACAAAAACCTACCTCTTCTCAATACAAATTTCGAAGTATTCATTAGCATATAGAGGACCGTTAGTATTTATTAATGAGACAAGGTACGATATTGACCTTAACTCCATAAACGCGAGGCGCGGCAAAGCATGTGTGTTTCGAATTATAATTATATGACTATTATATAAGCTGTGGATTATGTAATAAAATTACAGCTTAAACTGAAGCTTGTGTGATATTTTGTGTTTAACATGACGGGCATTTAAATTGAAAGGTTTCGTTTGACATCGTCTGTTTAGTACTTGTAAACACCAATGGGTACAAACTACGAATAAGGGTACAAATAAATTAAAGAGTCAGTATATAAATAATTACCCCGAAAAAGTGATATGTAGGTCTCCCAACGAATTTCTCGTTGTTGACTGCAAGCTCTAGTGTACTCACTAACTACACGAATTTTGTGTGTTTGTGCCCTTGCTCTTTGACGAGTATTCCGATTTTGACAGAGATGTGTCTGAGATGATTATTATATTAATTACGTCTATAATTTTGATCGCAAAAAAACAGAAGATTTAGATGTACTAAACATGTAGACGAGTGCGTTTTTGGAGTTCTTGGGCTATGTTTTGAAATATACAATAATTAAAAGGTTTGCCATACACAAAATGTGTATTTTAGGAAGGTAAATGAAACAATTTGTAGTATCCAAACTTCGGCTAAGGCAGTACTAGCAAGCTAAAACTTCTGTAGCATAAAGAAGATCTCAAGCTTTTATCTCAATTTTTATTTACATTTTATTCAAATGGAAAATTTCACATAAGCTAAAGGAAAATGGAAAAAGTGAGACTTTCTATCCACCAACGAAACTAGGTACGCGGTCTACAAAGTTACTTTTTAAAACTGTTGCAGAACTTCTATGGACCTAAATGCAAATCCAAACTTGCTCTTATGTAAAGGTCAAACTACTATATCGATTCCAACAGCTTCACTATCCTCAAAATATATAAAAATAAAATTGTTCCATTCTACAAAATAACATGATGCGTTCTTCATTAACGATAACTACTTGTAACGTACAAGATTAGGGCCATTTCACGATAACATGACGCATTCTTCAGTAATGGCAACTGTTTAATAAAACCTGTAATTACTTCTAATTAGGTTTTATAAAATGTTTTACACTGATAGATAGCTACACTATTCCAGGACATGTATATTCTTCATCGAGAAAATTAAAAGTGGGAAAAGTAAGGGCGGAGCCGTAGGGCAGAGCGGCTAGTGGTACATAAATAGACCACGGTTTGTATAAGAAATAGGGCTTAACGCTTACCTGAACTTTATTACACATATGCCCGAACCAAAGCCCGAGATTTAACGTTGTCGAGGATTTCTGCAATATATTCAATTTAGCCTTTAAAACATAAATTACTGGGGGCTCATTAAAAAAAAAAAATTTAACCACATTTCCGAAATTTTAGAGGCACAGCTTGGGCAACATATTAAAAAAAATACTCTTCATTAATTACGGATATTATACATTTTATATAAACAAAAAAAAGCGGTCGTATTTTTTACCTTCTTCTTTTATGAAGTTGATTAAAAATATATACAGCTATTACTATATATTTAATATAACTATCTATCTATAGAGTACGCTAATTTTACCCATCAACAACACATCCAACTCCGTTTTTACCCTCCGGAAATACAGATATATTCGTTAAACCTAAATATTACCACCACATCAGACCAATCAGGTACTTAGGTATCCTAAGTAATAAAACGAAAAGTCTAGACTTTTAACTGCAAGGCTCCTAGACACATGGAATGCTATAAATAAGCCTAGCACCCATCTGCCGTTTCGATGTCAACGCGGTCTGCATACAATTGAAAATCCGTTAGCAATAAAACTTCCCACCAACTGTGACACTCGCTCCGTGCTACATACACAACTGTGACACTCGCTCCGTGCTACATACACAACTGTGACACTCGCTCCGTGCTACATACACAACTGTGACACTCGCTCCGTGCTACATACATAACTTTGTACTAATATGAGAGATGTTAGATGCGTTTTCGACGAAAAACGCCATACGGTTTTTTAAAAATAGAGAGCCGTAGGCTATTATTTTACCCCACTAAGCGAAGCAAAGGAAGAGATATGTGTTCAAACTAAAAACTTCGTCTGATTTTGACAAGCAAGGTATCAATCGATTCGTCTGCTACATCTGAACTAATATTATAAAGAGGAAAGATTTGATTGTTTGTATGTTAGTTTGTTTGTGATGGATAAACTAAAAAAATACTGAACTGATTTAAAAAATCTTTTACCAGTAGGAAGCTACATCATCGAGCAACATAGGTAGTATTTTATTCTAAAATTTAAAGAGCCCCACTAAAATTTCCATTATGTAACCCAAGGTATCAATAATGACATGTTGGCATGGAAACGAAATAATAACAAGTCTCTCAAGTACGTGAGTAATAAATCAGTACATATATAGTCCTGTTGTACTGTGGTAATAATGCAGTTGTCTGTGGTCAAAAAACACCACGTTCATTGCTGCCAATTGTTTTTAATTATTTGAATTACTTAGAATACTACCTAGGTACTAGGTAGTTCATCTAAGTTAAATTATTAATTATTTTTAGAAGTTACGACGGGTGCAAAAATGCAAAAATGCCACGTTGTGAGAACTACCCGTGCGAAGCCGGGCGTGTCACTAGTCATGTATAGTGTCTTAGGCATTTTTTTTACTCGACTAGGGCGAAGCAAATTAAGAGTTATGTGTTCAAACTAAAAACTTGGTCTGATTTTGATCAATCGATTAGTGTTCATCGCAAGAGCGTCAAAGACAATTTTTTGTTTTTGAACGTTATATCTTGTTTGTTATGCAGTCTCGTGTTTGACTAATATATCAGCCAATCTGAAATGAAGTTTATATTTTTATTAGATGTGCCCGCGGCTTTGCCCGCGTGGTTTATGGGTTAAAACTACTGACCCTATGTGTTATTCCAGTGCCTAAAATACCAATATACCGAATTAGATCAAAATTATTTCAGCCGTCACTCACAAATAGTTTTAAAGATTGCTCTTCTTTTGCTTATCCGATGGAGTTAAAGGTACACTAGAATTTGAGTAGAAACCTATTCGCATATTCTGGTTCAGTAGCTCTTTTGAAGTACACCATTATTATTATTTTCTCTTTGTACAGGTTTTTTGTTATCCACTGCTTTACTAAATATACACATAGTTGTAGAATATTTAGCCTGCACATAAAAATGCAGTGCCGCCCAAAGACCGCAACACCCTTCGCGGTGCAGCATTGAGCTCTCACCCTGAGACACAGGTTTTTTAGTCTTCTAATGATGCCTATTAGTATTTTTAATATGGTACCTGGTCTAACCGACCTAACCCCAACTCGTAAGTACCTTTTTAATTTTCTTCTTCATTGTCACCACCACCATCTGTATCACTGGAGCAGTTGTGCCAGCGACCCAAGACCACACTCCGCTATATAAAGGAGTTGGGAGGCTTGCGTGGACTGGTAGGGGGTAATGCCCAATACACCCCAAGCGGGGCGTCAGCGCAGGCCTTACCGACCCCATCTCCAATAAGAATATGGTACCTTTTTTCCTGGAAACTGGTCGGACCAAAGCATCACGCTGCGTCACTTTATCTTTCGCTCTAACTCTAATTGATAATTATTATGGACAAAATTATTCTAAGAGAAATAAAAATAAACAATTAAAAACGTTAAAAGTAAAAAAAAAAACAAGCTAAAAAAAATTAAAAAAAAATGGAAAAACGAACCTTAAAAACTTAAAAGCGTTAAAATTGAATGAGCAAAATAGATATAAGAAAACCTAATAAGTAACAAAGGAACTTCGAATCGTCAGTATTTTTTTTTTGGTAAATGAGTTCATTAAAAAAACAAGAATTTTTAAATTAATAATACCTATTGATTTTTACTTGAAAAGTAATGTTTCCTGATAATAATAATGTTTTTAAAAAAATATGAATCAAAACTAAAAAAATATGTAACCACCGTGTGAACGCAAACACGTTACGCCAGTCAAACGGAACCACCGATTGCAAAAGCCGTTCCAATTTTATGTCCACCAGTTACATCTCTTAAAAAACCATCGTGATTGCAGTGGACACATACCGTTCCAACCGTTAAATAAAAGCGAAGTTCACAGTGTCTGGACAGTGGGGAAAGTCCAAGCAAAATTCTCATTGACACCGAGGCAAAGTCACGATGGAATAGGCTGGATAACGGTGTGCAGGATAAGCAAGCTAAAGTGGCAGTGGGCTGGTCACATTTCCCGAAGAACCCATAACCATTGGGGTAAATGATATCTCGAGTGGAGACCACGTGTAGGCAAACGTAGTGTAGGATGCCCTGTGGTCAGGCGGAGTGACGACCTGCGAATAGCGGCTGGCAGAAAATAGATGAGGAGAGCTGAAGACCGGGTTCAGTGGCGTGCATTAGGAGAAGTCTACGTCCAGCAGTGGACCGATATAGGCTGATGATGATGATGAGCGGTGTGCTACATAATCGATATGATTGTGTCTTAGATCACGTGAGATAACGGTCAAACGCAACTGAAAAATAATATAAAAAAAATTAAAAGAAATAATTTTACAAATAAACCCATTTGAGATTGAAAACTATCGCAAGTGACATCAAACCTATTTTTGTTTTTCTAGGAATCAAAAGTTCTTCATTAAGTTAAGTTAAAGCTGGTACATTTATCAGCCGAATTGGTTCAGAAATTCCGGAGATTGTAATTAATAATCAGCAGTCAGGTCAGTATAATGTGTCTTCCAAAGCACAAGACTCCACGACAAAAAAAAACATTAACCAGTAATAGTACATTACTGCCGCGGTCTGTAATGACTGCGTTGCTGGCAGCGATGATGATGGTCGAGAACTTAACTAAGCAAAGCTCGAGGCCATCATAGCGTGGCCAGCAGGGCAGTCATTGCGGACCAAGGCTTGTATAGTGCTTTACTCAAACAATGCGAGGAATTTAAATAAAACCAGCTTAGTATAATAAGATTTACTCAAACAATGCAACAACAACGAAAATAACAACGACAACGAAAACAACAACGACAACGACAAAGACAACAACAACGACCACAACAACAGAAAAAGAAACAGTAACAGAAACAGAAACAGAAACAGAAACAGAAACAGAAACAGAAACAGAAACAGAAACAGAAACAGAAACAGAAACAGAAACAGAAACAGAAACAGAAACAGAAACAGAAACAGAAACAGAAACAGAAACAGAAACAGAAACAGAAACAGAAACAGAAACAGAAACAGAAACAGAAACAGAAACAGAAACAGAAACAGAAACAGAAACAGAAACAGAAACAGAAACAGAAACAGAAACAGAAACAGAAACAGAAACAGAAACAGAAACAGAAACAGAAACAGAAACAGAAACAGAAACAGAAACAGAAACAGAAACAGAAACAGAAACAGAAACAGAAACAGAAACAGAAACAGAAACAGAAACAGAAACAGAAACAGAAACAGAAACAGAAACCGAAACCGAAACCGAAACCGAAACAGAAACAGAAACATAAACAGGAACATGAACATGAACATGAACATGAACATGAACATGAACATGAACATGAACATGAACATGAACATGAACATGAACATGAACATGAACATGAACATGAACATGAACATGAACATGAACATGAACATGAACATGAACATGAACATGAACATGAACATGAACATGAACATGAACATGAACATGAACATGAACATGAACATGAACATAAACATAAACATAAACATAAACATAAACATAAACATAAACATAAACATAAACATAAACATAAACATAAACATAAACATAAACATAAACATAAACATAAACATAAACATAAACATAAACATAAACATAAACATAAACATAAACATAAACATAAACATAAACATAAACATAAACATAAACATAAACATAAACATAAACATAAACATAAACATAAACATAAACAGAAACAGAAACAGAAACAGAAACAACAACAACAATCACGATCACATCAGCTTTCAAAAAGAAAAAAAAACATCAAAATCGGTACATTCGTCTGGGAGCTACAACGCCTCTCTTTTCGAGTTCGGTGGTTAACAAAACCACAGAATAAATAATAGGACTAAAAACACGACAATAATGGATTTTCAAAGGAAATTGCTGGCCGCAAAACACGACAGTAATGAAATTCCATACAGCTTTGCTGGCGCCTATTCAAGCAGCGCGGCAAGGTCGACTTTGCCTAAAGAAGGTTATCGAAATAATGACCACATTACAAGCTTGTTTGAGTGAAATATTTTAAAAGATCCAGTCCTCTCGTTGGTTGTGTGTTTGAAGAGTCCAATCCCTAAGCTTCGTGTAACTTCCGAAATCTAGAAACTATATTTTGCATCAGTTTTTGGCTAGCACGTCAACAAACATTTTCACTTCGATGCGACGACGGCAGTATGTTGCTTACAGCATCTCATTGCACTTGGGAAACCTTCGTTTTCTTCTATCTTTTAGTAAATTAAATACTAGCTGTACCCACGGCTTGGCACGCGTGGTCATTTCTCTAGGTTAAAAATACTCTGTGTGCCAAGGGCTAAAAATCCAACATTCGATCAAAATTCCTTCAGCCGTCAAAATGTTTGTTATCGATTTCTCGGCTTCTATTCATCGGATTGAGAAACCAAGTACACCAGTTACTAAATCAAACCCTAAGCTATCCAACAGTGAAAACTACATCGCAATCTGTCCAGTAGTTTTTACGTGATTCGCGAACAAACATACAGACAAACAGACAGACATCATTTAAAAAAATATTATTTTCATGTTGAGTAAATTTCATTTTCATGTTAAACTTCGGTAGAAATCCGTAGAAGAACGAAGGTTACTGACATAGCTCTCAGAGTTTGCAAGTTGAAGTGGCAATGGGCAGGCCATATAGTTCGCAGAACCGTCAACCGTTGGGGAATAAAGGTTCTCGAATGGTGACCACGAACAAGCAAGCGAAGTGTGGGGAGACCCCCCACACGATGGACCGACGACATTGTAGCCATTGTATGAAGTCGGTGGTTGGAGGCGGCACAAGATCGCTCAAAATAATGTACGACCAGTAATTGTATAGCCAATATTACACGGCCTGATATTACGTTTACATGGATTCGTAATATTTGGATGGCTAATACTGGCCATGTATTATTGCCGGTATCCAAATCGGTCCGGGTTGATAATATACGGCCAGTATTACGCAGCCAATAATACGTGTACAACTGGATGCGTAATATCCACCCGTGACAATTTTGTACGACGAATATTACACGGCCAATAATACGAAGCTAACCATAGACAAAGATAAAATTACTCCTTGATGCATCGTTTGTGAAGACGAGTGTCAAGAAGAAAAAAATCTGTCACAGAACCGAAATGACCAACCCCGACTCCACGTGGTCTTGTCTGCCCTAAACTAGAGTGTTTTTAAAAAGCCGGAGGTCCAGAGGGAGTGCGGCCCCCGTCCGCTGTAACAAAGTGCAGGTACCAAGGTGAGCTGGAGCAGCGGAGGCGAGCGTTGGTACCTGTGTTTAGTTACGCAAGGGCAGAGGGCCAGAACTTCCCGCAGCACCGGAGAAATCGCGATTCATAATCTGTGGTAAAAGGATACTGGAACGTGCAAACGAGGCTTTGACTATGACATTTCTATATTTTAGTCTGTGATGTTCACGTATTATTGGCTCTACATTATCGCCCGTACAAAAACAGTCTGACCCGTATTACACAGCTAATAATGTACAACCAATAATACATAATTTGGCTTCGTAATCCTGGCTGCATATTATCGCCTATACAAAATTTGCTCGGGGTCAATACACGGCCAATAATACGCGACCAAATAATGTACACCCTAATATAACCAGGCCAATCCACGTAATATTGGTCACGTATTATTGGCTGTACATTATTTGGTCGCATATCCCGTGTAATATATTGTCCGTGTAATATATTATCCGTGTAATATAGGGACTCTAAAACCAAGCGTAAGATTTTGTTCGATTGGTATTTCGGAAGCATGAATATTTAAAAAAAGAGCAGAAACGCCCAGCTTTGTGGGCCCAGACAGACGTAGGTCACTCTTGTATTGCGAAGACTGAATTGTACTAAACAGGAAGTACTTACTTTAAGTATCTCTACGGTCATTTTCTGTGGTTTTATGTTCGTACTATCAAATATAGCGGGTGTTTCGAATCACCGACATATGTTTGCCTCCATGAAACTTTATGCCTGTTAATAACGCCATATTTTACTTCTATTATATTTGACAGTAACTGTCAGCTATGGAGTTGAAAATAAGTAGTTTACGGTTAACATTTCGTCGCACTTTTACGGTAAAGCAGGTGGCTTTTGAGACCGGGAGCGATGTTTATACATTGTCATATATTGTTCGTATTTAATTGTTATTAGTTTGTATATTATTTTTATAATTCAAAAATCTATCACTACAAGTATCAATGGTAATTTAATTAATTGTTTCTTCCTTTATACGTTGCCCCTCTAATAGGAAAATTAATCAAAATTACTCTTGGTCGTTTCTTTGAAGGACAAGATTCTGAACATATCCGACAGAGAACCAAGGTAACCGACAAAGCTCTAAGGATAAGCAAGTTAAAGTGGCAGTGGGCTGGTCACATTTCCCGAAGAACCCATAACCGATGGGGTAGACGAGTTCTCGAGCGGAGACCACTTCAAGGCAAACTTAGCGTAGGAGGCGTCCTACGCTAAAACGCTGCCTTGAAGTGGTCAGGTCTGTGGCCAGGTGGATGGACGACCTGCGAAAATTGACAAGGAGAGCTGAAGATCGAGCTCAGATACGTGCATTAGGAGTGGCCTACGTCCAGCAGTGGAGAAGTATAGACTGATGAAGATGACTCTTTGTGGCAAAATAATTATATTTTTACGTACAGATTTCTAGTACTAACCTACAAGCGCAGGAAATGTATTTATTCTGAAACCATAAAACAGTCCTTTTCTACATCACCACAATCTAAATAATCTGATATTCACTAGCAAGAACGTTTATAACCGTTCTTGTTCACGAAATAAACTAATTTATTGCACGCCAACCTGCATCTAGAAAAGCTATTAAAATACAATAAAGCTTCTGTCATCGACTTTTTCTTTCCTAAAATTTATAATTCAACCACAAAAAATTATGTGACACCTTTAATGACATTTTTAATCTTATTTAATTGACCGCTTACCAATTTAAATAGAGCTTCTCTGCCCTCTCATCGCTTCAATTCGTTGGAAAATGAGGGTAGTGGAAATAAAATAGGGGCTCTTCGTAAAATGGTTGGTTCATCTAATTTGGAAGCATTAGTAATGCGAGAGCCCCATGTTTAGAGCCTTGGTGCCGGTAGTAAAAGTTTTATAATGTGAAATGGGACAGAAAATAGATTTTAGGACCGTTTTACTGCTTTGTATGTCGTTGACAGAGTATCTGTTAAAAATAAACATGTGTTTCCACTATAAGAAGTTTGATGAGAATGGATTTCATTAGGCTTTGAATATTTTCAAACCATAACAAATTATGTTATTATTAATACGCATTTCAGAAGCCCTCCTGACAAACTCTGACACCAGAGGCCAGCACTGTACCTCACAAGACAAACAAATAAACAATACACATATCAAGATAAGCACCTCAGCATTGTGTGAAAAGCTCTCAATTGTACATATCCCTTGGAAGGTCCGGCCCCAATAGCGCATTTGGATTTAGACATACCAGTTTCGAATCGGTAAATTGATACGTCGCGTCGGTCGAACTGATAGTTCCACGGCAATCGTACCCCGAGGGTATCTGTAGAAGCAGTGGCCAAGCTTCATTTGAGAGTAGCACACAGGTAATCACATATTATTTATTATATAAGTAGGTACAGAAAATAGCACTTATTAAGATTCAATGTTCGATGACTAGTATAAGTTTTACATTATGTATGTAACTTTATAACATAAAAAATATGTAAGTCACTAGATCGTGCACTAGGAAGCCTTGTGTCGCAGGAATCTAATAGTACTAGTGCACGGCCGAGATAGACGAAGAAATTCGTGCTCTAGCGCTCGCACATATGTGCGAGTGTGACGGCAATACTCATTTATTTTCGAGCGATAGAGATAAGTACTGGGGGGTCAATGTACGAATTTCTTCCTGTATCGCAACCGTGCTTTAGTAGGAAGCTTAGGTATAGGAATGATTATTTTAAGTTAACATGAAATTATTATATTATAGGATATGAGTAATTGAGTATGGTGATTATGGGCATGTTTTTTTTCTTTTAGAAAGGATATATGCTGTTGGTCTATAACTGACCTCTACAGCGTCACCGGACGCGGTATTCTGTAATGTCTGAAGTTTCTCTAGGGAAATGTGGGAGGCGTGAGCAAATACGACGGACAAGTATGTCATTGTCGGTCGAACGCAGGTTCTGTAAAGTGGCAACTTATTTCTAAAGGACATTTTACTGTGCGTAGTAGTAACGCGAGGCGGAATTGGTAGAAAACCGCCTTTTTGTGGACGGTGCTGATATATTTATCGAACGTGAGTCGATAGTCAAGGGTGACTTTTCCCACTTTTTCCATTAATAGTGATGTTGTCGATTATCGAAAATAGCGTTTAGGCCCGCGAGTGAAACTCTTTGCTACGCTCTTTTCGGGATTAACCGTTATTCGCCACTAACGGGACCATCTATCGAGCATCCATCCGGAGCATCCATCGGCTGGTTTCCATCCGGTGGAATAAATCTCGGTGTCATCCGCAAAGAGTGCGGGTGAAGTCGCTTGTGTAAAGCGTGAAGAGGAGTGAGGACAACACAGAGCCCTGACGGACTCCGGCTCTGATGAGATAGGGGGTGGATCGGTCGCCCTCTACACGATAGCGGAAGCTCCGGCTGGTGAGGTAGTCTTGTACTATAAGAACAAGACGATCTGGCAACCCGAGCTGGTACAGCTTCTTCTTATTCTTCTTATTGGAAGTGGGGGCGGTAAGGCCTGCACTGAGGTCCCGCTTGGAGTGTTTTGTGCATTTCACCCTGCCAGCCTCTACCCAAGCCATCTCAACTCCTTAAAATAGCGGAGTATGGCTTTGGGTCGCTGGCACAACTACTCCAGTGACGATGGTGATAGTGGCAATGAAAGTGAAGATGATGAAGATGGTTCTCCTCCATGCAGCCACGACACAGAGGACTATCCGTGGCTCCAATCTTGTGCATATAATAATTTAAGTTGCAGTGACCTGTAACAAGCCCCACTAAAAAAAGGCGAAGATCCTGACGTTGCAACTTTAGTAAACTGTTTGTAATATTTCTGCTAAGGGTCGGGAACGCGGCCTTGGCATGTTTGCAGTCCGTTTTCCGATCCCACAGTTTTTGTTGCTCACTCTCAGCGTGATGGCGCAGTATATCTCGTACTTCCATCACCGATGGTTTGCATAGACGCACAGCGTCGTCGCTTGCCTGTTTCTTGGTTCTTTCCTTGGCGAGGGTGTCTGCCTTTACAAGACATATGTTCTTTTGTTCATGTAACTATTGTTCTGTATTTCTCCGCCAGTTTCTGTACAGTCTCATGACACTCTGTTATTACCCTTGATCTTGTTGTAGGTCTTCTCAGTGCATAAATGATGGCCGCGCTGTCAGTGGTAAACATGAGGACTTTTTCTTCTCGCTTCCCCTCAGAAAGAAGAGCAGGGAGTGAGTTTAGTGATAATATTGCTCTTGCAGCTAGCAAGAGGCCCACGCCTTCTGCCTGAAGCACTGTCGTAGTCTTGCTCAGAGCTTTTAATTCGGAAAGCTCAGTTTCCGGCGAATAAAAACCGCAACCTACTCCCGTTTCATTTTTTGCACCGTTCGTGTAGATGTTACAACAATTTGAGAGACCATCCATGTCAACTTCCATCGTAGTCAGCTCATACCTCTTGCTAATCAAGGTGTGTGCTGGCTATTCTGTCTCAACCGGTCTTTGCCTCTGGGATGATTCTTGTTGCTCTATTTAAGATTCCGCAGTGGTTTGTAGTGCTGATGCCATTGCTTCCTGCTGTATGTGCAGGTGCAAAGGAGTCAGACCCAGGACCATGTCCAAAGAAGCTGAAGGTGTCGATTTCAAATACCCGCTAATGAAAGAGCACGCAAGTCTGTGAATTTGCTGTAGTTTGGTGATTGTTGTCACCAGGTTTGTTCGCTTCCACCACACTACACACCCGTAAGTAAGAACCGACCGCCCTATTACGGTGTATAGCCAGCGGCATAGTTTTGGTTTCAGGCCCCAGTCCTTTCCGACTGCTCTGGTACTTTGCCACAAAATATTTGTTGCTTTTGTGGTAACGTGCTCAAGAGCTGGTACAGCTTGTATATCAGCCCGGCGTCCCAGACCTTGTCAAAAGCCTTCCCCACGTCTAGGAAGATGGCTATCGTGGTTTGAGATTTTGGTTTCCTATTGAAACCCTTAAGGATGTGCTCCGTGGTGCAGTGCACTTGCTGAGGGCAAGAGTGTCTTGCTCTAAAGCCGAACTGCTCATCGGGGATGAGTTTTTGGATTTTGCGACGGACCAGAATCGTGTCAGAAGGAAGTCATTCAGAAGGATATGAGTAAGTAATTGTTACTTATTGTTTGATGAGCGTGGTATACACCATATAAGTGTATGTATGAGAGAGAGGGTGTGTGTGTGTGAAGAGATAATGTACATGAGCATGTCTGTACAAATGTGTACTTACATGTTCAAGCGCAATGCCACAGATAAACATTTGCAATTGCAATCCTTGTGGTATCAGGGTGTTTGCGAAACTATGTTCCTACAAACATAATATGAAGAAGAACCTTATTGAAAAAAAAAATTGAGGAAGTTTTTGTTACCGTTGGCTAAATTCCGGAAACTCTTTTCAAAAAAAAGCTTTCATTCTCAGGAGCTATTTAAGTTCCTCCACCACAATATTATGGCAACACCGGACCGGATACGTCCACCCACTAGATGGACCAACAATCTGGCTGGATGAAACGGTCGTTTGCAAATGGAATGTCCTGTATTCAACGATGTAGGTCTATAGTCTACTGATTATGAGTTCCTCAAAGTTAAAATATTTATTGTAAATAGCAAAAACAATAGCATTTTTACAGTCAACATTAGCATCTCAAGAACAAGGAGACATTCATAAATTACTATCAATAGATCAAATCAATAAAATTAGGTAAACTTAGTATGCTTTGAGCTTGAAAAGAAAATTTCCCGTTCATGTGCAGACTCAAAGTTAAATCTCACACCGGAAAAGGAAATACCCTTCAGACTCTACCGGTGCTTCAGAAATACGCTCTTGAGATAATAGAGCACCAAGAAACTCTACGGGCATGTCACTTTCTCCATTTTTGACAATTATTTATATATATTTTATATATCATAAATTATTATGATACACATGTAAATGACAAATACACAAGATAAAAGTGCCAACGAGATGTCCAATGAGGAGAAATCATCAAAGTAATAAAAATAATAAAAAGACAAGTGACTAATAGAGACTAGGCTGGACCAATCCACACAAGCAGCGCCCGTTCACGAGCATGACTTGTGCACCAGCCATCACTATTCAAGTTCCAAAACTATTTGTTAAAGTCTATCAGTTCGTAAGCTAGGGTACTGTGTTCGTTCCTACGTGTCAGAGGTGTGGTCTACGTGACCGATAATTTCAGATCATGGGTCTGTTTGACAGCTGCCGCCTGCAGCTGTGATTCTGTGGCATTACCTCGCCAAGTCTCTATTTGGTCGATCCACTCTGCAGTTTCAAGGATTGATATGCTGTGGATTCGCTGAACTACATGAATATCTCTTAAATTGTATGGATATGTTTAGATTATTGTTTTTGTGTGTGCAGCAATGACTGTTAATAACTTAACATTTTAAGAATGATCGAATTGGTGTTCGTGATCATAATGATGTTACCAATTTAGCCAAAGTCTGACTAATTATTTGTTAGATGGGCCCGCAGCTTTGTCCGCGTGAACATTTTTCCGGAGTAAAAAATTTGAAAATACACTGGATCATGCCCTTCCTCACACTGATCTCTACTGCGGAGTAATATGCATTTGTCTATGCCTTCCTCAGAATGCTCACGACTTCCTTGTCAAATTTAATCAAGATCGGTTCAGCCGTTAAGTACTAAAAACTTAACAAACAGACAGACAGAGTTACTTTCGCATTTATAATTAGTGTGATTATTTAAAACACCACTACATTGCTTTGAGTTTTTTCGAAATAAATAAACCCTAATTTATATAAAAAATATATGTATTGATTATTATGCGACCAGCCGGTTTTAAATTAATCATCACTATCCAAATGGGTTCAGTAATCACGAAGACATAAAATATTCAATAAAAAAAAACGCGTTTGGCCAGTACGGGCCAACGCGTGTCCACGAGTTAAGCAAACAAAAAAGACAAATTGAGAACTTCTTCCTTTTTGTTGTTAAAATTAATTGGTTAAAATTAGATTGTTGGGTTTGATACTCGTAATCTGCTATTCAAAAGCTTCCTTTTTTTCCTTTTTTTACTATATTTTTTATTATGTAAATAGATGGAAAAATATCCCTTTTCTCATTATATTACCAATTTTATAGACCATGACATCTTCAAAATATCAATATATCTCCAGCCAAATTAAAAAACAAGACTCCTTAAATTGTTTACGAATAAAAATTACAAAAGGACTACTAATTTTTATATATTTAACCGTTTAATACTGAGACAATCTTACTTACAGTTTTTTATTCGCTATTAAATCTTCTCGTGTCAATTCCATATCTGCTTGTTAAAGTTTTTAATTAAATCGAGAAATGGCAACAACGAAAAAACAACAAGAATTGAAACGAAACAGTCAGGAATTATTAACGGTGTGTCAATTTACTGAAAATTTTAGAGTGGCCCGCGCCTGCGTGGGTTTAATCACGATCGGTTCGTGTTCGGAAATTGTCGGGTGTTGTCGGCTGTAGTTCGGTTATGTTCTGCGAAAATCGGTACCGCTCGTGACGTGTTCGTGTCATTACGTCGTGTGTTCGGCCGTTTTCGTGATCAGACTTTACGGTGCTAAGAGGAGGTTGGTGCAATAACGATTATACAAAATAATTTACTATTGATCAAGATATTTTGTGTTCTTTACGTGAAAACATTTATGAGTTATACTTTAAAACCTTCTTGATTCAACCTACGCTTAAATGAAAACCGCTATAAAATCGGTTAAGTGTTTTCTGCACAGTTTGGGCACATATCTCAGAAAACACAGGTTACTTTCTTTTAAAAGCTGTGATTTAACTTGCTATGGTTGTATGTATGTTTGTAAAGGTCAAATCTTGCAAGGTGAATTAGATCCACTTCCTCTCATCTTATGAAATTTAATTTATTCGTGTTCGTTCAGTTCCGATGACACTGCATTTCTATGGTAAGCATGACCTGACTCGATCGACATCCAGGATTAGCTGCAGATAAAGGAACTCTTCAACGGTCAACTGAAACGAAATTTTGTGTACGCATTTTATTATGATAGTTCTAAGTTTCACTATGACATTGTTAGTACATAAATCTTTATTTAAATGTTTTTAATTTTACCTATTTATTATTACAATGATGGTATTAGCAATAGACACGAATATCGTCGTATCGTACCCAAAGAGTTTACAAATAGGTACTTCGTAAAGTCGTACCGTTGTATCTAGGGTTGCCAGTCTTCCAGTCTTCTACAAGATACATTTCCGGTGAGTGCCATGAAATCACACTACTTGATTTCTTCATCTCCTTATTGTCACCATCGGACACTATCTGTATGAATGAAGGTTTGACATTCCTCCAATAGGAAATAAAATATTGTCATTTCTTATTAGAACAGCGAAGGATGTTTTAGTTTTTTCCATTAGCACGCTTGCCAGCTTGGTGATTGCAGTATTAGGTGATAACATACAGGTGCATGCTTCTGCCCTGGTCCTAAATCCTCTTAGCTGGTTCTCACAGCACCCGTGGGACGAGATGGGGTGGTCTTATTACTATACCGAGCACCACACGGCACTTATTCCGGGGTTTTCTACAACACGCAATCTTTTGCCTTTTACTGTGTTAATCCTCGATTAAAAAAACTGTGGTCCGAATAGCTGTCCTACATGGACATGTTTGTTAAAAAACAGTACCTAAACGAAGCCCAATGCTGGACAATGCATCATTGCTGTGAAACCTTTTTTTATTGTAAACAGATAACTTAATTTAAGAACAGAATGCGGCCCTACAATGAACGTTTGCTAATGTGTAAATATTGCTAGTTTCGGTGGCCAGCGTGCGTGTAATGGCAGCCTAGGCGAGATGGGACGGCCCGCAAGAGGTTGAGGTGAATGGAAGAGGCTCCAACTATAGAACAGAAAAAACGTGCACGAATAAAAAAAAAACGCCCACTTCACCCACCCCCCATTATAGCTTATAAGCATATCTATCAAATCAGCTTTTAAACAGAAAAAACCGCTTTAAAATAGGTCCATTTGTTTGGAAGCTGCGCTACTCACTCCATATTATAGCTAAAAACTATCTCGATCTTCAAACAGAAAAAAAACACATAAAAATCGGTACATTATTTAGGAGCTACGCTGATACACACAGACATACGGATACATTACCCTAAACTTATAACACCCTTCTCATTTCTTTTTATTCTTCTTTTTCGGGGGTCAAAACACGCGTTTTTTAATTATTGGAGAACGGGTGTTTGCTCTTGCAAGCTGAAGTGGGAACAGACTGATTAAACTTTTCAAGAACCAAATAGCCGTTGGGGACCACATTTAGGCAAATGTTGTGTAGGACGCCCGGTGGCCAGATGGAGTGACGACCTCAAAAAGCGTCTGGAAAAAAATGGATGCACAGAACTGAAGATTGAGCTCAATGGCTTGCATTAGGGGAGGCTTAAGTCCAGCAGTGGACAAGTATAGGCTGATGAAGATGCATTGGACTTGGAATTTTTATGTGTGTTTGTTTGTGCATATTGTCACCATCGAGCCTCGATAGTTGCACCTTATCTCCTTAACGGGTCGTCCATTTTGATTTATTTTATGTATGATTAAGTTATTTTTGCGATGGTCATCAGCATGAAACAAATTAACATCACAGAGTATACATATGTGTGATTAAGGACTATAAATGTACGTGGTATATTATAATTTGTTGACTCTTCCAGTCACACACGTGTGTGACGGTAGAGTAAGCGCAACGACGCGTGATAGAGTCATTTCCTGATTTTGATGTCGCAATGCAATGTCGAGTTCAGTATGTAGAGCACATTTATTTGTATAGTAGAGACTTACCAATTACCAACCTCACTAATCCTAGTACAGTGTGTGTTGATGACCAATGATCTAATAATAACACTGAAACGTGGTCACTAATTATTGGCGTGATTCATAAGCTCAAAGCCATTACACGGGCATAATTCCCAGTAATAATATGAAACCGACGTACTACTTTCAAATCGAAGTAGTTACGACATGTGTTTGTCAAATTGATGTCGCAAATTGTCGGCCAAAGCTTTGTAGCTGTTATTGCACTACCTGATAAGCACCATGGGTAAGATTGATCAAAAACAACTCGTGAGTTTGAACAATATACCAAATGTACTCAAAACCACACAGCAAAACGGATACCAGATTTCCGCCGTCCCATTAATATCTACCATCTAATTACCGTTCCGGACGAACAAACTGACAAACAAAGGGCCTTTAATATAATTTCCGTCAAACAGAGTGAAACCCGAGCCCTAAAATTAAATGTTTTAATTAAGTGAACACCATTGGTAGGTACCTCATTCACATAATTTCGACCATTAACCGACCGAAAGTCGTAAAGATTATATCTTTTGTGACATTATCTTAATGTATTTATGGTGTACGTAACAGTCTATTTTCTATGACAAAGATGTCATGGGTCATAAAGTGAGAATGACCGGGCCCAGAATGACCCTTATTTCTGTCCTGTGTAATTTATAAAACATCAGCTTGATAGTTATTTTAATGTTGAGCATACTATAAGCCCAATCAATGTATCAGCACATTCGTTTTCTGATCAAGGATCAATGCACCAACACATTCCTTTTCTGATCAAGGATCAATGAATCAGTACATTCGTTTTCTGATCAAGGACCAATGTATCAACACATTCCTTTTCTGATCAAGGATCAATGTATCAGCACATTCGTTTTCTGATCAAGGATCAATGTATCAGCTCATTTGTTTTCTGATCAAGGATCAATGTATCAACACATTCCTTTTCTGATCAAGGATCAATGTATCAGCATATTCGTTTCCTGATGAAGCTTGTCTGGAAGAGAAATCTGAAAGCAATAAGAATTCTCAATGAGCCCACCCTAGATTTACTTTATGATTTGTTATTTTTACCCGACTGCGGAGGGTTTTGTGTTTAGGTTATATATGTATCATTGGATTCATTTTAATCACGAAAGTGCTATAGGATATATCAAATGTCAAGAAAACTAATATGGCGGTTTGCAGCTGCCATATTGTATTTCCGACAAAACAAAAAAGATATTAAAACCTTTCGAGTGAAGTATTAAAATGAAGCTCTTTATAAGACCATTCCAAAAATATGCCAGGCAAAAAAAAATTCAAATAAAAATAAACTATTATATAAAAAATTAGCGACCCGCCCCGGCTTCGCACGGGTAGATATATAGAAAGATAACATTAGTAGGTACTTTATTTGGACAAATAGAACAACAACAATTTCTCACACAAAATGTTTATATTAACGTAGCATTTCGTCTGTAGTATTATTCTGTTTAACGCAAGGAGGTTGAATTACGGTTACTATTTCGTGTATTATAAGCATAGATCATTTCGTACGTCAATAATTATTAGATGTTCTGTGATTTCGTTTCTATGGCAACGTTCCATATACAAAGACCCGTATCTGCTTAGTTTATGATCTTACGTAGTATTATAAATACTCTTTACTACTCTTTGGTTTGTGATACAAAGTAAACGAGTTTTTTACAAAATTTAATACCTCGGGTTTAATTATTGCAATTTTCGAAGGGAACTCTAATTTTTTGAAAAATAAAATCCTGCTAGTGTTACTCGCTGATAATTTAGCTTTATTTAGGTGAAAGAATTTTTAAAATCGGGTCTGTATTTTTTGAGTTTATCCATTACAAACAAACAATCAAATCTTTCCCCTTTATAATATTAGTGTAGAAAACGACTGCGAATTAAATTAAAAAGAGGTAAACAGACAGTCGGAGCCATCAATTATTTCGTTTCTCATTTGACGGTATCAGTTAGAACTCATGCCTCCGACTGCATCTAATATTTTAAATCGATATGCACATCTCTAACATTCCTAGTTCATTTAACATGCTATAATAATATTATTTATGACTAACTTTGATAAAGTAATAAATAATTTTGAGACACTTAATTATAGCGAAATACTGACTCATAAGATTAATTAACTTAAATGCTTCGTTAGATTCAAAAGAATTATGTTAGGTCAGTGCGGTTAGGCGACCTGGCTTCATAAGACGAATGCATCTCTTCTCATTCATATTTTTGATTTATATTGTTGCCTCCATAATTTTGAAAAAGAAGGTTATTTGTAAAATATTGGATAACTCTCAGGGTTAAAAGCTTACCAATTTTTTGAACATAAGACATTTATTCGCTTCATAGTAACTATAAAAATATATTTTGTGTTGCTATTTGTAATAACGGCAATACCGTGCTCTAGGCCACTAAGCAACATATTGGTAAGTACCAATGACGAGTAAGTATCTACTGAATGTTCGACTAGTTAGCAAAATCCATTGAGACTATACAGGAAGTTTTTTTAAGATGGGACAGTAAGGGCAGGTACCTTAACCGTTGTAGCTACAGGAAAATGTGGTTAAGAAATTGTCCATATTTTTTTTTAATATTTTGTCTAGCATACACAGATTTTGGAGAAAAAAAATACAGTCAGTTAGAAAATTGCAATTTTACACAAAAGCGTTTTTTTTTTTTTTTTGTTGCCAATCAAAATCAAATCAATCCTGTTTCTTATAAGAAAGATAGAAAATGCATTTATTCAACATACATAAAAATAAAAGATACAAATAATTAGAATAATTAAGTAGGTACAATAGAAAAGGAAAACAAGAAAAAGGTTAAAAGTAGATAGTTAAGGATAAAAGTCTCTACAGGACCAACAGAGGAATCAGGAATCGTGAAAAACTTTTTCCATACATTTTGTACGATATTACCTTAACTGTTATAGCTACAGGAAAACATTAGTCGACTCTACTTGAGACTACTTTTAGTGATATTTTGACCTGCACTCACAGATTTTGGAAAAAATATTCATCGAGAAAATGGGCAATTTACCCAATAAATATTTTTTTGCAAGTCGATCATGTTTCTAATAAGGATTAAAAGTCTCTACGTGACCAACTGCGGTTAGAGTACCAGAAAAGGCAGAAATTGCTAAAAACTTTTTCCATACATTTTGTAGAAAATGTATACGGACGAATAAAATAAAATTCAAACATCGTTCGAATACAAACTGTTCACAGTTCACTAAGAAAAAGATACTCGCGGCTAGAAAAAAAAGTAGAGAAACAAAGTATTTTTTTCCTAGTATTCTAACCTCAGTTGGTCCTGTAGATACTTTTGATCCTTACAAAAAACAAGATCGACTATGCTAGTTGATCTTAATGCTTAAAAATAGATTTTGAGTAAATTGCCCATTTTCTTGATGACCATTGTTTTGAATAAATTACCTATTTTTTTTCCAAAACCTGTGAATGCAACATATCTACAAAAGTTAAGGACAATATCCATAGAACGTATTCCTGTAGCTAAAACGGTTGTGGTAATGAATTAATTACGTATTATGGAACAGTATTTCACGAATTCCGTCATTTTTAGTACTCAAACCTTAATCTGTCCAGTAGACAATTTTGATCCTTATAAGAAACAGGAAAAAATATTTTTGTGTAAAATGACCATATTGCTTACTGTTATATTTTCCAAAATCTGTGTTTTTTTTTCAATACTTATGGAAAATCTCCTAAAAACGTTTCCCTGTAGCTCCAACGGTTAAAGTAGCTGCCCATACTACCCCATCTGTAAAAACCTGTAGGAATGTAGCAATAGGTGAAATGTTTTTTTCAATAATTATGGAAAATCTCCTAATAATTTTTCCCTGTAGCTACAACGGTTAAAATAGCTGCCCATACTACCCCATCTGTAAAAACCTGTAGGAATGTAGCAATAGGTGAAATGATTTTTTCAATAATTATGGAAAATCTCCTAAAACCGTTTCCCTGTAGCTACAACGGTTAAAGTAGCTGCCCATACTACCCCATCTGTAAAAACCTGTAGGAATGTAGCAATAGGTGAAATGTTTTTTTCAATAATTATGGAAAATCTCCTAAAAACGTTTCCCTGTAGCTACAACGTTTAAAATAGCTGCCCATACTACCCCATCTGTAAAAACCTGTAGGAATGTAGCAATAGGTGAAATTATTTTTTCTATAAAAAAAACTTCGGACTATGTTAAGTGGAGTATCATTGAATAGGTTTCTCTTATATTTTTTTTATTTCAAATGACCATTATCTATGACGATTTAAAGTTCAAAGTCGGGATTTTTCATTTTGCCTATATTTTCCTGTTTCATACTTTACCACCTAGTTCAGGATATAGACATAAAATATGTATATATAAAAAAAAACGTTTTTTTCTATGTATGTCTCATATTTTTTTGTCTATTGTTTTACGTTCTTAAGTATTTTTCCTTTTCTTCTTTTTTTAATTTTAATTGCAAGATTCCAGGACAAAATACATAGATACTTAGATACATACATACATACATACATACATACATACAAATGAAGTTAAATAAAAGCTTTGAAATTGCATCAGTGGTTAAAAACAAAATTAGCATCTTTTATGAATCTTATTTCAATGTCCTCGTTAATGGAAGAACTCCAGAGGCATGGCACAGAAGCTTGATCGTGTTGTTCTTCAGAAAAGGCGATAAAAGTCTTCTGAAGAATTACAGACCCATTTCACTTCTGAGCCATGTCTACAAGCTGTTTTCAAGAGTTGTCTCGAATCGTTTAGCGCCGAGACTAGATGAGTTTCAGCCACCGGAACAGGGCGGGTTTCGTGGAGGATATGGCACCATAGACCACATCCACACAGTGAGGCAGATTATGCAGAAGTCAGAGGAGTATAATCGGCCCCTGTGTTTGGCGTTTGTGGACTATGAGAAAGCTTTTGACTCAATCGAAGCCTGGGCTGTTCTAGAATCTCTGCAACGATGCCATAAGAAAATAGAAATAAAATCCAAGATACATATATGGCGATATATCCAAGTCCTGAGATGCTTGTATGATGCGGCTACTATGACTGTCCAAACCAGGACAAACAGACTAAAAATATCAACCTGCGTCGAGGAGTGAGACAAGGGGATGTGATATCCCTGAAATTGTTCACCAATGCATTGGAAGACATGTTTAAGACATTGGACTGGGAAGAGCAGGGCATCAACATAAATGGCGAGTACATCGCACACTTGAGATTTGCATATGAACGATGTCATAATGTCAGAATAGTTGCAGGATTTGAAGTGGATGCTTGATAGCCTAGCTGAAGCTTCCAAGAAAATCGGTCTCGGAATGAACTTGGTTAAGACCAAGATAAAGCTGAACGAGCACGTTCCTCCGTTACCGATTACAGTTAACGGCACTGCTCTCGAGATTGTTCAACACTACGTTTACTTAGGGCAAATCTTACAACTGGGCCGGAACAATTTCGAGAAATAAGCCAATAGAAGAATTCAGCTGGGCTGGGCAGCATTCAGGAAGCTGCGTCAGGTAAAAAAAAAAAACAAATTAGCATCTTTTACGAAATCATCGGTAATGACTTACGGAGCTGAGACGTGGACACTTACAGTACGGCTGGTGCATAAACTTGAAGTCACTCAGCGGGCTATGGAGAGATCTATGCTTGGAGTTTCTCTAAGGTGTCGAATTTGAAAAGAGGTGATCCGGCAGAAAACCAAGGTTACCGACATAGCTCTGAAAGTTAGCCAGCTGAAGTGGCAGTGAGCTGGCCATATTAGCCGCAGAACCGATAACCGTTGAGGTAAACATGTTCTCGAGTGGAGACCGCAAATTGGCAAACGTAGTGTAGGACGCCCACCGGCTAGATGGAGCTACGATCTGCGCAAGGTTGCTGGCAGAAACAGGATGCGAAGAGCCGAAGATTGGGCCAAATGGCGTGCCTTGAGAGAGGCCTATGTCCAGCAGTGGACGAACACAGGCTGATGATGATGATGATGATGAATCTTATTTAAACTAGATTTAATTTTCCTTTCTTTTTTTGTTACGGACTAGGCAATCGTTTGACCACAATCTCACCTGATGGAAAGCGATGATGTGTTCCTATTCACTCTTGACTTGAACACACCGGGGTTATAATTTACCGGAAACACTGACAAGGGCAGGGCATTCCACTCCTTTGCAGTTCTTATAATAAATGAAGAAGCGTAACGCTTCGGTCTTGTGCGAGGTATTTCAACCATAAAAGGATGTCGCTTTGCCGATCGTCTAGTCGAACGGTAATGGAAAGGTGATGGGGGAATCAGATTGTGCAGTTCTTGTGCACACTCTTCATAGAGCAATCTGTAGAATACCGACAGGCCATTACAAGCCAACCTCACCTGCACGCGATCATCCTGCTGGATAACGAACGAGGCTCTGGCGACCGACAGATGGACGAATCATCACAAAACAAGCGTAGCCAAATGACACATGCCGGTGACGGGCAGCTGCGTCACCAGTGTGAAAAGCTACGCCCTATGATCTCCAACCAGCATGTTCAGCCTGGCGATTATGGGCAAAATCTGAACGGCACAACTAAAAACTAAGACCGAGATAAGTGGCGTGCATTAGTAGAGGTTACGTCTAGCAGTGGACATGTATAGGCTGATGATGGGACCTTCCAGTCATTGCGGAACATAACTTACGTCGTGGCGCCCTAATGATATCATTTTCAGACCTACCGTATGGTATGTAGCTGTCGGATAAGAGCCGTAATTGACAGATAAAGGCTGCAATTATGTAAAACGTAGTTAACGCACGCTATCGGCCCTAGAGTGGCCGGTGGAATAACTGTATGCGTTACCCTCCAGAAAACAGATAAGATGTTTCGTATTGCGTATGTGCGGTGTGGTCACTGTGAGAGCGTTTAGAGGTTTTATGTTTACGATTGGTGCTATCTTCCCATTTTACCGACTTCAAAAGGATTTATTCCTCAGAGATACACTTTCTCCGTAAAAACACTTTTAGAAAAGTTGCGCTTCTGTTCTTTAAAGATCCATTTTCGGCTAGTACTCTAAAATAAGAAAGTTTTTTCAATCTTTATTTCGTTTTTTATTATAATTTCCGTGAGATACACTTTCCAATGTGAACCAAAAACGGATATATGAGAGGCGATCTAGACACTGCTCCATATCGATTTTGTATTTTTTGACATCTTCTACAATTTTATTGATGCGTAAATCAATTGATCGATCGATGTTACGTTGTGTTAAATGTCCCGAATATATTTATATATTATATATATTTATATATATTTTTATTGTTTTCTTGTATGTGCATTAAATTTATTTATCTTCTACAAAAAAGTATCTCTACGAGGAAAGTGGGGAAAATTCTATTTTATGCACAGCAGTATTGAAAGGTACACCTAAGAGGACAAACTGGTAGGGGATTTAAAAAGTTTATCTGACAGGAATAAAAGCGTAGTTTTATTAAAAGCGTCTTTACGGGGAAAGTGTATCTCTGGGGAATACATCTTCAAAAGATGTAGGTTCTGAAGTTAATGTGTATGTATGTAATGTAGTCTAAATGCGTAATTTTAATTTAATATGTTAGTGTATTTGACTATCTGAACAAATATAGCATATTTCGCGAATGTATGTATCTATTTAAAATACAACACAAGCACACGATTGAGCGCACACTCGCTCGCTCTTATACATGCACGCACGCCCACGAACACGCCCTCGAAAGGAAGTATCTGATTGAATTTTGTGGTTGATGTCAGTTTCCTTACGATGTTTTCTTTCACCGTTTGAGCGTTGGCAAATGCACACAAAAACTACAAAAAAAAACTCAAAAAAAATGTCTAAATAAGTCATTGATGCCGAATCTCTACTATTTAACCACTACTGCTTGCGCTCATGACTTTTCATAAGCTGTGATGATAAAGACACTAACGTAACGATATATGAATATAGGCATTTCCTGGCATTATTTCATCCCTTTCTGCTAGCCGCTACCCGCTACAACCGCAGCCGTACCAAAATCAAGATCAAATAAACGTACAGAAGCGACGATAGCATCACACCCACCTATAAGTACGCAATCACGGTGCCTACAGTCTGCCGTCATTACAGTATCGCGTACGTGTCCAATTATATCTTGTTTTATGGTAGGCACTATTGTGGGCTTTGTTAGCTGGGAGTAAACCATCTGTGCCCTTATTCTGTGCTTCCTTATGTTGACATAACGGTGTTTTTAACTGGGCTTAGTATCCATTATAAAGTTTGTATTGATCTGGAGGTCTACCATAGGACTCCAAGAACGATATTCAGAGTGAGTTTTTAAACAGGGATCTCTGTGGCAACTATGATCCCTTAAGAGAGATTCAAACGAGCAATTTATCACGAGTAACATAGACTATAGTTATTATTTTTAATTGAATATGGCAGTATATTGAAGCAAATCCATCATTAGGGTTTCAAACTTATAAAAACTGCATTTAGTTATTTTTGAAATATCTATTTATTTCTGCCTAAAACTGAATGTGATCTTGGGGGTTTTGGCAGAGCAGTAGCGTTTTTAAATTTATTAAATTATTTATTATTATTATTATATTTTTATATATTTTTGGTTCAAGGCCTTCAATTTGATACCCATATTGTAAAATACGAAGTATATTTTTCGCATTTGTTTATGGAGCCATTTGCCGCAAAACTTTTTTTTTTAAAATAAATACACTTTGTTACTCGGACGGATGTAAGGATTCTAACAATACCCTATACGTCTAAATCTGTTCAGGCATTTAAAAGTTGTGGTGGAATAAAGAAACTCACATACATACATACAAACAAACTAACATAAATGAGTCCTTAAAACATTACGCTCCTTTTTTTGAGCAGTCGTGTCAGAATGTTGTGGCATTTAAATAATTATAGGCAGACGTAGTGTTCTTTTTATCTGTGGAATCCTATACAAAGTCAGACTCAGTGACCTGGACATGCGACTACAGGTTCGAGTCTCAGCAGTAGAAGGAAACAAAACGGTAACAAAACAGCCGGATGTGCCGTGGGCGGTCGAATACGCGCATTGTCATTCAAAAGTAAGGGCTTTTGGGGTGACCAGCATTTTGGGAGGAATTGATATTTAAAAAGCAGTTAATTGAAGTTATTTACACGCACTGGAAGCCCTCGGGAGCTACTTATGACGCAAATGCTCTAATTCCAAACACTTAGGCTCAGTTTTGCGCCTTCCATCTACGGAATCGCCATACTAACCATCCTCTATGCGTCTCCGACGGACTATAAATATTGAACCCATCCATAAACAACTTTACACAAAAAAGTTGATAGCTTCAATATTTACTGAAAAAATTGACTGTGAGCCTGTAACATAATTACAGTCACTGAGTTTGTATTCAGTGCAGTTCAATTGTTGCTAACTAGCTCGCCACACTTTTGTTAATTCTTCCTATATATATGTTTACAGAAGCCAAGTCAAATTGTAAGACTACTTAGGTATCTGAAAATTTTAGTAAGAAGATTAATTTGTTTTTGATACCTTTCGTCTCATATCATTTCATACAAAATAGTTATATGAAAAAAAATGCTGCTGACGCTGGCCATTAATGCAATAAATTATAAAATATGTCATTCGCACAGCGAATAAAAAACCTGTTGACATTTCACACATTGAAATCCATCACGACGTTTAGTTAGACTGTAGCGAACAACTGAGTGACAA
Source organism: Alsophila aescularia (assembly GCA_946251855.1). Classification (NCBI taxonomy): domain Eukaryota; kingdom Metazoa; phylum Arthropoda; class Insecta; order Lepidoptera; family Geometridae; genus Alsophila; species Alsophila aescularia. The sequence continues at coordinate 55,915,036 of OX276374.1, read as the reverse complement.
AGAAACTTTCATAAATAATGCCAAAACAATATTAGCACCTTTGTTCTAGACGGGTAAAATTATATACATTTCATTTACATAAACAATTGGTAATCTTATCATAGTGGTATCACATGTCACATCTGTTTTACTTACTCTATGAATTGCACCTACAAATAGAGGCCACGAGGAGACTAGTCGACACGAATACAAAGTTGAAAAAAATTACAAAAATGTGACGTGTTCTGATTTTTAACACCGTGGACATATTATTTTCTATTTGTATTTATCGTAATTATTTTTCAATAATCAAAAATGTCAAGCGGACATAAAACATAATTTCCATGTGGCAAACTAGAAACTAAAGACAAAACCTAAAGAGGTTGGATATATAACATTCCTCCCGTCCTCATTCATTGAAGCTCCTCATTATGGCGCCTTGGGGCCCTGGTGGTTCTCGTCTGCGTCGCTGTATTGTAGGGGCTGTGCTGATCCCAGGAATATCAGTCGTACGATTAGAAACAGGTGTTTGTATAGGTTGTGAAGCTGAAGTATTTTGTTTTCATATGGTACAAAATGAACAGTTTTGCTTTCCCTTCTTCATAATGTTTTATTTTCAAATGTGTTTGTAAATGATGTCTTTATTTGATGATATATTTCCGGAGGCAAGCATGTTCCTAATAAATCTTTTTTAATATTTTGGTACTCACTTCCGTAAATACTGCATTTTTGTTCAAAATATTCTATGAAATTGTCAATTGTTGTCGTTGTCGGGTTGAATTTTTCATGTGGAAAATTGTTGATTTTCTTATATACGAGTATTTTACTCCCTTCAGCGATCTCGACGCCGTTGGTGTTTGTGTTTGTTGTGTTGTCACTACTATCTTGAATAGATCGGTAATTTGTTGTTGTTGCTTCATATGAATTTCCATAAATTCTTTGAACTGTTGTGCGTTCATTTTTTTATTTTGTTGTTATCGCCGTTGTTTGTCGTATGAGGTAGTGCTGGGCTCTGATGTCAGAGTTTGTCAAGCCACCCGGAGGCCTGTGACATGGCTTAAGGACTGCTACTAATCAATAACAGCCGGGACCGACAGCTTAACGTGCCCTCCGAAGCACGGAGCGATTGAAAACCGCACATAACTTAGAAAAGTCATTAATGTGGAGCCTAGGTTTTGAACCCGGTATCGTTGGATTCTAAATTGCACTATTTAACCGTTAGGCCACCACCGCCAGTTATCGCCGTAATGATTAATATATATTTTTAAATCCCCGTCGCAATTTTGTTATAATTTAAAACACCGTGGACACGTTATTTTCCATTTGTATTTATCGTAAGTAATTATTTTTCAATAATCAAAAATGTCAAGCGAACATAAAACATAACTTCCATGTGACAATCTAAAAAATAAAGACAAAACCTAAAGAGGTTGGACATATAACATGACACATTTTATATTGCACATTGAGTGAATTTACAGGTGAAAAGTGACTCCTTTGTTTGTTATTATTACATTATTTTTGCAATATCTCAGCATACAGGAAGGTATAATTTTAGTCTGGGCTCAAGCGCGTCACGATGCGACGAGTGCGTGTCACAGACTAAGTGAAAACAAGTGCGTGCGCTTAAACTCGGCTCTCAAAAGGCCCGGTACGGATATTAGCTCTAGTGGTACATTATATCTCAGTTCTGTTGGATCACCTATAAACTGATGACAAAGCAGTTTTGTGGTGATTCCGACAGATTACAGTCCTGACGACTTTCATTTACAATCATTTTATATTAAGAGGTATTTCAAAGACATTTTTTTCTCAGCCTTTGATCGTTTTGCTATATTTTATTAACATTTCCGCCACAAATTACCAGGAAAACAATTTAAAGTCTGTGGTCGATAACGTGTTTCCAATACAAGAGATTAAAAATGAAAATTTTAAACCTTACTAAAATTAATAAAAGTTTATAATTTCAAGTTCCATTGTCACCCTACCCACCGAGAACAAAACCCATTGTCTCCACTAACGCTATTAACAAAATTATTGTTTACCTCTCCTATCCAACTGAAGTTCACCCACATATTACCGGCCATACAACTCATACAGTTCCATACCACGGACCTCGCTTGCTTCCTGCTCGTTGTATAGACGATTTTAATTAGACTTTAGTATGAATTATGGTTTTAGTTTGTGAACGGGAAGTTATCTGTTAATTTGAGTAACAAACTGTAAAGGTTATCCTCTCTCTTTCTCTTTCACTGTTTATTACACTGAGAGAAAGGTCATAATATATCTTTATCCACACTCATATTGTAAAATCCGGATTATGAACTCAAAAATGATGGCATTATGACATACTTTACGCACGGCACGTCTCTAATAAGAAAAAAATACATTATAACACTGTTTTTAGATCTAAACAATGTTATTATATATCTTTTCCCCATAAAAGCACGGGTTTGGCTCCGTACAACGAGGGTTTTCGCCATTTATTATCTAGGGCGGCGTTAGAACGTATGTGCGCAAATTCGTTGTGGACTCGATTTTGGCGCCATAATTTACTTTACATTTAATTTGTACCTAACCAATTGAATGTGTTATGTGTTTTTGCTGATGAAAAGTTTTATCTAGATTAAAAGTTTTTTCCTGATTAAAATGTCTGACAGCAGTGTTAGTAAGGCAAATTATTAAATTTGCCTTACTAACACTGCTGTCAGACATTTTTCCAGCAGCAGCGTTGCTGTTTCCGTGATGTCAGGCGGATTACCACCTGACATCACGGAAACAGCAACGAACATGACGAACGAGCTTTTACCAGTATATTAAGAAAATATTACGATTATTATTTTTTTTTATTTTTTTTTTCCCCCATTAAATTATGTTCTTATTGCATGAGTGTAGATAAAGTAGTATATGAAACGGCACATAACTACACTACTTTTAAAAAACTCGCCTATGACTCTCGTGTTTTAATAACCTTCGTTATGCAACTGTTTCATAAATTACTATTAAACAGACACTCATATCATATCATATCGTAAAATCCGGATCAAAAACTCTAAAATGGTGGCATAATGACATACTTTACGAACGCCATATCTCTAATTAGAAAAGAAATACATTATAACACTGTTATTTAAACTAAACAATGATATAATATGTTTTTTCTCCATAAAAGCACGGGTTTGGCTCCGTACAACGAGGGTTTTCGCCATTTATTATCTAGGGCGGCGTTAGAACGTATGTGCGCAAATTCGTTGTGGACTCGATTTTGGCGCCATAATTTACTTTACATTTAATTTGTACCTAACCAATTGAATGTGTTATGTGTTTTTGCTGATGAAAAGTTTTATCTAGATTAAAAGTTTTTTCCTGATTAAAATGTCTGACAGCAGTGTTAGTAAGGCAAATTATTAAATTTGCCTTACTAACACTGCTGTCAGACATTTTTCCAGCAGCAGCGTTGCTGTTTCCGTGATGTCAGGCGGATTACCACCTGACATCACGGAAACAGCAACGAACATGACGAACGAGCTTTTACCAGTATATTAAGAAAATATTACGATTATTATTTTTTTTTATTTTTTTTTTCCCCCATTAAATTATGTTCTTATTGCATGAGTGTAGATAAAGTAGTATATGAAACGGCACATAACTACACTACTTTTAAAAAACTCGCCTATGACTCTCGTGTTTTAATAACCTTCGTTATGCAACTGTTTCATAAATTACTATTAAACAGACACTCATATCATATCATATCGTAAAATCCGGATCAAAAACTCTAAAATGGTGGCATAATGACATACTTTACGAACGCCATATCTCTAATTAGAAAAGAAATACATTATAACACTGTTATTTAAACTAAACAATGATATAATATGTTTTTTCTCCATAAAAGCACCGGTTTGGCTCCGGCAAATATGTTTCACTTCCCAGGACCCGTCGACTTGTGCGTCTGCTGTTACAGAGGTAATATATCAGGCAATGGAATATTACATTCCATTTAGTGATAAGCCTCTTCTCGGCGAAGCTCAGCCTTGGTTTGGATCCGACTGTGGTTATGCTGTGGCTCTAAAGCAAAAGGCATATCTGGACTGGGCTGAAGCTTGAAATCGCCAATCCTCTGATATTCGGGATAAGAAACAAAAATTCAATGTTGCCGCTAAAACCTGCAAGGAGACTCTTAGGAAGGCTCATTTTGATCACATAGGTCGAATAGGGGCCAAACTGGCTTCATACCCCGCGGGTAGCAAAGCTTTTTGGTCCCTGACCAAGTCGGTCGAAGTGAACTTCTGCCGCCCCTCACTGCCACCATTACTGAAACCTGATGGGTCACTGGCTCACTGCTGGAGAGAAAGCGAATTTATTTGCTTCTCTTTTTGCAGAATCTTCGCATCTAGACGCCACCGGCAAGATACCTTCCTGCCTTCTTTATTGCGGGGTTTTTTTTGCCCGATATACGCATTCGCTAGAAGGAGGTTCTCAAAACGCTTCGAGCCCTAGATGTTAACAAGGCCAGTGGTCCTGATGGCATTCCAGCGATTGTGTTGAAAAACTGTGCACCCGAATTGTCTCCCATCTTAACGCGTTTGTATCGCCTCTCTCTTCACTCAGGTAAAGTTCCGAAGAGCTGGAAGCTTGCCAATGTACAACCAGTACCTAAAAAGGGTAGTCGTGCTGATCCGGCCAATTATCGGCCCATCTCGATAACCTCCTTACTCTGTAAGTGTATGGAGCGTGTCATAAACGCTGTTGGCATACCTTGAGGACAATGATCTCTTCAGTGACCTGCAATACGGAATTCGCCGAAACCGGTCTACTGGTGATCTTCTTGCGTATGCCAATCACGTATTGAGCGAAGCCATCGAGATGCATCGTGAGGCGCTGGCCGTCTCCCTTGATATATCTAAGGCTTTTGTTCAGGTCTGGCACGATGGCCTTTTAAGCAAGCTTCTCTCATATGGATTACCTGTTGGCTTTTGCATTTGGATAGCTGTCTTTTTGAGGAAATGATCTATTCGAGTAGTCGTAGAGGGCTGCTCGTCTGATGAAATGGCGATCAATGCTGGAGTACCTCAAGGATCGGTTCTCTCGGCTACACTGTTTTACTGCACATTAATGACCTTTTGAAGCCCGGTACCTTTGAGTATGCAGATGACAGTACTGTGGTTGAGAGATACAGTTCCAATGCTCAAGCCAGCTGCGACGCTGTCCAGCTTCAGAGAGAGGCTATGGTGGACCGTTTAAATTTAGCCTTAGAAGCCGTGTCCGATCGGGGCGCTGCTAACCTGGTTAAAATTAATGCTACTAAAACGCAGGCGTGTTTTTTTCTGCTAAAAAGAGTGCTCTTAACCGATCTCTGTCTTTCCGTAGTGTAACAATACCATTAGGTGACCATCTGGAGCTTTTGGGTGTCAAACTCACATCGAACCTGAATTTTGGGTCTTACATTGAATCCAGAGCCAAGGTATCTGCAAAGAAACTTGGTATTTTGTCTAAGGTTAGACGGTACTTCACGCCGGGACAGCTTTTGAATCTTTACTAAGCACAGGTCCGATCTTGTATGGAGTACTGCTGCCACCTCTGGGAAGGTTCTGCCAAGTATCAGCTTAGGCTTTGGATTCAATTGAGAGACGTGCTATGAGGCTCATTGGAGATAACACTCTGGTAAAGAGTAAGCTTCAAAGTCTGGCAAATCGACGTGAGGTCGCAAGCCTATCGGTATTCTACAGATTGCACTATGGAGAGTGTACACAAGAACTGCACAATCTGATTCCCCCATTACCGTACGCCTAGACGATCGGCAAAGCGCCATCCTTTTATGTTTGAAATACCTCGCACAAGAACGAAGCGTTTCGCTTCTTCATTTATTATAAGAACTTCGAAGAAGAGCGGAACGCCCTGCCCTTGTCAGTGATCCGGTAAAATATAACCCAGGTGTGTTCAAGTCAAGAGTGAATAGGTATCTACTAGGCAAGCGTGCTACACCTTCAACCATATCATCACTTTCCTTCAGGTGAGATCACGTTTTGACCACGAGGTCAAACGATTGCCTAGACCGTGATAAAAAAAAAAGAAAAAAATGACCATCGAGTGTTTTCGCCATTTATCATCTATGGCGGCGCGTGTTAGATCGTGCATTCGTTTTGGACTGGATTTTGGCGCCATAATTTACTTTACATTAGTGTAGGTAGTTAGGTACGTAAACAATTTAATGTGTTTTTATGGATAAAAAATTTCATCCTGATTAAAAATGTCCGACAGCAGTGTTAATGAGGAAAATTTTACTCTACACGAGGTGTTACCAGCAAAATCAAGAAAATATTGCGACAAATATTTTCCATTAAAAGTAAGTTCCCTATTGTATGAGTGTAGATAAAGTAGTGTATGAAACGACTATAATAAGTTGGAAATATGGTTCAATTACAAAATATGATTTTGGAATTACGTTTGTATGGACATTCCATTGTTCTTCGCAACCTTAACATCATGTGTGGCAGTGGTTCCAAAAAAACATCACTACTACTACTATTACTACTACACACAGACACACACATACATACACACACCCATACAAACACTCGACACTACTACTTACTTAAATATAAAGAACTAGCGACCCGCCCCGTGCGAAGCTCGCTAGTTATAGAAAGATACAATAATTAGTAGGTACTTTATTTTGGATAAATAGAACAACAAAAATTTCTTACACAAAATGTTAATGTTTATAGGTTTTATACTGATGTACCATTTCGTCTATAGTATTATTCTGTTTAACGCAAGGAGGTTGAATTACGGTTACTATTTCGTGTATTATTATTAGCATAGCGCATTTGCTTCGTCAATGGTTATTAGATGTTCTGTGATTTCATTTCCATGGCAAAGCTCCAGATAAGACCTGTATCTCCTTCTTAGTTTGTGATCTTACGTAGTATTTATATACTCTTTGGTTTGAGATACAAAGTAATCGAGTTTTTTTGCAAAATTTGATACCTCGTGTTACATTATTGCAATTTTATCAGCGAACTCTAATATATTGAAAAATAAAATCCTGCTAGCGTTACTCGCTGATAATTTAGCTTTCTTTGTGTGAAAGAATTTTTCAAATCGGGTCTGTATTTTTTGAGTTTATCCATTACAAACAAATAAACAAACAATCAAATGTTTCCTCTTTATAATATTAGTGTCGAAGAAACAAAGGCTTATCAGTTGTGCGTATTATATATATATAGGCTACGTTGTCCGATTTAGAATGTTGTTTTGATTTGTTTTCATATAACAGAACTATTAAGGGCACCGTTTACCATCTGCTACTGTACCTTCTGAGTCCCTACTGTCCACACTCTCAAATGATCAAGGTAATTTTATTTTTATAAAAACTACCTACCTTTTTTTACTTACGCAATGTCAAATCGATAAGTGTAAAAAAATACATTTGATAAAGGAAACTTGATAAGAACCTAGGTAAGCAACATCCCAGGATGCCCCCTCGACTATGCCACATCCGAGGCAAGTAGATAAAAAATAAATAGGGAAAGAATAATGATAATCGTGATAGTTGCAAGTACGCTTACTGCTTGTTAGTTGTCAAAATTATTCAATTATTATCATGCAATTCAATTTCCAGTTTTCTTGCAATGATTCTATGTGTTTAGGTAATCGGTGAAAATTATGACCTATCTCGCAAAATTCAAGATGGAACAATTTCGAGTTTAAAGTCATGCTTCACTATGTTAAGAGACATCTTGAGAAGGTCAACAGTATATACCTAACTACTAACACAGGTACCTACGACCTCGGTACAAAACATGACTATTACTATCACCTTTAACAAAACTTTAATATTTACAAACTCTTTGTTTTTATTGTATGCCGAGATCTTTGTACGAACTTTCTTTGCAGTATGTACGTTATGTGGTGGCATCAACAACTTTGCAGTATGTACGTTATGTGGTGGCATCAACAACTTTGCAGTATGTACGTTATGTGGTGGCATCAACGACTTTGGTTAGAGTTACGTAGGAATTGCTTGCTTTTTTTTAGTACGAGGTAGTGCTGGTCTCTGGTGTCAGTTTGTCAGGCTGCCCGAGGGCTTCTGACATGGCTAGAGACTGTTACCAATCAATTTGTGCTACAGAAGCGAGCGATCCGTACTATGGTTCGGATTCCGCAATGGGAATCTTGTAGGGAGCATATTAAAATTCTTAAAATATTAACAGTTCCCAGCCTATACATCATGGTGCTTCTCACCGATGTTGTGGAAAAAAGGCACAAATATGAAACCGTTGAGCAGAAATTAAGTAGATTAGACACGCGAACGAAAGATATGGAAATTGATCTTATTCCGAAGTTAAATATCACAAAACACTGCACGGGCTATCAAGCAAAAAAACTGTTTAATAGTCTTCCTATTGAATTAAAAATTGTAGAAAGTCCAAATATTTTTAGGGTTAAGTTAAGGCAACTTCTGCTTAAAGGGTGTTTCTACTCAATGGATGAATATCTAAGAGGTAATAAGATCCTGAGTCGACTTTTTATTTTATATTCATTATGTTTTTAATTTGTTTGACTATCTGCTGACTATTGCTACTATTTGCTATTTATTTGTATTGAAATTTTGATTTTGCTTAATTATTTTTTTGAATTATTATTATTATTATTGTATAATTATTATTATTATTGTATAAATTCAGACATGATGTAATAATCATTATTGAATAAATTGAAATTGATATTGAAATTGAAATGACCTGAACCGACAGCTTACCGTGCCCTCCGAAGCACGGAGCGTTGAGAATCTACATCCGTGCGAATTAAAAGACAATTAATGGGAAAGGTGCCTCGACAGGATTTATATAGGGGTTTCATTTCAACTGGGGTTTGGAAGATATGGTTTCAAACTATAGTTGAAAAATTTGTCATTGCTATGTGAAAACTGGTTGTAGAGAAGTCAAGTAGTTATGCGACCATAGTATTATGGAAAATAGGACCATTACTGTTGTTTTAATTCAAGTCAAGTCGCGAGCTAAAGCTAGACATGTAAAGGTTTTCGTATATATGTCACGGGCTAATCGTTGAACTGGGCCGATCGAGATCTGCCTGGGCAGATCACGATACGCCGGCAATTCTTAATTTGCCTGTCTAATAACCGCCATTCGTGTGCTTGGGCAAATCGATTCTGTAGGGTGAAAACAGACTAATGTTCATTATCAGTTTTCATATATAATCGGCAAAATCAATAAATACCGGCGATAGACCGAGTTCAACGATTAGCCGACGACATATACATATACTCCAGCCAGTTATATTATCTGAAAAGCATCACAAATAGATATTTAAAAGCACAATAGAAAGCTAAAACGAAAACACACTTTTGACAGAAAAACCCACATTCCCCTCTTCAAATCATCTATGCTCATTCCGATCACAGATTTTGTCTTGGTCAACATGTAACACCAGCACTTCTTTGGCAGGCCAAAACTCTTTGCCAGACAGTGTTAAACCTTATTCCCTTGACACACCTGAGTCCAAGGTTGTTGATAGCTGAAAAGGTGAGTTGGTTTCACCGTTCGTATGTAAGTTCAACAAACTTTGCTTACAATCATTTGAAATTCCCTTCGCGTGGGCATAGGCCGAAATGATAGGCCGTCCCTTTAGACTACAATAGACTATAAATATTGAAAAAAAAAAAAACTATTGAAATGTTTTATATTCTAGCGCCATATATACTTTGTATGCTTTCGTTTGTATGGAGCGATGACGCGAATAAGTTTGATAATGAAGTTGTTAATGTCTATCTACTTCATAGAGGCCGAAATCCATCGTGCCTATTATTAATCAACATTATATACAAATTATGAATAATATTCAAATCACGCAAGACAAATTTCCATTAGTTTTCTAAACAGTAAGAAATACGAAAGTGCCTTCAAAATTTTTAAGTTAAACTTATGTCATATTTTATTACATCTTTTGGTGCTTTTTAATTTTGGAAACATCATCGAAATCGGTATGCAGAGAATGGTCGAAGAACTTTATTTGATTTACTAGGATATCAAAAAAGAATGGTATAATATGGATAAGGATGGTTTAAAGCAGTTGCAGCGGACGACGAATTTCTGACAATAAATGTTAGCTAAGGCTGGCCTAAGTGGGCTTAGAGCCTCACCTTGTCTATCGCCTGTCTATGGCCTGTTGCTATGTCTAGCTTTGCCTGAAAATGGCTATGTCTATATCTGGCCCGTAATGTTTGACGTCTGGACAAAGACATTTTCGTCGCCTGTCTATGGATCATAGAGAATAATAGGCTCACGCTTTCCGCCTGCCTTTGGTCTGTCACTTCTTTAAAGGAAGGAGGAATGATGGTGGCGAATGATTCTTCTCCTAAGGTAGAATGATGACATTCAGATACCTTTTGAGAGAATACTCATTTGAAGCGCTAATCTTTTCTTTAGACTTAAATAGGTTTGACAGATTTATTATCAATATATTTTGGACTATCTACTACACATATTCATTAAACACCATATTATGCAACTATCGGAATAATATCCAAACATTACACAGTAGAAATAAGGACAAAAAGTACTATTTGATCGTTCCCAACTGATCATGGAATAAGTCCGGCTTCTCTCTTCTATAGGTCGCATTTTTCAACCGATCTACATGAAACTTGGTATACAGGTTAAAGTTTTTTTTGTTATCGAGGATTTTTTATTTGGTGGGGGGCGGCGGAGGGGGGGTACATCCCCCAAAAAGGGGGCTACTGAATATCTCCACCTTATTAGATCTGATTTTGATGGTTCATTTCTTATTTGAAAGGTATTAACTTTACGTTAGTCTCATAAAAATTTGGTGAATATCTGATGAGGATCATCGGCGTGATGAGCAGAACAGCTCCTCAAAATGCAGTACATTTCTCACTTTTAGGTTTCTACCAGTGGAATCAGCCCTGTATGCAGCTTGGTTATTAATGTTAGTTGTAGATTAAGGTAACTAAATGGCGCTTCTGTGCACCGCTAGATTGTTTGCATAAAAGTTTATGCTCGCGAGGTCTACACAAGTACCAATCCTTATGATTCTATAATGATCCAGCGCACCCTGAGCATATGCATCGGAGTCTAAATAGCTAATACTGTCACGTCATGCGGTACTCAACCAAAGCCATCTCAAGGCTAAATGGGTTAACTTTTACACGAACAAGACGTAAGTTCAAAAACTAATACCCTGTAATACTCTTGGGATGAAGAAGAATCGATTGATACCTCGCTTGTCAAAATCGGAGCAATAGGGGCAACACTATGGTGGGACATCGACACACAAATATACAGACATACATAGACTGTTAAACTCATAACCCTTCCCTTGCTTCGCCGTAGTCGAGAATGAGAAGTACTCATAGTAACTAAGTCTGTAGGTACAGTAAGACCTAATCAGCAATCAGGTTATCGGATCGTTAGGGATTATCATTAAAGAGACGAAGCCATATCTTAACTCTATAATGTACGCAATCTACCTGCAGTATCCCACAAAGGTGTTATCTATTCAAATCTAACGTGAATTATTTATAAACTACGCAATCTTAAATTTCATTCACAACGGTCTTCCTATAAAATGGGGTTCAGACTGTCGCATTTTAGAAACGTCGTGGTCAAATCTTGTACCTACTAAAATAATTTTGGGATTGTCGGATCAGCAATTATGTTGGTCGTGGTAATGCTGACAGCATTTAACAGATCGCAACACCATATTGTTCAATTTGTGTGTGCTTTTAGTATTACGTGGTAGCGGCCAGTGCGATGTTCAATTGTTTTAATTTAGCTATGAATGTCTCTGTATTATTTAAAATGATTCTGATGTGTTTTGTTCTATGCATTGTCCGATTTTCAGTAGTATTCTATTGCGAGTTCTGACAGCGCCCCCTTTCACGACGTTGCTTCTAGTTTTAACCAGTATCTAACGATACTGAGAGGTCAAAATTTAATGGCATTTCGAGCCTACGCCTAACCTTCAGGCAACCAAAATCTTTACCGACCAAAATCGTACTTTTATTGCACCTTCAACCTTAGCGGTGCAGACATAGAGTTGAGTAAATAGTTCAGGGATGTTGAATGGGATGTTTGTTGTCGTAATTTTAATGGTTTTTCAATTTTTGTGGTGTCACAGTGTCGTAACACTGAGCGAGAGATGTCTTATGGAATGTTTTACTACCATGTTAGCTTTGTTTTAGACGCAGTATTTTAATATTAATAACGTTTTTATGGATTCAGTTAGGGTTTTAACGATGCATTTCACAATAGCGGTATATTATTTTAAAGTTATTTCACTCGTGGTCGTGACGTTCAACATATGAACGTTATTTATTGCACAAAAAAATGGTTAATTTAAGGAACTGCTTGCTCTAGTAGTTAAAGTTGCTATACGCAGGAAGATGTATTTGTTTTGATTCACTTAAAATATCTTATATCCGAACAGCATCAAGATTGTTCAATATTTTCAAGGGAATATTGAGTGTTTTTGACCGGTTGCTATTATTGCTGTCGTCAAGCCATGTCAGAGAATCATGGGCGTCTGACAAATTGTAACACCAGAGATCAGTTCGACCATATTCGACATAGATCATAGTGTTTATACATATATTATGTCGCAGGCAATTTGTAACCACCCGTTAGTTTACAAACGGCGTCGCCTGTTTATAAAGATTCGTCTCTTTGCAAAATACTTTTTTTTTGGTATTTTGCAAACAGGCAGATAGAATTGTGCCAAAAAAACGCATTGCGTCTAAAAAAATGGTAGATGAGTTAGGTTGAAAATGATGAATTTAGGTTAAAATGGCCATTAGAACCCAAAATCTCTTAACTTACTGCTATTTGATGACGCCGTTATAAACAAACGAGTTTTACAAATTGCCTGCGAAAGCGAGGCGTTTTGTAATTTGCATTCGGCATTTTGCAAACAGTCAACTTTTCGTACACACGACGCCGTTTGTAAAAACAGAGTTTTACGAAATGCCTGAGACGTCGCCGTTTGTAAAATTACCGGGTTTTACACATTGCTTGCGAAATATATATAGAAATATGAACTGACAAAGCCACAAAAAACAACTTCATTTTATACCTCTACTACACCAGTAGGTAGTTAGGTACGCACATCTACGATCAAGCATTGTCATAGTTTCACATTTATCCCTGAACGTAACATGAAACCTCCAATTATGGAATTATTATTCGTGTCAGAGCCAGCTTTCGGGCCGTCCATAAAATCACTTTTAAAATTCCACCTGAGGACGCCTCCGGTGCGAGAATCCAAATCACCAGTTTTAAATCAGCTAAGCTAAGGGCTAAAACCCACTTAAGCGGAGATGCGCGGAGACACGCGGAGATGATTCGTGAAAGTTGTGAACAAATTAACGACAAACATAGTGTGTACTTTTTAATCATGTTTCCACTCGTTTTCTTGTTGTTTTTATGGTAATCTCATAGCACTGGGCATTAACATTCCAAAAATCAATGATGTAATGTTCACAGCATCTAATTTAAAAAAAAAGTTGTCTAAAATTAGTATTTACTTACAATAGTAATAATAATTAACAACAGTAATAATATCCCTGTTTCAGAGTTTTAATTTATCGACCGATGATGAACTCGTCGTCGTCGTCTATCTTCGAGTCAAGAGACATCTCCGCTAGTCTCTGCGTATGTCCGCTTTAGTGGATCGTCAGCCTTATTAATTCAAGATACAGTTAGAGTGTTATCCGACACTATTTACGCATGGGCCGGGCGTAAGTGGAATATTAATGGAGTGAAGTGTTGTAGGCATGTGTTAGGCGTGATGAGATTAAAAAGTTGAGTAGGCGTTTGCTAAGAAGCAAGTTAGAATAACTATTAGACCGTCTCTCACCGAGCTTATAAACGAAACTAAATCTTTAACAATTCAAGCAAAGGCTGTGATCTTTGCTTCTGGGTAACAAAAAGAGAAATTGTTGATTTGAATGGGTAGTGCTAGAGTATTGTGCGATGCGAGACATCCGCGAGCGTCCCAAAGATAATATAATACTACGTGAGCTCACACTCATTATAGAAAAGAGCACAGGAGGAGTTAGAAACAAAAGTTCAAACTTGGAACAATCCGACCATCTTCATCCCATCCATCATTCGACCGATCAACTCGTTGTGTTTCGCCACAGAATAAATAATAGTATCGCTTCCATATTTTTATCGTACGAACCGAACTGCCAAGGAAGCTAACCGTGACAGTTCGGTTCGCGCGATAAAATAAAATATTAGAAACAGGAAGATCTCTCATGTTCTTGGAAATCTTCTTGTCTTCTTCCATATTTTTCAAACGTACATGATGTTTAATAAGAAAACCGTTTTAACAGAAGATGGTATATATATTCCAGATGCAAAAGATACTCATAGTGATGACAGACTTCACGATTTCAATTATTTGAGAGCACGATACAAAGTTAAAATATACCTTCTCAGCTTTATCACAGCAGCCCTACAAACTCTACTATCAGTATTTCGAAGAGGCACTGCCACAGAATAAATGGCGCTGCAATGTAGCTTCGTGTAAACAAAGCATACATTGTAACAGCACTAAAACGCTGTTTGCTGCTTTGTTACATAAAATTGACGATTGAGAACGCGTAATTGTGTGGTGAATGGTTGACTTTACTACGGATAGGCCATTGAAGTAGAATGTTAACCATAGTAGCTCATTGGGACAGGCACTTTATTTTTACTTAAATGGAACAACGGCGAAATTTTATAAAATCAGTATACTTCCCGCATGGATATTTAAAGTTAAACCAAAGGAGGTTGAATTACGCTTACTTCCCTCCCGGTTTTGTAAACCAAAGGAGGTTGAATTACGCTTACTTCCCTCCCGGTTTTGTAAACCAAAGGAGGTTGAATTACGCTTACTTCCCTCCCGGTTTTGTAAACCAAAGGAGGTTGAATTACGCTTACTGGCGTTAAACCTTTGAACAGAAAGCGTAATTAAGACTAGGCTCTGCTTGTTAAGGGTTTTTGCATAAATATGCTGGGTTAACCACAAACCTGATAAATGTGAAACTTAACATATATATTTTTGAGATCGTTATCTCTCTAAGACTAAGACAAAAACACGATTAACAAAATTTGATTCGATACATTTTCTTATCAAAAATTACGTTATTTTCGGTAATGTTTACATTTTTCAACTCAACGGCTTAAGTTTTATATCTAAAATAAATTTCACTGCAAGAAAATATAGTTTATTATCTAAGGCCAAGACAAAATTAACCTAACTAAATTATTAGCATGCCAATAAAATAAATAACTTTTGAGACATACGTCATTTAGTTTCGAGCTAAATTGTGTGCTCAAACAGCGCTCGCGATATTCAACCTTGTTGCGCAGGCACTTCAGTGCTTATTGCGGGTAGCGGGTGGCAGAGTGTAGGGTAGGTGGCAGGGAAGTGGGGAGTAGGAAAATGTAACCTTGGAGCCTGGCCTTAAACCACCATGCGATAAACAGAATAATACTATAGACAAAATTGTACGTCAATATAAAACCTATAAACAAAACATTATAGCAAAGAGAATAAAATGCATTATAATTTATGGAGGAAGTGTAAGGAATTATTAGGTTATGATTATTTATTTTTTAAATTGTTTTGCACAAAAATAGTGTACAAGGAAGGACTTAATGCTAAGCAACATTATCTACCAGTCATCCAGGTTGTGAAAGAAATACTAGTACATTGGTTGTGCGGTTTAAAGTATTGAACAATATATACAAAAGAAACAAAAGTTTATGTAAATAAAGTATTTAGTGTAAGGAGTTGTTGCAAAATGTTTGTGGACAACTGTTTCCCTGCACAGTGAAACAGCAGCAACATATCTAAACATATTGTTCTGTAATCTAGCTAGGCAGTAACAGATTGAAAATAATTATTATTCAAAAGCCTAGTATGTTACACTCGGTAGGTAATTGAATAGGTACAATATCTTCAAACATGATATTTATCACGCATAAGTACTTAATTGCCTACTTAATTAAAAACATAAAATAATTAAAAATCTCTAAGACTTATTACAAAAGTCGTTAACAGTAATATAATCTACAAAACTTTGAAGCCTAATAACAATTATTCCTGGCCTCCCCTATAAAAAATTCTTATACTAACAATCTTAGGAAATGATGCTGAATTACTAGCCATATTTTTTGTGTAAAGGCGCCGTGAATTTAGTGACATAAAGACATGTAGGGGAGTTCGCCATTGTTCTTTAGTTACGAGATGAACAGGTCTCTTTCTTAAAATCGTTACGCTTGCCCAAAGAAATTGCAGTTCCATCTAGAACTTTGGTTGCAAAATCGTGCGTGAAATTACGGAGACTTCAAAACTAATGTCTTAGTGTGACAGCGCAGTGACGCGCAAAACCACTGTCTCAGGGCAAAAACGCAGAACAGTGACGCACAAAACCAATGTCTCTAGGTAAAATTGCAGAACAGTGACGCGCAAAAACATTGTCTTGGGATGACAGCGCAGAACAGTGACGCGCAAAAACAATGTCTCAGGGTGACAGCGCAGTACCATGGGTGACACTGCGATTGTTATATATGTAATAGGAAGGCGTGATGCTTACCATTCGGCACAATCTGCTCGACTCGTCACTCTTTTATAGAAAAATGAGGTCTTGACGGTGAATATGGCCATACGAATAAGGTTGTTATTACTTATTCTTATGCTATGGTCACATGAGTTGACTAGCATAAGAATAAGTAGAGCTCGTCACGGTTTGCCGTACATAAAACTTTCAGATTAAGGAATTTAAAATAGTACAAAACCGAGTCGGAGTATATCCGATTTTCTTACTCGTGAGTTTTTAAGTCGTTTAACAATGGTCAAATCTCAAACTAAACAAGGGAACACGTGTCGAAATGCGTGGGTACCCTAATATATACTACCTAACTTGACCTAACTAACCAGCACAGCCTAATAAAACCTCAGAAGTACAGTTATCTACAGCGAGGCAACAATATTACAAAACAAATTACAATATAAATTAAATTCATATCCATACCCACTGACATTTAAATCCAACTAATTCAAATGCAAATGAAGACCTAATTAGGGCCGATAAGCAAGTTGCCAAATCAATTAACAGTTGATATAGAATACAATCGGATTAATTAAATTGAATACGGCTTTATGATCACATGGCGTAGCTGTGAGTCATTGAGTCATGATGAGGTAGGATGACCAGGAAATTGACACTGCAGGAAATTGATATTGTACCTATTTTTGTACTGTTTTTTTTTTTTTTTTTTTTTTTGTAAATTAAAGTAACCATATAGTTTTATTTTTCTTTTGCAGACTGCAACGCTAATGCGACCCTTAAACTTCAGTCACTTTGACCTCGTTTCGATAGCGGGTCAGGTTGGTTACAGTGACCCTGGTAACCACTGTTAATTTGCATGAGAACGTTTTCTTTTGTTTTTCAATATTAAAATGAAATGAAAATAAATCTATTCCAGTTGAAAACATGTCTCGTGGTCGCCCTACTTGCAGATAGAACTCGTACAAACTGCAATGCTGCGACCTTTGAACTTCAGTAACTTTGACATTATTTCGATAGCTTGTCAGGTAAGTTACCCTGCCCGGGTGACTCCCTATTTATATGCAAAAGAAGTTGTAAACGATTTTCTTTTGTGTTTTAAATAGTGTAATGAAATGAAACAAAAAGTAAATCCAGTTAAATAGATTTCTCGTGGTCGCCCTACTTGCAGATAGAACTCGTACAAACTGCAACACTGTGACCTCTGACTGACCTTCAGTCACTTTGACCTTGTTCCGATAGCGGGTCAGGTTTGTTACAGTGACCCTGGTGACCTGTGTTCAAATGCATGGGAACGCTGTCTGTTGTTATCAAATATAGAATACTAAATTTGGAAATACAAACTTGCAAATATCAATGTAGTTATTTAGTTATATAATCAAAAATTTCAATTCAATTACATTTTTATCTTTTCCTGTTAAAAATATTATTAAAATAAAAACTAAGAAAAGTTAAAAAGTTTACTTTTGCTAAAAAAAACTCAATTGGAAAAGTAACAGCTTTGAAATATAATATAATATAATATTATGTATTCTTGTACTAGCTGTACGCGCGGCCTTTGCACGAGTGATTAGTTATCTAGATTAAAAGTACTCCATGTACTATTCCAAGACCATGGACCATGGTAACATTTGATCTAATGGTATTAAATATCAAATGTTGGTATATTGATACCAATATACCAAAATTTGATCAAAATTCCTTCAGCCGTCAAAAAGATTTTATCGATTGCTATCCAGTTTTAAGTTAAGCCATAAGTAATCCATCAATGAAAACCGCACCGCAATCGGTCCATTAGATTTTACGTGATGCGCAAACAAACAAATATTCAGACAAACATGCAGACATGATTGTTCAGTAGCTTATTTTTAGTACCTTGACCTTTTATTTAATTTATTGTGTACTAACTTATTCGTATTTATTGCTTTATTATAAGTATTGATATTTATTAATTAAAAAGAAAATAAACCTAAAATAATTAAATCGTCTTCATATTAAAAATGTTCTGTTGTAAACAACCACTAAAACGAAATAAATAATTACAATTGAGCCCGAACAATATCACTTTTTCGAAATAACCAATATAATAATAATGCAAAAATAACCTATTATAAGAAAGAGTTTTTTGATGGAGGTGCCAAACCGAACCATCATTATTAATATGGTTGAGCTTATTCAAAAAGATGATGTCTTAAGTGGCTTGACGTGCTATATAAATTAATAAGCTATTAAAGTTATTATCTACAAAAACTTTATCATTTACTAGATTGCTGTATGCGTGTCAATCGGTTTGTGAACGTTTGAAAGTAAAAATCTAATCGTGTGAGTCTCTTGTTTTATCTCTTCTGCCTTTTATGTTTTGTATGAAGATGTGTCATACACAACTGCATATTACTTAGAGATCAAGCGAGGTGCGTAGATAATTATTTTGTTGTAAAGATATTAGAATGATGCCTAGGTTTGGCACCACCTTCAAAAAATTCTTTCTTATCTTATGTTCTCGTATTTTTGCATTATTATTATATTGGTAATTTGAAAAAGTGATATTGTTCTGGGTCAATTGTAATTATTTTATTATTTTTAGTGGTTGTTTACAAAAGAACATTTTTAGTATGAAGTCGATATAATTAGAATTATATCGACTTCATATTAAAAAAGTTCTAGAAAAAAAAAACTTGATTTTGAGTGGCCTAAGCTAACATCGGAAGGAATATATATGCCAAAAAAATAGTTAAACTCACTTTAGACTCAAGGCATTGGTAAATTAAAACCAAGGATGATTAACTTACACATAAAACAACTGAATTAGTTTTGACGAAAATTATCTATGATTTCACTGGAATTAAATGGAACTCTTTACAAAATAGTAACACATCTCGTTGATATGAGGAAACATGAACACAAAATAAATGGATGTACAAGTTGTAAACAAATAAATCCTTTTTTAAAGCAATCTTTTACGAGACACGACCAGTACCACTTAAGACCTGAGAACTCATCGAGACTAATCAAATAAGCCAAAAATCGAAGGGGTTTAATCATTTGATGGTTGGATAATGGGTTACTATGACTCCAGCTCCATCATCGTACCCTGGATACTACATAAAACCAGAGAACTCATCAAGACAAACCAAATAAACCCAACTTAAAAGGGTTTCATCATTTTGTTGTTGGGTTCCTGTGACTACCCTCATCAGACTCCATCATCAGACCCTGGATACAAAACCAGAGAACTTATCAAGACAAACCAAATGATATCAAACTCGAACGGTCACGAACTCGTCCGATTATTGACTTCCTTTGACTATCTTTTGGCTCCATCATCAGTCCTTGGGTGGTATGATGCGCGGTCAATATACAGACAGACAAAAAGAAAAAAAATGAAAAAATACAGTTTTGGCTCCAGAAAAGAATATAAAGTAACCTGCAAAATAAATACATAATATATTCAATGTACAGAACACATGTTACAGTTTTATTATAAGTATAGATAGATTCAAAGAAATATAACATAAATATTATTTGGACGAATTATAGTTTTTTTTATTAAGTATAGATAGATTGAAAGAAAAAATTATATATATTTTATTTGAACGAATTACCTACGTTTGATTGGGACATCAGCAGAAATTAACACCCTAAAAGTATTTTCTCAGTAGTTTAATTCCTGGAAAACACAGCAATATACTCCAGAACTGCCAAGAGGTCATGGCCTTGTTTTGTTAGGGTCTCGATACGGTGACAGTGGTGACCTCCAGCATGCATGAGAATCGTGCTCCAAGTCGTGTTAATTGATAAACAAACGTTGGATTTCTCTGGATAAGCTTTGTAAGTTTGTATCCAATTAATGGGGTATAATGGGTTTAAACACTTGCCCTTTTGTCCGTATTTAAGAGATATGGAACCACGCGGCTTCGAAAGGCTTTGCCTTACATTTTCCGTGAAATATGCGTTTGGTAGAAAACGCTTTATATATAAACGCTGTCTGATATATAGAAACAGATTGCTGAAAGTGGTTATTATAACTCCAAAATCTATACTCATTACAAAGTTGTAATACGAATACTGTACAATATGTACGAAAAAGTGTACAAGGAAGATAAATAAACATAAAATCTATACTCATTACAAAGCTGTAATACGAATACTGTACAATATGTACGAAAAAGTGTACAAGGAAGATAAATAAATATAAAATCTATACTCATTACAAAGCTGTAATACGAATACTGTACAATATGTACGAAAAAGTGTACAAGAAAGATAAATAAAAATAAAATCTATACTCATTACAATGCTGTAATACGAATACTGTACAATATGTACGAAAAAGTGTACAAGGAAGATAAATAAAAATAAAATCTATACTTATTACAAAGCTGTAATACGAATACTGTACAATATGTACGAAAAAGTGTACAAGGAAAATAAATAAAAATAAAATCTATACTCATTACAAAGCTGTAATACGAATACTGTACAGTATGTACGAAAAAGTGTACAAGGAAGATAAATAAAAATAAAATCTATACTTATTACAAAGCTGTAATACGAATACTGTACAATATGTACGAAAAAGTGTACAAGGAAGATAAATAAAAATAAAATCTATACTCATTACAAAGCTGTAATACGAATACTGTACAATATGTACGAAAAAGTGTACAAGGAAGATAAATAAAAATAAAATCTATACTCATTACAAAGCTGTAATACGAATACTGTACAATATGTACGAAAAAGTGTACAAGGAAGATAAATAAAAATAAAATCTATACTCATTACAAAGCTGTAATACGAATACTGTACAATATGTACTAAAAAGTGTACAAGGAAGATAAATAAAAATAAAATCTATACTCATTACAAAGCTGTAATACGAATACTGTACAATATGTACTAAAAAGTGTACAAGGAAGATAAATAAAAATAAAATCTATACTCATTACAAAGCTGTAATACGAATACTGTACAATATGTACGAAAAAGTGTACAAGGAAGATAAATAAAAATAAAATCTATACTCATTACAAAGCTGTAATACGAATACTGTACAATATGTACTAAAAAGTGTACAAGGAAGATAAATAAAAATAAAATCTATACTCATTACAAAGCTGTAATACGAATACTGTACAATATGTACGAAAAAGTGTACAAGGAAGATAAATAAAAATAAAAACTAGCGTACTTAAATTAGGCTACTGATCAAGAATATAACATTAAAAAAAAACGTGTCTGTCTGTCTGATTGTTTGTTTGTTCGCGCATCGCGTAAAAACTATTGGACTGATTGCGATGCGATTCACGTTGGATAGCTTAGGGTTCGGCCACAGAATAAACAATAGTTCGATTTAAAAACTGGTGTAATCGGGCCAATAGGGGCGACGTAATGGTGGAACATCCACATACTTACATACATACATAGACTGTAACTTAATTACCATTTCCTTGCTTCGCCGTAGTCGGGTAAAAATAAAGTTGGACCTGAAATGACGGAACTCTCACGGCACGTACAATTAGGTCCAGTACATTAGAGCTAAATTGACTTCACTTCGTCACTTCCACGTTAGAAGCGCCGCAGTAGAGGGTGCTTTCATAATTATGTTGAGAAGATAGAATTTGAGATAAATAGATAGATAGAAAATTCTTTACTGCACTCAAAAGATAGGTACATAGGCGAACTTAATGCTAGCAAGCATTATCTTCCAGTTAACCTCGGTGAATTGTTATGTAGTGCCTATTTTAATATGGAATAACTAATAGATTCCTAACAATATAAATACTATTACTATACATACATAATATACATACGTGTATAACGAATACATAATAATATTATTACATGTATACATAGTATACCTAATTAGGATATATATATTTAAATATATAACTACACTTACCCTTTATAACACAGTTTCTGCATTATATACATTTCATTTCATTTACATACAGCAATACAGCAGCAGTTTTTTACTATGTATGTATTTTATGTCTCATATTATAATCTAAAAAAGTCAGGGTAAAAATCTATCGAATAATAATAATAATAAGGACTTTATTGACACCAGAATTAAATATAAAAATAATAATTTATTAATAATAAATAATATGCTCTAAGATTGATGGATCGTGTCCTCTGTTGCATCGTCGCTATTTTATAACAAACTTTTATTTAACTGTTTTGGCTGAACGTTATGGGGATAAGTGAAAACTGCACAACAACCCTGAAATGAAAAACCGGGTGGGGTTATGTCGGGGCGCACAGCCGTTTGTTTGTCGTGAAACCTCTACGCCACGTACAAATCGCGAAAAAACATCAATTTTGCTGATTTTGCTCTGTGCCTCCTGCCCTCGTCTTCAGTCTTTTGACAAAAATTAAATATTGCATCATCGAGTTGACTATATTATCTTTCTTTTTTTTATAAGATTATAAAAATCGCCGCGTCCAGCTGCCGTATTGTGAAAGTCTTCAAAGCTGTCCGCGCCGCAATCGCCTTTCCAATACCTCATGTTGTTTCAATCGGCATTCATTCGGCGCGCAATTTGTTGCGACTGCCGGCGACGGGCATTTATAGAAGCGAGAGCGGCGCGTTTGTTCGCGCAAGTGTGATGTTGCTATGTTGGTAGGTCTGAATTTCCAGTTTTTCTGCTAAGAAATTATGTAAAATCTAAGTTATTAACCCCCGAACGTGCAAAGAGAGCGGTGTTATAAGTGTAGGGTGTGTATGTGTGTATATGCCTGTCTGTGGCAACGCGTCGCGTTACGATATCGTTCATGAATTGTCGTAGTGCCGTCACACGTTTTCTGCAAGGAATTTTGTGTGATCTAGCGAATGCGCGCCCTGTTTCAGTGTGAGTAGAGGCTGTAAAAAAATTATGATTACTGATATAAAAAAAAACTATATTTTGCATTCCTTACCATAAGATCTAATATTTATTTATGATCTAGCTTTCCCAGAAGCGACTTCGTCCGCACGTTCTACTGTTTAACGTGAAAAAAAGCATCCTATGTTCTTCTAGGACATTAAAAACCAATGCAAAAGTAGGTAGTTATATGTACCACAAACCCACCGTTGTTTACCGAAGTCCAATTGCGACATATTTAATCATACAAGTAGGTACTTCCTTTGATTGTGAAAGTACCAATTAAGCACTTTTTGTACTTATGTTGTTTTTCTATGAATAATGCGCAGTAGAGGTACTCTACATGTTGATTTGATTTAATTGCGCATAGCTGAATAAGCATTTATGTACTTAGATGTTTTTCTCGCTAAAGTATGAGAAATGTAACTACTTAGTTGTTATTGCAAATGAAGAATGTACTAGAAATCGCCTACGCATTTATAAAAGTTATATAAGGAAGTTACTAAGTACAAATTGTCATTGTTTTATCTTCGCTTGAATTGTACGGTCAAAAGTAAGACCAATAAAATTAACTTCAAATTTAATTTGTTGATTATTTTATTAAAATCTCGGCTCCGTCCAATTTGTCTAGGTATAGCACAAATGCTCTTGATGTTTTTTGACATACTTGTTATTTCGTTTCCATGGAAACCGTTTCTTCGAGCGAGCAATCAACATTTTTCCAGTTTTCCCGTGGAATCTTACTATTTTCCGGGATAAAACATCCTATGTTTTATTCCAGGGCTTAAGCTATCTCTATTCTAAATTTCAACAAAATCCGTCCAGCCGTTATCGCGTGAAAGCTCCCCAAACAAACAGACGTTTCAATATTTTTTTAATGTTTATACACCGCGTTTGGTTTTGTGTAGCTAACATAACTCAAGTTATTTTAATAGATTTAATATATAAATTAATCTAGGATTATTATTGACTGACCTACTATCCTGGCCACGGCATCAACATAGGGAAACACCACGCTTGGGAAATTTTGTCACACTGGCAACACTGCACCAATGTGATACAGTGTTTGTAGATTTCAATTAGTTGAGAGGTGTGTAAATCTCAACTACTTCTAATAAATAACCCTACTTTGTATTTAATTAGGATAATTTATCTTCGCTAAGCATTAATTTAGTTTGTGATTACAATTTAATAGATTATGATAGATTATAATGGAAAAGCTTTTCCGTGACTTTACCTTCTGGATAATTTAAGGTTTGTTAGAGCTCAGGGCCATTATTCTCTATTGCCACTCAGCCACGTAACGCGCCTCGTTAAGATATGTGCGTGGAATTGTTTGTGCATGTTCGAGAATTGCCGTACTTTTCCGAACGATTCCACAGCGAGACGCGTTACGCGTGTGACTGTTCATAGAGAATAATGGCCCAGGACCGGAAAAAAGGCCTATAATTTCAAAGTTATAAACAACACTGCACTATTCACCGTGAAAGATAACTCTAGTGATTATACCACTATAATATAAAGTGTGAGCAGTGGTGACGGAGTGGTAACATGGTGTGTTTCACAATCCAACAGCACCTGGTTCGAAACCTTGTCTAAGCACCAATTACTTGTTTAGGTGTATGTTGTTGTTGATGTTGTCGTTCAAAAAACGGTAAAGGATAACATCGTGAGGAAATCGGCATGTTAAAAACCGGCCAAGTGTGTGTCGGACACGTATAGACTTAGTGTTCAGTAGCCAGGATACTAAGCACAGTACATATATTGGACAATATATGTTTTAAGTGTTTGTGACATACAGACGGACGGACAGACGGACGAGCAGGCGGACATAACGAAACTTGTTTGACTAAGTAACCCTAAAAACGTTAACTCGTACCAAAGTAACCGACTTAGCTTAAAGAATAATCAAGCTGAAGTGGCAATGCATCACAATCTTGCAGAACCGACTACCGTTAGGGAAAACGAGTTCTAGATTGGAGACCGCGGTTAGGCAAACGTAGTGTGTGTAGGACGCCCGCCGGCCAGGTGAAGTGACTTGCCATGCGGCTGGCAGCGACTGGATGAGGAAATCCGAAGGCCGGGCTATGTGGCATTCACAAGGAGAGGCCTACGTCCAGCAGTGGACGAATGTAGGCTGACTGCATTGGTCCAATTAAGTGAATTATGGCCTCGCCTCTATATCTCTTTCTTTCTATAATTAGGCCTATGTGCCAGCAGTGTGAACGTAAAGTTTATGATAGCTTATGAAGACTATATGATGCGGGCGTAGATAGTACATGCATTCCAGAAGTATTCCCACATAATTTTTATATACAAACATTAATTTCAACATACCACAATGTAAACCCTTTGACTTTATTAGCCATTGAATGCCACAGAGTAAACAAATCGCACGCATATTCAATAGAAACCACCCGAATGGAATACGAGCAAATTGTTTTGCACACCATGTAGAGCCACGCATTAGTAGCAGATACAAGGAGTTCATAAACATTTGGTGTTCCTTAGAACCTTCAAGTTGGGCCCTTTTTAGGTGGCAATATATTGAACACGACTGGTTTCATATGGCTCCCAGGTTAGTTAAAGCTCAGCTTCAAGCATCCAGGATAACAAATTTTAGGTTTTCATGCTTGTGGCGTCAAAAGGATTTGAAACTGAAAATTTGCTGTCAGTAGAAAAATAACAAGAAAAAGATCAAAGACTCTGTTCCCGAAGGTCATCAGATTAGAGCGCGGTGATTAGGTGATTTTGTTAACCCCCGAATCCCCGGATCCATGGACCATATTGGTACGCCAATGCCCAAAAAGCCAGTTTCTCATAATTTTTCCTATAGATTCACACATGTTTCGTTTAAGGCTATGGCATGTTAAGTTCAATACAAATTTTAGATGGTATCTTAAGAGTAGGAGACTACTTTTCCATAGCATTTATCATTTTACATGTATACAAGGCTAGCGATGACAATAATTATAAGCGTCATTTTATCATTGAGTTCCAAGAACTAAATTATCACGTGGGTAGTTACATAGTAGTCAAAATGCTTCCACGTCCATTGATGACCACCGTGAATGGCTTCCATTCAACTCAAGCTCGTTGTTCTCTCGCTATTTGCTGACTAAAACAAACGCGGGTTATGTGTTTAATGACGGAGTATAAACTACGGTTGACAAGTGTACACGAAATCTTACACTTACGAACTTTAGGGATCGATTCTCCAGCGATAGTAACAGACGGTTAAATTAAACCGTATAGTTAAATATTTAGAACTAAAATTATTTATAAGCTGGACTTAGAATTCTAATTTTTAAACCTTTTGACGAAAAGATTATGATTTCATTTTATTTGTTGGGTTTTCATGTATATTTCAAGATAAGAGTTAGTGGCCCTCGAGAGCATTTATTAACCTCATTAAAAATACTTTAATCGGCTGTTTAAAACTAACTTATTGAAATTATCTTTGAAGACAGCTAATGTTTAATACGTAGAGAGTGTTAATAAAACATGTGGGCGGTCATTTGTCAAATAAAAATAAAAAGTCATAGCTTGCAAACGTGAATGTACGCACCTTTCATTCATCGCATAGGTAAGTACATTCTTGAGATGTTTGTAAGACGCCCCAGTAGGTACATATTTTATCTTCATGAATAGAGCTGTTAGTTGTGGTACCTATTCACTCTTTGCCGAGGCACGGAACTGATAGATCGCAAAACACGTGAATTTTGTTTTATTACTCGACTACAGCAAAACAAGGGAAGGGCAATGAGTTTAACAGTCTATGTATGTATGTATGTATGTATGTGTATCTATGTATGTGGTTATGTCGATGTTCCACCATATTGTCGCCCCCATTGGCTCGATTTTGACGAGCGAGATGACAATCAATTCGTCTTCAGGTATAAGCTATTTTTTTACGTGACTGCGGCAGTGCTAGTTAAGGGTTATGTGTTCAAACTAAAAACTTGCTCCAATTTTGACAAGCAAGGTATCAGTATCAATCAATTTGCCTTCATGTATAATGTCATAGGCTGATATGTCAGTATCAGTCGATTTGTCTTCATGTATAATGTCGTAGGCTGATATGTCAGTATCTGTCGATTTGTCTTCATGTATAATGTCATAGGCTGATATGTCAGTATCAGTCGATTTGTATTCATGTATAATGTCATAGGCATTTTTTTTTATCCGTTCACGGCAAGGCAAAGGAAGGGTTATTTGTTCAAACTATAAACTTGGTCCGATTTTGACAAGCGAGGTATCAGTATCAATTAATCTGCCTTCATGTATAATGTCGTAGGCTGATATGTCAGTATCAGTCGATTTGTCTTTATGTATAATGTCATAGGCTGATATGTCAGTATCTGTCGATTTGTCTTCATGTATAATGTCATAGGCTGATATGTCAGTATCAGTCGATTTTTCTTTCATGTATAATGTCATAGGCATTTTTTTATCCGTTCACGGCAAGGCAAAGGAAGGGTTATGTGTTCAAACTATAAACTTGGTCCGATTTTGACAAGCAAGGTATCCGTATCAGTCAATTTGCCTTCATGTATAATGTCATTGGCAATTTTTTTATCTAATAGTTTCTTGCTGTAAGATTTATTTTAGAGATAAAATTTAAGCCGTTGAGTAGAAAAATGTAAACATTACTGAAAATAATGTTATTTTTGATAAGAAAATGTATCGAATGAAATTCTGTTAATCATATTTTTGTCTTAGTCTTAGAGAGATAAAGATCTCAAAAATATGTATGTTGAGTTTCACGTTTATCAGGTTTGTGGTTGACCCAGCATATTTCGTCTTAATGGTGAGGTAAAAGAGGGGCCTATACCCAACAGTGGGAAGAGAAGGACTGTGGATGAAGATGATGTAAAATGAAAAAAAAAAGAACAATGAGATTTTTCTTTCTTTCTGAAATTTACATATGCAGCTTCAATTAAAAATACACTGGCCAATCGGACAAGTATAAAATAGGGTTCTGTAGTCAGGATTAAGAGCTACCCAACTATGAAAACCTCATTGCAATCGATCCAGTAGTGTTTACGTTATACGCCAACAAAGTTGTTTTTACGGATGTATTAGGTGTCTCACTATGGATTTTGTTTATAGTACACGCGGGCGCTCTAAATGCGTTATCTTGTACGGCTAGTACTCGTAAACTAGTAATCTTTAGATAGCCATGTAAATTCAGGCTCTACAAAGTTAAGTAGGATTAACTTTGTAAGGGTCTGAATAAAACGACTGTTACATACAGTCAGACGGACGGATCGTCATACAGACGGATGGACATGGTGAAACTATAAGGGTCCCTTGTAGGACTTACAGAATCTAAAAAAAAAGGCCGTTGTTTTTTATGTAACTGGCTGCGCTCCGCGCATTCACCCGCATTGAATGATGATGATGATTTTGATGCGCCTACGTCTTCTTCTCTGAAGTATGTATATACTACGAAATATATATCAAAAATTGCGTCAACCAATCGCATAAAATAGTTGCTCAGTGAAGGAGGCACAAACAAAACCAAAGAAGGACACTTTCGCATTTTTAACATTAGTGTTGCCATTAGTGTTGCATAGCTTGAAAGAGTGACCAAATCTATTTATCTATGCTTATAATATAGCAGTACGTACAAACATTCTTTATAATGAAGATGATTAAATAAATAGTCTAGCGGACTTAAAATAAGCTACTGAACAAGACAGTACATAGTACAAAAAAACGTGTCTGTCTGTTCACGCATCACATAAAAACTACTAGACCGATTGTGATGCGGTTTTCATTGTTGGATAGCTTAGGTTTAGACGTAAAAACTAGTGTACTTGGTTTCTCAATCCAAAAAGAAGAAGCCGAGCAATTGATAAAAACTATTTGACGGCTGAAGAAATTTGTTTGGTCTAGTGCTAGAATACGAAATCAAACGGTTGCGGGTTCGAATCCCGCAAGGTCCCCATCTATCCCGCAGAAATGTTTGTTTCCGAGTCATGAATGTAATATTGGTAAATTTGTATGTTTATCCGTTATCTAGTGCCCATAGTACAGGGTAACCTAGTTTGGGGCTATGTAATTGGTGTGGAATTGTCCCGAATATATAATTATATTTATTTTTTATTTTAAGTAGTGGTATTTTAAGTCATGGAATAGCACATATAATCATAACCCCAAGAAATGACCACAAGGGCAAAGCCGCGAGCATAGCTAGGTAGTAAAAGAATACTAATAATTGACAAGTATCCATTCCTTCCATCCATTTGATTCTGACTGCGTCTCCATACACAGTTGGATCACTAAAGCTGGATTCAACCAAGCGAGAGTAATCCAGCCTGCGTTTATGTTAAGTACCTGACATGAGCATAAAAGTTTCGCTTTTGAGCATAATACCTAAAAAAAATGAAAGATGTCACTGCTGCAATCATACCTGTCACGCCAGTTGACTAAGGAGGAAATTACCTACAATCGTAGAGAGCAATGCATTGTGATTATATATATTCAATGACTAAGAAGCACAATGCCTAAAATATATGGTGGCTATAATATTAGTTTACCTAAAAGCAGAATGCCTACATTAAATGGTGACTTATTTGTGACAAATTGAATTATTGCATCTGCTGCTGCGTTATTATAATAGAATATACAAATTAATAAAATAACGGCAGCCGTTGTATGACAAAAACAGGAAAACATTTCCAGATTCAAATATCTTGTCCAGCCAGTATATAAGCGGCAGTCATAATAACCGTATGAATTGTTGAGATTAGTCTGTGGCTACATGTATTCAGCCAATCACAGGCCAAGTTTTGTACCGTTGCGCCGGTCCATTGAGGAATGAATGGATTTTTTTGCAGGACGGGACAGTATCATTTTTTTGTGCAATGAGGTCACGTGTTAACGTGTTCGGGTGCATAAGTAAACACCGAACTTTTACATGAGGTTCAAATGATCCAACCGGATAATATAATGCATCGAGTTACAGCAAAAGACTTTTCAATCAAATAAGAGTCATATCTGTGCATTAGGCCTTGGAGATAGGGTAATTGTGAGAACGGTGGATTATGTGGGTACAGTGAATCTTAGCGATATCTGGACGACGGCTAGGTAGATAAGTCAGTATCTTTCACATAGGCGTTGTGTTTGAATGCGAATAGGTATGAACTAGTCATCGGACCACTCGCGCGGCATTACTTTCTGTGAAGTGAATATTTGTGTTTTGGTGATCAAAAGTTGAAAGTATAAAAAAGTTTTGTTGTTTTACATTTTCTAAAGTATCCAATATTTGCTGGAAGTTCTTATTTCTTCCTAATAATCAAGTATCGTACTTTATTCGACGGTAACCTCAATCATCTATCGACAGTAGAAAACCATAACTATATGTTTCAAAGTAAATGCATCCCCATGGTACAAAGTGGATCAATTACAGGTGGTACACAGTGGACTGTGATTATATTACAAAAATAGTGCATTTATAAATAAGATAAGGTAGTGCGTTTTTTTTGAAAGCTTCATATTATTATGGCTCTATGGTTTAATTATAAAACGCTGTTGATTAATTAAATATATATTGCATTAACAAATAATAAACATCCAAAGTTATTATATTTTTATGTTAAATGTGTTAAAAATAATCATTTTGCTATGGTTCCTCATGCAATTGATTTGAATAATTCTTCAAATATAATGACATTTAATGTATCTTACTTATTTATTCTTTAAATTCTATCCGAACCACTGTGCACCTATATCTGATTCACTCTTTACGCCACTAAGTTAACTCTTTACGCCAAAAAATGGGATATGATCCACTGTGCGATCATATCCTATTTTTTTTAAACTGGTATTTTACTGAAAACCTACAAGGTATAGAAAGTTAATCTCTATGAACAAAATGTAGTTACTTTAACTATCTATTATGTAGTAAAAAATACATTCGATCAGGTTCCTAGAAGCGTAGCTAACGCCTCTTGAAAAAAAAGTGATCCACTGTTACCACGATGACCCTACAAAGTGCTGTTAAGGCATTTCAATTTGTAGACGAAATAACATCTAGGCAATAACAAAGTTTAGGCATTGGGATAAGCAATTTGCTCTTAGTCAATTAGCGTGATAGAAATGATTGCAGCCGTCGTGGCATCTTTCATTAAGGTACTATGCTCATAATCGGCAAGTTTATATGAGCAGTATATTGTTAACTGCAATACTTCCTTCTACTCTTGATCTACTAGGCACTATACAGAGACAATAAGTTGTAACTGTCACCGACGACAAACGCGTCATCTTAGGAGTTCCCGTGGCAACTGAAAAGTGGCGATTGACACGTGTTGCGACTCAGGAAATTATTTATAACTACAGGCTAGGTAACTAGAATGAGCCCATCTCCGTTTAATGTTGAAAGTATGTAAGCCTCATTATCATTCTAACCCAACCGTTTTCACCCACAGCGGCGGCGGGCTGAGTCCTGAAATCAGCAAAAAGAAGAATAGCAAAACATCGAGAACGACGTATATGTAGGCATCACATTGATGTGACTCACACTGGCGCACTCTGACATACATACATACTTGTAAACATTTGTAACTGCAGTTTGCAGGCTGCTACGATGATGATAATAAAATAATATAATTATTGCTTATTTCAGATTTTGTGAAACAACATACTTTATTTGCGAAGTAACTTACACGAAAACACTCAAACCTCCGTTTAAATACTTCTTCGTTATCTCCTAACCACAGCCCAAAACCACAAAACAAATAAACGTTTAGAGACACGTTCAAAATTTTCCATTACGTTGTTGAAATTTAAACTCTATTAGTGGGCTAAAATATGTATTTATGTTTGACGAGAGTTGAAGAACGTAAACACCTAACGGTCGTTGTTTTAACCACAATGTGTCATTGTTACTAATGTACATTTCGAAACTACTGCCAAGTAGTATCTACTAAGAGCTACTTAAAATTAAAAGCACTGTGCGCTTATTCGCTATGCCACACGAAATTACACGAAACGTGTGACGTCATTACGACAATTGCCGAACGATTCCGCGAAGATATCGTAACGTGACGCGTTACGTGTCTGCATGCTCATAGCCAATAAGGACCCTGTACTGCGTTCATCGCCCTGAGATATTACTTTCACTGGCTATTTGTTCCTGTAATGCTTGTCTACAATTTGGCAGACGAATCTTATTCCACTAGAAGTATAAACATTATAAACGGGAACTATTTTCTAAGGTCCGACCGAACCAGCTTTATTTTTCTTGGCCGGCACCGAACCGAGAACGAGAATAAAAACCATTCTGGGCTGTGACCGAGACCGAGACCGAGAATTGGTAAAATTAAAATAATAATTGGATAAAAGGGAACCAGCCACCAGTCAAAATTATAAGTTTTTATTATCTTATTAATACACCTACCACTCCAACAATGTTTTCGCAAAGCTGAGTAATACGAGCCCTACAGCAAAACTTATAGGTATAAAATGTTCCTATGCTGTGTATGGTATCATTATTGACAGGTTTAAACTTGTATAGATTCATATATTAAACCTGCCGCCCGCGACTGACCGTGTTCAAGCGGGAGCAATCCGTACAGGCTCGCGGTAATACCGCTCAAAAAGAAATCAAGCAATGTCTCGGCATAGCCGAGATTCTCGGTGCTTTTTGTAGCGTGAAAGAATCTCGGCTGTTTTTTGCTGAGAATCTCGGCCACCGAGACCGAGACCGAAATCTCGGTCGGACCTTACTATTTCCAATGAGTTCTTGATATTTCGACACTGTGGCTGTATTGTACTGTACTGCACTGTAACCCTGTTGTGATCAACAGGGTTAAGACATATATTCAAAGATGTGTCTGTGATCAGAGACATCATTGAATATATGCCGATTGGTTGTCAAAATGAAATCTATCTCGTGCTTATGACCGCACGTCCATTCATAGTTACGTCCACGCAGCCACGTCCATTTCCTGGAGGGGAAAAAGGAGTTCATCATAAAGATTCTCCATGAAGTCGGCCAATCGCTGACCCCTTTGGTTCCGCTGTCCAAATCCAAATTGCCCCACTCTCAGTTCATTGCCATTCCTCATGCCCAGCCGTGCGTTGAAGTGCCCCATCACCACTGTGAAGTGTGTTTTCGGGGCATTTATGGCAGTAGAAATATCTTTATACATAGTTTCCTTTTCATCATCCGGGCGTTTTGAGTGTGGGGCGTACACCTGTATGACCTTCAACGAATACCGTTCGGTAATTCTGAGTATAAGGTATGCCACACTGCTCAAAACGCTTTCGATCTTCACAACGT
Organism: Alsophila aescularia; assembly: GCA_946251855.1. NCBI lineage: Eukaryota > Metazoa > Arthropoda > Insecta > Lepidoptera > Geometridae > Alsophila > Alsophila aescularia. The sequence continues at coordinate 55,881,294 of OX276374.1, read as the reverse complement.
TGTTGACGAGGGACTTGTGGACGAGAAACCCGATACCGTGTTGGGACTGCATGTCACCCTCCCGGTAATAAAGTAAGTTGCCGGAATTCAGGGTCATACGATGACCCTGAATTCCGGCAACTTACTCTCTCTCTCTCTTCGCACTTCTGGTAACCCTATAATACCCCATCGCAAGTTACTTACTACTTCTTCCAGCTCTATCAACTTCTCATCGGTCCTCAAGGTGCGTGCGTTGTATGTTGCCAGGTCCAGAGATCGCGGGGGTTGGTAGCTGGGTCTCTTTCTTCTTAGCACCCCCTGCTCCACCGTTACCGCGGCTGCTACCGGTGCCAGGAATAACGGAGACACCGGGGACTGGCGGCCGTCTTTTCGGTGTGTCTATCATATTGGGTTTTGCTATAATCATCACGCTTGGCAGGCGGATTGGTGACCGCAGTGTAACAAATATGTACTCGGAGGACGCTGCTGCCCATCTTCCGGTGTGTATTCCCTTAGTCGCCTCTTACGACATCCACGGGCAGATTGGGGTGTCTTATTCTAAGCTGAGACCACCACGGCACTGAGGGTTATGTAACTCGATCCAGTTGTTTGTCCCCGACTCCAAAAGATGTTGAGCGACTTCTGCGTGTCATTGTCATTTAAAATAGTATCCATGGTACAAACACAGGTACATATTTATATAGTCCTTCCTTATGGTATACTAGCTGTGGCCGCGGCTTTGCCCGCGTGGTCATTTCATTTATAAGTAGCCCACACGTTTTATTCCAGGACCAAAAGCAAAACCACCACCAGACCAGTTGTAGGTTTGGTCCAGGTCCAGAGGACCAGGAGGACCAGGACCAAACCTACAAAGTACAATATTATACTACATTTCTTCAAAATTCGTTCAGCCGTCAAATAGTTTTTTATCGATTGCTCGGCATCTAATCATCGGAATAAGGCACTGCCTTGCCTTTTTATAACGCATATTCTGTGAAGTACGGCACTCCGTACTTCACAGAATATGCGTTATAACAGTTAAATTTATTTTTTTAATTAATAAATTACTATTTTACTATAAATAATTAGCTTAATTTCGCTGCGCGTTTTACAACTGAAGTCGACTTATTCTATCAAAAAACATAAAAAAACATCTCAATACGTTTTAAGAGCCTCTAAGGACCATAAAGTAAAAAAAGAAGAAAACGTGTTGTTCGAGTTCATTCAACGTTGAAACCACTTCGTAACAACCCGCTTGCGTGTTTTAAGGGTAGACAACGCCATCTAGTTTAAATGAAGTAACTTGTTATCATGACCGTCTTGTTATTGAGTAGAGAAAATTATCTCCGAAGGTAAGGTGGCACAGATTAGAGAGTAATTAAGGTGGTGAGGTAAATTGTATGGGGCATCATGGGTAGGTAATTATTGTGAGGTCCATACGAACAAAATTTAATGCATCGAAACATTGTGTTCTTAGTACAAATTATTTTTATGATGTTTCACAGAACAACGTACCTACTTACTGGCACTTTAACTGGCTCTTAATAATTTCCTACCCTACCTACCTACTTTTTGAGCTTTTTCAACACGATATGAGGATTGATTTGAAAAAATTAAAGTTTTCTATACTTTCTCTGTGAAGTGTACCTGTGTACCTACCTCTGTATGTACACATTTCAATACCGACAACTAACCATTTTGCCAGTAAGACATTATGAAGAAACCTCCGATATAATTATATAATTATGTAGGTACGTAGGTAGTACATTATAATATCTCACTGGAAGAAACATAATAAAAAAACGTAGTACATATAATGTATATACATACTCAGAAAACTTGCAACGCTTCGAAGTATTTTTTACGCAAAAGCAATTGTGGTCTTTATTTATGCATACCCACGGATCAATTTCCTATGCAAGTATTTTTTACTTTAATTTCAAAAGAGCGATGGTGGCCTAATGGTTCTATAGTACAATTTAGAATCCAACGATACCGGGTTCAAAACCTAGGCTCCCACACCAATGAGTTTTCGAAGTTATGTGCGGTTATCCATCGCTCCGTGCTTCGGAGGGCACGTTAAGCTGTCGGTCCCTGCTGTTATTGGTTAATAGCAGTCGTTAAGCCGTGTCAGAGGCCCTCGGGCGGCCTGACAAACTCTGACATCAGAGGCCAGCACTACCTCATACGACAAACAAACAAACAATTTCAAGGCTTCAGAGTACTTTTTCACACACGCGATAGTGCTCCTTTTATATATAGAGACAAAGATCAATTTGCTATGCAAGTATTTTCTATTTTCAAGGCTTCCAGGTACTTTTATTTTGCAAACACGATTGTTCTCCTTATTTATATGACGGCAAAAATCAATTTCCTATGCAAGTATTTTCTACTTTCAAGGCTTTAATCTGTTTCTACAGAAAGCACTTGAAAGTATTTTGAACCCTGTTTTTTTGCCCTGGTGTTTGAAGATAGACGTACTTGAAAGCCCTGGTGCTGGATATTGCGAAAATGAACCATGCCTACGTGGAATTTGTTCGTGATTGATTCCAATTTCCCCGCAGGCAGCGAGGAATTGGCGTCTTAAAATTAGAGAATTAGGCCCCTGGAGGTCGTGCTAGTGCTAGTGTGAGCCGAATCCCAAAAACCTGATAAATTTGAATTTACCGGCACCCTTGGCTGCAGGAATGAAATGATTGCGTGTTTTAAGGTCAATCAGCGCCATCTAGTTAAATCGGAGCGAGAACTTTGATGCCTTTGGTTTATTCGCTTGAGTTGTTGATGCCATTGTGCTATCTTTACTCATACCAAACTTCGTACTATACCATCTCGATTACCTCAGCTTGCAAACATAAAAAACCGCACCTAAGTCGGACCATTCGTTAGATCCCATTATATATATTGTTTTCAAACAAAACTTGACGGTTTACTTCAGGAAATTACATAAGCCTTAAAAAAATCAAAGAAAATGTAAAAAAAGGCACAAAATATGTAAATGCTTCTAAATGTTGAGGCAAAACATTCATAGCAGCGCGTGGATTCGATCCATGTGCCTCTGGGTTGCAAGCCAGATACCGCTTCTACTGTGCCACTCTGACTTGTGGCATAGGAGCCGAATTCACGGTACCGTTTTATAAACGGATGTGCAATTATTATTCCTTTCAAATTAACATAACTTTAGACTCATATCCCGCAATAATCTCGTATTTATTCGTGATTAAAAATATCATTCATTTTAACACATACTATAAACTTTGACTGTGCCAAGTTACTTGAAAATCCGTACGGTAGTTTCAACGTGATATGTATTTTTTTAAATAACTTTCAACCCCTATCCTGCGGGAACCATTGTTTTTTTCGGGATAAAAGTATTCTATATGTTAATCCATAACAGAAGCTATGATTGTGCCAAGTTGCATCAAAATCCGTCGTGTAGTTTCTGCGTGATGCGTGTTCAAAGAGACAGACAGACAGACAGACAGACAGACAGACAGACAGACAGACAGACAGACAAAAAATAAAAAAATAACCTTTTTGCACTCCATATCGATTTTGAAGTTCATCTCAATTAAAATTTTCAAAAAATATTTAATGTACAGATTTAGCCCAGTTACAGTTTTATTATAGTATAGATAGATAGATAGATATCCCGTTTTTAATGTTTGACGAATCTCCTGTTGACTGGAAATCTGTCTTGTTAAATGGACGTACTTACATGGTATACAGGCTGGATTTGTGAGACGGGACAGTAAGGGCAGGTAGGTACCTTAACCGTTATAGTTATCGGAAAACGTTCCTTGGAGACCATCCATAACTTTTAAGATATTCTGAACTGCGTTCACAGATACGTACAATAAAACGTACTTAGAACACTGTCCTTAACTTTTGGAGATATTTTGACCTGCATTCACAGATTTTGGAATAAATGTCCAGTCAAGAAAATGGGCGTTTCCTCGTGGCCTAACTAGGCAGCCTAACTGATACGTCCACGAGGAATTATTTTTCCTCGTGTCCTAACTATTGCGTCGCAGTGGGATAACACATCATTAGCTCATCCTTTGTTTACGAGTACTGTCGAGTAGTCAAATATTACTACCTACCTATATACTAATTTAATGATGCAAACTTATTAACATACGGGCTTTATCTCGGACATTAATCCTAGACTAGTAGTTTCTGTAAATAAGGGATAGATCTCATAGAGATCGTTCACAAAAAAATATGTTGATGCCACTCGATCCTGTTTCTTATAAGGATCACATGTCTCCATCGGACCAACTGAGGCTAGAGCCGCCAGTATTTGTGAAGTTTGTATTCGAACGATGTTTGAATTTTATTTCGATTCATGTCGTTCAAAACGTATACATATGGAAAAAGTTGGTTTGCACTTTCTGGTTTTTCTAGTACTCCCACCTCAGTTGGTTCAAAACATACTTTAGAATCTTTTATGAACCAGGAGCGCCTGGACTGGCATCAAAAACAGTTTTTGTGGAAATTGCCTATTTTCTCGATGACTGAATTTTTAACAAAATCTGTAAATCCAGGTCGAAATATCTATAAAAGTTGAGGACTGCCTCCTCAGAACGTTTTCCTCTAGATAAGGAAATTTCCTACGAAATGTATGGAAAAAGTTTTTCGCAATTTGTCTGGTAGAGACTTTAATCCTTATAAGAAACAGGTTCGATTGACATCAAAAAAACTTTTTGTATAAAGTGACCATTATCTTGCCGACTGTACATTTTTCCTAAATCTGTGAATGCAGTTCAGAATATCTCAAAAAGTTATGGATGGTCTCCTAGGAACATTTTCATGTAACTATAACGGTTAAGGTACCTGCCCTTACTGTCCTGTCTCAAAAATCCACCCTGCACGGTGTGGCTTCTGGGTTTGGGTGGACTCTGTAAGGCCGGCCGAGAGCCTCTGACATGGTTCAGTAATAGCCGTGCCCTCCAAAGCACGGAGTGACGCAAATCTTCGTATAACGTGTATTATTATATATCCTGTGACATAACTTGGAAATGTCATTGGTGAAGAGCCGAGGATCTAACCCGGTATCGTTGGATTCTACACGCACTAGTGTACTTATCTTCTATCTATACTTATAAAGCAGTAAGTAACAAAAAGTCTGTACAAAGAATATAATTAAACGAAAACGTAACCTTCTGCAGTCGGGTAAAAATTGGTCCAAGTACCTACTAAACAAGAATATAACATTCTAAAATGATGTCTGTCTATTTGCGCATCACTTAAATACTATTGGACCGATTGCGATTCGGTTGTACCTAACTGTTAGATAGCTTAGGATTTGACTTAAAAACTGATGAACTTGGTATCTCAATCCGATGAGTAGAAGTCGAGCATTCGATAAAAAACGAACGTCTGAACGAAGTTTGATGATATTGATTTTGGTTCTGGAATAACACTAATCCTAATATCCCAGGAAAATTACCACGTGGGCAAAGCCGCTGGCACTGGTAGTCTTCATCGTCATCAGCCCGTGTCAGTCCACTGCTGGACAAAGGCCTCTTCCAAAGCACGCCACTGATTCTGATCTTCGGCTCTTCTCTTCCAGCTGCTGCCAGCCACTTTGCGTATATCGTCACTCCACCTAGCTCGAGGGCACCCTACACTACGTTTACCATTTACTACATAAATATGTATAAATGTTCTATAGGTATTTATTATTTGTGGCTGGCTGTTGACTGTACATGCTTTAAAACATATTGAGAAGTGGTCGAATACGGTAACATAGCTACTTGACATTCGTACCTATAACATTATGTTATTGTACTCCCAATACAAAATGAATGATAAAGTTTGTTTACAACTTGAAAATTGTAGGCAAGAAGGTTTGAAACAGATGGAGAATACTCCGCCAACAAACAAGTGAAGCATAGCAAATGACGGCTGCGTATGTGTGCGTGAGTAAAACTTATTTGTTTATTTGGTGCATGTTGAGATTTCTGTCAATTTTATAATCCAACAATCATAGCTGTGAATGCAGTTCAGAATAACTATTCTTTTTTCAGCGTGCTACACCTTCGACCACATCATCACTTTCCATCAGGTGAGATCGTGTTCAAACAATTGCCTAGTCCGTAATAAAAAAAAAATGCACACAGCATGCTATAAAGCAGTACAGTTTGATGCATCATGAAATATACTAATTATAGTATTATTATGAACATATTGAAATTATAAAACATACTTACATAACATATTAAAATACATACATAATTAGCGATGTTTTGTGGTTACACACAAGTTCATCACAAAAGACTGCATTGTTCTTGATGTTCCGTAAGAACTTGACAGAATTAACACGACTAACAAGGCCGAGATCTGGCTGCGATGTGGCGGCCGATCAGCATAAGATAGTGTGCGTGTGCGTACGAGCAGATCGACACATCTTAGGTGCTTCACTTTCGAATTGGCGGAGTTGAGTCCGGTTTTTTTAATCATTCTTGCCTATAACATTATCTTTTTGTACTCCCAATACAAAACGAATGAATAAGTTTGTTTACAACTGCAAACTTGTAGGTATGAAACTAAGTACCTATATTTGTAAAACTGGTCAAAATAATAGATCCAGTATACCTACATCGAGATAAACAAGGTGAAAAATGAATGTCAGATGCCTCTGACACTATTGTGACATTTAAAGTGTTTACAAGTATTGTGCTAAGGAAAACAAGTCTGGCAAAGTAATAAAACAAGTGGCAACTGTAGGGGGGGCCCTACAGTTGCCGCTAGCTCTACCTACCTAATCAACCGGGGGCGGTTGATTAGGCAGGTAGAGCTAGCGGCACGTAAGTCTAGCGGTGAACGAAACGTGGCGGGGATCTTGGTACAGACAGTTTTCGGGATAAAAAGAATTCAACATTTTAACACATTATATAAACTTTGATTGTGCCAAGATCCCCGCCACGTTTCGTTCACCGCTAGACTTACGTGCCGCTAGGTATACCTATATGTCACATCATCACATCACATGACCAGCCGGTTGACCCACTGCTGAACATCGTCTCGCCCACAGGACGCCACAACCACAGAATAAATAATGGTACTTGCCACAAACTATTTACTAAATTACTATATCATTTAACTTTTCAAATATAAATAAATGTTGGAAGTGGGGGCAGATATCCATAAGTGTACATATCCATAGTATTACCTCTGCTACCAATTCTGATACTTGGGGGCTGATGGCTTGGCCATAAATGTATTACTTTCTGCCACCTTTAGTCATTCATGGGGGCTGATAGCTATAAGTGTATTACCGTCGGCCTCATTTTTATTACGTGGGGTCCCTTATCCATAAGTGTATTACCGTCTGCACCATTTTTATTACGTGGGGTCCAATATCCATGAGTGTATTACCGTCTGCACCATTTTTATTACATGGGGTACAATATCGATAAGTGTATTACCGTCTGCACCATTTTTCATACGCGGGTGTCATTAGTATTATCGTGTGCAACCATGTGGTGGCTATTTGTTGGGACAGACGGTAATAAAATTAAATCAGTAATAATCCGTAAATTTGATGTTATCAATGTATGGGAAAGACCTCAGACAGAATATTAATGACGTAGGCAAGATAAATCTATACTTACAATGAAGCAATAGCAACGAAAAAGTCTGAACAAGAATATAACATTTTAAAAATTTGTGTCTGTATGTTTGTCTGTCTGTATGTTTGTTCGCGAATAGCGTAAAAACTACTGGACCGATTGAGATGCGGTTTTTGCTGATGGATTGCTTAGGGTTTGACTTAAAAACTGGGGTACTTTATATCTCAATCCGATGAGTAGAAGGCGAGCAATCGATAAAAATATTTTAGACGGCTGAAGGAATTTTGATCAAATGTTGGTATATTGGTATTTTAGGTCCTGGAATAGCACAAAGAGTACTTTTAACCTACAGAAATAACCACGCGTGCGAAGCCGCGGCCATTAACTAGTTAATTAATAAATTTTTGAGACTTGTGTGCCATTATTCCACAGTAAACAAAAACAAACAATTCAACAAACAACAAACAATCCATCAATAATTGTTTCTTCTGTGAATAAACTTTTTTTTTATAACGGAATTTTTTGGTCTAATTTCAACTTTTTACTGAATTTTCAGACTCTACGGTCCAATTTTTAGGGGGTATGCCAGCTAGTTCCTAAATCTATACATACGAGTATAATAAAGCAAGATGTAGGTACAAAAAGTCTGTACAAAGAAGAAAATAAAAATAAGAGGTCTATGGTACCTAAAGTAAGCTACTGAACAAGAATATATATTTTAAATCGTGTCTGTTTGTCTGTTTGTTTGTTTGTTTGTTTGTCTGTATATTTGTTCGCGCATCACGCAAAAACTACTAGACCGATTGCGATGCGGTTTTCGCTGATGGATAGCTTAGGGTTTGACTTAAAAACTGGGGTACTTGGTATCATCTGATGAGAAAAATTCGAGCAATCGATAAAAAACGGTTTGACGTCTGAACAAATATTGATGATTTTGGTACTTTTGATTCCGGAATATCACAGGATCCTTATAACCCAGAAAAATTACCACGCGAGCAAAGCCGCGGGCACAGTCAGTAAATAATATTACCTGAAAGAACTGCTATCAGTATAAAGTGGCAGCTCGATAACTATTTGAATGTATCTACATTTTCATAGTGTTAGTCCTAGTGTTAGTCCTAGTGTTAGTCCTAGTGTTAGTCCTAGTGTTAGTCCTAGTGTTAGTCCTAGTGTTAGTCCTAGTGTTAGTCCTAGTGTTAGTCCTAGTGTTAGTCCTAGTGTTAGTCCTAGTGTTAGTCCTAGTGTTAGTCCTAGTGTTAGTCCTAGTGTTAGTCCTAGTGTTAGTCCTAGTGTTAGTCCTAGTGTTAGTCCTAGTGTTAGTCCTAGTGTTAGTCCTAGTGTTAGTCCTAGTGTTAGTCCTAGTGTTAGTCCTAGTGTTAGTCCTAGTGTTAGTCCTAGTGTTAGTCCTAGTGTTAGTCCTAGTGTTAGTCCTAGTGTTAGTCCTATTATATCCTGCAAACTATATAAATAACTTTTAACCTATCCAAAATGATATTATATTTGTTATTTTATTATTGATATTGACGACCGGTTGGTCTAGTTTCTAGAGAACCTAGGTACAAAATCGAACGGTCGCGGGTTCGAATCCTGCAAGGTGCAATCATTTGTGTGAAGAGCAGAAATGTTTGTTTCCGAGTGATGGACGTAATATTCTTATCTATGTATGTTTATCCGTTATCTAGTGCTCATAGTACAGGGTATCCTAGTTTGGGGCTAGGTAATTGGTGTGGAATTGTCCAGAAAAAATAATAATATAATAACTGCTAGATATGTTGTTAATTCTAAGAAAACTATAATTTAATGATTCCAAATGCTGGTTTAAATAATACAACATAGCTTCGATACCAATCATTAGCTGTTTCCTATCTGCCACGTAGAAACAATGAAATAAGTTCAAAACAAAAACCCGACTACGGTCGGGTAAAAAACAGCCAATGTCACTCTTGCGATGAAGACCAATCGATTGATGCCACGTTTGTCAAAATCGGACCGTTTTTTAGTTTGAACACATAATGCTGATGATCAAAAAGGATGTCAAAAAGGTCGGCCCTTCCTTTGCTTCGACGTAATCGGGTAAAAAAAGCCTATGACACTCTATATACCTAAAGACAAATCGATAGATACCTCGTTTGTCAAATCGATAGATACCTCGTTTGTCAAATCGATAGATACCTCGTTTGTCAAATCGATAGATACCTCGTTTGTCAAATCGATAGATACCTCGTTTGTCAAATCGATAGATACCTCGTTTGTCAAATCGATAGATACCTCGTTTGTCAAATCGATAGATACCTCGTTTGTCAAATCGATAGATACCTCGTTTGTCAAATCGATAGATACCTCGTTTTTCGTTGAACATGCACATACCCACATACATACATTCATACATAGATTGTTAATTTCATTACCCTTCCCATGCTTCACCGTAGTCGGGTAAAAAGGTTCGGGTGCGCATTTTTTGTGACTGAGGAATACATTGTTCATTAAAACCCCTTTACTTAATCCCTCCTGAGAGTGGGAAGGCTAGATATCTCTCTTCCCCTCTGAGATATGATTTTAATATATATTTTTTTGTTTTTTTTTCCTATCCGTGACTCAATTAGCGCTATTTGAAGCCACGATGCATGCTCAGTATCAATAACCATTTGTTCCGAAATGTTTCAAATTGGCCCAAAAATTAAGTCTATCATTTCCAACACCTGAAAAACAAGATCTGTATAACAATGTGTTTTCACTGACGAAACATTTACAAAAAAAACATGCTCCATACTCTGTTTTCTGTTAATGTATCGAACTGCATTTGGATTGTCATGCAACTTGTTTAAACGAAACTTGTTTGACATGGTCATACCTAAACATGTTTCACAACAAGTTTCGTTATCAACATGTTTCTATACAAATCTTGCAACGTATTGAAAAATTTGTTTTGAGATATGTTTACCGACCCAAATGGATAACACCAAAACCAAGATAAACAAGTTGCGAAAAAATAAATCAGCAACAGTGCGAACGTCAAACGTAACTAATCTCTAGAAAAATATATACAATGAATAAGTTTCTAGTCAGTGTGAACGCAGCCAACAACAAATCTTGAAACTTGTCAAAATGAATTTACACAGTGTTCTGCGATGCGAACGGAAAGTCAACAAAACAAGTTGTGAGATCTATTTCATAAGACAAGTTTCGAAACTTGTACATGTTTAATGTTTTTCATGAAAACACACAGTAATTAAACATTCAATTAATTACGCATTCACCCTTTCAAATAAGTTGCTTACATTATGACCGTTTACAATCATACATTCCCAAAAGCCGTTTGTTTATCTTGCTTGCTGCGAAAGAAATTGACACTTTTATCTAATAAACAAGCGTAAAGGACGCTACTAAATATTAAGATTATCAATGTTTAAAACGCTTTCGAAAGCCGTAACTTAGCATCACAATGTTTATAATCCTTTAAGTCCTGCTTACATATTCTATATCACTCTTTGATGGCAAGTGCTGTCAACTGCTACAGATATAACATGCTGTAACAGGTTCTTGAACTTTGAGCTTCCTGAGTACGAGTTTTCGAAAACGAAATGTAGTTTATTTTAGTTCCATACATTTACTGGCAGCTCCTCTAGCGGAAACTTGCGGGAACTGTAGTAAATGTATGGAACTAAACGAAACTACATTTCGTTTTCGATTATAAAAACTCGTACTAGGGGTACTGGACTTGTCAGTAAATTTACGACTCGTTTTTGTTGTGTAGTACTTTGCGATGTTAGTACCTACGAGTATTACATAGATGTAGTAAGAGGGTCAGATTAGTACCAGTAAGTTTGCCGTTGGCCGTATACATTAGGTGCAACCATAGACAACTGCATTATTACTCACGTACTCTAGACAGGCTTTTGACGGACGTCGCAATGAGAGCATTTGATTATCGCCATTTTGGCGCTGTAGTATGGCAGTAGTGAGCGTCCACGGAACTAAAGTGTTTGTACTATTATTTAATCTCTAACTAACGTTAGGAGATGAGATAATGTCAATTTTAGTTCCATGGACGCTCGGTGGGGCGCTTTGAATCAGCAAAAACAAAAGTGCGGCAGAGCAAATCCATACAGATAAGTGGGTGCACCCACAGATCTGTTTGGACACACAGAATTGGCCTTAGTCACAATCGGAATGGCGTTTGTGTAGCAGTTTCAACTATTGTAATATTATTCGTGCTACAGTCTGTGTATGTCCCTATTCCTTTGTACTTGATACTAAAAACGCCCGTAGTGTTGACTTCTGGTTCAGTTGGTTATTTATTTAAAGTTTATTTTTTGTGATTTTGTGCGGGTCGAGGATCGAACCGTGTCGTTGGATATTAAAACGCAATTCACCGCTGCGCCACTATATCTCATTGACCTAAAGATTACCAAGATCTAGTTTTTAGGTACCGTTCTTACTTAACAGCGTGATAAGATAAGCGACTAGCTCCATTAAGCAGGTAAAATTCACTTATAAAATACACCTGTTATAAAATAAATTTGGGAATAACCATACAATAGCGTAAAAAAAGCAGGTGTGTGCCCGCCCAGTGCACTCCTCAAGTCCGCACCTTGTGTTTTTTTTAAAAAACGACCGTTAAAACGACGTTTTTTCGGTTCAATTATCGAATTGTTAATTTGAATTTAGAACCGTGGAGATAGCGGTAGATGACGTATCTATTCATTCGATTGCACGGTTCGACCGCGCCAGTTGACGATTTTTGTCGGTGAATCGATTGGAGATTAGAGTTGTGGTTGGCAGCCGGCCTCTGTTGTCATCCTTGAGTCCTTGAGTTGAGTTCCTTTTTTGTCTCATTACTGTGTACTTCTAATTTTATTTTACTGTGGCAATAAATAATTTTTTCCTTTTTTTTCTTTATCTAACCACGTGGTTTGATAATTTTGTCAGATTAGTCTATCGTTTCAATTAAACCAAGAAATTAAACATAGGTTAACCTAATTTCACAACAAGAAACAAAGTTTTCCGATTTCGAGCTCAATCGACCACTATTTTTGCGTCTGATCATAGGAAAATAAGCTCTATTTCAAAGTCTAAAATCTTAACACTGACATGGAACTCTTTATTTACTCTAGAGAGATTTACCCCCTTACTTATAAAAAGTTATGCAATGATTAAGTAATGATTAGTAAAACTGCGCAGTACAATATTGTACTGCGCGGAATTCTTAATCATTTCATAACCATTGCATAACTTTTTATGAGTAAGGGGGTTAGAATTCAGTTCTCTGTATACTTTATTTATATGTGTGTGTATATATATATATATATATATATGTACTTAACACCATTAAAAAGTCACTACTTTGGTTAAAAATCAATGAGAGCTAGAAATTAGATAAGAATAAATGACACTACCCAGCGATCTTAATATGGCCTGGATTGTTAAAAGTTTATTGCTAGTCACCTGTGTGTGAATCAATCAAAATCATTACTTGAACCAAAAAATTTACTTCAAATTTACTAAAACACTACTGAACCAATTTTCATGAAATTTATTTGGGACTACACTGAAGTGAAGTTTTTATTTTTCAAATAAAAATGAATTCTCAAAACCAATACCTATTCTTTTTGTTCCTCGTTCGATTAAATGAAATAGAAAGTATTCATATTCATAGGACGGTAGAGATCTTCTACAATACTATTTACAGCTCATATATTTATGAACAAGCACAAATTAAAAATGTAAATTACCACAATTGAGAGATTGTTCTTAGATTTGTTTGTAAGAAATCGGTGCAGCCGTTTGCGTTTCCAAGATGTTCAACTCTGATTAGTTTTTGAGAAGGGATCTATCTAGAAACTTCGGAGTTTGTGCTCAAATGTTGTTTCGATGGCATTTTTTTCTGCCTGTATTTAATTATGACGGTCTGATGATGAGATCACTAAGCCGCCTGCCAAGAGTGGTGATCTTAGCATATCCCTTTTATTATAGGGGAGACCCATGTGAAGTAGTGGACTTCTTCGGGCTGATGTGTGTCTATGAGTAGCATAATTATGAAGACCCGAATTAAGGCACTGTCGCATTATATATTACTAGTGATTGTGACAAGATGGTTTGTGACAAGTTAGGTCGATGTTTTTTTATTCTACTCTCTCTGGCCGCTTGCACATGCATGAGACAGGTGGCACTTTAAATATCTTCAAAAATACATTGACAATTGCAATATGAGTTTTGAGAGGCGGACCTAACTGTTCCCACAGCTTTGCCCGCGTATTTATTTTTCTACGTGGAAAGTAACCTATATGACATTCCAGGACCAAACCTACCTATAAACTGCAATATACCAAATTTTGTTCAGCCGTCAAATAGCTTTTTAACAATTACTCGGCTTCTGCCTATCGAATTGAGTATCATCCAACAGTGAAAACCGCATTTCAATCAAGCCAGTAGTTTCACGCGATGCGCGAAATGACAGACAAATAGACACCATATTTTTTATTCATTAGTAACTTATTTTAAGTCCCTCAGACCATTTTTTTTATTATCTTCTTTGTACAGACTTTATGTTCTTTAGTGCTTTATTAAAAGTATAGATGATGTACAGTTTTTCTATGGTATAAGGTCTCTAGCGGTGAGAACCTCTTACGGAGGATGTCGGTGCATAATTTATAGCCTTTGAGGTTGTCCATTGAATGGTGTGGATGGTGATAGTAAAGACACAGAATAATTTATAGTGTTATATATAAAAGTGACTTATATGATTTAGCTGACAGATTTAAGATATAACTGGACATATTCATGAGGCATAAACGTGACAATACTTGATTGGTGGCTAGCCGACAATCCGACATATTTCTGCATTTACATTTCAAATACTGCAAGTCCAAAAGTACAAGTTTATAATGTTGTGACAATATGACAAACTGTATGTAGTTTTTAGTCAAAATTGATGATTTATTTAGTTACTAGCTGTGCGCAAGAGTGGTCATTTCTCCAGGTTAAAGTACTGTATGTGCATACCATTATACCAACATTTGATCAAAATTGATGATTTATTTAGTTACTAGCTGTGCGCAAGAGTGGTCATTTCTCCAGGTTAAAGTACTGTATGTGCATACCATTATACCAACATTTGATCAAAATTGATGATTTATTTAGTTACTAGCTGTGCGCAAGAGTGGTCATTTCTCCAGGTTAAAGTACTGTATGTGCATACCATTATACCAACATTTGATCAAAATTGATGATTTATTTAGTTACTAGCTGTGCGCAAGAGTGGTCATTTCTCCAGGTTAAAGTATTGTATGTGCATACCATTATACCAACATTTGATCAAAATTGATGATTTATTTAGTTACTAGCTGTGCGCAAGAGTGGTCATTTCTCCAGGTTAAAGTACTGTATGTGCATACCATTATACCAACATTTGATCAAAATTGATGATTTATTTAGTTACTAGCTGTGCGCAAGAGTGGTCATTTCTCCAGGTTAAAGTACTGTATGCGCATACCATTATACCAACATTTGATCAAAATTTCTTCAGCCGTCCATTTTTTTAATCAATTGCTCTGCTTTTACTGATTGGATTGAGATACCAATTACACCAGTTTTTAAGTTAATCCCAAAGCTATCCATCAGTCAGTAGGTAGTACCTGTGACTACCTTCCGTCTCTATCATCAGACCATGAAAAGCACATTAAACCAGAGAACTCATCAAGTCAAACCAAATGAGCCCAAACTCGAAGTGTTCTATCATATTGTTGTTGAGTTCCTGTGACTACCTTCCGGCTCCATCATCAGACCTTGGATACCACAGCACACCAGAGAATTCCAAACCAAATAAGTCCAAACACAAAGGAGTTCCTACATTTTGTTGTTGAGTTCCTATGACTACCTTCCGGCTCCATCATCAGACCCTGGATACCATATAAAACCAGAAAACTCATAAAGACAAACCAAATGAGCCCATTCTCGAAATGATTGTTTAGAGTCCTTAACTTCTTTCCGGCTCCATCATCAGACCTTGGATACCACATAAGACCAGAGAACCCATCAAGATAAACCAAATGAGCCCAAACTCGAAGGGGTTCCATCATCTGATTGTTGAACTCCTTTGACTACCTTCCGGCTCCATCATCAGGTCAGCTCAATAGTAGATACTTATCATAATTGTCATCAGAACTACACCAATGTGCAAAACTTCAGCATCTTTGGACGTCGTTAATTGGTTCAAAATTGACTTGCAAACTGATCCCAAGCATAATAGCACACTAATTAAAGCTTGTTTAAAGCTACTAAACCAATTTTGATGAAATTTGTACAGTACCACACTAGAGGTCTTCTTTCTCAAGCATAAACAATCATCTAATTTGGTTCAGAAATCCCAAGATATTAGAGAACATAAACTATAAAACATAGATTTTCTTACAAAACAACTGAAACAATTTTGATGAAGTTTATATCGGACCAAAATGAAGGTCTACCTTTTTAAATAAAATAAATCAACCATCTAAATCGGTTCAAAAATCTTAGACCAAATCTCTAGGCAAACACAAAATCAAGGCAATATACAAACACAAAATCAAGGCAATATAAACACAAAATCTAATGGATTTACTAATAAATAATAGTTTAAAAAAACTAAAAAACACGCTTTATATAGAAAACCAAACTAAAAAATAGAAAATAAATTTTAATAGTGTAAATAAGAAATAAAAGATTTATTTCAAAAAAATCGTGGGGTGCATGGGTCAATAATTATAAATATTTCATTGACAGATATGAAAAGCACCCCACGCTTTTTTTTTAATAAAACATTTATTTCTTATTTACACTATTAAAATTTATTTTCTATTTTTTAGTTTGGTTTTCTATATAAAGCGTATTTTGTAGTCCTTTTAAACTATTATTTATTTTCTACTTTTTTTTTTCGTATTATTGCATTGTCATCGGTCTTTGACAGGTGTGCAAAATTTGAATGAAATCTGACCGTTTAAAGTGGGTCAAAATAGCGTCCAAAGGAGTCGGTTACAAACACACAAAAATACAAAAAAAAAAAAAAAAAAAAAATTATTCTTGAAATACTGCTGAACCAGTTGTATTACAATTTATATGGGACCACCAGGAGAGTATACCATTACAAACAAAGAAGACTTTTCAAAATCGGTCCGCAATTGCCGGAGAAATGGACAGACTGAGTGTCTGTCCATTATAAAAAAAACATATATACTATCAAACAAATAGCCGTGTCCTTTTGTGAAGTCGTAAAAACCCGACTGCGAACAAAATGATTGAACACGAGCTGACCGTCCGCAAAATAATCACACTAATATTATAATGGCAAAAGTTTGTATGTAAGGGTGCGTGTGTGTATGTTGGTTTCTTCTTCACGCAAACGGCTAAACGGATTTGAATAAAAAAAATTATGGAAGATAGCTTATATCCTGGATTAACACATAGACTACTTTTAAACTATAAAAAAACTAACTATATAACTTTGTAAAAATGCACGGTTCCTGAGGGACGCGGGTTAAACCGCGGGGCGCAGCTAGTATTGATATAAATTTAACGTTTCTTTTTTACTTAAATATTTAACTTTATTATAATAGTTGCAATTGCAACATTAGACTACAGTATAACCCATTAACTTGCATAATCTAAAATAGATTTTTTTGTAAGAGCCTAATAGACACTTGCTACTGTTTAATAATAAGAATTAAATATATATATTTAAAATAGTATTTTAAAGACCTGCACGTTGATATCTCACTCGATAGGTTTTGGTTTCAAAGTTAACCTTTTGGGGCGAGTCAGCGTTTTGTTGAACTGGACCCGCTCATGATAATAAGACACAGAAAATTTAGGAATCAACTATGTAATAATCCACTTGAAACAAATAAGAAAATAAAACAGAATATGCACTTTTTCCAATATAATCAAAAAAGATGGTAGTTTAATATTTTCTCGCTGACACTGCTTTGCTAGAATGACCACTGCGCAGAACGATTCGGTGCAATTACACAATTTGAATGTACAAGAAGAACGTAGGGTGCTTCTTTATGAGCGACAGCGTTTTTATTTCTTTTATCTATACTAATATCGTAAAATCCGGATTATGAACTCAAAAATGTTGGCATAATGTCATACTTTACGCACGGAAGGTCTCTAATAAGAAAAAAACCTACATTGTAACACTGTTTTTTTAAATTATAATATAATATTTTTCCCATAACCCAACCGGTTTTGCTCCTTTGAGGGTTTTATATTATCTATGGCGGCGCGTGTGACCGTATGCGCGCGAATTCGCTGTGGACTGGATTTTGGCATCAATTTACTTTACATTTAATTAGTACCTAATCAATTTAATGTGTCGTGTGTTTTCGTTGACCAAACTTTTACCCTGATTAAGAACAGCAGTGTTAGTTAGGAGAAACTGACTCCACCTGACATCACGGAAACATTAACGAACATGACGAACGAGCTTTTACCAGCAAAATCAAGAAAATAACGTCACTTTATTTTTTGCGTTATTAGTAGGTTC
Source organism: Alsophila aescularia (assembly GCA_946251855.1). Classification (NCBI taxonomy): domain Eukaryota; kingdom Metazoa; phylum Arthropoda; class Insecta; order Lepidoptera; family Geometridae; genus Alsophila; species Alsophila aescularia. Next base: position 55,863,219 of record OX276374.1, on the reverse strand, counting down.
CTATTGCATGAGTTAGATAAAGTTGTTTATGAAACGGCACATATCTAAGTATTAAAACACTCGTTACGCAACCGTTTCATACCGTTTCAACTATTATTTAACTCGTCACAACCTCACACGTTCACATGCCAAAGCTCAAGAATTTTGGAGTTTGAGACGAAGCAGGCCTGTTACTGAAAGCTAGTTTATTGTAACTAGCTTTTACTAACAAAGTGGATCGTAAATTTGGCGAACAGTTTGTTGTTGCGCATCTGCATGTTATTAATGATTCTGCAAGCTGCATGTCGAGTGGCATGTAAGTAGACAAACGCTGTGGTGGGCTGTAGCAACCCAGAATATAAATGAGCAGCTGTCATAAAGGAGAAAACAAATGTCTTGTCGTATACGGAAGTCAAAGTATTGGCTGAAAATAGGGAACGCTAGGAATTGCGTCATCGACAAGAGCTGGGCACGGAAATAAGAAGAATTCATAAGGAGTGTCATAGTATCATATTGAGTGGGGGAGGGGGTTGGATATTAACAACTACAATTCAATACAAAGACACTTTATTGCACACCAAAAAATTGTAGGGAGGTATACCTGGCTGTGGAGTAAAACTAGCTGTTTAATCGCTAAAGAGCTATTTCTTCTGGACAACCAGATGGAGATGATCATTGGTCAAATATCTTTCAGTCGGACCACAGACAAAAACTTACGTTGCATTGCGATATTACATTGTTGATGCTGCAGTCCATCTCTAACGCGGCTCTCTTCAATATGGGCTGAACTGGTGATTTCGGGAGCCCTGGATGTCTGTCTGGATCTTTGTTTCGTTCTGTGAAGGAGATTTTTTATGTATTTAGAAGTGGTTCTTCTGGTTGAAATGATCAATGATGATGGTGAACACCCCACAATACCAATGGCTTGGCAATATACTTTCTGCTTGGTGTGGTTGCTAGCCAGCGTACATAGTATATGAGCAATACATTAATTAAACAACGATTCCAGAATAAGGTACTGAGGGAAATTGTAAATGCTCCTTGGAACATAAAAAATACGATCTCCATCGGGACTTTTAATCAGAGTTTGTCGACAAAATTAGTAAAAAATATCCAGAAGCTCACGGACGCTCCAGCATGTAAATGTTGAGGTGATCCAGCTCCTCGAACATACGGATATAGTTAAAAAACTCAAAAGAACAAAACCGTTCGAGTTAATATAGTATTTTGTGTCAGTGATTTTAGTGTAAAGTAGTGCTAGTGAAAGTACCACCGATGTGTTAAAGAACACATGAATAAAGTGCCTTCGCCTTGTTAGAAACAATAAGAAAAGTATTATTGAAAGAAAGAAAGAAAGAAAATACATTTATTAAACAAACAAAAAAAGATACAAATAAATACAATAATTAAGTAGGTACTATAGAAAAGGAAAAACAAAGAATAGGTAAAAGTAGAGAGTAAAAGTGGTGCTGAATGAGCCTTAACTCAGCATTAGGCTGTTTGCCGAAGGCACGCAGCGCTGGTTTTCAGCTAAAGTGGTGATGAATGGGCCTTAACTCAGCATTAGGCTGTTTGCCGAAGGCACGCAGCGCTGGTTTTCAGCTAAACTGGTGATGAATGGGCCTTAACTCAGCATTAGGCTGTTTGCCGAAGGCACGCAGCGCTGGTTTACAGCTAAACTGGTGATGAATGGGCCTTAACTCAGCATTAGGCTGTTTGCCGAAGGCACGCAGCGCTGGTTTTCAGCTAAAGTGGTGATGAATGGGCCTTAACTCACCATTAGGCTGTTTGCCGAAGGCACGCAGCGCTGCTTTTCAGCTAAAGTGGTGATGAATGGGCCTTAACTCAGCATTAGGCTGTTTGCCGAAGGCACGCAGCGCTGCTTTTCAGCTAAAGTGGTGATGAATGGGCCTTAACTCAGCATTAGGCTGTTTGCCGAAGGCACGCAGCGCTGGTTTTCAGCTAAAGTGGTGATGAATGGGCCTTAACTCAGCATTAGGCTGTTTGCCGAAGGCACGCAGCGCTGGTTTTCAGCTAAAGCCCAGAGAGGGCGGAAAAAATATAACATACAAGAATAAGTATAAAAAATATAATAAAATAGGAATACATTTATAAATATATATAATAATTACCTATAAATAATTTAAAAATACATAGATAAATAAAATAAAATGTATATTTAAGATATAGCAATAACAAAGGAAACAAATAATGTAGCTTCTGGTTGGTGACAAGTACCTAATTGACAAATAAAATGTCGTCAAAATAGTGTAAGCCTATTGAGAATACCACGCATGTGGGTAGCAGCGAAATCACCTCCACGATTACGTGCAACTAGTGATAAAATGATAAGAAATGAATGTCAAGGAAAATAATCACAAAGGCGATATGTCTCTATCAATATTGCCATGCTTCCTCTGCTCATCAATTAAATATACGAGTATTATTGGATACATTCTTAGTTAAGAAATGTTATAAGTCAAAGTTAAAATTAATTTACTTACTAGCCTGATTGTAATATAAATAGGGACCATCTTTATCATGCACTATAGGTAAATGAAAAAAAAAATGCCTTTCCTAACTTTCTATCCTATCTACATATTACAATCTTCTCCAATTCCCATTGTCTCCTGCATACACCGAAAGTAATTTATTATCCCCCGGCCGATAGCTGGCCAGTCCCAGGCAGTAAATACACCGACCCCTGATCTCACAGACATAAAGAGTGGAAGCGCAACCTGTCTCTTACACAACCGTTGTTGTGCACACGCCTTAACTGTTTATCACCTTGTCACAATAAGAAGCGACCTCAATTACAGACAAAGAATTCAATAAAAAAATACTTCAGCAAGAGTTTCATCTGGGGAAGAGCCTCTTGCCAGTTATTCAACCCCCAAGCAATACGTACGGTTATTTATTCCGTGGAGAAAACTACTTGTTTATTCAAAGAATAAATAAGTTAACCTTTAACGGGAACTAGGCATAGACAGCGAAATCAAGTGTATATTAGACTTACAAACAAATGTCTCACAGTGACTTGCAGTGCCATTCAAAACAAAACAATCTTAAGGACAGAGGCTGAATGCGACAAGGTGGTATAAAATTAAGCGGGCGTGTATACGGGTGAATAATGTCGTACGCAGTTTGTACCGTTGCGTATAAGTCAACGGAAAGGTGTTAGATGCCCGTTGGAATACCTAAGTATGTGATCGGAAAGTAAGTATATTAGAATTTGTTAGGCTGTGTAAGCTGTCAAACTAATTGGTACGATATTTCCCAATGAAATATTAGGTGAATATTATTATGAGATATTTTTCCAAATACTGACCCAAACCTTGGTTTTCATAGTGACCAACAAGAATCGAATCGAAAGTGATCCGCTCGTATGCACTAGCCTCACGCACACACACCATGTTATGCCGATCTGCTATAAATCGCAGCAAGATCTCGACCTTGTTAGTCGTGATAATTCTGCCAAGTTCTCACTAAAAGTAAAATTAAATGAAATGTGATGAAACTATGTATCAACCTTAATACAACAAAAATTATCCACTGCCGTACACATCCGCAGCCACCATTTTCTATGCCTCACTCGTTTGTTTGGCGGGTAGTAGACTCAGTCTTTTTTTAAACCTTCTTGGTTACCAAAATTGTTTTTTTAAATTCATGACTTTCTTCATAATTCAACATACATATCTACCTATTTTTACAACTATGGCAAGACGAGCATGATTGATTTTAAAGTGGAGCAATGCTATTTTGTATAAAAGTGTTTGTTATATCATACCCCAAGGATCATTCATTTTAGTAGACTTTTAAAAAATGATTTAAATTTTAATGACACAGAATAACAGAAGCACTTACATTTTCTAATTTGTTTGTTTGTCATATGAAGTAGTGTTGGCCTCTGGTGTCAGAGTTTATCAAGCCGCCCGAGGGCCTCTGACATGGCTTAACGACTGCTATTAATCAATAACAGCCGGGACCGACAGCTTAACGTGCCCTCCGAAGCACGAAGCGATGGAAAACCGCACATAACTCAGAAAAGTCATTGGTGCGGAGCCTAGGTTTTGAACCCGGTATCGTTGGATTCTAAATTGCACTATAGAACCGTTAGGCCACCATCGCTCTCGATCATCACATAATCACGCTCTTTCCAATTAATTTTAATGAACGAATTGGAAAATACATGTATGACAATACTAAGATAAATAAACTGACTGTTCAAATACGCTTTAAAATCGAAATTATATCGGGTATTATTTGTCATATGAGCGTTCTCCCTTAGGGGATCATCTCATGCACATTTACCCTTCATAGTTGCTCATGTAATTTTTATATCTTTTTTAATTTTTATTATTCATCTTTCATTTTAGACAGGCAAAAATGTACCTTATTATATTTTTAACATGACTGCCCAAAAAAAGAGTAATGTTTTTAGGATTCATTAATGTTTGTATGTATATTTGTATGTATGTTTGTATATATGTAAGTTTCTTTATTCCACCATAACTTTTAAATGCCTGAACAGATTTAGACGTATGGGGTATCCTCAGAGTCCTTACATCCACCCGAGTAAAAAAAAGCATTTTTTTTGTTAAAAAATTCAATATTTCTCTATTTTCAACTCCAAAAAATATTTTTTTTCTTCGAATTTTACAATATGGGTATCAAATAGAAGGCCTTGATAAGCACATTCCAACAGTATAATATAATTTTTATAGTTAGGCATATAGTTCGCAGAACCGACAACCGCTGGGGACTAAAGGTTCTCGGATGCCGACCACGAACAAGCAAGCGAAGTGTAGGAAGACCCCCCCCCCCACACGATGTACTGACGAAATTGTAGCTATCGCAGGATGTCGGTGGATGGAGGTGGCACCAGATTGCTCGTCATGGCGCTCTTTGGGGAAGCCTATGTTCAGCAGTGGACTTCTAAAGGCTGAAATGATGATGATGATGATCCTAAAAGAGGAAAATCTTATTGGTACTACCACTTTTGCCCACACCTGTTTCCAAGTAATCCTAAGAAATCAAAAGCATTGTGAAACGAGAATCTGCGGAACTTATGATTACGTGCAAACCATTAGGTATTACTATAACACAGTTAAAAGCTTATTATGGGGCGGTTTCATCACTTTCTTATATTCATTGAATATATTTTTGCAAAGGTTTAACAATATAAATTACTTAATAATAATAACTTCTAACCTTATTATCCCCAATAGCTTTGTATTATTCTGGGAAGTATGAAAATTTTCAAGGTACAGGTAAAGGCGTACTGTAGAGTGCAACTACTTTTTCAAGGTGAAAGTAAAGGCGTACTGTAGAGTGCAACTACTTTTTCAAGGTGAAAGTAAAGGCGTACTGTAGAGTGCAACTACTTTTTCAAGGTGAAAGTAAAGGCGTACTGTAGAGTGCAACTACTTTTTCAAGGTGAAAGTAAAGGCGTACTGTAGAGTGCAACTACTTTTTCAAGGTGAAAGTAAAGGCGTTCTGTAGAGTGCAACTACTTTTTCTATAAATGGTCTATACGACTACGTTTATTAGTAACTATTTTACTTCTCAAACTCAGAAGATCTTTTGAATGCTGATGTAATAAATTTACTCAGCTGAACTTGAAACTTACAATTTATGGTAACACTATCTGTACCCGCGGTTTTGCCCGCGTGGTAATTTTTCTGGGATATTGGGATCCTGTTATATTCCAGAACCAAAAGTACCTAAACCATCAAATTTCGTTCAGACGTCAAAAGGTTGTTTATCGATTGCTCGAATTCTTCTTATCAGATATACCAATTTTAAGTCAAACCCTAAGCTACCCAACAGTGAAAACCGCATCGCAATCGGTCCAGTAATTTTTACGTGAAAAGTGAACAAACATACAGACAAACAGACTAACAGACAGACTCGATTTAAAAAATGTGACATTATTGTTCAGTAGTATAAAAGTATCCTAGATCAACTGTACAATGAAGATTTAAATCTTCATTGTACAGTTTTTTGTACTGCTTTATTATAAGTATAGATAATATCAATGTAGCTTCTTATTCGTCGGATAAAATTTATCAGCTAAATGCGAAATAGAACGGCATCGTTTGAACCTCTCTCGAAGCAATCGTATGGGCACCATCTTGCCTGTGTAATTAATCTCTGGACACTGATATATTGCTAATTGTAAGTTGAATATGCTTTAATGGACATATTTGATATTCCCATCTGCAATTCTGTAATGTTTATTTTGCTAAGATTTAACCTACCACAGTCATTTTTAGATGTTTATGATAGTATGTTTTTGTACCAAACTTTAAATCAAAACTATAAGCAGTTTTTGTCTCCGTTGTAAGTCAAGTGTGTGTTGTCGTATATTTACAGGCTTCATCGTCACAGTTCCATCCACTGCAAGGCTTATTCGAGCTTTCTCATATGCTATTCATCCCAGTTTTGAGTCAACCTGGGTGATGTCTTTCTCATTACTTTTTTGTTGTCATTGACTCCTCTTGTTATGTCCGTGGTCACCATTCTGTCTGGAAACACTCTCTCTTCCTCTCATCTTCATTTCTACTTTCTACTGAACATGCGAATTCCACACCGCCACATAAACGACTGAATCACAGCAAATGACGGCTGCGTATGTGTGCGTGAACGGATGATATTTTGTGGTGTTAATACCTACGAATAAGTAATAAGTCAGGAAACGTAACAGCGTTAATAAAATGACCCAACAAAAGTCGTGCCCAAGTAGGTGGGGCTTAAAAGTCGTGTCCAGCGCGTCATCAGTCGTACATTTTTCATGCAAGCGAGCACACGTCATATCTTCGCGTACGTTTTAATTTTATGATTGTGAACTACAGCTGTGAATCATCATGCCAGCATGTGTTGTGAAGTGGTGCAGGAGCCATACAAGATTAAAATGTCCAGGGATCACTTTTCACTAGTAGTAGTTGCAAAATTATAATTATATTCAAAGACATTCAAATACATTATCAAACCGCGATGGTCAATACTATGCAAAATGAAGTCAGTCAATTTTTGCACTAAAGTTTAATTTCTACTCGATGAAATTTTGAAATTAAGCTGTTATTTTTTTCACGCAGATGATTCATATCTAAGAAACGTCAACATATTTAGGAGAATAATAAACAAAATGAGCAAATAAACAATAATGAACGATTACAGTTGGTATGTAATATAGGTTCGGCTTTTTCGACTCATGGGAATAACAATAGCATTATAAAAACAGTTCATAGTTTGATCGAATTAAAGCACGTTTAATTTTTCAGGCTAATGAAAATTCACCTTCTGGAAATTTTGAAGTGTTTGATTTACCTGAGTTGCTCAAAAAAACAAATAATGCAAACCCTCAAGGAATAAGGCACAAAAACTTGTAAGATTTCACTATTATTATTTGCACTTAATATTTAGGTTTGATAGGAATTTTTATTTTAGCTGTATATGTGTATCTATTTCAATTAGAGACAGTCTTTCATAGATTTGAAACTGATCTTCGATAAGGTTATTTTCAGGAGAATAATATTATTATTCTCCTGAAAACAACACCGTCATTACATTCAGTGTTGATATTATTCTCCTGAAAATAACCTTACCAACCAAGAAAAAGAACCAAGAAAAACAAAATTAAAAAATAATCTTATTTCAACCGAAGTCTTTAGTTTTGAAGAAAGAGAATCATGCGTTACGCCGATAAATATACCATCGTCAGATATTGAATCTGCTCTGAATACTCCTAAAACACACATTTTAAAGCAAAAACTAAGAAAAAAACTATTTTGGCAGTATAACGACTATCACAGATCAGAAATCTACAACGCCCAAATAAAACATTAACTATGAAGAATATTTCACTTAAAATATTTTATCCCAATTGAAGAAAAATGGATTTGGCGATACTACAGAAAATACTGCATTGAATGATTTTTCGAACGATATAGTTTTAGCCCTTAATTAAAAGGAAAAAGTCAAAAGTTACTTTGATCTTTGATGGCTGTGCATCTAACATCGCTACGGCTAAGATGTTGGGTTGCAATTTTGAAGACACAAACAATTCAAAATCGTTTTTTGACCACCCATCTACCGGAGACCCAGTAGTTGTAATATTAGATCCATTTCATATGGTGAAACTTGTGCGTAACACATTAGAGGAAAAAGACACTCGTAGATAAAAACAAGAAAAAAAATTGAGTGGGCACATTTGCAGAAACTGAAAAATGTTCAAGATATCGTTGGATTGCATTTTGGGAATAAATTGTCAAATCGGCATCTATACTTCCGAAATAATATCATGAACGTTAAACTAGCGATTCAAACCTTAAGTCAAAGTGTAGCTGATGCGATTAAGTTCGGTTCGCAACAGTTAAACATGCCTGATTTTCAAGAAACAGATGCAACTGTTAGCTTTTTAGATACGTTTAACAACCTTTTCGACATACTAAATTCAAGACCGACCGATACGGGTTTAAACACCCTTTTTCAGTGGTAGAAAACGAAAAACTACATAACGTTTTGGATCAAAGCGAAAATATAATAAACGTCTCTAAATCAATGTGCAGTCAAAAAAAAATTCGAACAGTAAATGGACAAAGAGTAACAGTATATACTAACTCTTTGAAACCAGTGACCAAAACTCAGTCCAAAACTGGACTTCTAGGACTCTTCATATGTATTTCAAGTTTTAAATTACTTTTTGCACGGCTAGTAGAGTAACAAATATATAAATTCATTTAACCATATTAAGCCAAGATAATATTGAGTTGTTTTTGGAGTGATCCGCAACCACGGCCGATGCAACAATAACCCAAACGCCTGACAGTTTATGGAAATATATAAAAATAATTTACTGAACTTGAACCTCAGCTCTTATTTCACAGGCTGACAGGAGGACATTCCGTTTTAAATTTCTCAGAATCCGTCTTCACTACATTGCGAAGAAAGATTCTCTTTTAATGTCTTCTAGACAAAAACTTAATAAATTAAGTATATTTCGTGGGACAAAGAATTTAATGAATTGTAAAAAGTGAGCTAAAAAAAAAACATTGTACAGTAATATTGTTTTATTACTGACTTGGTCCGGTCCACTTATTGCATAACATCGTCCACGCCGCTATGACTCAGCTTGCATAGCAGACATTGCATTACGCGCTTGAACCAATCCCTGCTTTCGTTCTGAATTTAAACCAATCACCAAGCATGTCTATTTGTAACCTCGGAAGTGATTCGTACTTTGAAACTTACGTCGTTTTGGTTTGAAGTAGGGGCACTTTTATTGTGACATTTGTTCTGAATTAGAGTTTCTGACTTATTATTTATTCGTAGGTTAATACACAGTCTCATCACAAAAGTCTACAACGTTTTTGATTTTTCATGAGAACTTGACAGAATTAATACATTTAGCAAAGTTGAGATACTGCTACGATGTAGCGGCCTATTGACATAACATGGTGTAAATGTGTGTGTATGTGAGGCTTGTGCGTACGAGCAGATTGAAACTTCTTGGATGAAAACTCGTGTTATCTATCGTTTTTTTTTACATTCCTATGACCATGTAAATCTAAGTATTTTTTTCTAATTAGGACAACAATCTCGCCATGCAGCCGTAGAAGATACCGATTTTAGTCTTAAGGACACCCATATTGAAATTTAGTGGCAACAGGCAACATGGCAAGAGATTCCATTCCTTAGCTGTAACCAATCCGCTTCATACAAAGTATTCTTAATCGAACTCTGTGTTGTACCGAGTCAGTTTACAAAAGCATTAAATTAAGTTAAAAGCTACACAACGAAGACTGGTTTACGGCATAACAGCGACGACGCTGAAGCTTCCAATGCAACTTTGTCTGCAAGTTACATCTGTAAAAGGTGTGGTCGAACTTGTTGCTCTCTTGTTGGTCTGTCTGTCTTTTGCAGAATACAGATGCTGCACCGGCAGTTATAACGTACAAGGCAATCTATGTTATAATTAAATCTTCAATATACGCCTTGGAGTTGTTTACAACATAATTCGCTAGCAGACCCGTTCCTGCATCAGATCATGTCAGTACCTTGTAGCTACCCCTTATAAGGGAAAAGGGTCGGAGTATAAGAAACAGAACGCAGTGTAATTTAACATTTAGAAAAAGCTGTAGATTGGTTAGGTTGACATGAATGATTTTAGGTTCACTGGCCATTCGAACCTTAAATCATTAGGTTCATCCTAACTAGACTATTTTTGCTTACGTCCCTTTTCATACTATTATTTATTCTGTTACCTAAACTTCAACCGGGAAAAGACCAACCTAACGCAGGTTGGACTTTTCCCGAAAAGGAAGATCAGGTTGAATCTTCCTTTTCGGTACCCAGCAGTTTGGGAAAGTGAAGTAGATATTCTAAAGTACTATTATACTTTATTTCTTTTTCTTTAAATTTTTCTTTCATTTCTAATTTTCTTTTGTTGACCTACTCGTTCGTATACCTAGCATTTAGCGACATGTCGTGATTACAAATCACGCTGTGATAAACGGGAGTATTAAATCAATGATTTTAGTAGCGGCACGACTTCTGCTACATTGTATATTACCAGATTGTATCGAAGGATTGTTCTATTCATTTTACTTTGTTTGGATACAGGCGGGCTCCCGTGCGTCACGTTCCTTATTGCCACCGTGCCAGCGGACATATGTGTCGAGTGTCCACTTTGAACACACTATACTGTAGGTACTAAAGATTCGCTGCGGGAATTCAGATTAGACAGAGGGCATATTGAGTAAATTAAAAATTATGCTCAAAAATATTGAGCATAATTTACCAAAATGAGATATACCTTGCAAGCAAGTATAAATCGCAGTAATTATTTTTATTTTTGGCACTACTTCTGCTACATTGTATCTCATGAGATTGTATCGAAGGAGAGAGATTCATCGGACTTTCTTTGTATTGCGGTAGGCTCCCGTGCATTTGTTTATTTGTTTGTCGTATGAGGTAGTGCTGACCTCTGGTGTCAGAGTTTGTCAGGTCGCCCAAGGGCTTTTGACATGGCTTAACGATTGTTATTATCAATAACAGCCTGGACCGACAGCTTAAAGTGCCCTCCAAAGCATGGAGTGCATTACGTGTCCTCTTTTTATCGCTGTGCCAGCGGACACATAATATGTGCCGAGTTTCCAGTTGGACACACTAATGGTATGTATTTATTAATGTATGACTATATTGTACTGTTGATTTGTTGCAGGACTTCAGATAAGACTAGACCGAGGGTATATTTAGAGGTCGTCCAAATTGGATGCTTACCAAATAAGATGTTGAAATAATGAGCGTATTTTGCTGAGACAATGTTTCAGAATCTGTAATGCGGTCATAAATAAGATAAGCATTGTAAGTGATAAATCGCAGATCAGTTTCAATTATTTTAGTTGCAGCACGACTTCGCTACATTGTATCTGGCCATATTGTATCGGAGGAGTGATCTATATTCATCGTACTTTGTTTGGATTCCGGCGGGCTCCCGTGCGTTACGTTTCCTGTTCTTGCCGCCGCGCCGTGCCTGCGGACACATGTGGCGATATTGTCCACAGTGTACACACGGTATATTGTACTGATGATATTTTGTTGCAGGAATTATGATTAGATTAGACCAAGAATGCATTCAGAAAATCAGAGGTTGTCCAAGTGGGATGTGAGATGTTATTTAGTTGCTTTGTTATTTTCTAAAAATTATTATACGTTATTTTAATTTATATTTGATTAGCTGTAACCTGCAGCATCATCTAAATTATAATTTTACCCTCTTTTAGGTGATGGTCGCCTAACGGTTTAATAGTGCAACTTAGAATCCAATGATAACGGGTTCGGTCTTAGACTACGCACCAATGACTTGTCTAAGTTATGTGCGGTTTTCCATCACTCCGTGCTTCGGAGGGCACGTTAAGCTGTGGTCCCAGATGTTATTGGTTAAAAGCAGTCGTTAAGGCCTGTTTGAGGCCCTCGGGTGACCTGACAAACTCTGACACCAGAGGCTAACACTACCTCATACGACAAACAAACAAACCCTCTTTTGAGTTCATTTTTGAAAACTTTTTCCTAATCACATCACATCAGCAGCCGTGAGAAGTCCTCTGCCAAACACAGGCCTCCCCAATAAAAGAGAAGAGGAAGAGTAACCATATTTACCACGCTTGGCAGGCGTCAGTATCTGTAATCAATAAAAATGTATTCCTATGTATGGCCGATGTGAACGTCAGAGGTTTCACATCAGCCCCAAGAGATCAAAGCATCCGTCACTCTACCTACTTACGCGAGCTAATAACCTACAGATTGCTGAGCCCCGGTGCTACAAATCAGGCGAGGCCGGCCGCCGCGCGCTTGCATTCAGACGCTTACATTTTTCATAGTCACACACATTTTTGCGTTGTATTCTAGAACTACCTACCTACCTACTTAAGTATTTTAGATTATGGTGTTGTTCACAAATAAAATTAGATTCCTTTTTTATTGAATTAGATCCAGTTTAAAATAAATTTAACGCTTAACGTTTGATAAGATAGTTTTTAAAAGAATTGTTACGCGTTTCATACATGTTGGATAATTACGAGAGCAACTTGAAAATGTGTTTTTTTGTTTGTTGAGTTATCTTAATGATTTTGGTGTCAAATGAAAGGTCTAGGTCTAAAACCATATATCCGTTTGAATAATGTAAATCGGTCCACGTGTTTAGGAGATAATTAATAATTAGTATAGTGAAAATGTAAACAACCAGTTTTTTATGTTTTTATTCTACGAACTTTTTAATTAGTGCAAAATGTGTAAATATTATTATAGTAAGTTAATGAGGAATGTTAAACAAAGATTATTATCTTATCTTATGTTATTTTTGAGCTTTATCTTATGATTGATGCGTATGATGACACGGTCAATTAGGTAGATAGAAAATGAATATTAAAGTCCGTCTTTTGTAATTAAAAAATTAAAACAAACCTTTAATCTTTAGGCTACCTAGATACCGGTAGCCTAAAGATTGAAAGTTTGTTGTAATTTGTTAGGTTTGTTTTAATTTTTTAATTACAAAAGACGGACTTTAATATTCATTTTCTATCTACCTAATTGACCGTGTCATCATACGCATCAAACATAAGATAGATTACGTGCTCAAGATAGACGATGAATATTATAGTAGCAGCGGCAAGCCGACCAACCCTAGCGCCACAGGTAGCGCGTCACTCTGCGCCAGACAGCGAAAGAGTTACGCGTTAGAAGAGAGCGGCAACGTTTAGGTGAATATCGCGTTAGGCACTGAGCGCTTATGCGTGCTGAATTGCACTTTGTTGCTTAGTAGCTAGAGTCGCTATTTCTATTAATTGTTGCGCGAAGTGCAGCTTCTGCTATTATTTATTCTGTGGCAAAGCCCCAAGAGGTGTTTACTTGTTTACTCTCATAGCATGTGCTGGACCTCATCGACGGGTAAATGTATTTATTTAGATATGGTGGGTACTTATTAGCAGGTAGTCTTATATGCCCAAGACCAAATTAAATTAAAACTCGTACAGCACAATACCGTATGTCGCCGGGTGTTTTTGTCGCGCGGTTGTCGCCCAGTTCGAGTGCGCGGCCGCCCTTATAGCGCGACCGCTTTTTGCACCCGCTCGCCAATTATATGGCCACATCGGCAACCCATACGAAATTCATTGAATGATTTCACGTTTTTCAAGTTGAATGAACGATTAATAATGTGGTGTGGTCTTGCTTTGTGCCTAATAGCCTATTAGTGTCTCTCCCAGCCCCATCAGTGGGAAAATACAAATCTAAAGAGTGATGGTAATGGATAGTGTTTAAGGAGTGATCTTAAATGGTGATGACAAGAAGTGAGGCTTGTAACTGTAGACGGAAGATGTAATAGATTGGCTATTATACAATGATCTCAGCAAAAACATGAGGCATAGATGTATTGTATGCTAAAAACATGTAAGCTTGAGTGAGATATTTAATGTACCATTTCTAACCACACGTATGCGTTTTTTCTATTGTTTTTAAGTATGTGCAATAAAATTTGGAATGGAGATAGCTTATACCATCTTATCATCATCGCCATCATCACAATCATCAGCATGTTGCAAGCACGGTCAGTGTTCTGCCGATGCTTTCTCATATCACGATTTGATTTGCTTATCATACAAAATTCGTCTTCCTAAACCTAAATCCACCATCATTATGCAGCGCAATTTTAGTGGTATGAATCACGAGGTATTTATCAATTATGGCAAAAATATAGATTGGTCACCTGTGACTAGTGTTAGTTCAATTGATGATTAGATAACATTATTTAACTCGTTGGTTACTCATTATATGATATACATGCTCCTATAAGGGCCATATAAATTAAACACATACGTGCAGCTTGGCTCACTGACGGTATAAAATCGCTCAAGGACAAAAAAGCAGCAGCCAAAACAAGGTATAAAATTTGTCTAAGGACACCAATAAGTCAAAGTACATTAAACTTCGGAATCACTGCAACTGTAGGGATGCTCAAAGGCGGCATATTTATGAATCTGTACAAGATGAGGATCCAGCTAAAGTTTGGAAATTTCTCAGGTCTTTAGGAGTTGGTAAATCACGTCAAGAAACTATTCCCACTAATTTAAATATTGACTCTCTTAACCAACACTTTTCTGCTTTGTCCAATATTGATGACTCTGCTAAAAATCGTACTTTAAATTACCTTTCTAAAATACCACCTCCTGACCTCTCTCCTTTTGTCTTCTGTCAATTTACTACTTATGATGTCAAGAAAAGCATGCTTTACATTACTTCTAATGCTGTTAGAATCGACAACATTAGTCGTAATATGATATTGCCCATCCGTGATTACATCCTACCTATACTTTTTAATATTTTTTTTTTTCCATTTCCAATGGTGTATATCCTTCCTTGTGGAAGGTAGCCCAAATTATTTCTCTTCCTAAAAAATAGAATCCAAAGTCCTTTTCTGAATACCGTCTTATATCTATTCTTCCTATCAAAAGTCCTCGAACATCTAGTTCATAATCAGATCAACTTGTTCCTGACCAGAAATGACCTGTTAAATCCGTATCAGTCTGGTTTTCGTCCAGGCACGGTTATTGCACTTGTCAAAATCACTGACGATTTACGTCTAGGGATGGAGAACGGTCATTTAACTGTGTTGTCTCTCCTGGACTTCAGTAACGCTTTTAACACTGTCAATTTCGATATCCTACTCGCTATACTTAGCTCACTTAACATATCTCCAACGGTAATTGACTGGTTTCATAGTTACCTGTACGATCGCCGACAGCGGGTTCGCCTTGAAGATAATTTTTCTTCGTGGTGCAATACGACCACCGGTGTATCTCAGGGTGGCGTCTTGTCTCCTCTTTTTTTTGCTATCTCTATAAATTCTATATCTCAAAATCTCACTTTTTCCTACCACCTCTATGCAGACGATCTTCAACTGTACTGTCAAGCTCCTATAGGTGAACTGGCTGATGTAGTACTAACCAATAATAGTAATCTGCAACGGATATCTGAGAGGAGCATTGCATATGGCCTAAAAGTAAACCCTCTCAAAACCCAAGTTATTGTTGTAGGCAGTTCCTAAGGCAACGATTTGTAAAGTTGATTGGGACTCACTTCCACGAGTAGTGTTTGACGGAGTTGTCATTCCTTTTAGTGACGCTGTTAAGAATCTTACAATAACAATTGGCAAAACTTTATCTTGGAATGCTCAAATTGCTGCTACTAGCCGTAAAATGTTCGCGTCCGCTGGTTGCTTACGTCGGCTACGCAATTTTTTACCTACTACGACTAAAATTGCGCTCGAACAATCTCTCTTACTCCCTATTCTCGATTACGCTGACGCCTGTTATCTTGACCTAACCGAGTACCAGCTAAACAAACTTGAGCGTCTCCAAATTTTTTGCATCAAGTTCATATTTGGCCTACGCAAGTATGATATGGCTCCGAATTTAGCACTAACCTCAATTGGCTTCCCATTCGTCGTCGCCGGAATGCTCATATATTGTCTCTTCTCTACAGTATTTTGTTCAACCCCTCTTCTCCGCGCTATCTTCAGGATCCATTTTCTCCACACTTCAAGGTCAAGGACTAAGGTCATCAGATAACCTTATGTTAAAGACCCCTGTCCACAGAACGACTTTCTACTATTGGTCATATTAGTCCATCATACATCATAGTCGAAGCTGTTCGAAAACCACCGTCCCTATTACCTCCGTTATTCCTTTCCGTGCACGGTTGTCTGGAAGAGATCGCTCTGAGCGATAAGACCACGCATCGTGGCACTTTATTATTAATTTTGGTTTTATAGTTGTAAGATTTTTATTTTTGTGGTTCAATAAAGAGTTATCTATCTATCTTACTTCACGCTCAAACTGCTGAACGGATTTTGATGAAATTTGGAATGGAGATAGCTTATACCATCTTATCATCATCAAAATCATCATCGTCATACTTCACTCTCAAACGGCTGAACGGATTTTGATGAAATTTGGAATGGAGATAGCTTATACCCTGGAATAACATATAGGATACTTTTACATCATCATCATCATCATACTTCACTCTCAAACGGCTGAACAGATTTTGATATAATTTGGAATGGAGATAGCTTATACCCTGGAATAACACAAAGGATACTTTCACATCATCATCATCATCATCATAGTTTACACTCTCAAACGGCTGAACGGATTTTGATGAAATTTGGAATGGAGATAGCTTATACCTTCTTATCATCATCATCATCATCATACTACACTCTCAAACGGCTAAACAGATTTTGATAAAATTTGGAATGGAGATAACTTGTACTCTAGAATAACACATAGGATACTTTCACATCATCATCATCATCATCATTATCATAGTTTACACCTCAAACGGCTGAACGGATTTTGATGAAATTTGGAATGGAGATAGCTTATACCTTCTTATCATCATCATCATCATCATCGTACTTCACTCTCAAATGGCTGAACGGATATTGATGAAATTTGGAATGGAGATACCTTGGAATAACACATAGTATACTTTCATCATCATCATCATCATCATCATCATCATTCTTCACTCTCAAAGGTCTGAACGGACTTTGATAAAATATGGAATGGAGATAGCTTATACCTTGAAATAACACATATAATACTTTTCATCATTATCATCATCATCCTTTACGCGGGTGAAGCCGCAGGGCGCAGCTACTGGCTATATATAATGGTAGGGGGGTTCGGGATCGTAACTCCCAAACAAATGGATTGATATTGATGTGATTTTCATGTTTGAAAGCTGATGTGATCGAGAAGTTTTTTAGCTGCTCTATAATGGTGGGGGGAGGCGTTTTTTTTTTTAAATTGGGTTTGTTCACACTATTTATACTAACTCATGAAATGTCACGTAGGAAGTTCATTTTGATGCGGATTTTTAATGTTTGAAAGCTGATTTTGATACCTTTTAGCTATAATGGGGGAGGGGGGGGGGGAGGGGAGGGGGGGTTAGGGGGAGGCGGGGATTATATACTTTTTAATTTTTGCTTGTTTACTCTATACATACTTACTCATGAAGTGTCACGTCGGAAGTATCAGGTATCAATTGAACTCTTATTTTTGCAAAAGGTACCAAATATTTATATTTCATAATGCATTCGGTGTATGACAATTCTACAAGATACTTTTCCTAGGCTTGTAACTATACGGTACATTTTCTTGTATAATTCTTGTAATGAGGTATTTAACGTCATCTCTGGAATGGAATGACAGTGAATGATATACAAGACTGGCTAGGAATGAAGGACGTATGCATGTTTTTACTAATGCATCTTCTACTCTGTTTTTATTATTGACTACGACTTACCGGTAGTAATCGAGTCCGTTTACTTTCATGGGCTCTTGGGGCCTATTCGAATAAAGTTTTTTATTTTTTTAACAACTTGGACTAACAGATCCAATGTGTTTAAACGAATTGCCTCTCTGTTCGGCTTTTCAGAAGTTTATTTTATAAAGAAAATGGGTTTTCAAAAAGCTTTTCTTGTTTCACTAATTGCATATACCACAACTTTTTACATTATTTTATCATTTTTCTGCACAATATTTCAGCTTACTATAATTTATAGAATTATTCTTGTTGTTGTTTGTTAAAGAAATGCTCAATTTGTAGACTTACGAGTACATTACAAGCGAAAGCTGGTAAAATAAAATACGGGGTGGATTTTTAAGACGGGATAGCAAGGGCAGGTATCTTAACCGTTATAGTTACAGGAAAATGTTCCTAGGAGACCATCCATAAGTGTTTGAGATATTAAGAACTGCATTCACAGATTTTGGAAAAAATGTACAGTCCGCAAGGAAATAGTAATTTTACACAAAACTTTTTTTGATGCCAACTGATCTTGTTTCTGGAAATTCTGTAACTATAACGGTAAATTTACCTGCCCTTACCGTCCCGTCTCAAAAATCCATCCTGTATAATCTATACTATAACAAAACTGCAACTGGGCTAAATCTGTACATTAAATATATTTTTTAAATTTTAATTGAGATAAACTTCAAAATCGATATGGAGTGCAAAAAGGTTTTTTTTTTTTTTATTTTGTCTGTCTGTCTGTCTGTCTGTCTGTCTGTATCTTTGAACACGCTGAAACTACTGGACGGATTTTGATGCAACTTGGCACAATCATAGCTTATGTTATGGATTAACATTTAGAATACTTTTTATCCCGAAAAAAAACATGAGTTCCCGCAAGATAGGGGTTGAAAGTTATTTAAAAGAACACATATTACGCTGAATCTACTGGACGGAGTTTGATGTAAGTTACACAGGGCACAGGGCACAGTCAAAGTTCATATTATGTATTAAAATTATGGATTCTTTTTATCCCCAAAAAATATAGGGTTCCTGCGGGATAGGTATTCAAAGTTATGCTAGTTTAAATGTAATATAAATTTAACATTAAAACTGTATCATAATTTCGACCTTCTTGGCACGATGTTGTGTGGCACAGCAGGAGTATGCCGGCCTGCCAACCCATACGTGCCTGGGTTGAAATCACGCGCTTCTTGAAATGTTTTGCTCCATATTTTTAAGCATTTACATATTTTATGCGTTATTTATACATTTTCCTCGATCATCATCGTCATTTCCTGAAGTAAACCGTCAATTCGTTTCAACAAGTTTGTTTCAAGGTCACAATAATTCCAATTCAGATAATTTAGAAAAAACTCAATAACAGAAAAGAGTTAGGAACTTTGTTTTTTTTTAATTTGTAAATTTGTTAGTTTTACCTGAAGCGTATGTAAAAAGAAATAAATTATCATTATTTTATCATTTACAATCCCTCATAGCGAATAAACCAAAGGCATCAAAATTTTCCCTCCGATTTAACTAGATGGCGCTGATTGACCTTAAAACTCGCAAGCATTTCATTCACTGCAACTAAATTCAAATCTGTAAAGTTTTTCGGATTCGGCTCACACTAGCATTAGCACGACCTCCAGCTCTCAGGCCCTTGCGACTGGACGTTGTCTGTTGAATTGCCTACTGTCCGGTTGATACACATTACACAGAGTACTGTGGTGTGTAATTATTATTGTTATTCTTAGTTACTCATAGACCGAGTGAGTGATGCTAAAAATGTGCACTGTACAAAGGCCACATAATAATTACTTACCTTCATTTGTTTAAACATATACACTTTTTGTTTAAAAATATGTTTCAACGAGTATAAATGATCATAAACATGTATTTTGTTATAAGACTTTGTAAAGGCATTATTAGCCCATTGAATCATTTAAATTTAACTAAATAATTACTTAACTGTAACTTATAATTATTGTGATTTATACCTAATTTATGTTAAATGTTAAAGATCTATTAAAAAACAAAAACTGCATATATTCCCGATTATTTCTTAGAGGATTTAATTATACTGACTATAACTAAATTTGCTTTAAGTTAATGAAAGTCATGATGCAGTGTAATGCTCAAAAGAGTAAATAGAAAGGTAACTTGACATGCTATTTACAAATCTATACTTATAATAAAACTGTAATGAGTCCAATTCTGTACATTGAAGTTTTTTTTTTTAATGAAACTTGGAATGATTTTTGTTCATACTACAAGGTAGAACATAGGCTACTTCTCATCCCGAAAAATGAAAGGGTTCCCGCAGGATAGGGTTTGAAAGTTATTTAAAAGAACACGTATCACGCTGAAACTATTACACGGATTTTGTTGAAACTTGGCACAGACATAGTCTATATAATGGGTAAAAATGGAGGATACTTTTTATAGCGAAAAATAAAGTGTTCCTGCGTGATAATGTCCAAAATTCTGTAAATTGAAGATATTATGTAATTTTTTTTGGAGGCCGTTCTATTTTCAATACTAAAGCCAACACTGTTTTTTTAATTTTTGTCTTTCTGTCTGTTTGTCTTTCCGTCTGTCTGTCTGTACATCCCAAAAAAATTAAGTGTTCCTGCAGGATAGGAGTGGAAAATTATTTAAACGAACACTTAGCACGCTGAAACTATCGGACGGATGTTGATGCAACTTGGCACAGACATAGTTTATAAGATGGGTGAAAATTATGGATACATTTTATCCCGAAAAAATAAAGGGTTCCTGTGGGATATGGGTTCAAATTCTGTACACTAAAGATATAGTGTTTTTTTTTGGAAGTTACTCTATATACGATAATGAAGCCTAAATTGTATGTTTTTTTTTCATTTCTGTCTATATGTCTGTCTGTCTGTATCTTGGCCGCGCTTCGCGCCGCCGGAACTACTGGATGAATTTAAATGAAACTTGGTATGATTTGAGTTCTTACTACGAGGTAGGACATAAGATACTGTACATCTCGAAAAATTTATGGATTCTCGCAGGATAGGGGTTGAAACTTATTTAAAAGAACACGTACCACGCTGAAACTAATGGATGGGTTTTGATGCAACTTGGCACTGTCTTAAGTTATATGATGGGTTAAAATTGGGGATACGTTTTATCCCGAAGTTTTTTAAAATTAAAGGGTCTCTGCGGGATATGGGTCCAAAGTTATGTTAATATTTAAGTAATAAAAAATATTTTTTGGATGGTTCTGTATATTCGATACTGAATCCAAACTGTTTTACTTATTAATTTTGTCTGTCTGTTTGTCCGTATCTTGACCGCACATCGCACCTAAACTATTAAATGAATTCAAATGAAAAAATGCTCTTGGGTGCTTAAAAAAGGTATTGAACAACATTTTTTTTGTTATTCGCGTCTTTCTTTCTGTTTGTCTGTATGTTTGTTTGTTCACGCATCACGTAAAAACTACTAAACCGATTGCAATGCGGTTTTCATTGTAAGATAGCTTAGGATTTGATTTAAATCTGGTGTATATGGTATCTCAATCCGGTGAGTTAGAAGCTGAGCAATTGAAAAAGTATTTTTAACGGCTGAAGAAACTTTGTTCAAATGTTGGTATATGTATGTATATGTATATATAGGTATATTGAATAGCACATTATGGTACTTTGAACCTAAAGAAGAAACTAAAGAAAAGACCACGCGTGCGAAGCCGCGGGTACAGATATTATTAATTATAATTAATTTACAGACTACAAAGATACAAATCGATTAGCGTAATAAACACGAGGCAAAAGTTTAGTATAAAGCCAGATACGTCATCTTTTTATAAGTTTAATATAAAAATCAAAAATAGAAAAGAAAAACTCTCTAACATTTTATCTAATAAAATATCCTCTAACCTGACTTGAAACTTACTTTATATAGATTTACTAAAAAAAACTGCTCAACAATTGGGCTAGTCTAGAGCTGACACTCCATAGTACAAAAACTATATTGTACTAACTTTCATTATATTCATACGGTACTAGAATCTAGTCTAGAGGATCAAATGATCATCCATATTGGTTTAGAAATCCCGAAGATATGCGGTACTTAAAAACAAAAATAAACAGTAAGAACAATTATCTTTTGTGAGCCATCTGGGACATAATTATGTTGTATGAGATTGGTGTGATCGTTGTTAAAATTATAACACTTGTGTACAATAGAACGGGTTTAATTATATTTGTTTTATTATAAACTTAGAAAGAGAAACAACTAATCCATAGATTAATTATAATTAATACCACCATAGACTATACATATATACCAAAGAGCAGCCCGGAGGCTAGAGGCTAGGCTACCTTACATATGTCACAAAGCGTGATAAGCGTAAGACCACGCGCGTAAATCATCGGCCTTGGAGGAGTAAGTCGGTTTAAAGGACTCGAAATATTTCGCACGTACACACATTCCCAAAGTGTGCATAAGGTCTAACGTTTTTTTCAAGGCTGCCTTTGCCTTAGCAACTAGAGAATACCTAAAGCGATGACATAATTTATCTGCAAAACAGTGATCAAGCTTTACCTTTTGCAACTAGATAAAACAATCCTGTTAGGAGGGTTATGTTTTTGGACTATGTATGTATGTTCCTATGGCTCGTCCTACAGCCTAAACGGCTTGATGGATTTTGATAACATTGGATTCATCTTACTAACGTAAGTGACATAGAATATATGAAGTGTCACAACTGCCATACTGTATTTCCGATGGCGCAAAACATAACCAAAACCTATCGATGTATCAAAATGAAGGTTTTAAAAGTACCGTTGCATAAAAATATATTTACAGTAAACCAAATTCTTACAAATAAAAATAAATCATTATAATAAAAACCGGCAAGTCAGACTCCCGCACGAGGGTTCTGTACAAACTTAATGTAGGAATGAAAATAGTTCGTCCATCGCGGGAATCCAGTATCTAGGTCGCGGTCAGTTTACCAACTGCAAAACTTGTAATCGTATCATAAAAATGATTTTTGTGTTGTTACTACAAATTTACTGTATTTGGATTAGTCCCTTTACTTGTGCTATAAGCATTTTTCCACACAAAAAACATAAAACCCGACTGCGAACAAAACTAAAAAGTGGCAAATAAGCTATGCTCTTTTCTCGGGATGAGCTAGAACTAGGCGAACATATCTCTCATGCCTCCCAATTCTGAAATTCACCTTTTTTTATAAGTATAAGTTTCAGTCTCGCTATGCAAAAAAAGGAAAAGAGTACCTATGTAAAATGATCACAAATTCTAACATTGAAAAATATGGTGAATGTAGGTCTGTTCGCGCAACACATCAAAACTACTAGACTGATTGAGGTTTTCACTGTTGGATAGCCTAAGTTTTAACTTAAAATTGGTGTAGTTGGTATCTCAATCCAATAAATAGAAGCCGAGCAATCGATAAGAACTATTTAAAGTCTGAACGAAGTTTTATGGGTATATTGGTACTCTTGGTTTTTGAATAAGACTAGGATCCTTTTATTCCAGAAAAATACCACGCGTGAAAAACTGCGGCACAGCTACTATGTAATATAGTCTGTGTTCAACAGGAGCTCTAAGTTCACCACTGATTTATGCATAAACAATTCATCGTTGTGAATCTTGCAGTGCCAATCTCTGATTTCAGAGTTTGGCAAGACGCATGGGCTTCTAAAGTGGATCGAACACGGTGACATTGAATTGCAAAACGCACACATAATCGCTCAGCTCACTTCTCTTATATATCTATCTATACTTATAATAAAGCAGTATGTACAAAAAAAGCTGTAAAAAGAAGATAATAAAAAAAACTCGCGTAGGTACTTAAAATAAGCTACTGAACAACTTTAAAAAAAATCTCTTTTGACATTCTGTATTTGTTCGTATACTAGGTAAAAACTACTGGGATAGCGTAGGGTTTGACTTAAAAACTGGTGTATTTAGTATCTCAATCCGATGAGTAGAAAAAAAACGAATGAACAAAGAACAAACAATCGATAGAAAACTATTTGAGGGCTGAACAAAATTTTGTATTTTGTACTCTATACGTACTTTTGGTCCTGGTTAAAAGTTACCTATGTGTTAACCCAGAAAAATGATCACGCGGGCAAAGATGCAGACACAGCTAGTACCTTAATAATTGACAATTTGCCATATTTTATAAGGCATAGAAATTCGAAAACCATTTCGAGATATTGCGACACTGATCATTATTCTTATTATTCCAAAAATTTTAGTGAAGTTTCTGCAAAGATATTAAGTAATAACTCTCAACCAAGCAGGGTTCGGTGGAATAATAAAATACCTACGTTAGAGCCTGACTTTGATAGATACATATATGTTTTTTATTTCGAATGTGGCTTCGGTAATCTTGTTCATACCACCGAACTCTGGCAGTTACGTCCTTTTAGTATAAGATACTTTTTATTAATTAATTTCTCGAAAAATATAGCTTAGATTAGAAAAAGAAAAAATACGTATGCATATCTTATTTTTCAATATTCCTTCAGAGAAAAAAATTTAATCGTTATGTTAAAAATTTGAAATGTCAATTGTCGTCAGTTAACCAAGTCACTGTCTCAGCGGTACATATTGGGGATGACGTAATGTCCGGCCGTTGACCTTTGTTTTTAAAGGCGCTACAAGAGCAATGTGAATTAATATCGCACTAATTAATTAATAAAGTGCCAGATTCCCACACAGCGCATGTGGTTCCAATGAAGAGATGCTCTTTTTATTTGTGTTAATTAATTAATTTGTTTGTTATTGTCTTGGATGGAGCGAGGTTACTTTTTTACACGAATTCAGGGTTCATATAATCCACACCAATATATAAAAGAGAAACGTTGTCTGTTTGTTTGTTTGTTGGGGAGTTTTAAAGCGATAACGGCAGGACGGATTTGGATGAAATTTGGAATGGAGATAGCTTATACCCGGGAATAAAACATAGGATTCTTTATATCCCGGAAACGGTAATTTTCTACGGAAAAGGGGAAAAATGACGATGACTCGCTGTAAGGAACGGTTGCCATGGAAACTAAATAATAACAAGTCTGTCAAAAAGCATAATTGGTGCCAAAGAGAATACAATACATTGGTGCTACACTTTTGCACTTTTTTAATATCCTGGAAGAACATAGGATGCTTTTTTCGCGATAAACTGTAGTGCGCTCGTATGAAGTCGCGGGCGAATTGCTAGTATAATATATATATGTATGTGAGTTTCTTTCTTCCACCATTACTTTTAATGCCTGAATAAATTTGGATGTATCGTGTATCGTTAGAATCCTTACATCATCCCGAGTGACAGAGGACATTTTGTTTTTGGGGTGGCAATCGTGTTTTTCTCTTACTTTCATGATTTAGAGTAAACTTTGGTCAGTTAAATATAAGCAGCTTTATCTACGTTTAACTTTTAAAATGGTCTTTCCCTAGAATAAGCTACTAGTACTTTTTTTTTTTGAAGTTAAAAGCTTTTATTTAACTTCACTTGTATGTTAATGTATGTATATATGTAGTGATAGGTAGTTCAAGGATGATTTCTAAAATCGATTGGTTTTGTCTTCCCCAGGTAATTTTTGAAGGAACCAACATTGCAATCAGGAATACCGTCAAGAGTTTAGGGATATTTATTGATAATCAACTTTCATGGGTACCCCAATTGGCAGAGACAAGTCGCAAAATGTTTGCTTCGGCTTCTTGTCTCAGGAGGTTGCGTAATTTTCTGCCTATTACCACCAAAATTGCCCTTGCACAATCACTCTTACTCCCTATACTTGATTATGCAGACGCCACATACTTAGATTTAACCGAAGAACAGCTTAATAAGGTTGAACGCCTACAAAATTTTTGTATTAGGTTCATATATGGCCTACGCAAATATGACCACATTTCTGAATTTCGCAAAAAGCTGAAATGGTTGCCCATTCGTTTTCGCCGGAATGCACATATCCTATCTTTGCTCTATAGCATCCTGTTTATTCCTTTCACTCCACCCTACCTCAAAGAACGCTTTGAGTTCCTACTACCTTCACACTCCATGCGCTCTTCGCCCTTCAACTTAAAATCCCTATCCACACTTCCCAGTTCTACAGCAAATCCTTCACAATACAAGCTGTCCGACTGTGGAATGCATTGCCGCTAGATATCCGACGCGCTAAATCCTTGTCAATTTTTAAAAATATGGTGAAAAATCACTATTTGTCTAACCTCTGACAACACAGCTGCTTAAAATTTTTCATTTAACTATTTATGTTGATATGTATTAATTTATTATAATTATATATTTATTTTATGTAATATATATTTATTAATTATATATATATATATATATATATATATATATGTCATATATATTTTATGTCATATAAACTTTTTATATAATTAAGTATTTTTAAGTAATTCATAATTATTCTTAATTGTACACCACCGTCTATTTCTGCTTCCTCTGATACTGTCCATCCAAAGGTTGTCTGGAAGAGATCGCTTTAAGCAATAAGACCGCCAATTGTATTACCTTATTTAAGTTTTAATATTGTTTGTTCTTTGTTTTGGTATACAATAAAGTATTTCGTATCGTATCGTATCGTATCGTATGTATGTATCTATGTATGTAACTATGTGTGTATCTATGTATTTTGTCAATCCTGGAATCTTGCAATTGAAATTTCGTCGTTTCCAATTAAGTCTGATTATTCTGTGAACAGCCGATTATTGAGCCTGATTATTGTGTGATTGGCCGTGGCGGTCTCGGCTAAGAATAAGACCCCCCCCAATCCTCCCGTGGATGTAGTAAAAGGCGACTAAAGGATTACACACTGGAAGATGGGCAGCAGCGTATTTGATACATTGCGGTCACCAATCCGCCTGCCAAGTGTGGTGGCAAACCCAATATGATAGATACACCACGTCGTCATGGCGCTCTTTGGGGGAGGCCTATGTTCAGCAGTGGACTTCTAAAGGCTGACATGATGATGATGATTCTGTGAACTATGTCGGTAACTTTCGTTCTCAGCGGGATCACCTCATTTCGGATTTAATCCTTTAGAGAAACCTCAAGCACAGCTCGTTTCATAGCTCGCTGAGCGACCCTGAATTTGTGGACCAGCCTCACAGTCTATCCAAGGTGCGGTACAATTCGAGTCTAAGCAGAAGCTTAAAATTCCAGCGTCGCCATATCGAATTTAAAGACGCCCTCAGCTCCATACATTAACACAACATCTGTGAATTGGTCGCTAATGATAATATACAATACCTATACTAGAGATGCTATCAAGCAAGTTATCGTCCGGCTAAAACTAAGATTTCATGCGACTACATTATAAGTCTGTGTACGCGTAGATACGTCATATAGGTCATGTAACGAAAAGGTATAGTAATAATGAATCGTATGTATGTATATCGAGTGATTGATCATTTAAATAATTAATAACGTTTTTTTCGTTTAATAATAATATAAAATCTGTCTTTTTCTAACACAAATTAATAAATATTTTTTGAATATCTCTTGATGCGCCCGCAGTTTATCCCGCATAGAAATTGATCAGGAATGAAAAAAATAATATCATGATGCATACAATTTTCTTATCAAAGTTTGTTAAGGCATTTAGTCGCGAAAAGGCAACAAGCTCTCTGTTATTTTATTTCTTCAGATAATTAATTATTTTCTAATAATGTAAACATTAGATTTGGGAGGCGTTATCTTTACGACACAACGTTAATTGCAATATTAGTAGTGTTTAGTTTATCAGTTCAGTATACTGCCAATAGATGGCGTTACCGTCCCCGTAAAACGGATTTACAAACTAAGCGTTTTTTTTATAATGTTGTACTTGTCACGGTAGCCGAATTGGTAAAGGCATGTGCCACGCAGAGGCACGGAATAATGCGGGTTCAAACCTCGTCCGTGGTCCAAATTCTTCGATTAAAAAGTTATTAGATATGTTCTTGCTAAGCAGGTGTTAATGCTAAAATCATATAAATATTAAATATAAAGAAGTTTTCGGAAAAAATAACACAAGTTTTTAAAATGGTTTGGTGTAATTTATTTGTCGTTATTATTTGTTTTAGATCACACCGTCTTAAACGAGAATAAATCATGAAAAATAAAAAATAAAAATAAACAGTGAACGCTTATCTAGATCTAAAAATGACCGAATAACAAAACTCAGGTACTATCCGCTCATTATCCGGCAATTCCGACAAACGACCCAACCCTAAAATATGTTGAGAATAAGGAATTTCAAGTTTCGACATATCTATAAACCGAATGCCATAAATCGGAATGGCTGTGTAGACTAGTGCCTTTGACGTTTATTGCTTTTAAAAATGTCCAACAGATGTTTATGGCCAGATCGTATACAAAATAATGTAAATCCCTGCTTTTGTTAGAAGCTATTGAATTGTTCTCGGCTATCAGGTTCACGATTTTTATGTATTATGGATGGATTAGAAACAGTTTACATATATCAATGCAAAACTGAATCTAGAAAACATATTAATAGATTCATGCGGAGTTCGTGCCAGAACATACAGAGTACATCCTTTGCTGAACATAGACCTTCGCCAAAAGGGGCCATTCCATGTAATTGGAGACGAGGATCGAACCCGATATCGATGTAATCTATCACGCACTAGTTTACCGCTCGGCAATGATCGCTCTAACAAGCTTTTTATAATGATATCAGCCCGTATCAGTCCACAGCTGAACATTAGCCTCTTCCAAACCACGCCACTGAGCCCGATCTTTGCCTTTTTCGTTCCCAACCGTCCGCGGCTCCAGCCATCTTGCGTATGTCGTCTCACCGCCTAGCTAGAGGGCGTCCTACATTACGTTTTCCACTTCAGCCTGCTTGTTTATCTTATTAAGCTTTATTTTTCGTTGTATGCTGTCGTTGTACCAAGGTTACCGACATAGCTCTCAGAGTTTGCAAGTTGGAGTGGCAATGGGCAGGCCATATACTGACAACCGCTGGGGAATAAAAGTTCTCGAATGGCGACACAAACAAGCAAGTGAAGTGTAGTATATGAAGTGTAGTGTACCCCCCACACGATGGAACCTCAACATGGTAGCCATCGCAGGAAGTCGGTGGATGGAGGTGGCACAAGATCGCTCGTCATAGCGCTCTTTGGGAGAGGCATATGTGCAGCAGTGGACTCCTAAAGGCTGACATGATGATGATGATGATGAAGCTTATAATATTGACGTTAAAATTACACATTTTACTTTACACAGGCCTCGATATTTCCCTCTGATACCTGCTAAAATGTAACTGGCTTCATAAAAATTCACCAATTACAAAATGGAAACATAAAATAACCATACACTTGACAGCTCTAACTGTATATCTCTTAAAAAATCTTTTAACAGATAAAATACGGCGTGTTGGACGGAGCAGCGGCGCGTAACATTTTTATTTTAGATGTAATTTTACATTATTTATTTTATTCTGAAAGCAAAGTTTGTATGTTTGTTTGTTCATGAATCACGCCATATGTATGTATAAAAAAAATGACTGTGCATACAGCCAGTGTCAAGTATAAAATCTTACACGATGTACGTACAAACACCAGTACAAAAACCGGTTTACGCACATGCGTGGGGCACCTACTGGTTATATTACTTGCAATGTTTGTGTTTAGGTCAAATCTTGCAAGCTGAATTAACCACTTCCTCTTATCCTACGGAATAGGATTTGTGCGTGTGGATTGAGTTTCAATGACAATGCATTTTTATAGTAAGCATGACCTGAATCGACATCCAAAAACAGCTCTAGATAAACTAACTCTTTAACGGTCAACAGCACCGTCACGAAATTTTGTGTACACATTTTATTGTGCTAGCTGGTTTGAAGTTTTACCATGACATGGTTGCTGCTCTCTGGGCTGGCTCCTGATTACGGAACTCCTCAATGGTTAACAGCATAGACACGAAATGTTGCACATGCATTTAAGCGTTATAGCCCGTTCTAATTTTCATCATGGCTACTGCATAAAAGCTTCTTTTAAATGTTTTTAAATTAACTTATTCAACAAATAGTCAAAATTTTGAGACCAAAGTTTTCAAAGTGTTTTGAATTCAAGAGTCATGTCATGTTACATTCAAAATGGTGGAAGTTTTACTGAAACTGGTAGTTTTGGTCAGAGCACGAAGTGGCACGTTTATTACGTTTATATTATTTGCATACTCTCGTGCAAGTTAACAAACTCTAGTAATATTATAAAGAGGAAAGTTTTTATATATGTTACAAACAGATAAAAAAAACTTTCCTTGTTATTTTAATTTTTAATGAGTAAAGTTTTTATATGTAATGGATAATGGATAAATGGTCTGTTTGTAATGGATATACTCAAGAAATATTAAAATGATTTAATAAAATAAATCATTTAAATAAAGCTACATTATGAGCGTAAGCATGATCAGCGTGGAATTGAGATCCCAACGTAAAGTGCAATAATGTAACCGAAGATATCAAAAAATGATCTATTAAAATGTCGACGTTGACGTTGATTTTCAATTAATTTTATTAATTATAATTGTACACAGTAATTTTTTTTTCAGAAGATACGACACTTATAAAAAGGCTAAAAATAAGAAAAATGCCACGGTGTGAGCACTGCCCTTGCAAAGCCAGGCGAGTACCTAGTGTGTCATTGTAAAATCTATTGCTTTTGAAATAAAATGCAGCCCGTGTTACTCGCTGATAATGTAGCTTTCTAAAGATGAAATAAATTTAAAATTTCTACAGTTTTTTTTTAGTTTATCCATTTCAAAAACATTAAAAAAAAAAAACTCTGTGTCATATTAGTCTAGATCAAATTACAAACCACATGTTTATAGAACTCATCATTGTCCACAAAAAATACAACATTACCGGTTATTACAACCGGTTATTGTAAAGATAGTTACAATAACCGGTTTTTGTTCAAATTTGTCAATAAAAACTCGGGTAGACTCGTGTACAAACAAATACAATACAAATACAAATATTTATTTTGGTAAACTTAATCAAAGATACATTTCATGGTTTGAGACCCTCTTTTAAGTATGGAGATACCTGTGTTAGAGGGTCTCGCTCTTCCGTAGTAAAAAAATACTAGATTAAGTACAAAAACAAAAATAGGTTTTATTTATTTTAAATATTAAAAATATTAATGAAATAAATTATTAAAATAAGATACTGTAAGTTAAATAAGAAACCTTTAACTACCCGTGCGAAGCCGAGGCGAGTCACTAGCGGTTAATATTATACTTTAAAATTCGAAGATACACAAATAATTACAAAATGAATTACATTACATCCCACACAACATCACATTTTTGCTTGCCCGCCGTATCTCTCTTTTGATTCCATAGACTCGAGGAAACAAAGATTTTCATGGGTCACTAAAATCTCACTATAAATACAATGATAGTCTTCATTTTGTAAAATTGACTTCACTCCGGCATTGAATCCAATGTGTGAGTTGTATACGCAGGCAAAGCCATAAGTAAAAACTTGTATACATAAACGTGAACTGATTGCTGGAGCGATAGTTAACCAATTTGGAACATTTACGAGCTGCGTTGAGTACATTTTACTGTGGTGTGTAGATTTAATGGGCAAATTAGGGGTTTAGCAGCGGTTACGATCTGTAAAGCGCTTTAATTTTATTTGGTGATTAGATTTGCTAAAAAACTTTGGCTGGTTTATGGTACTTTAAGTTAGTTAATGATGCATGGTACCTCTAAAACTTTAAAATCATTATAATTTGTTAAGTGCTAATAAATTGGCCAATATATTTCGGTTTAGGTTGTAGCGTTAAATTATATAAATTACACGCTGCCTATTTTCTCGCGTGGTCATTTTTCTACACCTATTATAAGAATATTGTAAAGAGATATGATTTAATTTTGTATGTTTGTAATGGATAAACTCAAAAATACTATTAATGTAATCGATTTAAAAAATTCTTTCACTTATAGAAAGCGACGTTGTCGGCGAGTAACATAGGCAGTGTTATAATTTTCAAAATAAAATAGAGATCTCTACGATAATAGCAATATTGTAACCCAAGGTACCAAAAATTTGCCTATAAAATACATTATATGGCGTGCATTGCGGAAACTATTGATGACAAAAACACTATAATTACAACAACAAACAACTAACATTGTTATGTATCTATATATAATATCTATGTATCTATATATGTATATATATATATCTATAATTATGATCATTACCCACAAAAAAGTCCGCGAGGTTATATGTCTAACTGTTATCGTTAAGTCACAATAATCATTTGTACAAATTTGTTCAAATTAGTCATCAATACACGGGTAGAAACGGGAACAAATAAAGAGAAACCCTTAGCTTGTGCGAAGCCGGGGCGAGTTTTGGATAAACGTATACTTGGCATCATTCCAGGACCTAAATAAAGTACCTGTTTAAGTCATCATCGTTAGCTAGTTTCCACCCACTGCTGAGTATAAGCCTCCTCTCCCTTGTGCCATTCGTCACTGGACTGTGCTGACCTCATCCAGGTCTCTCCTCTGATTGCCTTGACGTCGCTGACCTAAATGGCCGGTGGTCTGCCAACTCCTATTTTACTTGCTCTCGGCAACCATTCTTCTCCTGGTGCCATCACCACGCCTCGCCAAATGTCCTCCCCAAAAACTATAAATCATAATCATCAAAATTCGTCAAAAAGCGTTGTATGCTAAGGTTGTACTCGTATGATAGCGAAGCTTATACTCGTCACATTGAGATACAAACTAAGTCAAATCCTTAGTTATCTAACAGTGAAAACCTCATTTCAGTAATTATTGGTTCCAGTAGTTATTAGGTACGTGATGGGAAAACAAACAGACATACACCACACCATAAAAATAAACATATACCTACTTGTTCAGTAGCTTAATGTAAGTCCCGTAGACCATTTTTTTAGATTTAAGGTATATGTTAAAAGAAAATATAAGATATACATATTGACTAGACACTAGTCTAGATATTTTTTATATAAATAAAAAGTATTTATCCAAATATATATAATATGTATTATAGACAGGTTGCAAAATAATAAGAATTATCCAAATGTTTCCAACCCCTGAGCAGAGATGGCGTAGAAAGGGGTTTGAATTTCTACCTGCACAAATTATGACACAAATACACCTGACCCTTGCAATACAAGCTTATCGATACGAATTATAATAAATTAGCTTTTTCTTACAATTAACTACAATTATTGTTATAAGTATGTTATTTATTTGTTTTGCTTTTAAAGTACATTTATGAAATAAACACCTGTATTTACAATATACTCTTTCTTTAAAGTACTGGTTATTTATGGGTCTACCTATATTTTAAATAGGTCTATGACTTCTGTGATAATGGTTATTTACTTGTTTTATTGTTAAGAAACATTGGGCAAAAAACATGCACTTTTTTATCTTGTTGTTTGTTTATAATAGGCCAATGCGCCAACAGCCGTGTAGCACAGTACACATATATTATTATGAGTACTGAGGCCGTAGTGGAAGGCCGACAAAAATCTATTTGCGATTTGCACAAATGTACAGATAATTTCATAGTGGCTTTGATACGTCAAGTGAAGAGATTCGAGTTTTGCGTGTTGCATAGTTCCTTCCCTAAAAAACTTTAAGCAAGAAGAAGAAGAAAGGCAAGCACAAATTATTAGATAGTACACAACATGAATTTAAAAGTATATTAGAACTAGAGGTACCGCGGCTGTGCCCGCGTGCAAAATTTTCCACCCCTCTTCACCCACATAGAGTGTGTTTTTTCCAAAACTCCTTGCTTAGTGGTTATCTACACTACCACATGAAGTTACCCTGAAAAGTCAAAGTCAAAGTATTTTATTGTAAATAGGCAAAAATAATAGCACTTTTACAAGTCAAAATTAACATCTCCTGAACAAAGAGATATACATAAAATATAATAAAAAGATCAAATCAATCCAAATTTAGATAAACTAAGTATTCTTCGAGTTTGAAAAGGAAATTTCCCTTTCATGTGCCAACAGAGTTAAATCTCACACTGGAAAAGGAAATACCCTTCTGACTCTACCGGTGCTTCGGAAATACGCCCGTTATTGAAGAGAGCACCAAGAAACTCTACGGGGATGTATTTTTTCCATATACGTTCATTCTTTATATTTTTTTCAAATGTCACAATTATAACACAACATGTAAACTACAAATATAAAAGGTAAAAGTGACAATGAGATATCCCACAAACATCAAACAATCATACTGGAAAAAATAAGGTAAAAACTTCTAACTCGATAATTATGTTGTATAAAACAACGTGATATCATGGTATGTCTGAGACATCTCACAAAGAGATTTATGAGATGTCTCAGATGAGATTTACTTTAACAAAAGTTTTAAACCTATGCATTGGTAATTGATCAATGCCGTCAGGTAACTTATTAAAAAATCGTATACAGTTCGCCATATATGAACCACTAACTTTCTTTAACCGGAATCCAGACACTTTTAGTTTATTTTTATTTCTAGTATTAAAATTATGAACATCCCTATTTTTAACAAAGGTATTGATATTCTTCCGAACATACTATATATTTTCACATATATATTGACAAGCCACTGTAAGAATATTGATCTCTTTAAAACGTTCCCTAAGAGAATCTCGGGATTTCATATTGTAAATGGAACGAATTCCTATTTTCTGTAGCACAAATATTGATTGAATTTCCGCGGCCTTACCCCACAGCAAAATGCCATATGACATAATACTGTGAAAGTAACTAAAATATACTAATCTTGCATCGGCTATATCGGTAAACTGTCTAATTTTACGTACTGCATAGGCTGCGGAGCTCAATCTACCAGCTAACAACGATATGTGAGGACCCACCCCACTATAATTTTGAATCTACAGTAATACCCAAAAATGTGGTTGACTGCACAAGGTCTACAGGCTCACTATTTATTAAAATACTAGAATTCGTAGGAACCCCTCTGACATTGGGTAGTGAAAAAATGATACATTTAGTTTCATGTCTCTATCACCACACCACTGGTTTAGGCTGTGCGTTGAATGACAGTCAGTCTATCATCGACACGACGCACGGTTTTATATAATTTAGATAGATTTAGGTACGTAGGTAAGTATCGTGCGACTTTCATAGAACTCAATGTTTACATAGTGAATTATATAGATAATACGTTGCTCACTAGCAGCGGCTCGATAGACTAGTTCTAGTTTAATTTAACTGCATGTTTATTATTTTCACTTGTTAAGTGAATAATGACGCAATTTTCTATAGATAATTTATCATATATATATATATATATATATATATATATATATATATTGATCGTGGTCAAGAGAAGACTGAAGTAGCGGATGTTAGCGTCGAGAAGGGCGAGCGTTGTCTCCAACTACCCGCATTTGGTTTTGTAAAAGCACAGAATAAATAAAAGTACAAGTACAGAAGGATAACTGAGTAAAGTCATTGAAATACATAGCAACTCTCGCTACAACGCAATAAAGTGCAATTTAACTCGAACAGCCCTGGGATCTTTCAATTATATTTACCTAGAAGGCGCTCACCCATTGCGTGCAGGCTAGAATGTATCGTGATTAGATATTGTAACAGAATAATCAATTATGTAATAATGTATTATTCTATTACATATTATTATAAATTTTGATAGTTCTATTAACCATATATAATGACATTCTTATCCGAATAGACCTAATACCTCATTATTTGATTGTATCATAATAGGTAGTGTATTTTGATAAATAAAAGGTATCTGTCTGAATTCAATGCTTAATAATGAATGAAAAATAAATGGCTACCTACGTAATAAAATGTCGGTATGTAGGTATTTTACGAGACTTGTCAGACCGATATATGCAGGTTTCTTCTTGGTACTCATAATTAAGAAATTAATATTTTTTTACACAAACTTTACGTAAATAGGTACTTTATCGTTAAGCACACGGCGCGTGACTCATCGAGCGCACGCTTGACACTCTACTGATTCATCCTCAATATTGCGGTCCCAAAATGGTATAATATTTGTATAATATTTGTAATAGGTATAATATTTGTACTTGTTGCGGAGTGCGACCGGCCTGGTAAAAGTTCAGAATTGTCCTCGATGTTTAGTATCTTACAGATGACCTGCATTTGAATAGTTTTAAAATTATCCACAGTATAGAAACCGAAGTTAGCTACACAATTTCTCTACACAATATTATATGTACCTATTTTGTTTCTCTTAGCAGTATACATCTGACAAATAATTAAATTAAAAATCAGCCAATGAACTGGTGATTAATCTTGGCTATGACAGAGCGGAAAACTGTCGTAAATCAATTACAATTTGAAATGCAACTCATTTGTCGAATCGATTAAAACGAGAATATTGAAGTGGTTAGACAAGCTCCTGATATAATAAAATTAACTATGCATTTGATATTTTATACCAACTACTTGTACTAACTTTGCGAACTAATCAAGCAAGCAACTCCATTTCATTATTAATCGATAACATAAACGGAAACGGGCTAGTTTTTCGTTATTTCCGTTATGACTATAACCTATAACTAGCCAAAAAATCTACAACATAACAACAGCACATATCAACAATGTTGGGATACCATCTGCATGTTTTTATCCTCTAAAAATTGGCCTTCTAACTTGCTTATATTTCCATACAAGCTCTACTTTACATAAACTCTCACAAACCTTAAACCTCTCGAATTTCGTGAATACATAAAACCCTGCGGTTTCGTAACTGTGCGTGGGCCTGCGCTTTAGCTGTGTCCATTTAGATAGAGGAATTTATTGTGTCGGTGGCGTTCACTGAGATTTCAGACAAGCTGTGATGACTGTAGGTACAGTGACGCTAACAAGTTTATGAAGTTTGGGTGGATCCCTTTTTGCTTCACGAAATTTTGTGTTTATACGGCATGGCACTACTGCTTAGCACTACCAGTATGGCAGTAGTGTCATGGGTTTTTTGTCTTCCGTGACACTGAGTGTTTTATTTGAACGTCGTATGGGGTATTGTAGTATTTTCGTGCTGTGCTCTAGTGTCAGAGTTTGTAAGGCGGCAGCTATTAATCAATAACAGCCGGGACCGATTGCTTAACGTGCCGATGGAGAAACGCAAATAATTTGGAAAATTCTTTGGAGCCTAGGACTGAACCCGGTATCGTTGGATTCTAAGGTGCACTATTGAACCGTAGTCTACCATTTATGAGCGGTAATGTGGTGGGAATCTTAGCATCATGACACTTCCCAGATGCCAAGCAAATAAAATAAAAGATTTCGAAAAATTTGAGGTTGCATGTCTGTGGCGTGACATTGTGTGCCCAAGACACCAGCGACTGAGAAAATCCTAAGTGCTGCGGTTTGAGCTTATTTTTGTGTGCGCCATGTATCGTAAAAAATATTTTAATATAACTAATTGATATTTACATAATAGTTAAAGGGGGCTTCTATAGATACTGTCTTGAATTAGTATTTACCACATTTTTTTATATTTTATTTGTTAGTTTACTAGCTGTGCCCGTGACTTTGTCCTCGTGGTCATTTCTCTTGGCTAAAAGTAATCTATGTTTGTCCAGGATCAAAAGTACCCTATAAATTACAAAATTCTAAATTTCGCTCAGCTGCCAGATAATTTAAAATGCCGAGCAATCGATAATATTTTTTTATCGATTGCTCAGCTTCTATCTACTGATTAGATTGAGACACCAGTTTTTAAGTAAAACTTTAATCTATACAACATTGAAAACCGCATTGCAATCGGTGCAGTAGGTTTTACGTGATGCGCGAACAAACAAACATACGACTGAACAGAAACAGACTGTTTTTTTTTTTTTTTAAATGTTATATTCTTGTGTAGTACCTTATTGTGAGTACCCTAGACCATTATTTTATTATTTATCTTCTTATTACAGGCTTTTTCGTACGTATTGCTTTTTTATAAGTATAGAAGAATAATATAGAGTAGAGAAGATAGAAGATAGAGCATAAATATAGGTAGATAAGTAGCATGAATACTGGTGAATCTACACAGAATTGAAAGTCACTTTACATTATTTTCTTTCCGTAATGTAACAATGCCAATAGGCGGCCATCTAGAGCTTTTGGGTTTTGAACTCATTTCGAACCTGAATTTTGGGTCTAACATTGAATCCAAAGCCAAGGTAGCTGCAAAGAAACTTGGTATTTTGTCTAAGGTTAGACGGTACTTCACACCGGGACAGCTTTTGAAACTTTATCAAGCACAGGTCCGATCTTTTATAGAGTACTGCTGCCACTTCTGGGACGGTTCTGCCAAGTATCAGCTCGAGTCTTTGGATTCAAATGAGAGACGTGCTATCAGGCTCATTGGGGATGATACTCTGGTAAATATTAAGCTTCAAAGTCTGGCGCATCGACGTGAGGTCGTGAGGTACCTGTAGGTATTCTACAGATTGCACTATGGTGAGTGTGAACAAGAACTACACAATCTGATTGCCCCATCACCTTTCCATCACCGTACGACTACACGATCGGCAAAGCGCCACCCTTTTAAGGTTGAAATACCTCGCACTAGAACGAAGCGTTACGTTTCTTCATTGATTATAAGAACTGCAAAGGAGTGGAATGCCTTGCCCTCGTCAGTGTTCCCGGTAAATTATAACCCAGGTGTGAATAGGCAAGCGTGCTACACCTTCGACCACATCATCGCTTTCCATCCGGTGAGATCGTGGTCAAACGATGGCAAAGTAAGTAATAAAAAAATAAAAAAAACTGATATTCAACTACCATGCAGTAGTATGCAACCATCACTGTGCTGATTGAAGAGCAATGTTTCCAGCGAAATTACTGGTCATGAGACTTGAAAACCAATGTCTCAGAACGATGACGAGCGCAAGATTTTGAAGGACTGGATGGTTTACATAATAGCAGCCGTTAAGCCATTTCAGAACCCCTCGGGCGGCCTGACAAACTCTGGCACTAGAGGCCAGTACTGCCTCATACGACAAGCAAGCAAGTGACAGTGGCACTACAATTATTGCCATGGAGTAGCGAGGCGCATACCACCACTACGGCGCCCTGCTCGTCTGTCTAAAGGATTTTCACCTGAAGACTCGAGCTTCAAATGTGATATTCGTATGTTTGTTACAAATGGTTAGGTGGTGAACTGTACCTCGTCCACTTTAGATAAGGTGCGTTCGTGTTTATGGAAACGTAGGCTTGATTGTTGATTATGTGACGCGTACCTGCCTTCAGGTCTTTGGATGCTTTTGTGAAATTGTAATAATAATTGTAGACAATATAATAAATTAATAAAATATACGTGCTAATCAATCTTTTGGTCTCAACAGCTGACATTTGCTTGTGTAAGTTTTTTTTGTGCTTTTTGACTGACTTTTTTTTTTAATGGGGTACAAATGGTAGCTGGTTGCTTATCGTATGAAACTGTGCTGGCCTCTCTCAGAGTTTGTCAGGCCGACCGAGGGCCTCGGACATGGCTTAACGACTGCTAATAATCAATAACAGCCGAGACCGACAGCTTAATGGTCCAATATTCTGGGTGACACTGCTGTTGTTATGCGCAGATGTTTATCATCAGTCGAACGACCTGCACTTCTCAAAATATAGTTGATGAACGTCAGGTCCTACTTTTTAGGTAAAAATGTAGCAGTTCATATACACTGGTCTTCGAAACATAGAACCACACTTTCAAAATTGTTTTTATTAAATTGCTTAGCTCCTACTTATCAGATTTAGATACCAAGAACCGTAAGGTTTAAATTTATTCAAAACTTAGTACAACTCATAAAATTTATATATTTTTATTAAATTTCTTGGCTTCTACTTATCCGATTGACATACCATGTACGCTCCAGTTTTTAAGTCAAAACCTAAGCTATCCAACATTGAAATTTGCATCGCAATCGTTCCAGTAGTTTTATTCAAAATTTAGTACCACACTATAAAAATTAATAGTTTTTTTTTAAATTACTTGGCTCCTAACCCATTGTATTGAAACACCAAGTTCAAAAGTTATTAAGTCAAACCCTAAGCTATCCGACAGTGAAAATCGCATTGCAATCGGTCCAGTAATATAACGTGATGTGTGAACAGACTAATGTAGATAACACATAACTCTCTTGTTTTGTCTCTTCTCTTGGTTATCTCGGAAAAAACTGCTGAGCTATAATGATCGGTAAAAACATTTTCAATCGATTTCAAGAGGAGGTTCTCAATGCGACCCGTATATTTCTTTTGTATTTATGTTACGCGATATCTCCGGCAATTGTGGATCGATTTCAAAAATATATTTTTAATGGTAGTGATAATGCCTCAGGGGTAGTCCTATTTAAATTTCAAGAAAATATTCCACCTCTAAGGGTGGAAAATTAGGGGATGACTTAATTTTATTAACTTTCTCCCACTTTAAGACGCGATGTGTCCTTAAAACGATATGAGTCGTTTTTTTTTTAATTGAATTGTATATGCTTTAGGTATGGTCTCATATATATAATTTGGTGAAGATCTGATGAAGACCTTCGGATATACAAAGGAACTCCTCATTGGATAACAGCAAGTCACTTGCGATTGCTGTAATCGCATGTTCATGTGTAATGTTCACGCCACTCAAAATAGGGAAATAAAATAAACTTTAAAAAACGTAAAAACCAACTTAAGTTAAGGAAGTCGGTGCCCCGGTGTCGGTGTTTTCTTAAATCTAACCAAATTCCTTAACTTCCTTAACTGTTTCCCACATAAGATTATTTTATTCATTTTGAAGTCGCTTTTTACTTTTTTTTTTTAAGTTTCTCTCTCTCGTGTCTCGCTCTTCGCAGACACAAGTTGGACAAAATGTTCCTTTTCAAAATTATTCACTGAATCTTGGATACTCCAGAGCTTCTTTCAGGCCTTTCCATTTCCGCATCAATCAAATTGCCTAGAACCTCAAGATTTAAGTTGCGGGTTCTAAATCCAACCTTGGCGACAATGCACCCATGACTAGTGCGACAGTACAATGCCTTTTCAAAAACAAAAGAAGGCGACATATATGTTGACAATACTTACGGTTTTTAAAGTATCTAACGATTTTATTACATATTTTTTTTATTACTATTTTTCTATTTT
The DNA here is from genome assembly GCA_946251855.1 of Alsophila aescularia. NCBI lineage: Eukaryota > Metazoa > Arthropoda > Insecta > Lepidoptera > Geometridae > Alsophila > Alsophila aescularia. Next base: position 55,822,221 of record OX276374.1, on the reverse strand, counting down.
AGCATTCTTTGATTTGATTTGTTTTCCTTTGTATTTTTAATTTAATTTAAATTTATATTTTATTGTGCATGACATTCATTTTATTTTTATGTTGACTTATTTAATTTGTACTAGTTTTCCCGCCCGTGACTTCGTCCGCGCGGACTACTGTTTATCGCGAAAAAAGCATCCTATTTTCTTCTAGGATATTAAAAACCAGTGCAAAAGTATGTATAGCATCAATGCTCTTGATGTATTTTGACAGACTTGTTATTTCGTTTCCATGGCAACCACAGACCATTCTGTGATGGCAACCGATCCTTACAGTGAGTTATCAACATTTTCCATTTTTCCCGCGAAAACTCGGAATAAAAAGTATCCTATGTTCTATTGTAGGGTATAAGCTGTCTTCATTCTAAATTTCATCAAAATCCGTTCAGCCGTTATCGCGTGAAAGCTCCCCAAACAAAAAAAACAAACAAACATTTCACTTTTATTTATTGGTATGGATTTAATTAGCATTCTTTGTTTTTATTTCTTTTGATTTGTGTCTTTAATAAAATTTTATATTCATTTTTTATTACGCACGATATTTATTTCATTTTTAATTTGACTTGTTTTAATTTGTATGTTTAATTGTGTGCATGTAGTTTTTTTTTTTATTAAATGTTTCTCGCTCATTATAGATCATGTCGTCTTAGCCTGTTATAATTGTGACACTTGTCTTTATCCACTTTTGTATGTTTTTAAATTATAATTTGAATGTATTAATTTTATAAGTGTAGGTGATCTAATAAATATATAAATAATAAAAAAAAAAACTGCTAAATGTTTGTTTAGCAATTAAAGTGCAGGTTTTTTTTTAATGTTGAGATGTTTGACAGTATAATAATTATTATATAACAAATATGCACGTTGCAGTCTAATCAACTAGAAACCATACCAAAACTAGCATCTATAATTTACAATCAACATACAATAACAATAAATTCAAGTTCATATTTCAAAATTGAATATAATTGTTGTGTTATGATAATTTCGCGCCAAATTCATCCACAAATCAAGCCTCGATCGGGCCTAATAATGTTAACACCCACCATCCCTGAGATTAATGAATTATTATCGAAATTGGGACACCGAGTTGCTTACGGTTGTAGCGTGACCATGAGTTTATTATTAATTAACCTATTGGTCGTATGACCAATAAGTTAATTTAAAATAAAGGTTTTATGCAGTAGCCATGCCATGATGAAACTTAGAACGGGCTATCACAATTAAATGCGTGTCTAAGCTGTTAACAGTTTCCTAGTCAGGAGCCACCCCGGAGTGCAGCAGCTATGTCATATTAAAACTTCAGACCGGTTAGTATAAGATAATGTATAAGTACACAAAATTTCGTAACGGTGCTGCTGACAGTTGAAGAGTCCCTTTATCTGGAGCTGTTCCTGGATGTCAATTCAGGTCATGCTTACCATAAACATGAATTGTCATCGGAACTAAACCACCATGCAAAAATTCAACTACGAAGGATAAGCTTGCAAGATTTGACCTAAACAAACATACATACAGACATACGTAAAGACATAAATACAGACGTACAAATGTAGCAGAACAAGTGTCACCCACGACGTTGTAAAAAGGTCGAGAGATAAATGACTGGCGACTTCACCTTCGCACGATAATGTTCGGTCATGTCACGACGGCATTTTTGATATCACAATTACGAGGCTTGTGCCACATGTCGTTTTGTTTCATAATTAAAATGTAAGAATGAAATTCTGCTTGGATATACTTATGCGAAGTAAATGGAATTAAATGTAATTACTAGACCTAAACTCAAACTAAAATTAACTCATTTGAAACAGCATTTGTAATGGTCTTTTATCTTTTTCCTGTGGTATTTTTTATTCGAGACAATCTTGTGTGTGTTGATAGTTTATAATGAACTAGTTTTCCCGCCCGCGACTTCGTTCGCGCGGACTACTGTTTATCGCGAAAAAAGCATCCTATTTTCTTTTAGGATATTCAAAACCAATGCAAAAGTAGGTATAGGTATAGAACCACTCGATGTTTTTTGACAGACTTGTTATTTCGTTTCCATGGCAACCACAGACCATCATGTGATGGCAACCGTTCCTTACAGTGAGTTATCAACATTTTCCAGTTTTCCCGTGGAAACTTACAATTTTCCGGCATAAAAAGTAAATTCTATGTTTTAATACAGGGTATAAGCATTCTAATTTTCATCAAAATCCGTCCAGCTGTTACCGCGTGAAAGCTCCCCAAACAAACAGACAACGTTTCACTTTTATATATTGGTATGGATGATGTACTATGTAAAGATGTAAAACTTTTAATGGTAACTGTATGTCCTTGTAGACATATTCCTATTTCATGGAAAATACAGCTGATCAGGACTGTCCATTAAAATCGTGACGTTTTGTCACAGCTACAATATCACAACACCACGTGGGTCGTACGCATGTTTACACGAAACATTTTGTATACATCACTACAGCTGACACTAATGAGCTGGATAAAGTCTCCAGAAATGCGTGGGAGTAGGCATTTTTCTAGTTTTGTGACTTAATGCCTTCTATTCATTCACCAGGTGACTAAAATAAATAATTGGTCCGCGACACATGTCGCTCGTCAGTGTTAAAAAACTTTAATTGAAAATCCTTTTTGGTAAAGTCATGTTTCCGGTATCTAATTAACGCCGCTAACTTAAGGTATTTAATTGAATTATAAGAAGCAGCAAATTAAAAATATATATCTAAAATCCAATTTAAAAGCATTTATTTTAACTTCACTTGTATCTATCTATTTATCTATTTTTTCTTTGTATGTTATGTTTCTAGTAAAACTGGGTTATTACAACTTAACAAAACGTCTCACTGGTCTAGCACTCAATTAAACAAAGCTACGCAGCTCACTTACACGTGTGCGTGTACTCGTCAGTCACCCGGCAACATGGCTGATGCTCACAAGCGATTTGTGCTGTTAAATAAAAAAATATAAAGAAATTTGGTTTATTGGTGTCCGTACAATTTGTGGTGAGTTTCAGACTAATTTGAATTTTTATACTGCTATGTTTTTCATACCAAAATAATCCGCACTGTTATAAAACGTTAAAAATCACCTTTGTCTTTTGATTATTTCGTGCGTTGTAACCTTGAACCTGTCGGCAGGAATGCGGTGGGGCATTTTATAAATCAAAATTAACAATATGCCCCATTTGCTGTTGTATAAAATGCCCCGGGTATCTAATCGACAATAAAAAGTTTTCACTGGGTATTAAGTTAGCTTTAGGGTGACGCTTTTGATTTTAGTAATAATTGTGATAGGAATACATATGTTCGACCTCTAGGCTAACGCTTCAAGTGTCGCTTTTTGGATCCAATTTAAGAGTCCATTTCAAGAGATGATGAGCAGGAATATGGCGACCGAATAATACTAATGTTAGTAACTAGGAATATCGGGGTTTCACTCAAATAATATTAAGGCTTAGGTAGGTTTGTACTTCTCGGATTCATCCCATGAGGGTCTGATGCTGAGAAGGGTTTCTTTTCGGTTATCCTTTTCATAAGAGCCTAATGATGAGCAGGGACATGACAACTGAAAGTCAGTAAAGGTAATGAGTGATTTCAGGCGTTCATTTCTATACACTGCCAACGCTCTAATTCTGCTGTTTTATTTTGATAATGACAAGTTATTGCAGATTATATCCCGTAAATACGAGCAGAAGACATTACGAGCGATCATTGACCGCGGAAGAATTAGAAGAGGCTATGCGGTCTGTACGACCGCATAGCCTCTTCTAAGTCTCTCTTCTTCTCTTCTCTTCCGCAACATTGAGAAGACATCTGATAATAGGCAGATCCAAAGTCTCTCTTGTTGGCAGCCCAGTTTTTTGTGTAATCGTTGTGGACGAAAAGCCAAGAGATAATCTACTAGGTAAATGTTAGGTAATAATCTGTCAACTTGTCTCAGAAGTTGTTTCAGTATTTTAAGAGTATTAAATATGTTGATCTCAATGAAAACATTAAAATTTTCTTATAATACAAAGTGTCTTATTCAAATATTGCTATTACTAAAGTGAAAATTTTACTTAAAGACTGAGCGTTTACCTCATTTTGTTATAGATTCAATTTTGTGTTATTTGTTTATAATTTGTTGTTCTAATTGGTTCGGAAATGTTATTATTACACTGGGGCATTTTATAATACAGGTTGGGGCATATTACCCAATGGTCGTTATATAAAACGCCCCATCTCAGGTTTTTTTTTTAAGTTAGTCCTATATTTTATGAGATTGCCCAAATTACTAAGTGCCATAACGTTAAGAAATAACTTAATTATGTTCCTCAATAAAAACTTTGATTATATCTTAAACAGTTTTTTCTAAATAATATTTTATTGTATGTGAGCTACCCTGAAAGTTTCAGCCCGATAGATAATCGGGAAGTGCTCGAAATTTGAGTTGCAAGATTCCACCCGGAACGACAGACTGACTTGACTTAATAAAAACTTATGGTGATGGTGTGATGGTTTAATTTATGTGGCTGTTCATTAGATTTTGATACAAATACATACAGAACATCCGGAAAGGGTATCAATCGATCGTCTTCATCGCAAGAGTGTCATTGTCTATTTTGTACCCGAGAGTAGTAGGGTTTTTAAATTTTGAACTTATGTCTTGTTGCCGTAACAGGATCGTGTGTGGCTTCCTTCTGGAGCAGGTTGCATCGCTCTGAAATATTCGCTGCAGTCTCTGACAATGTTAATAGTCAAATTTTCAAACATTGGATATCTATCCACTTGAACGAGAATAAGAAGTGATGCATTACGATGATGTGTAGTTTTAAGATAGTAAGTAAACCTATTGTTCATATTCTAAGTATTTATTTTTTGTTTTTGCTGTTTCCTTTTATCTTATTTTGGTGTTATATTTGTTTTTTTCTTTGTATGGGTTTATAGCGTGAAATAAAATTGAATTATATTATTCCAAAAGTTACATATCCCATTGTTTCCCTGTATGGTGTCCCATTCGTCACTACCATCCACAGCACATTGAGTTGTCTATCAACCACGATTGAATCTACGAAAACGGCATTCAAATCAAGATTTCATTGTGTAGGGTACGGAGGTGACGACAAACTAACGCCATTCTATTTAAGGGGTACTAGGAGCACCCTGCATCAAAATGTAACAAATGTGCCTCTCGTGTTCCCGCGAATTTTATTATTAATTAATTCTATTTATTTATTTTATTACAACATTCCTGTGTGTGGGCATTACAGTCTCCCAATTAGTCCACCCATAGATCAAGAGCAGGTACAGTAGTCGCAGCCAATCTATATGTTTGTGAAGTTAGGCTCTGTGAACGATTGCGCAGGTACTGCTGTTGGGATAAAACAGCATACAGTAAGAGCGAGATAGAATATGCGAAAAACGTAAACGTAAAAGTGAACAAGCCAGTTATACAATGCTGTCTTCACATTGGGATTGCGCCTGAAAAATAGCAGTTTGGGCAGCGACTAGCAGACAACTTCCGAGACACATACTTCCGCTGCGACTACTGTACACCAAATTATAAATTTTAAATAAAAAAATAGCACACACAAATTAATACACATTAACACAAACAAATCAATACAGATACTCAAACAAAAATTAAGCACTTGCCAACTTTAGACTTTCCATTATTAAGTCCATTGCCGCTTCGTGAAATTCGTCATAAATCCAGATCCTGGTCCGGACCCTGAGCCAGTACAGTAGTGGTAATACTTTAAGCAGCGCAACGGTATAGGCGCCTGCCTGCCCTACACGCTCCTGCAGCAAGATTGCCCAAAAAACTTGTGCCGACGAGCCCTGATGTAGTTATCAGGAACAACTATCGGTATACGCTCCAGAACAGATGGAATGCTCACACTATTTATCTATTTATGCTATTATGACGAAACTGTAACTCAATGGCACCATCTATATGGTTGTAGTCCGGCGCCGCAACGACTAAAAAGATGGAATAGTTTTCTCTTCAGCGTAACCTCCGTTACCTATAATTCACCAAAAGCAAGAGTCAACCTGTGGTGCGAGACGTACTCTCTGCATAACTTCTGTCCAAAAAAAGGAACGGAAAGGCGGAAGAAAGCTTCCACCGTTCACAAGGTACCTTGGCCTAAATGGATGACTTTAGAGAAAGATAAGGTGGACAGAATCATTGTGTTTCTGCGTCGGAAGCCTAGCTATGGAGAGTAGCGGGATCCGAAGCACGGTGTTCTCTGCTGGCCGACCGCACGTTGTAGGGGGCCCAAGTAGTAGTTTAACCAGCTACGATAAGCTGCCCCGCCTCTTGTGAAAAATCCTGAAATGATCCATCGGGCCGACTGACGACCGGATGTGAGAAACTGATGAATTATTTCAGAGGGGTCCGGGCGTCCCCGTTGTCTCCGCGCAAGTACTCTATTGACGTGGTTATGCCTCGACTTCCGTGGGTTAGCCATTCCAACATCTCGTTTGCTATTACTCGTTCAACCTATTTACCACTACTCTGAAATTGAATATTTAATGATCATGAAAAAAGTCCAAAGAAGAAATAAGTTAAAACGGCAGATGCACGTCCTCACACTCAAAGTGGATCTTGCGAATATTCGCGGGATTCACTCCAATCTCCAACCGGTCCATTATGATCTGGAGACCTCTAAGCCCCACTTGTTTTTCTTGTTGGAAATGCAGATAGGATGTCCAGCTGATACGGCATACTTGGATTATCCAGCCTATGTATTGGAGCACCTATTTATCCCAAACGCCGGCGTTTGTGTATACGCTCGTGATGACATTTGCTGCCTGTGTCTCCGAAATCTTAAGCACCCTAACTTCTCGGTGATTTGGGTGCTGGTATAGAAAACGGGACACGGGCATAGAAAAAAATATGTATACTTGTGTGTACCACTCACACAGCGGAGATCGGGGGATGACTTTATTGGTAAACTATCTAGGTGAGGTGGCAGGTGTGACCCAACAGCGTTACCTATCTGCTCAATTGGTGTTTCTGGGGGATTTTAACGCCTACCACAATGTGGTGGTGGCTTGTCCCATACCAAAAAATCGTTCACGCCGGTAGAGAGACGCGGAAGCTTGCTCTGGCGTAAGATCTCTCTCAGCTGGTGCAAGAGCCGACACGGGTACCTTACCGTGACGGTGACACTGCCAAATTTCTCGAACTGTTAATGACGACTGAACTAGACCGATCTCCGTGTCAGTATCCCCACCTCTTTGTAGTTCTGATCACTGCCTGGTTAAGTCCGTCTCAGTGTATTCCCCTCCTGATCCTAGCCTTAAGGATAATAGGCGCGTGTGGAGATGTAATTCAGTGGATTGGGACGAGATGCGGCAATTCCTTGCAACGTACTCGTCGTGGCAAACATGTTTCACCTCCCAGGACCCATAAATTTGCTATTACAGAGGTAATATGTCAGGCAATGGATATTCCATCATGTTTCCATTCAGTGACTAGACTCTTTTCAGCAAAGCTCAGCCTTGGGTTGGATCCAGCTGTGGTCGTGCTTTGGCTATAAAGTGTGCGTCATATCTAGACTGGGCTGATGCTCGAAAGCGCAAATCTTCTGATATTCGGGCTAAGAAAAGAAAATTCAACATTGCCGCTAAGACTTGCAAGAAGATACTTAGGAAGGCTCATTTTGATCATGTAGATCGAATTGGGTCTTCATACCCCGCGGGTAGCAAAGTTTTTTGGTCCCTGGCCAAGTCGGTCGAAGTGAACTTCTGCTGCCCCTCACTGCTATCATTACTGAAACCTGATGGATCACTGGCTCATACTGCTGGAGAAAAAGTGAATTTATTTGCTACTCTTTTTACAGAAGCTTCTCATCTAGACGCTTCCGGCAAGATACTTTCCTACCTTCCTCATTGCGGGGTTTATATGCCCGAAATACGCATTCACCAGATGGAGGTTCTCAGAACGCTTCGAGCTCTAGATGTGAACAAGGCCGGTGGTTCAGATGGCATTCCAGCGATTGTGTTGAAAAACTATGCGCCCGATTTCTCTCCCATCTTAACGCGTTTGTAATGACTATCTCTTCACTCAGGTAAAGTTCCGAAGAGCTGGAAGCTTGTCAATGTACAACTAGTATCAAAAACGGGTTGTCGTGCTGATCCGGACAATTATCGTCCCATCTCGATAACCTCCTTACTCTGTAAGTGTATGGAGCGTGTCATAAATATTAGGCTCTTGGCATATCTTGAAGACAATGATCTCTTCAGTTACCGGCAATACGGATTTCACCGAACCCGGTTTTCTGGGGATCTTCTCGCGTATGCCACTCACGTACTGAGCGAAGCCATCGAGATGCATGGTGAGGCGCTTGCCGTCTCCCTTGACACATCGAACGAATTTGATCGGGTCTGGCACAACGGCCTTTTAAACAAGCTTCCCTCATATGGCTTACCTGTTGGCTTATGCAATTTGATAGTTGATTTCTTGAGGGAACGATCTATTCGAGTGGTCCTAGAGGGCTGCTCGTCTGGTTAAATGGCTATCAATACCGGTGTACCTCAGGGAACGGTTCTCTCAGCTACACTGTTTTTACTGCACATTAATGACCTGAAGCCCGGTACCTTTGGGTATACTGATGACAGTACTGTCATTGAGAGATACATTTTCAAAGCTTAAGCCAGCTGCGACGCTGTCCAGTTTCAGAGAGAGGATATGGTAGACCGTTTGAATTTAGCCTTAGAAGCCGTGTCCGATTGGGACGATGCTGACCTGGTTAAGTTTAATGCTACTAAAACGCAGGCGTGTTTGGTTTCTGCTAAAAAGAGTCCTCTAAACTGATCTCCGTCTTTCCAAAGTGCAACAATACTAAGGCGACTATCTGGAGCTTTTGGATTTCTAACTCACATCAAACCTGAATTTTGGGTCCTAAATTGAATCCAAAGCCAAGAGGTAGCTACAAGAAAACTTAGTATTTTGTCTAAGGTTAGGCGGTACTTCACACCGGTACATCTTTTGAATCTTTATCAAGCACAGGTCCGATCTTGTATTAACTGCAAAGGAGTGGAATGTCCTGCCTTCGTCAGTGTTTCCGGTAAATTACAATGCATGTTCAAGTCAAGAGTGAATAGGTATCTACTAGGCAAGCGTGCTACACCTTCGACCACATCATCGCTTTCCATCAGGTGAGATCGTGGTCAAACGATTGCCTAGACCGTAACAAAAAAAAAATTGAGTTGCGTGAACATTATACATGAACATGTGATTACAGCAATCGCAAGTGACTTGCTGTTATCCATTGAAGACTACTCCTGAAGCATACACTATCCGTTATAAAAATATTTTTTGAAATCGATTTGCAATTGCCGGAGATATCGCGTAACATACATACAAAAAAAAACATACGGGTTGAATTGAGAACCTCCTCTTGAAGTCGATTGAAAATTAAATACTTTAGCAGTGCATTAATTAGTAAACAATCAAGCAAAAAGAAAACATAAACTAAGTAAGGTAAGTAGTAGTTTAGTGTATAAGTTGCAGTAAATTTAAATGATATGTGCTAACGCTACAATGTAACTGAGAGAGTCAGTTACATTGTAGCGTTAGCACATCTAGAACAACTTAAAATTCCAATCATTTATTCATGAGATTTCAATGAGGCTTATAACAAAAACAGATAAAACAGATGATGGACTTACTGCGGCTACTTACTTTTATGGTAGCCGAGAGGCGATCATTTCCGAGATATTTTTCTATAGTAGGTATGTATTATACTCGTTTAACTACTTACGACATAACGATAAGGTTCACAACATACAGACAGACTGACCTGACGAAATGTGTACTATTCTTTGTTCTGTGATGAAATTATAAGGACCCTACAATAATAAATATATATTTCCTTGGCGTGCAATAAAGTGTTTATCTATCTATCTATCTATATAAATACAGTAGCTTTGATCAGCGACTTCGTCCGCGCGGATTACAGTGTATCACGAAAAACCGCTTCCTATGTTCTTCTAGGATAATAAAAACCAATGCAAAAGTATATCAAGTATAGCTCTTGGTGATGTTTTTTGACAGACTTATTATTTTGTTTCCATGGTAACCGTTTCTTACAGGGAGTAATTTACATTTTCCATGTATGGAAACTTATTATTTTCCGGGATAAAAAGTATACCATATTTTATTCCAGGGTATAAGCTATATCCTTCCCAAATTTCACCAAAATCCGTCCAGCCTTTATCGCGTGAAAACTCCCCAAATAAACAAACAAATACACAACGTTTCACTTTTATATATTGGTGTGGATAATATTATACAATATATACATACCTATAAATCAGTACCTTGCATACCTACTGACTGATAGACAACGCACAGAATAAACCGGTGGGCATAGAGATTAGAAATTCGGAGAAAATATTCCTTGAATAAACTTAAGGTGCACATGGAATCCATCCGTAAGGAGGTGAACGGGCTCGGCAAAGTTGGCACGCGGAAAATTTTTGAATAGCTTTATTTTTCCACAGATACAGAACTTTTACAATAAACCACCAAGTTTAAAGTTCTTAATTTCAACTTATAAAGTAATATAAATGCGTGTTCAAATTCCATTTCAAAACGAACGCATGCCACCTCGTTTTTCAGTCGAAGATAAATACGAATTCTCCTCATGCTCGATGACGCCCAGTTTGCCATATACGCCATACGGGTATTTTATGTAACGCTGTATACGGCTATCGCACGAGTAACATTTCGATATATTATTATGTATCTTAAAAAGGCTATAAGAGTTTATTTTTATATATTTATTTAAATAGACGGTCCATCACTTCTTCAGTAAAAATTCAAACATTCTTAAGACTGCGTATATATTTCTTAAAGATAGCCAGTCCCTGTAATAAAAGTATTTATTTGTCTGAGGTTTTTATGTACTAGCTACGCCCCATGACTTTGAAAATACTTTAAAATACTGTACACTTAGAAAACATACAAAAAACCGTAGGTAATATAGAAGTTGAAATAATATCCCAACTAGCATCACTTCTCCCATCACACGAGTAGTAGACTGCCCTTGCAATTATCGCCTACCGAGAAATATATAAATTTTGATTGGACTTTTTAAGTTTGAACATAATTTCTCGGCCATTCAAGAGAGCTCGCTAAAAAAACAGGTCCTAATAGACCAGTTTTTACCCGACTGCACGGACGGCTATGTATTTGGGATGTATGTATGTAAGTTTGTACGTTTTATGAGCGCGTCCTGGAGCCTAAACGGCTTGATAGATTTTGATGAATTATCATTAGATTTGTCTTGATCACGAGAGTGCTATAGGATATATGAAGTGTCAAGAAAACTAATATGGCGGCTTACAGCTGCCATATTGTATTTCCGATGAAACAATAAATTACCAAAACCTATCGAGTGAGGAATCATGCGAAGGTCTTTAAAAAATACCATTTCAAAAATATATAATTGTTATAACTTTAGCTAAGGTTCTTACATTTTTTTTTTTTTTTATTTAATTCCTGATTCTAATATTGCAATTGCAACTATTAAAGTAAAGTAAAATATGTAAGTAAATGAGAAACATTAAATTTATATAAATACTAGCTGTGGCCCGCGGTTTCACACGCGTCCCTCAGGAACCGGGCATTATTTCGAGATTAAAAATAGCCTTTGTTTTAATCCAGAGTATAAACTACCTCCTTACCAAATTACATTTAAATCCGTTCAGCCGTTTAAGCGTGAATTACAAACATACAAACTTTCGCCTTTATAATATTAGTGTGATTATATTTGCGGGCGGTCAGCTCGTATTCAATAATTTTATTCGCAGTCGGGTTTTTTGTATTTAAATAATAATTTTACTTGTTTAACTTTACACATGGGATTCTTTTATTATGCAATTAAACTGCGTTTTTGAAATGAGCTGCTACAGTAAGAATGAGGCGTGTGTGATGCCAACGCGCGACAAACGAGAAAGAAGGAGTAACAAACTTTGCTGCCTCGTTTAACGATTTGATATAAACGGTTTCGCGAATTGAGGTAAGCGAGAATGTCATTGAGGTAAGTGAGAAAGTGTGTAGACACTTTTATAGTGTAAGCGAAATAGTGTTTATTTCTCGACGTTTTATTGCGCAGGTATTGCTAAAACAACCCATTCTCATCATCTAAATGAAAGACAGTAAGGTTAATATTCTTTGAGCAGATAATTTACGTAAACCCACGGTTGTAAAAAAAGTGATTTATTTTGAAATTATGTGATTGATGTGTATGTATGATTATGTGAATTATGTAATGTATATTAAAAGTCCACACCGTAAAAACATAACAGGTATTTTGGGTGGCCACAGCTGCAGTGCTTGGTCCAACAGAAAGCGCACGAAATTCGTGTTGTCAAAGTCGCTGTATTTTTATACCTGTCCGGCTGTCGTCTTATCTCTAACTGATTACCTGTTTTTAATTAACGTTAGGACTTCAGGTGTCGGACTCGACCTGTAATTGGTCATGCAATATCAGTAAATAATACACAACACGTTGGTCAACTTTTTTTTAAAATAATATATAGATAACACCTTGTAAACTGTAAACTGTTTATTTTGACTTCAATTGCAAGCAAGAGTGTACTGAACTTAGCCTGGTTTAAAAATATACATGAAGAAACACTTTCAACTTTAAAGCTGGAGATATAATTATTATTAAGTATATGTATATTCATTAAGGGTCTGATACAAAATACAAAATGCGGCAGTTGGAGAGGAAGAGCCAAAAATCGGGCTCAGAGGCGTGCTTTCACAGAGGCCTAAGTCTGACAGTGGAGTGATAAAGGCTAATAATGACAGATAGCCTTATCCCACAGTACCAGTCAGCAGCGTCAGTGAGAACTGAGGTTGACAGCGTATGCCAGTACGTATGCCCAACATGCTTATCGCTGGCATACCCCTGTTGAACTGCAATGCTGATTTGTTGAGTGTTCTTAGCTTCTAGTTTTTAACGTAGTTTACTGCCTTTTGTAGTTCTATTTTCCTTATCTCCATCGCTCTTGACATACGTATTAATTTGTCCTTCCCCGATCCAGTCTTCCACTCTGTAAACAAAACAGACGATGAAATCAAAGAAATATATTCACCAGTCAGTCGTCGTTGCTCTACCTCGCCTACATTCCAAGAAGCATAATTCTGTAGCCAAGGGTTCTAGTAAAAACATAATAAGCAAGTCGGCGGTTCTCAGTACAGACGTTGCCAGAAACCTTGGTAATGGTCACGCACACAATTTGTCGTAATGTAAGTCGTGAAGACACTGGTTTTTGTGGGAATGGTATGGGATTGTTTCTGAGGATCAAAGGCTGTTCTCAATTTATTTAAATCCGTGGCTACATCTTCAACGTGGTTTATTCGAGCCTGCATGAATGAAAATCAATACCTATCGTAAATAGATTTATGTTCGTGTGATTAGGAAATGCATTCACCGGAATTTATAAACTAAACTTCGATAATTGGTCAGTGAGTGAACGCTTAGAGGGAATACTAACAAGATTAGTTAAGGCATATCTGAGTAAACAACTTCATCAAAGAGTTTCTTATTTAGATTATATTCAAAAATGTCAGTCAAATCGAAAGCAATAGAATCAGAACACAGCATTATTACCACGTAGTGTCTTTACCTAGCTTGTGATTGCAGCCCTGTCAAGTAGTCCTGCAAATCCTTACCCCTCTGTTCCTGAGCCCCACCGTTAAAAGAGATGGGAACCTTATCAAAGTCCGGCGGAACTCGTGAGAACGTCCAGTGTTGTCCAAGCAGGTACACAGGCACTAAGATACGAGCCTCACGATGCCGCGGTGTAGGGCTTCAAATGTAAGAGGAAGCGAGATGACGATGTGTTAGGCTTTCGACTTCAAGATCTTGAATCTCATGATATCTGTAATAAAGCAAAGAAATCACTTAATCGTATTATCTGTGGTATTGTGACCAATATAGAAGACAATTTAATTTGGTCATTTTACTCTTTAAACTAAACTAGACTAAATTTCTTCTAATGTAATTGAAACCTTGTCGACTTCGTAACAAGGTGTTTTTGTCTCTGGCATCTAATCTAAAGTTACGTCAATTTAAGCTACACCGCTTAAAATCACGTAATTAAAACAGGTTTTTAACACGCTGTCTTACATCGCTTGGATAAATTCGGACACGTTCTGCGACAGCGTTTGGACAAATCGGGACTCTCGCCACGTGGAAACAAAGTTAATTTTACGCTGATAGGCTTTAGTGATAGTTTAGTGAGTGATAAATAGGTGCCAGGGGCAAAAATACCTTATTACCAAGCCAACAAGGTTTAAATGATATTTGAAGAAATTAAGTTTAGTTTGGGGTATGTCCAAATTGCTGTTCGATGAAAAACTTCAACATAATCGCGTGTGTCATTCACTTTGCGTTTTTCTCTACGTAAACCACAACATTTCTCTTTCCAACTTTCTACCACCCTTTATAGTTTTCTCTACTTCTCTACATTTCTGTTCGTAACCTTTTCTGTTTTTTACTGTTTACGTCTACACTTTTCACTACACTTTCTTTTACGCAATATTTCCCAGATGCTTTCACCATAATATCATCAGCCATTTCTTTCACTTCACTTTCATCTACCCCTAAAGGGAGTGAAGTAATGTGAAGTGTAGATATATATATCTCGCTTCATCTCTCTCAACAGTTTCCGCTACATCTTTCCTCATATCACTTTCTACGCCTCATACTATACATTTTTATTAACCTTTTAAATCTTTCCCTACATCTTCCGCTACGTCTCCCACCTTCCACCGCCCTCCGTGGTTGTTGTGCGCGTTGACGGCGCGCCTGTTGACACACAAGGTCTGTGACCCATCTTCCGGCCGCTCGCAAATATCCATCGCAAACATTACGAAACCGGACGGACGACCGACGGTCGGTGCGTTGCTATGGACTAACTGCGCTGGTCAATAAGGCTTTAGGATCTAAAGCGTTTTTGTTCGTCGTCTAACCTACAGTTCAGGTTGTTGTTGTTGTTGTTGTTTGTCGTGTGAGTTAGCGCTGGCCTCTGGTGTCAGAGTTTTTCAGGCCAACATTTAGGAGTTTATTTGTAAGCTATTGCATTCTAATATTTAAAACGGTATCATAAAGGCGGCAGACATTTTTGGCTATAAACGAAACTGTATGTATCGATTGGCGTTTTCAAATCCAAAGTCTACAACCTCTATCTCGCACTAAAAATAAAACAAGGAACTGAGCAAATTATTGAATATCTTATTTATTACCTGTTTTATTACTGTATCTAGTTATATATTTAAAATATGTACCGTAATTAGGTATATTATGTATAAATGAAATTATATTATTATGAAGTATTATATTATACACGTAGGTATATTATGTAAGTATAGAAATAGTATTTATATCATTATTAGGAATCTATTAGTTTTCCAATTTAAAATAGGCACTATTCCGCTTTAAAAACATCCACAATACACCGAGGTTAATTAGAAGATAATGCTTGCTAGCATTAAGTTCGCCTATGTACCTATCTTATGTGTGCAATAAAGAATTTTCTATCTGTCTATCTATCTATGTATTGATTGTGAAAATACTTTGACTTTCCTCCTCCGAACTCGGAAATTGAAAAAAGTCAAGGTTCATCAATTATCTAATACCAAGTGAGATATTTCAAAGGCCTCTGATGCTAAAATGTAAACCGTAAAAATAATATTTTTGAAAAAATTGGTGGTGGGCAGTAGAAATTAATTTATGAATTTAATTAATCTATAATAGATATTAATCTGTGAAATAAACTTGTGGTTTATGAGAAAAAGCACACCACACCACGCAAGCTACACAAATCCGACATGACATTCATGACGAGGTCACACCCGTTATTTTTTACATTCTTTCCAAAATGTTTGATATTCTTAATTGACTTCCATTTCAACTTGATCGATTGACACCAAGATACAAGTTCAAAAATTAAAACCCAAATACGGTCGGGTTAAAATAGCTTATGACACTCATGCGATGAAGGCAAATTGATTGATTCCTCGCTTGTCAAAATTGGACAAAAGTTTTTAGTTTGAACACATATAACCCTTCTTTTTACATTGCCTGAACGGTTTAAAAATAGCCTATGACACTCTATACATGAAGACGAATCCATTGATACCTTGCTTGTCAAAATCGGACCAAGTTTTTAGTTTCAACACATAACCCTTCCTTTACCTTGCCTGAACGGGTAAAAAATAGCCTATGACACTAAACATGAAGACAAATCGATTGATACCTTGCTTGTCAAAATCGGACCAAGTTTTTAGTTTCAACACATAACCCTTCCTTTACCTTGCCTGAACGGGTGAAAAATAGCCTATGACACTCTAAACATGAAGACAAATCGATTGATACCTTGCTTGTCAAAATCGGACCAAGTTTTTAGTTTCAACACATAACCCTTCCTTTACCTTGCCTGAACGGGTGAAAAATAGCCTATGACACTCTAAACATGAAGACAAATCGATTGATACCTTGTTTGTCAAAATCGGACCAAGTTTTTAGTTTGAACACATAACCCTTACGTGGTATTACCGTAGTCGGGTAAAAAAAATAGCCTATGACACTCTAAACCAGAAGACGAATCGATTGAAACATCGCTTGTCAAAATCGAACCAATAGGAGCAACGCTATGATGAATCATCCACATATCCACATAGACAGATACATACATATATACATACATACATACATAGTCTGTTAAACTCATTACCCTTCCCTTGTTTTGCTATAGTCGGGTAAAAAGGAGAGGGTTTTCATTATGCAAATATTAATATTATTTGAAGGTTATCCGTCCACCAGGGATATTTCTAATTTTCGCGAAAATTGGTTCAGTTTGTTTAAATCCAATTAATTTAGTTTTTTTGTGCATTTCATTATTTTTATTATTACGTCTGCGGTAGGTCCTACGTTACATTAAATTGGATGTTATTATCTTCTGACGTGAGTGGTTTCTACTTTCAAAGCAAATTTATCATGATCGTTATTGCTTTTATCGGCTCTAATATATCTAAATGACAAATTAAGGCCAGAATGATGATTTCTTGCAAAATAATCACAAATTACGCTATCGTTCGCCGATTTAAACCTAATTTATCAAAATTTATTGTTTTAATTTTAAATAACTGACGTCAAGTCGGATTTTTGTTCAAATTATTATATTAAAAACATTATTAGCCTACTTTTATCATAACCTGTTTACGGACCCTGTCGCAATAGAAGAATTAAAAACTCTTTAGAGCTAATAAAGTATGTACAACAAACTTATTTTGACGGAGTCGTTTAGCGTTACCGGCTTTAAAAAATTACTGCCTGCCTACATCTTGTTATCTGTCATATCATAATGTATTCGATTATTTTATTAGATTATATAAAAGAATTTTAAAAGTATTTATCTGAATCTTTAAAATGTGGGAACTAAGACGAGTTATTCCTGTTTCGGGGTATCGTTTAGAATCGTGCCGCACGAATTAAGGGGGGGGGGGGGGGGGGAATGTGCGGAAAGTAATAGTTTTGGAGAAAAAAATAAAGAAGTTTTTGAGGTTAAGTATGTTTTTTTTGAGGTTAAGTATGAAGTTTTATAATTGGAAGAGTCGGACTTCGGTATGGGCTCTCGCCAGTACTCTCGCGAGGTTGCCCCTGAGTGTCGCTTCACCCATTCGACTTTCGCTACGCTCGGCCTCACGGGCTTGCTCCGCTCAGGACCTCCCACGCGAGCTACTGGCTCCGCGTTTTTATATACACTCTAGGAGCGTGACGCGCAAGACCACTTGGAGTCGGGGTGCTCCGTGTCGGTTCTGTCAGTTATTTTGAACCTAACCTACTCATGTCGGAATGCCCTGAGTCGATTCTAACATTTTTGGGCCTGAATACATATCCTTTTAGCCACTATTTGCGTTCCATAGTAATACAATATTCAAATTTTAAATTTCAATTATCTCAAGAAATATAAATTTCCGCATAAAAAGCAAAATATATTTTGAAGAAGGGGCTCTCCGCTACATGTTCCACCCATCATTTTATCGAAGTTCGTGCTGCACGATTCTAAACCCAACCCCTGTTTCGTCGTTTCAACCTAATTTTTTAATTTTTTAATGATGGTTTAAAAATATCCACATTATTGATATAATTAATGTTAAAAACTGTAAGTTATAGCATAATTGCATTTACGAGTATATACTTATAAATACCTACCTAATGTAAAATCTTTTACCATTTTTTTTTTTACATTTATACCTTCATTTCTAAACATTTAACTGAAAACACTTATGTGACATCAAAACATAAAACTGAAACGATTTAAACCTTAAAATTACGAGACAACTTCAAGTTACTCTAGGTTTGGAGTTCACAACTTTTGATCAGTAGTCAAACAACATGTAATTATAATAACCGCCCATTTCAAGTTGACTTATAACCAACAATTAAATGCCACTCGACAATTACCTTCGATAAACTGTGTTTAATAATTATTAAAGAGGAGTTATTATTAACTTTAATAAAACAAACTATAACAAAACTTATTTTTTCATCATTTACTGTGCAGATCTTGCCAAGGTTATTAAACATTGTATGTACCACTGCTAACCACTGCTACACTGTACAACGTGCTACGATGTACAAGTGTATCTGTCAGGCTCGCCAGATAAGATACAGCTGTAACACGGCTCAATGAGGACTGGTTCCTGACTGTTCAATACGAAATTATTTTGTCGTAAACCCCACCAAGTCAAAGTAGGTATATGATTTTGGCACAAAAATGCAAATTAATAGGGTCTGTGGTAATCTGGATGGAAACATTCACGGTAAACAAGTAGCTCGTGTAGATGAAGTTAGAAACCTTGGCATAATCTAAGATTTGAAAATCACGTACTTAATATGGTCAAAACTTTTTTTACCGCCTCAAGGTGTTATACCAAATCTGGGAACAACTTTCTCACGTCACGTGTCAATTTCTGCGAGTCATTAGTCTTATCCAGGCTTAACTATGGAGATGTCGTTTACGGACCTCGATTACTTAACTATGGAGATGTCGTTTACGGACCTCGATTACATAACTATGGAGATATCGTTTACGGACCTCGATTACTCAGCAAAACTCAGCGGTTAGTACAGCGCGTGCAAAATGCATGCTGCTGGTTCTGTTTGGTTATCCCTCCCATAAGCAGGACGGTCGCACTCCGCAACAAGTACAAATAAATTCGAGGGCGCAATATTCGGGTCCGTTCAGTCGAGTGTCAAGCGTGCGCTCGATGAGTCGCGCGCCTTGTGCTTAGCGATAAAGTACCTACTTACGCAAAGTTATTGACAAATTTTATTCGTGTTTTATTTATGAGTACCAAGAAGTAACCTAGAAGGTATTGCATAGCATTCGGCTGTTTGAATAGTGATAGAAATGACGACTCACTCATTATAAAGCAAGGAATTCAGACACCTTTATTCATCAAAGTGCAATACCTATAGGATGTAATCATAATCAACCAACGACACTTATACGTAGGTAGGTATCTCACTAAACTTATCGGCGATCTGAAAACGGTATAGCTAGGTAGTAACAATGAGGTAGTAGGTCTATTCTGATAAGAATGTCATTGTATGTAATAGAACTATTTTAATTTATAATAATAAGTAATAACATAATACATTATTACTTATTTATTCTGTTACAATATCTAAGTCATAACATATCACAGAATAATTAGTAGTACAAGTACCTAGTCATATCATAATACAACCCTACCGAGCGAAAAAGGGATAGAGCGATTCTGAAACGGTTAGAGCAATGGAAGTTCTCGCGTGTTGTGATACGGTGCATTCTAGCCTGCACTCTATGCGCCTGCTGCCTATGTTTAATATGGACTCTCGTAGAGAGCTGCATTTAGCAGGGCTTGTCTTTGACGTTATAAAGTTGGAAAAACCAGCTACGTCTATAAGGTCAGCAGTCTTATATCATAGTCATAAAACTGCAGCATTTACTGTCAGTTTCCGGTATTTGACGACGAAGTGTTATAATAACACTCATAAGAAATCTCAGTACTAAATACACTTTTAAATCCAAATTCAAAATTTATGATTTAAATAAACAAAATCAGGGCATTCCCAAACACTTATTTAGCCGACTATAGGTATTAGGCATCAATATTTCTACTTAGGCACCTCAAAACTACCATCCTATACACCACTTGCTCCACATAACTTTTCTAGTACCTGGGTACTAGAACATTTCTAATCTGGATTAGAAATTGGTTTTACCTGAAGAGAACACGTCACGCGCTCACCTCAACTCATCCACGTACATTTGCTAAATATTAAACTCACTCCATTTCACTCCACTGTACATATCTTCTCACTTACACGCACTTGCACATCCCTTCAGTAATTTTATTTAATTAAGTAAAATTGCAAGTCATGGGGCTGATGGGATCATACAAACACCTTCTAATGTGCTTGTGTTGGTGCACATAACTATTTTGAAAATATTTTTATTCGTATCTTTAATAAGCATTAATTAAATCATCATAGCAAAATAGTAT
The DNA here is from genome assembly GCA_946251855.1 of Alsophila aescularia. Taxonomy (NCBI): domain Eukaryota; kingdom Metazoa; phylum Arthropoda; class Insecta; order Lepidoptera; family Geometridae; genus Alsophila; species Alsophila aescularia. The sequence goes on along the minus strand of OX276374.1, from coordinate 55,801,626 downwards.
TTTTTTGTGGCATGCCTCATTGAATATGAATATATTTTCGGCGAAGGCCGAGTGCCTTCGCCGAAAATATATTCATATTCATTCTGCTTAAGATACCTTATGCAGGATCACCGAGCGGTTAGCGCACATAACTATTTTAAATTTGCTTTTTTATTCGTATCTTCTTTAATTAGCTTTAATTAAGCTATAAAGATACTCCAAGATAAACTCAGAAAACATTTACTATATAATTGGATTACAAGCTCATTACTTTATTTTATAAATGTTTCTCAGGCTGGTACAATTCGACACAAAACACTTAAAATTCTTAAATACTCTGACCAAAGGGATCCGTCGTACAGCAAAGACGTAGGTTTTCGCAACACTTCTCCCTAGTCGACCAATCTCCAAAAACGCCACGGTACGGTAAAGTGTCAGGAAAAAGCGCGCGAAGGCGAAGTCCGCCATGTTGAAATACTCGGTCATGCCAGCAATTATTAATAAATAATTGCTAATTTTATTAAATTTTAGTGATTTTATTAATGCTAACATGCGAATAAAAATGCTTTTAAAATAGTTGTGTGCGCTAACACTTGTTCCTCCTCTCGTATCCAGACTCTAATGAGACTGATGTTATTGGCACTTGCAATTTATATTTTTCTTTTTATACGTCCTGTTTTATTTTTATTTTGGATACACATATTATGGGTACTTGCACTGATTGTTGTACATATTGCGCTTGTTTCGCTCGTCACCTCGATGGTAATAGCTGAAAATCAGTGTTTTCTCCTTAAGCAATATTATTCGCTGAGCTATGACCCATTTGTTTTACTACAATACACACCTACTTTTAGTTTTGTATAGTATCTAAGGTAAGGTAGGTGCGTAAGTATAGTGCACGTGACAGTTCTGTATCGGTAAGCATAATATACCTATAATGACATAATTTTACAAGCATAATAATAATTACGCATAAATGTTTGGTATAATCGTATGTACCATATCTTAAGTTAGCATAAGGATAAACAAGCACATTATTTAGTAGCATTAAAAATATTATTCACCGTGAGTGAAATAAAAAACATGTTTGCGGCTTACGGGTGGCCCAAAGGCCACCCCGCCGCACCATAACCTTCCGTCACAGTATAGTATCTACATTATATTGTATGCGACTCCATAGTAGTCCAAAATAATATAGCCCAAAGATAATTTGTATGCCAAATACTGTTTATTTAAAATTAATATTATGTCATTAAACGTTATACCTAACTCATTATGCCAAAGTAAATTAGTATTACAAAACTTATGCGAAACAAAGGGATACCGCGCGTGACGTGTACAAAATATGAATCATGATTATGGCTATGTATTAATATATCCTATTAAGGATCTGCTTGTCTGTTGCATTCAATGCGTGTGTGTTTTGGAGAAACAAGACATGTTCAAAAAGTAAAACCCGACTACGGTCGGGTACAAATTAGCCTATGACACTTTTGCGATGTAGACGAATCGATTGATACCTCGCTTGTCAAAATTGGACTGAGTTTTTAGTTTGAACACATAACCCTTCCTTGGCTTTACCGTAGTCGGGTACAAAGGAAGCCTGACAATTTATAAATGAAGACAAATCGATTAACATGTGGTTATGTGGATGTTCCATCATGGCATCGCCCCTATTGGTTCGATTTTGACAAGCAAGGTGTCAATAGATTTGTCTTCAGGTATAGGTATTTATTTTTTTACCCGACTACTGCAAGGCAAAGTAAGGGTTATGAATTGAAACTAAAAAACTTGGTCTGATTTTGACAAGCGAGGTGTGTCAATCGAATTGTCTTCATTTTTAGAGTGTCTTAGGCTATTTTCTTACCCGGCTACGGCGAAGCAAAGGAAGGGTTATGTGTTCAAACTAAAAAATAGGTCCCATTTTGACAAACGAGGTAACAATCGATACTTCTTCATCGCAAGAGTGTCATTACCAGATCGTAGTCGGTTTTTGGTTTTTGAAAATGCCTCGTTGTATTTTCGTAGAGATTTCATTAGTAGACTATCTGCGTGGTCCTATTCAAATTTCATCAAAATTGGTTCAGCAGTTTTTTTTAGTAAATCCATTGCCGGTTGTTCGACTACAAATAATGCATAATGTCACGGCATTTAACCGAAATTTTCACCTTCTTACGAGCAGACATTACTCTTCGACACTCCCGGTTAATTAAGGGTGGGTCTCATAAATCAACCGCGTCATAAACTTACGAGGCTCATAAATCACAGGGTAATTAAATTATGAAACTGAATATGAAATTAGTTTTTTGTTTGATAAATTATGCATTCATACATTTTGTATATTGTACTACTTACTATACCTAACAAATAATTTATTAGCTACTAGAAACTATATAGAAAATAAAGAAAAAGTATAACTCTTAAAATATGTATATACTTTACTTACATGATACAAAATTGCGTCGTGTTATCTTAGTGACGTTAGTTTTAAAATATTTATTACTATAGCTTCCCGCCCGCGACTTCGTCCGCGCGGACTACTGTTTATCACGAAAAAAAGCATGCATGTTCTTCAAGGATATTAAAAACCACTGCAATAGGTAAGTAGGTATAGCACAAATGCTCTTCATATTTTTTGACAGACTTGTTATTTCGTTTCCATGGCAACCGTTCCTTACAGCGAGTAATCAACATTTTCCAGTTTTCCCGTAGAAACTTACAACTTTCCGGGATAAAAGGGTATACGCTGTCTCTATTTCAAATTTCATCAGAATTCGTCCAGCCGTTATCGCGTGAAAGCTCCCCAAACAAACAAACAGACTTTTCACTTTTATATATTGGTATGGATGGATCTACATATACAGGTTGGATATTTTTGAGACGGAACAGTAAGGGCAGGTACCTTAACCGTCATAGTAACAGGAAAACGTTCCTACGAGATCATCCATAACGTAGCTACAACGGTTAAGGTAATTTCGTATAAAATGTATAGGAAGAGTTTTTCGCAATTTCTGTCATTTTTAGTACTCAAACCTCAGTCGGTTTGGTAGAGACTTTTGATGCCTATAAGAATCAAGATCGATAGAATTATTAAAATTATTATTTTCTTAATGACTGTATTTTTATTTCTTAAATCTATGAATGCAGTTTAAAATATCTCAAAAAGTTATGGATGGTCTCCTAGGAAAGTTTTCCTGTAACTATAACGTTTAAGGTACCTTTTATACACTGTTTTTTTGTTGTATAAACTTGTGTGGACAGCATGTATGATGTGTTGATGTCAGCGAATTCAAACCATAAAAAGACATAAAAGAAAACCTGATTGAAGTTAAAACTAATTATATATAAATTAATATAGGGGCTTACTTATACATTTATTTATCCTACTCGCTACCTCATTATCATAGAAATGATAAGTATTTCTTTAGTACTCCCAATCCCAATAAATTGCCTGTTAATATTTTATAACGGAAACACGTAAACGTAAAATAATAATTCTACTGTAATTCAATTCAGGTTAAATTATAGCACTTAAACCAGTATACCTTTGTTAATTATTTTCGTCGTAAAATATATTAATAGTTGTTATTATTTTAACTAACTTGACTATTTTATAGCCAAGAAACGTCTGTTGTGTTTTAAAATAAACATTCGCTTATTTGTCGTAAAATACTTTAATTTTATCTTTAGTTTCCACATATAAAAATGTAAACAGAAGCGACATTTTATTGCGTAACCATGGGTTTCTGAATTTTATACAACCTACAAATTCAAACATTTATTTATTATTTATTTATTTATTTATTCAATTATTTACACGGCCTTGGCCAATTATTATAATTAATTACATTACAAAAATATTAAATTAGATAATAATAAGAAACTATGTCAAACACAGATTAGAAAAATAATAATAATAATAGAAGTCAAATAAATCAGTCAAAATAAATTAAAATTAAAATCAATAAACATATTTTCATAAATTCTTCTTACAATACTCCAAGCATTCAGAACTAATCACCTTCCATTCATCAGCAAACACATCAATCTCAGGGTTTGTGCACAGGAGGGCATTGAGCGCAGCGAGAGTTCGGGGAATAGGAGATTGAGCATGCTTTAGTTCGGCATGATGGCACTGCGAAAAATTTGTCTCCTGTTACGTCGGTAATTATTCGGAGCGAAAAAACGCGACAGCTCATTGTGGAGATCGGGCGCGTCTATTTTCCCACGGAGAATTTTACACATGGTAATAAGTTGGCAATTTGCTCTTCTAACCTCTAATGAGTTATAGTTTAGGCTGCCTAGGAGAAATCTTGTCGGGTACATGTAATACCCAAATATATGTTTATAAAGAAAACGAAGAAATGCCTTTTGCACCTTTTCCAGTAACAGAGCTTATGTGCTCTCATTTGGATGCCAAACACTTGAGCTGACCTCAAGCTTGCTACGAACCAGAGCCCCAAAGATGAGCCTAATGACACGGTCACTTTCAAAATCACGACAATTTCTCAGCACAAACCCAACCTTCTAAAGGATTCCTTGGCAATTGTTGTGATATGGTCGTGAAATGTCAGTTTTCGGTCGAATGTGACACCCAGGTCTTTCATGTTATTAGATTTTGTTATGTCAGTGGAATCTAATTTGTAGTTAAATTCAGTTGGGTGCCACATGCGACCAAAGGTCATGGCATAGCATTTGGAAGTATTAAACTCCATCCCGTTTGCCACTCCCCAATCGTAAACAGCGTCCACATCACGCTGAAGCAACAGCCAGTCATCAACGGACTTTATTTCTAGGATCAACTTCAAATCGTCAGCATACAATAGACACTTGGCGTGTCTTATGACAGCAGGAATGTCGTTGACCATAAGAATAAAGAGAAGAGGTCCGAGAATAGACCCCTGACTAACTCCAGAGCGCGTATGATAAGCAGGCGATTCATACACTCCTAACCCTACATACTGCTGACGATCTCTAAGATAACCTGCAATAAGTTTGAGAAGGCCTGGTGCAAAACCCAGGGTACTTAATTTCGCCAGAAGCAAGTCATTATTGACTCGGTCAAATGCCTTACGGAAGTCGAAATAGAGAACGTCCACCTGCCCTTTTCGGTCCAATCGGGATGATATATAATTCACAACTGCGAACAAATTTGTATGTAAATTTTTTAACATGATTCAAATAAAATATATTACAGCTTCAAACATTCCAAAAGACACGTAAATGACACGTTTATAAACTAAGAAGTTAAGTATCTTATATTTTTTTAAGGAAACAAGAAGTAATGATTTAAGGCCCGGCTCTAGCACTTTTAGCAATTTTCGATCATTTTTGAACGTCTGTATCTTGTTTTACAATTAACCCAGAACTATGAAATTGGTATCACAACAAAATTTGACATATTATCTCGTACTTTGTGAACACAGAAACATGATTAGTATGAATTTACTCGATAGAAAATAAAATCAAAAATAACACTACTTTATGCTTAGAATATTGATTGGAAAGAGACCGTCACTAACTGATATCAAAGATATACCAAGAGAAAGAACTTATTATGATTGAGAAAATGGGTAGACATTTTTTAATTCAAAGCTTTAGTTTTCCTATAAATAAATAAAAACCTTAAATTTTACTCCCGAGACTTATCATCTTTCCCGCTCTACTTTATCACGGATGAGAGGGACATAAAATTCACTGACACCCGGCCTTAAGGACAAATAATAGTAGATTACGCACAAAGTAAAGCAGTGTCTTACGTCACGAGCGGCATATTGGAACCCTGAGCGTAACGAGGGGTCCAATATGCCGCCCGTGACAAAAGACAGGCTTTAGCCTCAAGGTGAATTCTCTACTTTTCATACCTACTGCGAGACAATAAAAACAATAAATGCACTGCTTGACTTTCGAGTTGATGCTAAGTGTTGGAAATAAACTAAAAGGACGGATTCTGATACAGCCTTGAATCCTTTTGTTATTCTCCATTGATTAAAATCGTTATAATAGGCTTTTCTGTATTTATCTTTAGATTTTTCCGGTAGTAGATGATTATTAATCCCTACGGAGTCAAATCACTATCACTCGATGACATTTTTGTGTCAAGTTGAAAATATAATACGGAACCATAGAAGATGAACCCATAGAAGGTATGTTTCCAAACAACGCCTTCTCAAAACTTAAGCTACATATTCGCTACGTGTGCTGTGTTTACTTGCCTCGTCACGCACACAGATGCAAAAATAATGTGGCAAGTTAAAATGTTTTTCCCCTAAAATTTCGGTAATTGATTTAAAAGTAAGGATATGCCCATACCGTATTAAACGCATATTTTAATCGTACCTATGTACTTACAAAGAACTAGAGGTATTTATAAAATTTTACTCAAAAGTCGTTCACTGCTGTACCGACGGTGCGGATACGCTGTGAGATACAAGCAGGGAGCGTCAAACATCATGGTTTCATCGTTATTAGATTACCTCTCAATTTAGCGTGCGGTCAGCTAACGAACGGCTTCGCGTAAAATTCACGTCCCTGTGGCACTAATATCACGTTTTTGGCTCGCTGAGATGGTGCTTGTTGTTGGGTATGTCCATACGCAGTAACATAAATAATCTATAACTCTGTATGTTTTAACACTCCAAAGCCCTATTCAATATTTGAGTAAGTTTTTTGTTTGTAGAATTGTAGCATTTGTAACTTCCAAAACTATTTTAATCAGCTTTGTCCGGAGCTATGAACGTTTGTTCATGGATAAAAATGTTAGATTTCCTATTTCTTTCACTTGTCTCGACAAGTGCATGAACAGGTATATTCTAGGCACGAATGCTCAACCACCGTGAGCATCATCGCTTACCATGAGTTGAGGCTGCGGTTAACTCCTTGCCTATTCAAAAAAGACGAAAGCTATTGTAAACGGGTTAGAGAAAAAGAAGTTTGAGTGTCTAATAGTATGAGTGTTGAGTGTTTTAATAGTATTAAACAAATTAGTACAAATTTTAATTTAAATAATTTATTTGAATAATTGCCACTTTGACAACATTTTCCTGGCCATGTGGTCTTTTGTGGACTCGTAAAAGAACCGAATGCGCAAATATTTCTCTAATATAAGTCGCACTAAATTTGTGTCGTGGTGAATTTGCATATTCTACTGCAGTTGGAAATAGAGGCCTTCCAATGAGATTTTTTGTAATTACGAGTGCAAGTTTGGCCTCTGAAGTTTTTCCTAAATTGTTATTTTGTGCAATATATTTGCGTAAATAATTTTCACTTATGGCACAAATAGAATACACTTCTTTCGATGCATAAACTAATCCTCCATTGTCTCTCATAGAAACCAATTTGTGGTACCAATGGGTTTCATGTGAAAGCATGCTTTCGATGCAAAAGCTGCATTTTTTTTTTACTGATATGTCGTACGACATTCCCGGCAATATAATCTACTACTTTTTGAAATCAGGATCTTCAATTGAAGCTGACAGATAATCAAAATCTAATTCAATTGACATTTTTCTGGCTCTGTACTCGCATCGTAATCATAATCTTCGTCAAATCTTTTCGAAAGTGTGGTTGTATTAATGCACTGGAGGGCAGAAGAACAAGTCAATATTGGTACGTTTTCCAATGGCAAACAGTTTCCTGAGTCACCAGCTTGTAACTCCATGCGACAAAGTAGCTTCCGATAAGCACCCTTGAATTGCAGAGCATTCGGGTTATCATTGTGTCCTCCGTGCATTCTTAATGTGCCAAAAAACAGTTCAATATGATCTTGGCTAAAACGATAAGTTGTAAAGTAACTCATCTCGTGTGTTCCTTCAACTAATGTTTCATATAGATATTTCAGGCTTTCTATGCAAATTAAAATTCCTTTGAATCCAGTAGATGTGTTAGTTTTCAAAACCGATTCAAATCCCTTTAGTTTAATTTTTTTTGAAGCATCATATGTCAATCTTCTGGAATTGAATATGTCGAAAAAGTTGTTTACAAGCGTTATAAATTTTTCAGTTCCTTCACTTTCCTTAAATTCGTCCAATTTTATGACCTCTCGACAAAAATTTAGACTGATTGCCACGCTCCTGCTCAAAAGTTGGATAGCCAGTTTAACCTTCATGATGGTGTTTCTGAATTCGAGATGCTTTCGAGATAATTTATTGGCAGCGTGTAAGCCTTCTCTTTCCTGTAAATCATTTAGTTTTGTAAGAAAATCCCAACTAACTGCCTTTTCATCCTTATCTAATAAGGTCTTCTTGTCTTCAAAATTATTTCGCACGAGTTTTATCATGTGGCATAGATCTAAGAAAACAGCTACATTGTGATCTGCGACTGGATGCTTAAAAGTAGTCTTCATATTTTCTGGATCCTTTACGTTGCATCCTAACAGTTCTATAGCCGAAATGTTAGTAGGGTGGCCATCGAACGTAAGTGCCACTACTTTTATGCCAACTTCAGGACACTTAGTGAGGCAGGTTTATCAGGTTCTTTTTTGGCTACCTGATAGGCCATGTATCAAAAAATATCCTAAAGCTATTTTCCAATGCTTATTTTGGCTAACCAAAAGAAACACATAAGCTTCTGTAGCCTTTATTGCATTGCTTGCAGAACCTGACGTACCTGTACCGATGTCCACATCTCCATGGCCTCCTTTGATATTTTGTGGCCTTATTGCCATTTCATCAGCAAACAGATTGCAAATCAGTTTTTTATCACTACTTTCCGCTTTTAATTTTAGTATTTTGAAAGCTTCGTCTGTATCCAGGAGAACCACCAATGCTTCGATACCAATTGTAGATAGTCTTTGGATGCGGAAGACACGTATTGAATGTTTTCCGAACATAGCTATAAGCTTGAGGGGAATAAAAGTGCAAAGTTAGACAGAATTTTCTAAATTCTGGAGTATATTTAGGCATAGGGCGTTTTCTGTTTTTGGATATTTGTTTTGCCAAGATGTTATATAGTTCTGCTGCAAATACATTTTCTGATAGTATATTTGAGATATCATTATTGATGTATCGTTTTTTTTTTCAATTCGCTTAAAATTTCTCTCAGGGACTTATTTTTTTTTGAGTTGTCTATTTTTTTGCCGTAGGGATTTAATTAATTTAGTATGTTTAATATGTAGCAAAGTTTTTTTTTCAATTGTCTCCGTAGTGATCGAAAATTGATTCGTGGTGTATCGAAAATTGATTCCATATCTTCTTCTGTGGGAGATATTTGAGATGTACTCTGTAAATATAAAAATAAAATTGTATTAATCATCAGATTTTCACTAAATACATAGCATATTAATTACGATACTTGTAGTCATACCGGTTGCAGTTCTTCTTGAATGGATGCCATTTCTTCATCATTGGCATTTTCTTGAGATGTACTCTATAAAAACAATAATAAAAAATGTATCAGGTTTTCTCAAAATACATACTACACAGGTACTACGATAGTATAGACCTTACTGGTTTTAGTTGTCTTTCCGTGGATGACGTTTCTTCATAATTGCTAGTGTTATGATTTGGACAAGAGATGTGCAATTCCTGAAATTATCATGTTTTAAATCAACTCCATAATATAAATATGTATATAGTCCTAATCCACACCAATATATAAAAGTGAAACGTTGTCTGTTTATTTGTTTGTTTGCGGAGCTTTCACGCGATAACTGCTGGACGGATTTTGATGAAATGGAGATAGTTTATACACTGAAATAAAACATAGAATACTTTATAGCCCAGAAAATGGTAACTTTCCAAGGGAAAACTAGAAAATGTTGATTACTCGCTATAATAAGGAACTGTTGCCATGGAAACGAAATAATAATAAGTCTGTCAAAAAACATCAAGACTGTTGGTGCTATACTTTTTCATGGGTTTTTAATATCCTAGAAGAACATAGGATGCTTTTTATTCACAATAAACTGTAGTACGCGCGGACGAAGTTGCGGGCGAAAGCTAGTTCTGTATATGAGTTAATTTATTGTGTATATATTTAAAAGCTCATTATGTATATAATGCACTTTCGAGGCTTTATACTCGCTTGATAATTTGTAAATTATTAATAAATTAGATCGTTATGAAGCATGTAAAATTATCTAAGTTTTTTTCTTCTCTAGCTCCAAAGAGAATATTGCAACAAACAAAAATTTTCATCATAGTCAGGAAGGACTCTACGTAACGTATCTACTAAGTAAATTTTTTTTTGTTTTTTTTTTCGGCAATGTTCCCTTTGTAGTTACAAAAATAATGCCGTAATGATTGATACATATTTAAAAAGTACCTTTGTAGGCACAGCGTCACGGTGTAATCTACGTTGGCCACCTTTGGTTGTGTAAGTGAATTTTTCTTCGAAATATTTGGAACATATTCTTGTGCTGTTTGTTGGATTCCAACATTCTTCTTTACGACAAAGCCTTAGGGGTTTTATCCAGTGACTAGCTTTAATAGAGTCACAAGGAAATCTGTAAAAATAATTATAAATGCACAATAATTTTAATTAAGTTATAATAAAAACAAAAAGCACTACTGCAAAAAAAAACAACTGACAAACACTGTAAAAAAATAAGTGGAATTTTGATTAACGCGGCGACAAAAGTTACTTATTCTAGTTTTTATTATTCTCCCCGTCTGCGGAAAAAAAAACTAAATCTTTTTACCTCCTTTTTTTCTGTCGGGTAATTGTTTTTATAGATATTATTTTGTTTTTAAATTTTTTAATACTTCACTTACTCTATGTTGCCCAAGATAATGTAAGAATTCTAACGATACCACACACATCTATATCGGTCGAGGCGTTTAGAAGTTACTGTGGATTAAAGAAACTCACCCACATAAAAACATAAATATTTTATAATGTACATAAGCCCTGAAAACATAATACTCTTTTTTGTGCAGTCGTGTAGTAAAAAAACAATATCAAATCATACCTAAGCAACGTATAAAATTGGGATAATTTCATACAAAGCTGGCAATACTCTGCCTGAACTAAGAGTGAGTAATTTGTTCTCACTATTTTTGTTATTTTAGACGATTTAGGCAAAAAGATTAATGGCTTACCTGTGAAATGTCACACCAGAACTCTTATTCTGCTTTTCCGTTTTGTTGCGGCAAGATTTCACACCGCAAATTGTCATTTTAAATAAATAAAACGGGAGCTTATTACACTATCACCTGACTCGGAGCACTGACCGCGCGAGCGTCGTACGATGCCATATATGGCACCGTTTGAATGGCTTAAATTTCGCGAAAGTACTTGGCTTCTATGGGTTCTTCTTCTATGTACGGAATTGTTAAAATAACACCAAACATCGTCTCTTGTTTCACATTTATTTACAATCGCGCCATTTTTTCATATATTTTTGTTTTCTGCTTATGGTGTCCAGTTTGGGTTTAGAATAAACTCTCTTTACAATGCCCGTATACATACATATATTTGTACTGTGCCCGTATCTATGCTAAGAATCATACGAATTTTAACGTTCCAAATTCAAATCACATTACATCCCATGGAGTGATAGCAAATAACAGAGAGTGATTAGTAATATGTCGCTTGTTTTCATTATAATTTAATTATACATTACGAAAGAAACCTGAGAACATTCCTTCGTATCGCCATGACTAAGTGGAAATGTCACCGGAAGTCAGGCGGCTGACACTAGAAGCCATGCAGACAGCGGATGTGAACGGCAGTCTTAGTGCATCCAGCCAGACAGCTAATATTAATGACCAGGCTCCACTTTTTAAGGGTTTTTTCCTTAAATATGATGGGTCAACTACAATTCTGATAAATGTGAAACTAAAGTAACATATATGTTTTTTAGATCTTTATCTCTCCGTTATCAAGACAAAAACGTGATTAACAGAATTTTATTCGATACATTTTCTATTCAAAAATTACGTTATTTTCAGTAATATTTTTTTTTTCTACTCAATGGCTTTCGTTTTATCTCTAAAATAAATCTCACAGCAAGAAAATATAGTCTATTATCCACTGTCAAGACAAAATTTACTTAACTAAGCCAATAAAATAAATAACTTTTGAGACTTACGTCATTTAGTTCCGAGCTTGATTGTGTTTTCAAACAGCGCTCGCAATATTCAACCATGCTACGCAGGCACTTCAGTGCTTGTTGCGAAAGAGCAACAAGCACTGAAGCGGGTGGCAGAGAGTAGATGGGAGTGGGGAATGGGAAAATGTATAAATGGAGCCTGGCTTTAATCAGAAATGGTACTTCAAGTGTAAGTGTCAGCATTCAAACCCCTGACTTTAATGACGGTGCTCTAAGATCAAAGTTCATCGAAGGTTGCAGCAAAGGCTGACTTTCGATAGCGCCTAGGGGGCGGCCTGACAAATTCTGACACAAGAGGTCAGCACTATCTCATACGACAAGCAAGCAAGCATTATTATTGAATTGTATATGATTTCGGGTAGTTTTTTTAGAACTGGTAATACAGAATGGTGTTACCGGTCATGATCTCATGATTCATACGTGCAAATTATTACCAAAAGCTCTAAATAATGTTTAGACTACAATGAAAAGGAACGAATTGATTTCTATGATGTCATCTCGGCCTCCTGGCAATCCGATATAGATAATGCTATTCGACTGACTTCAAGAGGTTTTCAATTCGAACGTTTTTTTTTTCGTCTGTATGTTACGTGATATAACAGAAGTTGTAGATCGATTTCAATAAATCATTTTTAATGCCTCAGGGGCTAAACGGGATGCTTTATTTTATAAATAGGATATGCTTTAGGTATGGTCCCTTATTTATAATTTGGTGAAGATCGGATCAAGACCTTCAGAGATACAAAGTTAATCCTCAATGGATAACAGCAAGTCACTTGCGATTGCTGCAATAGCATGTTCGTGTAATTAATTGTTCACGCCACTCAAAATCAAGAAATAAAAACAAACTTTAAAAAGAAGTAAACACCCACTTCAAAATGAATGTAATTATCTTAGGTGGGAAACAGTTAAGGAAGTCGGTGCCGTTGATTTGGTTAGATTTAAGGCCCGGTTCTAGCATTTTTAGTAATTTTTGATCATTTTTGAATGTCTATATCTGCTTTTATAATTGACCCAGAATTATGAAATTGGTATCACATCAAAATTTGACATACATCTCGTACTTTGGAAACGTGATTAGTATCAATTCACTCGATAGAAAATAAAATCAAAGTTAACACTACTTTATGCTTAGAACATTGATTGCAAAGAGATCCCGTCACTAATTGATATCAAAGTTATACAAATAGAGAAAGCTTATTATTATTGAAAAAATAGTAATAATAATTTTTGGACTAAGCTGTAGTTTTCCTACAAATAAATAAAATCCTTAAATTTTACTCCCGAGAGGTATCATCTGTCCCACTTGATCACGGATGAGATGGACAAAATATTTACTGCCACCAGGCCTTAAGAAAATTGCGCACCGACTTCCTACTGTTTCCCACATAAGATTATTTTATTCATTTTGAAGGCGTTAATGTTAAAATCATAAGATATTATAACCTGTTTAAACATATACGATGATGAAACGTATTCCATGTGTATTCTATTAAAAATACCGTCCAGCCTAGTAGTAGCAAACTCACATCTTATAATTTCTCTGAAAATTTTGGCTTGTTTTAAAGACCGCCCGGATTTCTTAGACATTAACTTTTCATGGAAAATATATGTATTGTCTTCTTGGACTTGTTTTCATACCTAAGTTCACCAATATTTGTTAAGTTGGAAATTTTCAAGAAAAACCCTGTTTTACTGTTGTTCCCGCAATCACTGTTCTAACGGTAAGTAAGCTTTAGGTATGTATAGTTTACTAATGAAATGTCGCATAGCAACACCCGACTCAATCAGCTATTAAATAGCCAATAAATTTGCCAAATGCAAAGTTGATGATTGAATATCCGCGTCACGATGGAGACGTTTTCGATCATCGCATTCTATTCGACGTCAGTAGCGCACCAGATTGACAGCTAACTTTATGGCAGTGTAGTGATTAGGAAACTGCCTGTGGAACAGATGGGACATCATCAACAGCCTATTACTTACTGTTTATCTACTCAGCCCTCACCCACTGCTGGGTATAGGCCTCCCTTTTACACTATTTGTCCCGGTCCTGTGCAAGTCTCATCCAGTCTATTCCTGCGTGCCTAACGATGTCGTCTGACCAACGGGCTGGTGGTCTGCCCTGTGCACGCTGTGCGCTCCTCTTCTTTTGTTTTTTTATTTTATTTTCTCGCTAGTGAAATAGATTGTGATGTTTTCTCTAGAGAGAGAACTGGCCTTCCACATTGTATCAATGAGGGGTTGTGGAAGTCACACTATAGTGGTAGACTTTTATCATGTCTTGGAAATCGCAATTTCCTCATGATGTTTTCCTTCTCTTTCTTACCCGACTCTGCGGCGAATCAAGAAAAGGGTAATGAGCACAACAGTCTATGTATGTACGTACTTATGTGGATGTTCCATAGCCTACGCTATGATGGAACATCCACAGCAAGGTATCAATCGATTCCTGTTCATGTATAGAGTGTCATAGGTTATATTTTTACCCGACTACGGCGAAGCATAGGAAGTGTTAGTGTTCAAACTAAAAACTTGGTCTAATTTTGACAAGCGAGGTATCAATCGATTCGTTTTCATCGCAAGAGTGTCATAGGCTATTTTACATGACTGTAATTGGGTTTTATGTTTTGGACTTACGTCTTTTTATGTGATATGAAATCCACAAATACACAACACAGTAAATAGGCTGGTGGTGCAGGGTCGAGGTACAAGCCCGGTATCGTCGGATTGTGCGGCCGCAAAGCGAATTGACCAATTTTAGTCACTAGTTGCTCTGAAAACGATATGTTGTTTTTGTAAAATTATACTGCAGATCTATAAAAAGAAAGTCCGTCAAAAAATACATATTACAGAAGAAAAAATACATATTACAGAAGAAAAAATACATATTACAGAAGAAAAAATACATATTACAGAAGAAAAAATACATATTACAGAAGAAAAAAACAATGACTTTAAGAGGAGGTTCTCAATTCGACACGTATGTCTTTTTTTGTATGTATGTTACGCGATATTTCCGGCAATTGTGGATTGATTTCAAAATTCTTTTTTTATACTTCAGGGGTAGTCCCATTTAAATTTCATGAAAATATTCCACAGCTAAAGGTGGAAAATTAGGGGATGACTTAATTTTATTAACTTTCCTCAACTTTATGAAGCGATATCTCCGTCAAATGTGGGTCGATTTTAAGTTTTTTTTATAGGGTAGATAATGCTTTAGGTATGATCCCATAAATATATATACAATTTGGTGAAGATCTGATGAAGACCTTCGGAGATACAAAGGAACTCCTCAATGGATAATAGCAAGTCACTTGCGATTGCTGTAATCGCATGTTCAAGTATTGTTCACGCCAATCAAAATAGGGAAATAAAATATACTTTAAAAATAAGTAAAAATCGACAGTTAAGGAAGTCGGTGCCCCGGTGTCGGTGTTTTCTTAAATCTAACCAAATTAACGGCACAGACTTCCTTAACTGTTTCCCACATAATATTATTTTATTCATTTTGAATTCGATTTTTATTTTTTTTATAGATTATTTTAAGTTTGTAAAATTTTGTGAAATTGATCAGCAACAAAATAGGTTAAGTTTTTTAACAAATTGTAGTCACACTTCACTGGTTAAAGGCGCCCTTACTCGGAAAATTAAATACTTCTTAGAAAAAGTTTAACGAGCAATTACATTTTTCCATTAAAAAAAAATATAGGCAATGTATCAAACCATTGTTTTAAACGTCCCTTCTACCCCCTAATAATTCCTAACGGCGACAGTAACGCGCGCCGGCACGATCCAACCATTGTATGGTAATGTTGTCTTACGCATGCGCGCTGCGTCTAGCTGGAATCGACGCATCTACGATTTTTTAGAACTACCTTCCCAGAAATTTGGGATGCGTGCCTGCTTGTGAAATGTGAACTTATAGGTTTCTGTCACGTTGGCTGCAGTAGCTGAGGTCACTAACTTAATTAGCTGTTTAAAAGACACAATATTAGTTTTTCAAGCTATATAATGTATATGTCTCTCATAGAAATTAAGCGTTACAAGAACTGATTTATACGTAGTTGCTTTGCCGTACTTCCGTTTGTTCTGATTCAAAGCGCCCCACCGAGCGTCCATGGAACTAAAATTGACATCGTGTCATCTCCTATCGTTAGTTACAGAATAAATAATAAACCATAAACCATAAACCTTAGTTCCGTGGATGCCCACTACTGCCATACAACTAATCAAACGCTCTCATTGCGACGTTCGTCAACAATCTGTCTTATACGTGAGTAAATGCAGTTGTCTATGCTTATATAAAGGAGTAGGCCGATTCAGCAGTGGACATTTTCGGACTGATGATGTGATATGTTGTACTGAACAACTGGGTACAAACATTTATATGATGGCATTAAATGCTTCATCTATTATCATCTTTGAACGGTATTGCTGGGCATACCTAAATATTTTATTATTTTGGTGCCTCACTTTTAGAACCCCCCCTCCCCCTCCCCCTCCCCCTCCCCCTCCCCCTCCCCCTCCCCCTGGGGCCTCAGCCTGTATTTGTCCACCGCTGGACGTAGGCCTCTGTTAATGCACGCCATTGACCTCGGTCTTCAGCTCTCCTCATCCATTCTCTTCCAGCCGCTTTTCGCAGATCGTTACTCAACCTGGCCACAGGCCATCCTACACTACGTTTGCCAAAACGTAGTCTCCACTCGAGAACTCATCCGACGGTTATCGGTTCTTTGGGAAATGTGTTATCTACAAAAATACCTAAAATATACCTAATACCTTAAAGATCACGATGACAAAAGACAAGGTACTTTCCTCCACTGCACCTAAACCCAATGGTATTACTTTTAAGAAATACCTACGTAGGGCAACTACTGAGTTCCCAGCAGATCGAATTAAGATTGTTTAATTAGATCAGGCTTTTCGGTCGTGATGGTCGAACTTGTTGGCACTGGGCTGGTTAGATCTAAGGGTGTGATATGAAGAAGAAAAGGGATCAAAGGTCTGACTTTGGTCGTTGTGAACAGATAGAGTCCCGAACGCTAAACAAACGAGTGAAGCATGGCAAATGGCGGCTGCGTTTGTGTGCGTGAGTGGATAATTTGTGATTGATACACAATTTCATCACAAAAGACTGCATTGTTTTTGATTATTCGAGTACTGACAGAATGAACACGAATAACAAGGTCGATATCTTGCTGCGATGTGGCGGACGATCGGCATAAGGCGATACGAGCGGTTTGGCATATCTTGGGGGCTTCACTTTTGATTTGGTGGTGTGGAAACCGTTGTTTTTTAAACCTTGTTTGAACAAATTGTAATTAAATTTGAATAAGTACCACACTGTAAGTTTACCCCTTTCAATCAAAAGCAACGCCTCACAAATACATTATAATTATAATATACATTACATTATTGAAATTCAGAATGATGTTAATTGCGAAGGTCTATCTATCAAAGTCGAACGGTCGTTTCTGCTAATGGACAAAATTACGAAGGACCGTCTGCGAAGGCTTATTGTCACGATGGGTCATTTGTCCGAATGTTCTAAGATTAGTATTTTACGAATGAACAAAAATATATTTAATAACCTCTTTCTGTTGGAAGTCGTATCAACTACTACTACTGTTACTATGAGTAACTCAGTTGAAAAAACATGACAAGCATCATAGTTGAATTGTCAAAAGGCTAGAACTAAAAATTCGTCTGACAATAATTGTTTGAATTAATTTGCTATCTGTATCAGATTCCTATTTGATTTTGGGTGAGTGAATATTGCGTTATAAACTCGCATAATTCATGAACTTTTTTCAACGAGAACAATGGATTCATAGACCCGATTACACTAACCAAAATAGACCTATTTCTAAACTGTTGTTATGGATTATATTTTTTCCAAACCTTCTCTAAAATGTCTCTTCTTAGGATCTTTCTACCATTTGCGTCACTCATAAGTATAAATAAGGTAAATCAGAATTTGAATAAAAATAAGTTAGTTAATAAACGTTTTAAAATTAAATACTTTATGCAGTACCTAGCCATATCATGATAAAACTTAAAACGGGCTATAACAATTAAATGCGTATACTACGTTTCGTGTCTGTGCTGTTAATAACCGTTGAGGAGTTCCCTAGTCCAGGACCCAACCCTGAGTGCAGCAACCTTGTCATGGTAAAACTTAAAACCGGCTGTCATAATAAAAACTTACTTAGTTTATATAAATTTTGATTGATTTGATCTTTTTATAATATTTTATGTATATCTCCTTAATTGTTCATGAGATGTTAATGTTGACTTGTAAAAGTCCTATTATTTTGACTTGTAAAAGTGCTATTATTTTTGCCTATTTACTAAAATATACTTTGACTTTGACTGAAAATGCGTACTAAAATTAAACGTGTCTGCGTTGTTAACCGTTGAAGAGTTCCTTTACCTGGAGCTAATCCTGGATGTCGATTCAGGTTACAATGAAAATGCATTGTCATCGGAACTGAACCAACATGTAAAAATTCAACTCCGTAGGATAAGAGGAAGTGGTTCTAATTCAGCTTGCAAGTTACATACACACATTGCATGTTAATTAAAAACTTTAAATAACTTGAAATTCAACTGTGTATACTTACCTTACTTACCATTGTAAGTACGGTACGTCTCTAATCTAATCTCTGTTTATCTTCAATTTCTTTACAATTTCTTTTTCTCACATCAAACCTGAATTTTGGGACTTATATTGAATCCAAAGCCAAGGTAGCTGCAAAAAAACTTGTTATTTTGTCTAAGGTTAGGCGGTACTTCACACCGGGACAGCTTTTGAATCTTTATCAAGCACAGGTCCGATCTTGTATGGAGTACTGCGGCCACCTCTGGGACGGTTCTGCCAAGTATCAGCTCGAGTCTTTGGATTCAATTGAGAGACGCGCTGTGAGGCTCATTGGGGATGACACTCTGGTAAAGAGTAAGCTTCAAAGACTGGCGCATCGACGTGAGGTGGCAAGCCTGTCGGTATTCTACAGATTGCACTATGGAGAGTGTGCACAAGAACTGCACAACCTGATTCCCCCATCACCTTTTCGTCACCGTACGACGAGACGATCAGCAAAGCACCACCTTTTTTTGGTTGAAATACCTCGCACAAGAACGAAGCGTTACTTTCTTCTTTTATTATAAGAACTGCAAAGGAGTGGAATACCCTGCCCTCGTCAGTGTTTCCGGTAAATTATAACTCAGGTGTGTTGAACACACCTGAGTTATAATTAAGTTAAGAGTGAATAGGTATTAAGTCAAGAGTGAATAGGTATCTACTAGGCAAGCGTGCTACACCTTCGACCACATCGCTTTCAATCAGGTAAGATCGTGGTCAAACGATTACCTAGTCCGTAATAAAAAAAAACAACACAATGGTACGAATAATATATTTTTGGTGTAAAGTCGTTCTTCCCATTAATGTTATCTTTCAGTGAGTTTCGTACTACCTCACGGTGTTGATGTAGTACGAAAGTACGAAGTATACAATCACGATTCCAAGTAACTACAGACCCAGAATAAATATTACCACCACAGATATGAATACCTATGCGATTACGTACCTATAGATTTCATACCCTATCTTACCTATCCTGGTAAATTTGTACCTTATCTTGATACTTATCAAAAACATTGTCAACTGTTCACGGCAAACCGGTCACTAACCACGGCTACATTTAAAATGTACTAATTAACATAATGTAGCGATCAATATTCGATGTTTGCTTCGGCGAGTGAGAGTCCCATTTACATGCTGATTGCATCCTATACGTCCTATGGGGCGGGCCAGGGAAATAGCGGAGCGGGGAGCAGTGGCGAGAGCGAGTATTGGAAGTAAAGAAAGAGAGTCTCTAATTTATCTAATTTGTTAAAACATCAAGTAAAAAAAAGTATTGTAGTAGCAAGGTACTTCAGATGCCTAGTCTAAGGCCCATATATGGGCTGCAGGCTAATAGTGTCACAAGTCCACAACCCGCATATTTTCTGTTTGACAAACAATTTTCAAAGGAGTTTATTAAACTGGACGAGGAGGGAATGTCTTATCTTAAACGTGGACTCGCAGGAAATCCAATTTTATCATAACACTACTGGACTTTGGAGGTATTTTACACATTAAACGTCGGACTGTGAATTTGCCCATGACGCTATCGGCCTGCAGCCCATATACGGGATGTGGACTGTGAACCTGTTAAGGTCCTGGGATTACACAATAACGTAGGATAGATTTGTCATAGAAAAAAGTCTACGCGGACAATGCCGCGGGGCGTAGCATTAATAATAATCATAAAATATATACTAGTTCTATTCTTGCCAAAAAAAGCGCAGGCTGTAATTAAATTCGATCTATCATTTCAGCTCGTATCTACCCAATGCTGGGAATAAGCCTCCCTTCATTCATGCCAGTTTTTCCGGTGCTGTGTTAGTCTCATTATTTGGCCTCCGGCATTCTTCACAATGACGTCAGACCGTCGGGCTGGTGGTCGGCCCATCTCTTGGATATCATTTGGTGATTGCCTTGGTCCACCAGTAATCCAATCTTACCAAATGTTCTGCCATTTTTCACATTAGCCTGGCTATTCGCATACATACATCTTCAACTTTGGTATTACGTCAAAATTCGAAGTTTGGTATGCGATCTACCAGGCCCCAGGCAGGCTTTTTTAATTTTATACTTTAGCACACAAATATATTGTTCTCCCCTTTTTCTTCAACTAAACCAGTGAGCTAGTTTCACTATAGATGGTTTCGCTTTGAGTGATAAGATCGCCTATTTATCATCATCATTTGTAGCTCATTCCGCCCACTGCAGGGCATAAGCCTACTACGCCATTCATCTCTGGTTCCCTCTTATGCCATTCATCTCTGGTTTGTGCCAGTCTGGACCAGGTCTTACCAGCGTGATTTTCTATGTCGTCGATACATCGTTGGATCGGTCTTCCTCAGCTACTCTTACCGTCACGTTGCCACCTTTTCATCAGGGACTTACACCACCTGCCATTTTTCACATTAGCCTGGCTATTCGCATACTTACTTCAACTTTGGTATTACGTCAAGTTTGACATGCGATCTACCACCAGGCAGGCTTTTTTTAATTTTATTCTTTAGCACACAAATATATTGTTCTCCTCTTCTTCTTCTACTAAACCAGTGAGCTAGTTTCACTATAGATAGATCGCTTTGAGTGATAAGATCGCACATTAGTACACTTATTTGTAAACTGCAGTTTTTTCATGTTTTTCAATTATTTAAAGTTATCTTACGATCACTAGCTATTTTGTCGAATTCACGCTCACGTTTGTTTTCATTATGTTGTTCAATAAATAATTTATCTATCAATAGACTATCTATCAAAACTAAACATAGAAGTATTTTTTATTTAGCATGAAAAGCTACAAAAACAAAATTTAAATTATGTTTTCCATTGTGAGATCTGCGCACCGCCATTTTAGTGGCCTATCTGTTTTGCTGTTTATTAGGGTGTCCATATACAAACCGGGACTTTTTGTATGACTATTAATGGAGTTCTTAATTAACGCAGTACACTGTTCGAAATTATGAGCAAGGTAATAGTTCTACTATTATTTATTCTGTGGTAATAGTGCAGCTAAAAAGTGGTATAGGGGGAAGGGAGAGGTCATTTTATGCGAGTAAAACTGGTTATAATGTTTAATGATTTTAGCATCATAATTACTAGTGCGACTAAGAATCTAACGATACCGGGTTCGGTCACAGGCTCCGCAATGACTTTTCTAAGTAATATGCGGTTTTCCATCGCTCTGTGCTTCGGAGGGCACGTTAAGCTGTCAGTCCCGACTTTTAATGAATAATAGCAGTTCAGCAGCATAAGTCAAGTCAGAGGCCCTCGCGGTGATCTCGGCGGTCGCAATGTCTGACGATTCGTGCGACAAGCAAGCAAGCAATCATCATCATTGTACAAGCTCCCCGCTTGTTTAAGCTACACCCGCTAGTTGAAGCTGACAATTTGTGTAACATGCAATAATCATCATTCACAGCTTATCATCATTGTACAAGCTACCCGCTTGTATAGCCACGAGATGCAGCAAGTTGAAGCTGACAATTCGTGTAACAAGCAATCATCGTCATTCACAGCTTTCGTCACTGTACAAGCCCGCCGCTTATATAGCCACGAGGTGCAGCAAGTTGAAGCTGACAATTCGTGTAACAAGCAATCATCGTCATTCACAGCTTATCATCACTGTACAAGCCCCCCGCTTGTATAACCACGAGGTGCAGCAAGTTGAAGCTGACAATTCGTGTAACAAGCAATCATCGTCATTCACAGCTTTCGTCACTGTACAAGCCCGCCGCTTATATAGCCACGAGGTGCAGCAAGTTGAAGCTGACAATTCGTGTAACAAGCAATCATCGTCATTCACAGCTTATCATCACTGTACAAGCCCCCCGCTTGTATAACCACGAGGTGCAGCAAGTTGAAGCTGACAATTCGTGTAACAAGCAATCATCGTCATTCACAGCTTATCATCATTGTATAATCACCCGCTTGTATAATCCACGGGGAGCATCAGCTAGTTGAAGAAACCTTGAAAATTACTCTCAACAAACCCACGGGAAATCGTGACACATACACGCTCTGCACCCACCAATCAAGCACAGGACCGCAAGTAGATCCTAGTAGATAAGAATGTACTATTCATGCTGTTGCCAACGCAAACGGGGCTCTGGTCAAAAGCTACATATGTATAAAGCGGTTAAGATCCCATAGAAGCTGACCGCCTGTTAGCCGTTTTAAAGCTGTTGCCGTAAACGTGCCGCCTGTAAATGCATCATTAACGGGCCGGCTCCACCACAAATCCTGGTTTTGACAACACCTAGGTTTACACCGCCGTTAATAATTTAGTGCACAACTTTATGGCTCTCGGTTAACTACCGGGCTGGAGGTTTTCTTAGTGAAGGTGATTCACTGTTGTATTGTTTAGAAAACGAGGAACGATTTCATATCAGATCTATTATTTTGTGCTTACGCAATCATAATAGTCAAGGCACAGTTCTAGAATTGGACTTACACTGCTTCTTAGAACCCTTTATTCTAAGAACTGCCTGATATTAAACGTAAATTATGTTCTTAATATGGACTTATTTAGGGCCTCATTATGCATCCATATCAATATATAAAAGTGAAACATTGTCTGTTTGTTTTTTTGTTTGTTTGGGGAGCTTTCACGCGATAACGGCTCGATGGATTTTGATGAAATTTGGAATGAAGATAGCTTATACCATAGAATACAACATAGGATACTTTTTATCCAGTAAAATTGTAAGTTTCCACGGAAAACACGGAAAATAATGATTACTCGCTGTAAGAAACGGTTGCCATACAAACGAAATAACAAGTCTTTTAAAAAACTTCAAGATCTTTGGTGCTATATTTACTTTTGCATTGGTTATTAATATCGTAAAAGAACATAGGATGTTTTTTTCGCAATAAGCAGTAGTCCGCGCGGACGAAGTCTCGGGCGGGAAAGATAGTTGTAGATAATAGGTAGCATTTCGTAACTATAATAAAACATACGTCTAGGAAAATAAAATTGGCCAATACATCCAAATTCAGCCCGAGTCCAGCCACTGATGGATATTAGGCTTTCTCTTTCTGTATTTTTTTTCTAATCCTATGCAAGTCATCCAATTCATTTCATGTATTCCTACGATCAGTCAAGCGATGATCGTCTGTTCCGAAAACCTCACGCTTTTCTAACTCTGTTCTTTTTCAATTAACTTAAAACGGTAAATTATTTTCGAGATGCTATAACAGTGAATTTCCGTCAAAGTTCTGCCAATAGTAGTGTTTTTTTAAACAATAATACAATTATCAAATTAGATTATTAAACAATGGAAATCAAAATTAAATATTATTATATCGTCAGATAATTTAAATACTATTAGCTTTCGCCCGCGACTTCGTACGCGCGGACTACAGTTTATCACAAAAAAGCAACCATTCTATGTTCTCCTAGGATTTCAAAATAATTAATTTAATGCAAAAGTTTAGCACCAACGCTCTTGATGCTTTTTGACAGACTTGTTATTATTTCGTTTCCACGGCAACCGTTCCTTTCAACGAGTAATCGACATTTTCTAGTTTTCCCGTGGAAACTTATCATTAACTGGGATAAAAAGTATCCGGTTGTTTTATATTATTGTACAGTACCTATTCAGTAAGTTTCATCAAAATCGGATCAGCCGTTTTGACGTGAAAGCTCCTCAAACAAACAAACAAACAAACAAACAGACAACGTTTCACTTTGATATACGAGTATTGATGTGGATTCGATTGGGGGACGTCATGTTGCTTTGTTTATCTAATTTTATTACAATAGTATTTTTATATTTTTTCTAGTTAATATTTCTTTATATGAATTACATTAGTAAACTTTTTATCACTGATGGAAGGCGATGATGATGATGATGATGATGATGATGATGATGATGATGATGATGATGATGAGGTGTGTGTGTGTGTGTGTGTGTGTGTGTGTTTGTGTGTGTGTGTGTGTGTGGTTCCATCTTGACTTGAACACACCTGGGTTATATTTTACCGGCAACACTGACGAGGGCAGGGCATTCCACCCCTTTGCAGTTCTTATAATAAATGAAAAAGCGTAACACATTGTTCTTGTATGACTTGTTTAAAATCTCAGTGTCTATGATGGAAAAGTTGGGCCAACACGCTGATCATTCCTAACTGTTCACTCTCCAACCTTGCCCTCTGTATGTCACCTGCATTATAATACCATCCATTCATCTCTGACCCTTGACACTTCACACGGGCTCCATGCGCGGGGTCAGCATACATCTCTGACCCTTGACACTTCACACGGGCTCCATGCGCGGGGTCAGCATACATTGGCCGTGATGATAATAAATATTTTACTGTAGGAATATGCCATTCGAAGGCGGCGCGGCGCGGCGGTTTGCGGTTGGTACTGATGGCGTTTTCTCGTTTATGGGTGTAGGTTTCCTAGTGTTGCCGAGGAGTATAGCCTATTGTTGATGGGTATCTATCTGCCTATTGTTAATGAGGCCTATAAGTAAAATAAAAGTCTATTTAAATGGATATCTTGTTGTCGGTAATGACCTCTTATTAAGAGAAGAAGTGGGAAAAAAAGATGATCGCATTTCTTCATTATCACTCGAACGGGTCAAAGGAAAAGCGCAGTGCTAATATTTATTGTATATATTTTATTCATGTTATTATTTAAGTTATTTTATTTAATTTGGTTAATTTATTCAGTTCAGTCATTTTATTAATTATAAAAGTGGCAGAATACTGGGCTATAATTGTATAACACAGTCAGCCCTAACTTGAAAATAAAAAATCATTGGACCATCAACACAACGAAGAAGAACATTTTTGACAGTTAATTCATCAAGTCATTTTGGTATTTTTTATGAAGTTTAGTCCTTTTATTCATTTAATTTACCCATAGCACAGTACATATATAGTCTTTACAAACAGTAGTAGCAGTAGCGGGGGCCGGGAGGCCGGGGTCTCAGCGTGGTTTTAAAATGAACGCTACGAGAGTTTCGTGCCAGAAGTATGTTCACGTAAAAATACGAGAGTTTGTTTTCTGCAAGTACCACGAATAGATTGGACCAAATAGTATTGTAAAATAAGAACTTATATATCAAGGTTGGACTCTTTAGTCCAATCTTTTCGACCCATATTGGGATGAAAAAAAAAACACTTCATTTATTACCCGACTGCTGACTGGTTATGTGTTTGGGTTGTATGTATGTATGTATGTATGTATGTATGTTTGTTTTTTTTTACGTATCTTCGGCACGTCCTACACACTAAACGGCTAAATGGATTTTGTTAAATGAGGTATCATTGGATTCGTCTTAACCGCGAGAGTGATATTGGAAATATGAAGTATCAAGCGGCTTACAACTGCCATATTTTATTTCTGACGGAAAGAAAAATGATTGTATAACTCTAAAAACTCACAAAATATATCATTTATAAATATATATACTTCCATCTAGCAAAAAAAAGCGTCAGATAAGAATAAACTAGAAGAATATAGGTATAGAGTAGATTTACTCGTATATTATCCTGCGCGGCTTTGCCCGCGTGGACATTTTTCTAGGGAAAATGTATGTATTCCAGGACCAAAAGTACAATATACCAAATTTCGTTCAGTCGGCAAATATTATTTCATCGATTGAAGGGCTTCTCTACTCATCGGATTGAGATACAAAGTAGGAAATTGAAATTGAGATACAAAGTAGTAACATTCGTTTAGATACCTACCCATAATAGACTAACATAATATGAATACCTACTACTAATAAGTAACAATTTTTAACTATATTACATACTAGTGATTTACCCTGGTTTCGCACGGGTAGCGCTCACATCGTGTCATTATTTTTACTTTTAGAAATTTTCTATAAACTTCTCAACTTCTTCTAAAAAAAATACGCCAGTAAGCGTAATTCAAAATCTTTGGCAGAAACGATCATGGTGTTTTTTTACCCATGGACAATAATAGCATCATTACTCCAACGACAGTAAGAATGTCTAACCATTGCTCACGTACATGACAGACTTTTTATTATTTCGTTTCCATGGCAACGTGTCATTCCGTTGTATATTTTGAATTGAGAAAAAGGGGGTAAAAAATATTGTATATTTTTATATTTTAAATTGTATTTTTGAATCGATATTACATTTTTACTTTTCTTAAATTGATAGTGTTCTGGTTCTATTGTAATTATTTTATTTTTGAATCGATATTACATTTTTACTTTTCTTAAATTGATAGTGTTCTGGTTCTATTGTAATTATTTTATATTTGAATCGATATTACATTTTTACTTTTCTTAAAGTGATAGTGTTCTGGTTCTATTGTAATTATTTTATTCTTTTTAGTGTTTGTTTAGAAAAGATCATCTTCATTTTTGAATACGAAGTCGTTTTTTTTTGGAAATATATTTTATGTGTTGCTATTTTCGTAGGGACCTCCATTTTCTTCAAAAATAAAATAGTGCCCATGTTACTCGCTGATAATGTAGCTTTCTAATACGCGTTTTTTTAATCGTTTCTGTATATTTTTCGTTTGTTCATTACAAACAAAAATACAAACATACAAAAAATCAAATCTCTCGTCTTTATAATATGAGTGTAGACATACGCGTGAAATCGATAGCCTCCTTTATAATATGAGTGTAGACATACGCGTGAAATCGATAGCCTCCTTTATAATATGAGTGTAGACATACGCGTGAAATCGATAGCCTCCTTTTTTGTAAGTTTTTATAAGTAGCTTAAAAACTCTGGTTTTACTTATAGAAGATTTCTACAAATTTAAAAGGTTAGCTGTAAATTGTGGTCATATACAAACAGACGAACATACATTCATTCATGCATACATGGGTATTCTGATAAAATCATAACCCTCCTTTTTTGTAGCCGGGTAAAGACCCACCAGTAGCAACCCTCGGTCTTCGATTGACATTAGACATCAAACTCAAAAACAATGCTTCGATACACTACTGTCTGTAAAGACTATATATGTACTGTGCCCATAGAAACTAGGTCTTTCTATGGGCACATTGTTATATCTACTACTAACTATGTTAGATGTAGAACCTTAAAATCCTGTGACAGTCCATACCTAAAGACGAATCGATTGATACCTCACTGGTCAAAATCGGACCAATAGGGGTGACGCTATGGTGGAACATCCATATTATACAATAAATAGACTGTCACGTCGTAACGCTTCTAGAAAGAGAATAGGAAGGACCTCTTTGGCTTTGGTCAAGGAGGTTTTAAACCGTAAAGGAACGTTGAATTATGACCTATGAGATATTTAATCATTATATATATATATATATATATATGCCTATGTTCAGCAGTGGACTTCTAAAGGCTGACATGATGATGATGATGATGATCATGATATCATGATATATATATATATAGGTGGATATTCAACCATAGGTACGTATCCCATAGCGTCATCCCTATTGATCGTATTTTGAGCAGTAAGGTATCAATCGATTCGTTTTCAGGTATAGATTGTCATAGGCTATTTTTTACATGCATGATACGTACATAAACGGACAAACTTATCACCCTTCCCTTGCTTTGCCGTACTCGGGTAAAAAGTTTCGTACGATGGACATTCGTACCTTTCATGATCATCATCATCATCATCATCATCCAAAGCGGATGAAAACGCGGGCGCAGCTAGCTATCTATAAACATGGACTGCATCTTATATTTCAAAATAAAAAATCAAAAGTTTTTTTTTCTTTACTTTGTAGTTTTGTTCGCCGTCATTTTTTATATTAATTTATTTTTAATAAGTTTATTAATTAAGTTCGTCTGTCAGGCATGTTTTGTTTATCCTTGCATTTAGAACACAGCATCCAAGTCAAATTTGAGTTCATACATAAATCATATAAAAAACATTATCAGTTTCTCTCGAATTTTCAAATTTCCTGGGCATCTTTTCTAGTTTAAAAGCTAAAAATACACGCCTGCCATGCCAAGAAAGAGCTTTTCCCAATAAACTATATACTGTTGGAATGTGCTTATCAATGCCTTCAATTTGATACCCATATTGTAAATTTAGTTTTTTTTATCGAGTTTGTTTATGGTGTCATGGTGCCATACTGCCACCATATTGAATGTTTTGAAAAAAAATATAACCTATGTTATTCGAGGGGATGTAAGGATTCTAACGATACCCCATACGTCTAAATCTGTTCAGGCATTTAAAAGTTATGGTGGAATAAAAAACTCACATACAAACATACACACATACATACATATACACATACATACATGAATACTACATACATACATGAATACTACAAACAATACACTCCTTTTTTTGGGCACTTTTGGGCACCGAAGAAATGCATTTTTACGGTAAGCATGATCTTAGTAGACGTCTGGGATTAGCTCCAGATAAAGGAACTCTTCAACGGTTAACAGCACAGACAAATTTTTGTGGACGCATTTTATTATGATAGCTGGTTTTAAGTTATACCACGATATGGTTGCTGCACTCAGGGTTGGATCCTGACTAGATAACTCCTCAACGGTTAAGAAAACAGACACAACATTTTGTATACTTATTTAATTGTGATAGCCCATTCTAAGTTTCACCATGACATGGCTACTGCATACTCGTAAAAGCAATTTTTTTATGTTTTTAAATTTTCTTAACCATACCAATATATAAAAGTGAAACGTCTGTTTTTTTGTTTGTTTGTTTGTTTGTTTGTTTGTTTGGGAAGCTTTCACGCGATAACGGCTGGACGTATTTACGGACGGACCCTAGAATAAAACATAGCATACTTTTTATCCCGGAAAATTTTAAGATTCCACAGGAAAACGGGAAAGTGTTGATAACTCGCTGTAAGGAAAGGTTGCCATGTCTAGCACTGGACATTTTTGCTGAGCACTGGCCCTTTCGGTACAGCCGCGTAGCTTATAATGTACATGTTAATTTGTATTAATTTTTGTATATTTTATATGTTGTGCCAATAAAAACTTTTTCTTCTTTTTCCTTCTTCTTTCTTCTTCTTCCATGGAAACGAAATAACAAGTCTGTCAAAAAACTTCTAGAGCTTCGGTGCTATACCTACTTTTGCATTGGTTTTTAATATCCTAGAAGAACATAGGATGCTTTTTTTCGCGATGAACAGTACTCCGCGCGAACGAAGTCGCGGTCGGGAAAGCTAGTTTATTTATATAGACTAGATAACTATGTGTCAGCACCCATTTTTTTTGTTTTCTTATTTACAATTTGCATTGTTGATAATCTTGTGCAAAGCTTCAAGACAATGGCTTTTTACAAATTTTTTATTTTACTGTTTTTTTTTGTTATTGGTAATTGTCTGTATGTGTGGGAGCCATCACAGACAAACAGACAATTCCCTTCAACATTAATAGGGATTACTTAATTCAAAGTAAACAAACATTGCACCCACTCATTTAATCCATTACTTTTCGGACACCATGAAAACATCCCTGCTTTCCACAAATTAGAAAACTGAATTAACTTCAATCTAACTAACCCTCACCACTCATACATTCACCTTTATTCCGGAAGCAGTAAGGTTTATTTTTGGCTTGATCATCGATAGCTATATAAAAACTGTAGTCGACTTTGTCTATCCACTTATTTTTTTAAACTCGTAGTCAGTAAACATTTGAAGTTTTAAAAACGTTTTTTATTATTTATTTTGTAGAATTTCTAGCAGTCTCATTCTTTCAGCATAATCCAAAAACTGAACTAATATTGATGAAGTTTTCGAAGTTCAGTAAATGCTTCAAATTTATATGCTTCAAAGTACCAACTTACCAAAACTTAGTAACTAAAGGTCTACAGTCCGTAGGAAACAAGGAACCAGTCCGTCTGTCCGTCTATACGTCCATCTTTCCATCTGTCCGTCTTTCCGTCTTATACTAGAACCAGCTTTGCCCCGTAGCTTCGCACGCGTGGATAGTGATAAGCTGTGGATGATGATGATGAAAATTAGGTGCCTAAAGTATTTTTATACCTCTCATTCATTCAGCCATTACAGAGCTGAGTGTTAAGGTAACAAACATATTTACATACTTTCGCATTATAATATTAGTTAGGAATCATTCTATCCCTGACTTAATCACAGAATAAATAATAGTACAAGTACAGAAGGATAACTGAGTAAAGTCATTTAAATAAATAGCGACTCTCGCTACAACGTTATAAAGTGCAATTTAACTCGCACAGCGCTGCGAGCTTTCAATTATATTTACCTAGAAGGCGCTCGCCCATCGCGTGCAGGCTAGAATGCACCGTATCACAACGCGCGAGTACGTCCATTGCTCTAACCGTTTCAGAATCGCTCTGTCCCTTTTTCGCTCGGTAGGGTTGTATTAAGATATGACTAGGTACTTGTACTACTAATTATTCTGTGATATGTTATGACTATTGTAACAGAATAAATAAGTAATAATGTATTATGTTATTACTTATTATTATAAATTAAAATAGTTCTATTACATACAATGACATTCTTATCAGAATAGACCTACTACCTCATTTTTACTACCTACCTATCCCGTTTTCAGAACGCCAATAAGTTTAGTGAGATACCTACCTACGTACCTACGTACCTACGTACCTACTACCTACTTTAAATACCCTTTGGAAGCGTAAAGAATGACAATTCGTCATTTCTATCACTATTCAAACAGCCGAATACTATGTAGTACCTTCTAGCTTTCTTCTTGGTACTCATAATTAAAACACGAATAAAATTTGTCAATAACTTTACGTAAGTAGGTACTTTATCGCTAAGTACAAGGCGCGCGACTCATCGAGCGCACGCTTGACACTCGACTGAACGGACCCGAATATTGCGCCCTCGAATTTATTTGTACTTGTTGCGGAGTGCGACCGCCCTGACTTAATCATACACAGGCCGAGTCACATGCAGGAGCTAGTAATTAACAAAATTAGTGGAATGATATTCATGTGCATTAAAATAATTGCAGACCAGATCTCGTTATTAAAAATACATTAGACTTTGTCATATTAATTAGATTAAAATGAATGTTTGTTGGAAAACATTCGGTGCGACTTGATGTTGGCTTTTTAGAAATACATAGATCTAATAAAAAGTGAGAAGATTAGGTGCCAGTTCCTCGTAAATACCGCTGGACCACATACATTAGGTGTGACGCACACAATTGGCCTTCTTTAGCCTTAGTCACGATATGAGTGGCGTTTTTGTTGCAGTAACTCTCATTTGTGCTACTGTCTATATTTGTTGTTGATGCACATGAAACACAACGCGTACGATGCGAATGTAGCTATATGTGTGTGTGTTTTTGTCCTGTATTTTTATCTAGTCCAGTATTTGTTTGCGTGATAAAAGCGTTCCGTTTCTTTCCATCTTTAATTAGATCTATGGCCAATTATGTGTAAAAGGAATGCTGAATGAATGAAAGACTTTGTCCCAACAAACAAGTTACTATTTTGGTAAAAGACAGGTCAAAAACATGTTTTTTCTACCTAATTATAAGTGAGATGTTATTTATTAAGAGTATTTGGGTAAAAAAGCCTTCTGACTATATTTGACTTGAGCTTCTAAACAGAATATTGTGATATTTTAGTAACGATCAAATACTTACGTTTCTTGTAAGACTATTTTCGTTTAAGCTTCCAAATATCGTGTTACATCAACAACAGAACAAAAAATTCAAAACAAAACTGAGTTGCTAGAATAATAATTAAAGTAGTTATAACAAAACTTCGAAATAGACGCGTCAGATACTTAACCTCTAATTGGAAACGAGTGTGTGGTGAAGGTATTTTCATTTGTTATGGATTGGACAGACAAAAAGCAAAAAGGGCCTACAGAGTAACGAATTTACACACAGAAGGGAAACAGGCATGTACATTTGTGTAAAAAGAAAGAATTTTAAGTACTAGTACGGTGAGATGAAAATGCAAGACATCTTGTCCCACGGATCGTCGTAGCAAACGATCACGGCGCATATAGTTGTATTATCTGATTATCGTGATCAGTAAGATTTAGGACAATTTTGACAGAAGGGAAAATAGACATTTTAATCTGATTTTCATACCAATTCTCCTATCAGCATCTACGTTTTTACTAAGTTTTGGAGTTTATTTCAGCTATATTTAACTTATGGGTGTTAAATAGAGACGCGGAAATTCAACCTTTCATAACAAAAATGTGACGAAGTATATACATAGTCTGCAAGGTAGATCAATACAAAAATGTACCTAGATTTGTTTGGTAGTTCACCGAGATAAAGCAAAAGAAAAAGAAAAGCAAGAAAGCAAGAGAAAATATAAATATAAATTCCTATTCATTGCTTCCTACTCTCATTTAATCATTCATTTTTTTTATTTCCACTCCTGTCAATAAAAAATAAAGCATTTTTTTCAAAAAAATACGAACTTTTGAATCTAACTACTTTCTTACAATAATATACGGGAACTAAAATAATTTATTTGGAAGTTTCCTGTATATAAAACAGCCGCACCTAAAATTCCTAGAACGACATCTCCATCCATCTGAAACTTTACTCTTTGCTTAATTATTTTATGATTAATGAGTATACAATTTAGCTTTTTAATTAGAAGTGACGGCTGTCCGCCATTGACGGGAGACTCGTGGCAGCTCAAATATGAGAGTATTTTTGGATTGGTGAGAAAGACTTTTGGCTGTTGTGAAAGTTTTGTTTATTTCATAAATAGGGTTGTCACAAAGAAGTTTTTTTTTTAGAGGTTTTGTGAATGTGGAATGTATCCAGTACGTCCGCAGTTCTGTCACACTGGCATTTACATTTAGAACTTAAAAGTAGGCGGAAAGAAAATTTTTGTCTCGTATAGTCTAGTTTGTAACAAAACTGTTTGAGAGGACTAAACTCAAATTTAGCCTAGTTTAGTCAAGTTAGGAACAAGAGAATCAAAACCAATATACTACAGTGCCAGGTGAAGTTCAAAGCAAGTCACAGTTATAAATTCGGGGTAGATGGGTAGCTCCTACTGAACCGTCATGAGGAGGCGTGATCAACAAGTGAACTACCTTAGTCTCATCAAGATGCTTTAAAGACTCAATTACTCGATCTCCTCAGCTCTCTGAGGAAGATCTACGAGTGACTCCTTCTGAATCTAATCTGGTCCATCGCGAAATCGTTTTTTAGATTCATCCCTGATGAGCAGTTCGGCTTGAGAGCAAGACATTCTTGCCCTCAGCAAGTGCACCGCATAACGGAGCACATTCTCACGGGTTTCAATAGGAAAACACTTCCCCAAACCACGATAGCCGTTTTCTTAGACGCGGCGAAGCCTTCTGACAAAGTGTGGAACGCCGGGCTGATATACCAGCTCGGAGTGCTAGATCGTCTTGTGCCTATAGTAAAATACTACCTCAGGAGCCATAGCTTCCGCTATCGTGTCGAGGGCGGCCAATCCACCCCCAATCCCATCAGGCACTCAGGGCTCCACGCTGTCTCCACTCCTGTTCACGTTTTACACAAGCGACTTCCCGCGTACTCCCAAAGTTGAGATCGCTCTCTTTGCGGACGACAACGCGATTTATTCCACCGGATGGAAACCAACCGTACTTCAAAGAAGCATCCAACGAGCGCTCAGCGAATAAAGGTGAACCCCGAGAAGAGCGTAGCAATACGTTTCACTCACGGGGTTTGCCGCTATTTCCACCCGACAACGTCACGATTAATGACCTACCCATACCGTGGGAAAAGTCAACTAAATACTTAGGAGTCACCCTTGAGTATCGACTCAACTTCCGTGAGCATATCAGCACCGTCCACAAAAAGGCGGCCCTCTACCCAGTTCTTACAGAATAAATTCATCCGCAGTGCAGTAGATGCCCCCTGGTATCAGAGAAACATCGACCTGCATTGTTATCTCGAGCTTCCCTCAATCCTTCAATGCATGAAGGATGCTTCTCGCCGCTACTTCGACGCGGCACCTCATCATCCCAACCCTCTTGTAGTCCAGGCGTCTGACTACTCGGCCGACACAACAAACGCACGGCCCCTTCGTAGATGCCCTAGAGACATCTTGAGCGGTCCGGTCGGTGAAATCTCTGCCGCAGTGCGGGCAGTGATAGATTCGTCCAACCCTTCCTCACCATCTATGAACACACTTAGACACCGACACCGACTAATTCGATTTTATTCGCCTTCGAGTATCTTGCCTATTCTTCTCGAAGGTGTATTCCGAATCGGTAGTCAGTTATCCAAATAATTCAAAGGGCTCCAGCCATTTCATCAGGTCCCCCTCGATCACTAGGTACTAAAACTAGCGATCCAGGGGTGTTTAGTGAAACCCCCGTAAACAGTGGCATCTGTCCAAGCTGGGTGCCCTTGAGCAAGTTGCCAAAATTTTAACTTTGGCATGCGCCTTCTGCGTCACGCATTGTGGCGGAGCGGATTCTCACCCACCCCATCGGTGACGCTGTAGAGGTCAGCTATAGATAAACAGCATAGAAACTACCTTAAAAAAAGTTCTCAGACAGTACGCACGTTCGCTATTCTCACTCTCAAAACAAAACTCTATGTTATACGTTCAAGCCACTAAGCATACGTACAAAATACCTCACTTTATTGCCCGTAAACATTGAGAAACAATTTTACTCCAACTGCCTGAATGAAGTGGTATCACAGAATAAACAATAGCACTGCGTATGTATGCACTATCTGCTGAGGTGAGGTACCATCACGCTACGTCGTCGGCTGGGCGGGGCCGTATGATTAATAGCACTCAGGTGTTAGGCTTCTGTGCAGAGGAAGAGATGCAAGACTATTGGCAATATATTCTCAAAGAGAATGCTCGTCCCATTATGAAAAAGCTCGTCACGTTACAGAAAATGCTCGTCAAGTTTTAGAAAATTCTCGTAATATTTGAGAAAGTCTAAGTCAGAGGAAAATCTGATAAGAATTAAATTAAAATGACTCCGTTACTTTTATTAGTTTCGTACAAGAAGTAAAGAAGTAAACTAAAGATCTACCGTTCTAGCTCCTAAATATTAATAAAAATAACTAAAAGAAAAAATAAATTCGAATGAGTTTCGATCTCTCCTTGTGAACGCAACTGAGCCCGATCTTCGGCTCTCCTCGTTCAGTCGCTACCAGCCGCCTTTCGCAAGTCGACGCTCCACCTGGCCGTCGGGCGCCCTACACTTCGTTTGCCTAAACGCGGTCTCCGCTCTAGAACTCGTTTACCCCAAGGGTTGTCGCTTCTTCGAGTTTTGTGACCGGCCCGTTGCCACTTAACCTTTCTAATTCTTTGAGCTATGTCGTTTACCTCATTTAGGATTCTGTCCTTTAGAGAAACTCCGAGCATATAGCTCTTTCCATAGCTCGCCGAGCGATTTTAAATTTGTGGAACAGATTTGTCGTTCATCATCATCATCGCTAATACGGAAATTGTACGAAAGTATCCGAAGCCTTCAAATCAAATCTCGTTACATGGCGACATTTGACTATCTATAACACGGTGTTGTTACTCGTTCTTATTCGAGCCTCTCCCATGTATATCACAGTAACCCTATCGTAACCACAGAATTGCTCAAGCTCTAACATATTTGACGACCAGTTAACGAATAGTTAGTGACCGTAACTTTGGAGTCAACCAACGGTCCCGGGTTCAAATCCCGCTGGGTGAAATCATTTGTGTGATGAGCAGTAACGTTTGTTTCCGTTGGCTAGTACCCATGGTACGGGGTATCCTAGTTTGGGGCTAGGTAATTGGTATGTATAGTTAATTAATAATTAATAATTGTTCCGTTTTTTTGTTTGGCATCACATTGTATCGCAGCCAGTGGCCAGCCAGCCTTACATTACAAAGCCGCGCCTCACCCTTTATCTTATCGCAATCACGTATAAAAGCTCATTACGGCGACCAGCGATGAGTTAAATGTGTGACATTGCCACACATTTAATTGCCATTGCCATTTACATTTCGATCGCTGCCTACTGTCATGTCATGTCATGGCTGGCACCAGAGGCAAGCACTTAACGACAGTAAGAAATGTCTATACGCAAGCACTAGGTACCTCATATTCTCTGTCTACGACCTCATAATAATATGACAAACAAATAATGTAATGTTTACAGGTTGCCCTAAAAGTCAACGACCGAACGTTAAGAGTGATGCGCTAGCTCAGCTACGATCACAATAATAACTATGAACACCGCGATCAGATGTGAATTCTAGCTTAGTTGCATGGTTGGAGATATAACAACATAAGACATTTGTATAACCGGCCAATTGCAAGTCGTACTCAAGTACCGATGGTTCCGTCCGACTACTACAGTTTTTTTTTAATGCTACAAGTTCATGTTTTTCGGATGTTCCCTTTACTCGTATATGAAGTACCCTATAGGGTTTGATTCCCTTACGAGTGGCATAAATGGCCGTATCTTTTGATTGCGTTGAGTTAGAAGTTATTTTTTTCACAGCTTCAATAGATTGCAGACCTGAGTATTTGATTATTATGTCAGCCCTTAGAAGTCCACTGCTGAACATAGGCCTCCCCCAAAGAGCGCCATGACGAGCGATCTTGTGCCTCCTCCATCCACCGACTTCCTGCGATGGCTACAATGTCGTCGGTCCATCGTGTGGGGAGTCTCCCCACACTTCGCTTGCTTATTCGTGGTCGTCATTCGAGAACCTTTATTCCCCAGCGGTTGTCGGTTCTGCGAACTATATGGCCTGCCCATTGCCACTTCAACTTGCCAACTCTGAGAGCTATGTCAGTAACCTTCGTTCTTCTACTGATTTCCTCATTTCTGTTTCTATCACGTAGTGAAACACCGAGCATAGCTCTCTCCATTGCACTAAATTGAGTATTTGATATAAATTTCAATTTGATGCCTCCACGCGTTGATGAGAAAAGCGGTCTTAACAGACAGAAAGACGGATGGACAATGAAGTGATCCTTATGAAAGGAACTCTTATGGGTTCTTTTTTTCCCCTTTCAGGTACGGAACCCTAAAATAGTAACCTTAATCACTAATTTGGGTGCCATTACTAAAATAAATGTGATATTTAAAAATCTGTTTTCAGTTTCGTAATCTCACATAATTGTGCTTTTCAGAGTGTTACAAAATAATTATTAGCTGATCATAACGGTATAGTTAGAAAGTTGATGTTTATCTTTATTATTAAGGTACACTAGGATAATATAGTCAACCGGTTAATATGGTCAATCGCTCATATCTCAAAGAGTACAGTATTCATTTCATAGATGGTGATGTTTTCATATAGCCTACAAATAGCTTACCAAATGTTAGAAGTCGCATCTGCAGCAAAAACATCGTTCGGACTGAGTTTGACGTTTGGCTTCTAGTTTATAAAATTGTAAGTTTAATGGTTGTGATTGCTATTGTAGGTAAGTAGACAGATAATATATCATATTTTACAATGATCGTGTGCAAGAAACAGAGTTCTCAAGAAAGTTTGTGGTAATACTTTCGAAAAGTAAACAAGTCTCAACTTGAAAATATGTACATCACGATGTACACCCCTGAAAAAGTTTCCAAAAGTACAACGCCACGACGCAAAATAATTAAAAGTCTATCACAGCATTTGCACAATCCGTGTTTTCGAAGAACAATACTCCAGCACCCCATCGACTTCAAAAAAACACCCGTCCGGAAAAATAGGGACACATACTGACCATATTTACTGCACCTGCCGTTAATATGGTCATTTTCTAATTTATTTTAAAGCTGATATCTTGAGAAGTTCCTATAATTACTGCCATAGTTTATGTGTTTTTTTGCATAGTATAATAATTAAAGTTAACAACTGTGTTATCCTCCTCCTCATTTTTTATTTTTTTATTTATAAGCTTCAAAGCTTAACGTGACCATATTACCCTCTTGTACCTTATTACTAGCCATGGGCGTCCCACTGCAGGGCAAAGGCCTCTCTACCCTCCTTCCACTCCTCTCGGTTCAAAGATTTCTGCGGCCAATCTTTCCAATAAGCGTCTAGCTCGTCCCGCCATCTCCGTCTGGGCCTGATGTTTATCTTGATATTAGAAATTTACTGATTTTAATCATCAGACCTTCCGAGATTATAAAAGAACGTGCATTTTGCTGTTTCTTTTTTGTGTGTGTGTGTGTGTTTGTTCACTATAGATTTCTAAGTTCCTACGACAAATGTTTATTTGTATTCGCAAAATAATTTTCATTAAGTGGCATTGCTAGTAGCAAGAAGATATAAAAAAAAACAGTCTACACCGCCAAACAAACGAGTGAAGCATAGAAAATGGCGGCTACATTTGTGTGCGCGAGTGGATAATTTGTAGTTGGTACACAATTTCATCACAAAATACTGCATTGTTTTTTGATTTTCCGTGAGAACTTGACAGGATTTACACAACTAACAAGCTCGAGATCTTGCTGCGATGTAGCGGCCGATACATGGTGTAAGTGTGTGCGTGAGGCTTGTGCCTACGAGAGGATCAGCATATCTTGGGTTGCTCCACTTTCTAATTGGCTGTGTAGACTCCGACATTTTTTAAACCATCTTGGCTACTTGGTTCTAAATGTTATAAACCATAAACATCTGAGTCAACCTGTAATCTTTGCCAATTGACTTTAATGAGTTTTCAAAATTGATATGACAAACGGTTATTTGTGTATTTTCTATAAACTGGCACTGCTACTTGTTACTAGGTAATTAATAGAAATAGGTACAGAGTTACTTACACATTTATAATAATTGAGTGTTTTTTTAATTTATTGTTTGATATTTACTTATTTAGACATATTTTTGCTGTAATATTTAAATTTAGCCGTTTTATTAAGTAACCATTCAAAATAACAATCAAGGATTTATATTTTTATCAAGAAGGTCTAAAAAAGTCGGAGTCTAAAACAAACGAGTAAAACATAGCAAATGGCGGCTCCGTATGTGTGCATGAGTGGATTATTTGTGGTATTTTGTGGTTGATACGCAATTTCACAAAAGACTGCATTGTCTTTGATTTTTAGTGAGGACTTTACAGAATTAACAAGAAGAGATCTTACTATGATGTGGCGTTCGATCGGCATAGAATGGAGTACCTAAGTGTATGCATGAGGCTTGTGCGTACGAGCGGATGCGGAGTTTCGTTTGGTTATGTTTATTTTTCTCTTTCGATTTGGCGGTGTTAAAATCGTATATTTTTTTAACATTCTTCATATTTACTGTAGTTTTAACTATTACGTCGCAGTGCCAGTACCAAAATATCGAGATTAAATATAATTATCAACGAATGCTAACAGATTACCAAAATTTTAATGAAGTTGCTGCAGGCAAAACATTAGAAAACGTTCCAACATCAAATTACAAGACTGGTTGAATCAATGTTTAAAACTTTGACCCGCATTGCGCCTTTGGGAATGTACGTACTGTTGAACACAAAAAACTTTATATTATGAACTCATAATTTTGAGATGTGAATTGGACAGTCTACGAACAGTTAGTTACACAGAACAGAACAGTTTATGAAACGGTTGCATAATGAGGGGAATTAAAACACGAGTGAGTTTAAAAAACGAGCCGTAGGCGATTTATTTAATAGTATCACTCGAGTGTTTTAATACCTAGTTATGTGCCGTTTATAACACTACTTTATCTATACTCATGCAATAGGAACTTACTTTTAGTGAAATAATAAAATAATCTTTTCTTGATTTTGCTGGTAAAAACTCGTTCGTCATGTTCGTTGATGTTCCGTGATGTCAGATGGAGTCCAATTCTCCTCACGGACACTATTTTCACATGTTCAACACATCTTTGTCACTTTTTAATCAGGATAAAACATTTGATCAACAGCATACATCATATAAAATTGGTTAGGTACTAATGTAAAGAAAATTATGGCGCCAAAATTCAGTCTGTGACGAGGTCAAAACCTCTTTCATAATAATACTCATTTGATCTCTTAATTATTTCATAATCCATTTCATTCCATTTGATAGTTTGACATTTTTTAATTCTAAATACAAATAACCTGTCATTCCAATATTGATTTTTAGCAAAACCGTAATTTTACGAAATAATATTATAAATACATAAATAAGTTTATTACAACTGGAGACTTGTAAATATATATAAAAATACCTTCGTAAGCCGCTGTTTATAATCATCTTCTCCTGTTCCTGTGCTCCTAATTGTTCCTGACATTTTATGTTGTCCACTGAGGCTTGGTCCCTGGGCTAGTGGAACAGACGCAAACCCTGGACCGCCTCGTGACAAGTCCACGGCGAATTCGCGAGCATACACGCGCCGCCATAGATAAATGACGAAAACCCTCATAGGTGCGGAGCCTTAATGGTGCTTTAATGGTAAAAAAATATATTATGACATCGTTTAGTTCAAAAAACAGTGTTATAATTTATTTTTCTTATTAGAGACGTGCCGTGTATATCATTATGCCACCATTTTTGAGTTCATAATCAGGATTTTACGATATGAGTGTAGATAAAGTCTAAGTATCTTAAGTTCCTTTAGAATAGAACTAGTGCTGCAGAAAACCGTCCATGAGATTTTCAAATGCGATTTCAGTACCAACTAGAGCGTAGTTTTTTGGTGATTTTGTAGCCACAATTACCATGTTTCAGCGCCATATGGAAAACAATACATTTGATTAGTTATCAATCAATCCACACCAATATATAAGTGTTGATAGTTTGTTTGTTTGGGGAGGTTTCACACGATAACGGCTGCACGGATTTTGATGAAATTTAGAATGAAGATAGCTTATTCCCTGGACTAACACATAGGATTCTTTTCATTCTAATCATCATTATCATCATCCCACACGCGGGTGAAACAGCAGGGAGCAGCTAGTTTCATATAAAGGATGGATGGGCTTTGTACTGTCTACAGTTTTGTCCATAACTGTACCCAGTACCGCTAACCTCCAGTAATGTGTGTATAATTGACAGTGGTCCTTCATTACGGCCATAGAATTGGTGATTGCACGTCGGCGCGGTAATGAATAGATGCGCCGGCGCAGGTGCGGGCTAGATATACGTGCTTAGGAATACATTCGGATGTTTGTATTTGGATTGTTGTGTAGTCTATTGCAGTGCTTAGCCACAAAAAGGAGTTTACAATTCAAAAACGAACAGGACGCTCATAAAACAAAGTTATGAACGAGCTATCACAATTCATTGCGTATACAACATTTCGTGTTTGTGCTGTTAAACGTAGAGGAGTTCCCTAGTCAGGGTTGGGCCCTGAGTGCAGCAACCATGTCATGGTAAAACTTAAAACCGGCTGTTATAATTGTTTGTTTGTCGTATAAAGTAGTGCTTGCCTCTGATGTCAGAGTTTTAATCAAGCCGCCTCTGACATGGCTTAACGACTGCTGGCCTCTGACATGGCTTAACGACTGCTATTAATCAATAACAGCCCGGACCGACAGCTTAACGTGCCCTCCGAAGCACGGAGCGATGGAAAACCGCACATAACTTAGAAAAGTCATTGGTGCGGAGCCTAGGTTTTGAACCCGGTATCGTTGGATTCTAAATTGCACTATAGAACCGTTAGGTCACCATCGCTCGCTGGTTATAATACAATGCATACACAAAAAATTTTTGTGACTGTGTTGACCGTTGAACAGTTCCTGGAGCTAGTCCTGGATGTCGATTCAGATCATGCTTACCATAAATAAGTACATTTAAAAAAATAAAAATAAAGAAAAGAAGCTTTTACGAGTTATTTTTTTCAATTAATGTCACTTTGTATGTTCTTTTTTTATATAAATTTATTTATTTCTTTTTCACTGTTCTTTTTGGTATTTCAATTTTACGTTCTTATTTTTTCTTTTATTTCAGCATTTTCATCGTTTTGTTAGCTAAGTACCCTGAAAGTTTCAGAAGCATAGCTAATCGGGAAGTGCTCGAAATTTGAATTGCAAGATTCCAGGACAGACAAAATACATAGAGACAGATACGAGTATATGTCTCTATGCAAATGAAATGAAATAAAACTTTTAATTAAAAATGAATAGTCATCGGAACTTAACCAACATGTAAAAATTCAACTCCGTAGGATAAGAGGAAGTGGTTCTAATTCAGCTCGCAAGATTTGACCTAAACAAACATACATACATACATTGCAAGATAAATAAAATACTATTAAAAAAACACCAATATGATCGTGAATGTAAAGCACCACTCCTATACCTATGGCTTTACCACACAGCACCAGGTACCTATTAGCAAATACCCTCCAGATCTTTGAATTGCACAGTATGTCGTTATCCTGTATTAGTTTATGGTCTCGTAAAGCAATGCTCTGTTTTCACAGAACTATCTCTAATACAAGTAAGAACGGTTATACTGAGGCCTACTTCTAATTTAAACTGGATCATTTCCTTTCAAACTGCATCAGACTATAGCTTGAAAAATTGAAGCGGTGCTTGCCCAGTTGATTGTTGTCGGTCGCCACGCTGCTAGGCGAGGGTTAATAAGTAACTTACCTTGCAAAATGAGCATGTGCAAGGAAATAACAAATATAAAACCAAGATGGTTTAAAAAAAAAAACACGTAACCAAACAGAAAACTAAGCACCCAAAATATGCCGATCCGCTCGTACGCATAAGCACACGCTATCACCAAGTTATGCCAATCGTTCGCCACATCGCAGCAAGATCTTATCCTTCTTAATCGTGTTACGAGTAATTCTGTAAAGTTCGAAAAGAAAATACAGTCTTTTGTGATAAAATTGACCTCGAAACACCACAAATTATCCACTCACGCACAAATACGCAGTTGCCATTGCTATGCTTCAGTCGTTTGTTTGGCGGTGTACACTCCGTTTTTTTAAACCTTCTTGGAAAACACCATTATAAACCTTGGTGTGTCCTACACTAGGTGTCCGCTGGCCAGGTACCACCCTAAAGCAAAAATTCTGACACAAAGCCGCTGTTTGTTTGTTTGTTTGTCGTATGAGGTAGTGCTAGCTTCTGGTGTCAGAGTTTATCAGGCCAGGCAAGGCCATCTGACATGGCTTAACGACTGCTATTAATTAATAACAGCCGGGACCGACGGCTTAACGTGCCCTCCGAAGCACGGAGCGATGTAAAACCGCACATAACTTATTAAAGTCATTAGTGCGGAGCCTAGGATCGAACCTGGTATCGTTGGATTCTAAGTTGCACTATTGAACCGTTAGGCTACCATTGCTCTTAAAAAAACACAAAGTCGCTATAAGGGTGTTTCAATAGTAATTGAGAGCCCGTCACATTTTAGGCTTTCTGTGTTTACCACCTTCGACCGCATCATCAATTAAAATCAGGTGAGCCAAGTAAAATGATTAGGAAACATGAATCTAGAAGTAAAATGATTCGGAAAGATGGATCTAGTAGTTAAATGATTCGGAAAGATGGACTTAGAAATAAAACGATTCGCAAAGATCGATCCTGAAGTAAAATTATTAGAAAACGTGGATCTA
Organism: Alsophila aescularia; assembly: GCA_946251855.1. Taxonomy (NCBI): domain Eukaryota; kingdom Metazoa; phylum Arthropoda; class Insecta; order Lepidoptera; family Geometridae; genus Alsophila; species Alsophila aescularia. The sequence goes on along the minus strand of OX276374.1, from coordinate 55,757,553 downwards.
GAAGTAAAATGATTCAGAACCATAGATCTATAAGTAAAATGATTCGGAAACATGAAACTAGAAGTAAAATAATTCGGAAAGATGGATCTAAAAGTAAAATGATTCGGAAAGATGGATCTAGAAGTAAACTAGAAGAGGTATCCTCTTGATACTCGTCTCTGGTGTATGACTCCACAGGTGTTAGAAATTGACATAATCTGTAGCAAACTATGTTCAGGATGGTGAGCGATAAAATATATAATTGCCCTATAACTATCATTTACATATAGTAATAAGTATGACCGCTCACAGCGGCGTCACAAGTCATTCGCATCACGAGCTCGTAATTACCGGCTTTATCATAAAATATTTCTCAATCACCGGACAGATTTAATGGCCGCAGAAAACGCTCCATCAATCTGTACTTGATGCAATAACTCATAGTAAAAACTGGATAATTCGTTTAATAGCTTGTATTGGGGAGTAATCGGCGCAATGGAGTGTGGAGACAGTGACCAATATATGTCTATTTTGGGGTGCCGCAACTTCTATCGGTAGATAGACAACAGCTGCGTTGTACAGTAACTGTTGGCCCAGTTTCTGTATCATCTCGCTCGTCAGGGCCTTACGGTTTAATAATGCAACATAGAATCCAACGATACCAGTCCTAGACTCTGCACCAATGTCTATTCTAAGATATGAGCGGTTTTCCATCGCTGTGCTTCGGAGGGCACTTAAGCTGTCGGTCCTGGCTGTTATTGTAAGGGTATGTTAGAGGCTCTCGGGCGGCCTGACAAAGTCTGACACCAGAGCCCAGCACTACCTCATACGACAAACAAAAAAACAGGGCAGATAAACACAGATCATAAATATATAGAGAGTCACATTCATAACATATATCTAAGTAAAGTAAATGTTTATTCTACAATTTAGAACCGTTGGAGTAGACGCATCCTGGGAAGAAAACCACGACTTGAAAAACGTGTCTAAGGATGCCCATCTGCCAGGTGAAATACGGAAGGCAGCTGATAGATACTGGATGAGAAGAATTGCAGTCCATTGGGCTCTCCTCATTGCCTATTTCCAGCACTGAACAGGCACGGGCTGACAATGAAGACCTGATTTAAGTGGAACCAATTCACTCCATTTACACCAGCTATTTGCAATGCATATGATGCGAAGCTGCTTCACTGTCTTCCATGTACATTGCGTAATCGGTCTCTTACAATGGGCCCAAAGTTGACGCTTAGACGATACATCACTCTTAACCCTGACAGCTAAATTACTAGAAGAGTACGGTCAGCATGCGTGATCAAGTCTCCAACACATATGGTAGGTTTTTGTGGTGTAAGTGTTTAATACAAGAAGATAACAAGATAATTGAATTGGTAGGGTTATGTAAGTAAATTTTGGCTTGTGAAAAAAAGAGTGCGGTGCTCAGGACACAGTACACAAAAATGTAGAGTTATCTGTAACACTGCATTTATTTTGTGGGTTTGCATGACTACGTACATAAGAAAGATTAAAAATAGTTTATCACAAACCCAGAAAAAAAGGGTCTATGCGGTTTATCTTATAATTTAATACACGTCAAATCCATAATGCATAATATTCATTGTCTTAAATTGGAATGACTGTCCTAAATCAAACCTCTACTGTTCTCAAGAACATTTTAACTTATTTTCTGACTGCTACCACTACAATGTCAACATCTAACGATTAAACAATGTTTTGCAGCATAATTTAAGGATCTGCGACATGTAAATCAAATGTAAAGTAATTTATATGACATGTTAAACCATAAATTTCTAAATCGTGGTTTATTACGTCCTGTGCCTGCTGACCTTACTTTAAAATATTGCAAGATTTATGGTACAAATCTATCTACACTGCTATAAACTGCAACAAAGATGTGAATGAGTACGTAAATAGATATTCGAAAAAAAAAGACTGTATCTTTGTAGTTCCCTGAATCCAAAGCAATTTATATTGTAATAGTGACCCGCTCCGGCTTAGCACTGGTTTGCCTCCCCCATCCTCCCTAAAACACCTACCAATAACCCCAACAAAAAATATGTCATTACATTACTCGCTGTCCGCTTAAAGCTGCAGTCGCTAACCCTTATCATTTTGCTAACTCCTGTAAATTCATTACGTCCTGGTACTGCTCGACCGATTTAGCTGTTTTTCTTGTTTGTAAATTTTCTTTCATACAAACCTTGTCCTTAGAATTAGGGACACAAAAAAGAAATACAAATCGGTTGAGGCATTTTCGAGTTTTTGCGAGACTAACCGCATGTCAATTATTTTTTATTTAATTATTTAGTCAGGCGAAAAGCTAGCGTTAAAATAATATCTTCAAATTACAAAAAAGTAATTATGACACGTCTTTCATTAATATTTTACGAAGCGATTTCAATACATTCTTTTATATCTTAAGGGCCCGACAAATCCTCTTCCAAATGCAGAGTCTTTTACAAATGCCAAATATAAAGCGAAGGGTACGCGGTGATCTTGATTGGGATCTGAGTTATGTGACCAAGGTTCTAAAATTCGAAATCCAACAATGATTAAAATAGTTTCTACACGAAGATCATAATAAGACTACATCTAATACCAAAACAGCCAATTCTTCGAACAAAACGATGGATCGCAGGATCTAGATGAAAAATTAGAAATTCAGTGCCTGGCTATCTTTCAATTCAGATGTTTTAAAGTTAACTTAAGAATTAGGATATTAACCATGTAATTCTTTTGTTTCAAGTGCCGTGGTCATGAACATACTGAAGTTAGAGCAGATGGATGTTTTTGTAGAAGCAGACAGGAGTCTATTCTCATCTTGCTAGTTTTTTGTCCTCAACAACGTTACAAGAAGGTCAAATGTCACTTTGAACTCGATTAAGACACACAAAACTCACTGTATCAGCTTGCAAGTATGTTGTATTTAGTGCTACTGCCATGTCAGTTTTAAAACTTCTATTCTGGGTTAGTATTGTCATCAAGATCTCAATCAGTCTGGATCGTGATCTATCCATTCTCAACGAAGTCATGACATGATCCTAGATTTATGAGACTGATCGCAATCCAGATCAACGTGTAGCCTTCGCCTTAAGCTGTTTGGTTGGTTCACATCAAAGAGGTTGCCTGTCAAGATGATGGTTCACACAATATCTCATTCACAACTTAGATGAAAACCTGTATTTGAATGGTCGGCATGCTTGGATTCAATTCACCGGAGGAAAACTCTCGTACTATCTACGGGTTTTAACATTATTATTTTTATACAAACAAGACATAAACTAAAAGAAAAGTAAGTTCATAAACTAAAACCTGACTACGGTCGGGTAAAATAACAGCCTATGACACTCTTTCAATGAAGACGAATCGATTGATACCTCGCTGGTCAAAATCTGACCACGGTTTTAGTTTGAACACATAATCCTCCCTTTGCTTCGCTGTAGTCGGGTAAAAAAATTGTCTGTGACACTCTATAATTGAAGACAAATCGATAAATACCTCGTTTGTCAAAACAGGACAACTATTTAGGTTGAACACATAACCCTTCCTTTGCTTGGCCGTAATCGGGTAAAAACAAACGGCCAATTGCGTATAAAACATGAATAGACATAATGGGTAGCGTCTAACTTGGTCAGCTATATCTCGCAAAACCAATTCTTTCTAGGTAGCCGGGATGAATTTTTAAAATCAATACGCTAGTCAAAGAGATATTGCCCTAAATTTATTCAAATGCTAGAAACTGTACTTTAAGTGTGGAAAAAACAGAACTCAAACAAAATGGGCACTTTAAAGCCGAATATTTCGTAAATTAAACCATCTAGCAAAAAAACCGCCAATGAAACCTCATTACAATGTTAAATTACCATGAGATCCCTCTCGATGGGTTACATTTTTTTTCCTTGTTTACTTTTCATGTATGTAAGCCGTGAAAGCCACGCAAAACCTATTTATTTTCAAACTTGTTAATACTTAGGTGCCGAATTTCAATTTTGTAGTGTTAGTAGTAATGGAATAAAATGGCAGTGACATACAGACAAAGAGACGGATATGGGTAATTCAATTAAAGTCAATTTCCTAGAATTTCTTGGGATGATAAATCTGTACATCAGAGTTTCATTTTCGTGAACATTCGATTTCAGCGAATTTTTGTAGATAAGGTTTTTTGTAATAATTACATATGTCTAATTACATAGGTCTAATTACATAGGTCTGATTACATAGGTCTAATTACATAGGTCTAATTACATAGGTCTAATTACATAGGTCTAATTACATAGGTCTAATTACATAGGTCTAATTACATAGGTCTAGTTACATAGGTCTAGTTACATAGGTCTAGTTACATAGGTCTAGTTACATAGGTCTAGTTACATAGGTCTAGTTACATAGGTCTAGTTACATAGGTCTAATTACATAGGTCTAATTACATAGGTCTAATTACATAGGTCTAATTACATAGGTCTAATTACATAGGTCTAATTACATAGGTCTAATTACATAGGTCTAATTACATAGGTCTAATTACATAGGTCTAGTTACATAGGTCTAGTTCCATAGGTCTCATTACATAGGTCTAATTACATAGGTCTAATTACATAGGTCTAATTACATAGGTCTAATTACATAGGTCTAATTACATAGGTCTAATTACATAGGTCTAATTACATAGGTCTAATTACATAGGTCTAATTACATAGGTCTAATTACATAGGTCTAATTACATAGGTCTAGTTACATAAGTCTAGTTACATAGGTCTAGTTACATAGGTCTAATTACATAGGTCTAATTAAATAGGTCTAATTACATATGTCTAATTACATAGGTTTAATTACATAGGTCTAATTACATAGGTCTAATTACATAGGTCTAATTACATAGGTCTAATTACATAGGTCTAATTACATAGGTCTAATTCGATAAAATATATCTAAAAATCTAACTCGTAGAGAAATTTCACGTAACAAATGAATTAATTCATGTTAAATTCATTAATGTTTATAATTTAGTGATTAGGCAAATTTTAATCAGATTTAGTACTAACAAATACCTCCTTCACCATGATTGAAATAGTGAGTATCAAAATTATGGATCATAACTTATCTGGGATATTATGCTAAGATCACAAAATGATTAAGCAGTATATTAAAAGTAGCGAATTTATAAGTAAATAAAACTAGTAATTTAAGAAAATAAAGACAATTGAGGTAAAAATGAAGCAATGAAATAAAAAGATAAAATGTGATTCCCACAATTATCTCGGTAGGTAAGTTCTTTTATTTCACGCCATTCTAAAACGCTTCAAATTGAAAGGAGCATTTTATTTCCACTTTAAGATCGTTATTCTCAATTACTTTTAATTTATTTTCTATTTATTTTTATACAAATTATACCGCGTTTTTGAAATATAAAATAACTCTAAATCTATTTTCAATTCTATCACCGTCTGGCTTGAGTTAAAAGTTTAATGTAGGAGTGTTGTCTTCCAAAGAGTGACTTTCTCAGGGCTCGTGTAATGCAACAATGTAGCAAATTCCATTTCGTACACGTTTTATTGCTACCAATTACATGAACAAAAACATTGAAACAATGATACATTTGTCACTTGATGAATAGTGTTGATTGTTTTTGCATTACATTTCTGACCGGGAGATTAAGTGACTACCTTTTTGGTATACTAAAATTGCCATAACTTTGATCGTTGAAGCTAATTTGTTATGTGTCATTGTCAACTTTAAGGATAAATAAGTTACATTGTAGTTGATGACATTAAAATAAAATGTCACGAGGATAAAAAACCGGCAAATTGAATGAAAACGAAGTTTCAGGTACATTGTTGCACCTTTCGCAAGCAGGTTGATGAATATGTGATAGCAACAGCTGAAGATCGTGCGGTGCCTTGAGAATCGTGCCGCTATATGCCACTAATCAATTATACGATAAGCCGCTTTCTGTATCAAGATACTGTCAGCCAGCTGCTTTATATATGTCGTGGTGATATCATAGAATTGATACCTTCATGATCTGGACGATAACTTCGTGAAATAGTTCATGAAATAGACAGCTAAACCTGACCATATTGTTGAAACATCGACGTTTAATGATATTTCAATCCACATATGACCATATCATTATATATCATTTATGTTTTCATGATACCAAAGGTGTTCAAACAGATAGGTTTTCTAGGCTAAAAGAACACGAAGTCAAAGGCCTTCGCCTTCTAACCTATCACGGCCAAGTCGGGCTTCCGCCCTCGCCTTCTATTTTACGATATGATCACTATTGTTTGACCATATCATGCAGTAAACGCGTGTTTAGTGCATTTAGCTGTTCACATCGTCAAACGCTGATTATTCATTCATCTGGCCAAACAATTTCATCGTGTGACCGATAATTTCATGAAATATAAATTTTTCATAATGTGGCCAACCATTTCATGAAATGAACAATTCTATGATATCACCACGACATATACACTACTAATTGGTCGGAAATCCAATGGATGTCCAAAAGATCAAAGCTTAACTGTCGAGCTTCACATATGCGCTAGGGAACTGAGAAAAGCGACTGATCTCAATACTGTCTCGTCTACGTACTAAGTGTACGCATACTCGTGGCGCAGTTACGGCATCATCCTTTGAGGAAATTAGTGTTGACGAGCCGTACCTCTTTATTTTACATAACAAAATGTGTCCGTATGCATGTAAATACAAAAGTATCCGAGAGTTGTAAACAATATTTTAAATATTATAAGGTAAACGTCAAACGTTAGTATCAATTTATATATTGAAATAAATATGCAATTTCGTAAGTAAATACCTATATTGTTCTCTAAAACCGTTGATGAGCTTAGATCTCGTTCTACAACCTTTCAAATAAAAAATCCACAGTTCCGGTTCGAATAAATTGGCAGTAACAATTTATAACAAACTCAGTAGACGCCCTAGAGACATCTTAAGCGATCCGGACGTCAAAATCGCTGCTGCAGTGAAGGCAGCGACAGAGTCGTCCAACCCGTCCTCACCATCTGACATCACACTTAGACACAGACACCGACCGACCCGGCGAGGTCGAAAGTCCCGTAATTAAAGTGGATATTATTCGCCTTCGAGTTTCTTGCCGATTCTTCTCGAAGGTGTATTCCAAATCGGTGGTCATTTAATCAAAGAGCTCCAGCGCCCGCGATCACTACCAAAAGTAGCGATCCAGGGGTGTTAAGTCAGACCCCCGTAATCACTGGCAACTGTCCAAGCCGAGGTGCGTACCCCTCACACATAATAATGTAGGTACATAATTAAAATCACAGGCATTCTAGTGTTAGTGTTAACATAATGACCCTGACAGGGTATAGCAACAAGTATCAAGCAGACAGATCCATCCAATTATATCAGTTATTTGTGATTATGTATTTTTATCATTTAAAACTTGTCAATTAGAAAAGGTATGTTTAAACAGAAACGTAGTTTGTTTTTCTTATTTTTTTATTATATCAGTAAGTTTTTTTTTTAGGATGATTATGTGCTGTTGGTCTATAACTGACCTCTACAGTGTCACCTCCGCTAAGAGCGGGCGGGCGGTGGAGCGGGCGCGAAAGCGCTCCGCCCCAATGCGTGACGCAGAAGGCGCACGCCAAAGTTAAGTTTTGGCAACTTACTCGCCCTCGAGTAAGTTGGCAAATTATGTACCTACATTATTATGTGTGCAAAGAATAAATTAAAATTGGATGCTGGGGGAAAATAGCGAGCAACTGATCGTTTTGGCGTACTATGGAGTTTGGAGGAGGTTTATGTCCATCAGTGGGGTATTCTGGCTGATGAGGATGATCATCCTCATCCAGGGCTGGAAGTAGGCCTCTCCTTGTGAACGCCACTGAGCCCGATCTTCGGCTCTCCTCGCCAGCCGCTGCAAGCCGTCTTTTACATGGAGTCACTTAACCTGGCTGGTGGGCGCCTTATGCTACGATTGCCCAAACGCGGTCTCCACTTTTCTTCGAGATATGTAACCGGCCCATTGCCACTTCAGCATATTCTTTGAGCATTTCTTTGAGTTTTTTTTCTTTGCTTTGTCAGTTAGCTCTGTTCTCTGGCGGTAATCCTCATTTCGAATGAGGATGATTATAATTACTAATTAATTGTTCGATTTGTACCACATACGATAGATACGTTTGTCTGAACATCTTTATTTTACCATCAAGCCAGCGGCTGTCGATGCTATGACTATCCAATAACAAAATAATCACTACAATCACGTAAGCACTAGGACCAAAATATAAACAGATTGACAACCATAAAACAAACCTTACAATCCTAAAGTAAAATCGTCCATTAGACCCATAAAAAATAAACAGCCATTACACGAAAACGCATAAAACGTTCAAGACAAATCGTCTCGGGATTTCTTGATGATACGGGCTCATCTTTGCCGTCGTAATCTTAAAAGATTCCTCAACCTCGCTCGTGGAGATGGTGCCTTACAATATACAGCACTTTATTGACATCAGATTAATAGTAGTTTATAGAACGGTTGCATTATGAGGGCTATTATATATTGTATCACTCGAGTGTTTTAATACCTAGTTATGTGCCGTTTCATATACTATTTTACTCGTATCTCGTATACTCATGCAATAGGAACTTACTTTTAATGAATAAAATATTTGTCGTAATATTTTCTTGATTTTGCCAGTAAAAGCTCGTTCGTCATGCTTGTTGCTGTTACCATGATGTCAGGTGGAGTCAAATTTTCCTAACTAACACTGCTTTTGGACATTTTTAATCAGGATAAACTTTTTTATCAACAAGTAAACATTAAATTGGTTAGGTACTAATGTAAAGTGAATAATGGCGCCAAAATCCAGTCTACAGTGAATTTACGCACATACGGTGTAACACGCGCCACCATAAATAATAAAAGGCAAAAATCCTCGTTGTGCGGAGCCAAAGCAGTGCTTTTATGGGATTAATTATATACCTATTACTAGTTTTCCCGCCCGCGACTTCGTACGCGCTGACTACTGTTTATCGCGAAAAAAGCAACCTATTTTCTTCTAGGATATTAATAACCAATGCAAAAGTAGGTATAGCACCACTCTTGATGTTTTTGACAGACTTGTTATTTCGTTTCTATGGCAACCACAGACCATTATGTGATGGCAACCGTTCCTTAGAGTGAGTAATCAACATTTTTCACATTTTTCCGTGAAAACTTACAATTTTCCGAGATAAAAGTATCCTATATTTTCTTCCATGGTAATATCTCCATTCTAAATTTCATCAATACCCGTCCAGCCGTTATTGCGTGAATGCTCCCCGAACAAACAAACACACAAACAAACAACATTTCACTTTCATATATTAGTATGGATAACATTCTTTAATTCAAAAAACAATGTTGTAATGTATTTTTTTTCTTATTAGAGACATGCCGTACGTAAAGGATGTCATTATGCCACCATTTTTGAGTTCATAATCCGCATTTTACGATATGAGTATCGATAAAAGAATAAATATAGAATAATATACATTTATAACTGTAAAACTGCACGCAAGTGCCCGTCAAGTGTGTATTAACAAAGTGAGATTTTAATATAAACAGACCAATAATTATATGATGATTTTGAGGCTATTTCAAAATATCATCTAATAATCGTCATACGATTCTCAAAATTTGTCAATTAATCCTCACATCATGTAAACTTTATCAAAAATGTCATCGAAAAATCATTAATATAGAATGTGTGAACCCGTAGAACTCATAAAAGTATTTATTTCGAACATCGATGAAATGTTTTATCGTTTATAAAGAGTTTCTTCAAGAAAAGATGAGTTGAGTCGAGGACGTGCCTAAGCATGCGGGTGTCACATCTCTAGTTAAGGCCAATTCCGACCCCTATAATCAAGTGGCCCGTCGTCGCCCGTCCTTAATCTACGTAATGGCGAGATGTCATGTGACCTCGGGTAGGTATATTTATGGATGCGACTTTGAGGTCACTTGTGGAATCCTGTCTAATCTCAATGGGACAAATCAAACGAGTCTCTATATTTGACATTTTATTGTAGAGTTTTATTAGTAAGATTTTCTGAGTCATCATGGTCAGCCCATTAATTTCTCAAGATTTAGCTGTGGAGTGGAGCTCAGACATATTAATGGGAAATAAAATAAAACAGAGTTGGAAATTTTGGGATAACACTTACACTTGTTTTTTTTTATAAGACTTTGGATTCACGTCCCTCAGCCATGTCCTATTTGACCATGTCATCAAATAATTATAGACTTTATTGCTCGTTTACTCTTAATGTTTTCCTTAATCGTTTTGGGATGTAAAAAATATATATATATATATGAAATTGCTTCTTGCCAAATTTCGTGATTATAGGTCAACAGAAAGTACCCTTTAGTTTCTTGCGAGTATCAATATATGCAGCATAAACGTCCGAATCTTTTGATTTTCATCATTAGCCCATGTCAGTCCACTGCTGGGCGTAGGCCTCTCCCAAAGCATACCACTGAGCTTGATCTTCGGCTCTTGTTTTCTAATTGCTGCCAGCAATTTTGCGTAAATCGTCGCTCCACCTAGCCGGAAGGCGCCCTACACTAAGTTTGCCGTGTCGCAGTCCCCACTCAAGAACACGTCTACCGCAACGGTTATCAGTCCTTCGACAAATATGACCAGCCCACTGCCAATTCAGCTTGCTAATAAATAAAGGGCTATATCGATAACCTCGGTTCTCTGTCGGATTATGTTTCGGATATGGTTCTTCAGAGAAACTCCGATCATAGCTCTTTCCATAGCCCGCTGAGTGACTTGATGGACTAGTCTTACCGTGAGTGTCCACGTCTTGGCTCCGTATGTCATGACATGTAGGACGCACTGGTTGAAGACTTTTGTCTTCAAACTTTGCGGTATTGGTGACGAGAAAATGAGTAATGAGTACGAGAAAATGAGTAACTTGATACCTTCTCCTTGCATTCCTGGGAAAAAGGATATTGTCAGACAGAAGGACAAACAGACGGTCAACGAAGTGATCATATTAAATAAATATAGGGTTCCTTTTTTCTTTTTTAGGTAGGGAACCCTAAAAATAAAGTTTAAACTAAATTATCTAACACTTTTTCTTAAAAATTCAGCATATATTATGGACTAGTTTTCACGCCTGCGACTTCGTAGACGCGGACTACTGTTTATAGCGAAAAAAAGCATCTTATTTTCTTCAACCAATGCAAAAGTAGGTATAGCACCAATGGTCTTGATGTTATTTGACAGACTTGTTATTTTGTTTCCATGGCAACCACAGACTATTGTGCATGGCAACCCTTCCTTACAGTAAATAATCAACATTTTCCAGTTTTGCCGTGAACACTTACAATTATCCGGGATAAAAAGTATCCTATGGTTTATTCCAGGGTTTAAACTATCTCCATTCTAAATTTCATCAATATCCATCCAGCCGTTATCGCGTGAAAGCTCCCCAAACAAACAAACAAACAGACAACGTTTCACTTTTATATTGGTATAGATATATTTCTAAGCGATCAAGCCCTAAAGGCTGAATGGGAACCATAGGTCAAATATTATACTTGCAACAAATAGGCCCAACAAAAAGATTTAATCAATGCCTGGGTCCCAAATGGATACAGTCCTGATATCTGACATCTGAGTTTGGGACCCACTGCTTATTCTTTTGGCTGTAACACAATATTGTATCAATAATTTTGTAGTTTAGTAAAACAAATTTCATTTCATTTCACTTATGCACAACTACACAACTGCAAAATTGGATTTCCCCATCATCTTTCCATCATCGTACGACTAGACGATCGGCAAAGCGCCACCCTATATGATTGAAACTCGCACTAGAACAAATCGTTACGCTTCTTCGTTTATTATAAGAACTGCAAAGGAGTGGAATGCTCTGCCCTCGTCAGTGTTTCCTGTATAACCCAGGTGTGTTCAGGTCAAGATTGAATAGGTATCTACTAGGCAAGCGTGCTACACCTTCGACCACATCATCGCTTTACATCTGGTGAGATCGTGGTCAAACGATTGTCAAGTCAGCAATAAATAAAAAACGTACCAATGCAATTTCATGCGACTTTTATCGCTTCAGTGACACAGATTTGGTGACCGTCAGAATAAAACAAATTAGGAATAGCAGTAGCGACATAATTTAAGACATGTTACTTTGAAGCGTACGGAACCACTGACCGACACTCGTGCCAAGCTGCCAAGTGACAGTGATTAGTGTCTCATAAATTGTGACCGAGTGTCTGACACTATCACTCTGTCAGATGAACTACCAAGCGTGAAGCTTGCATTCTATGATTCATTCCTTCTAGAGCACAAAGTAAGTTAAGGTAAGCCCGGTTCTGGCATTTTCAGCAATTTTTGATTATTTTTGAACGTCTGTATCTTCTTTTATAATTAACGCAGAACTATGAAATTGGTATAAAATCAAAATTTGACATATATTTTCGTACTTTGTGAACACAGAAACACGATTAGTGACAATTCACTCGATAGAAAATAAAATCAATGGTTTGTTTCTCGTATGAGATAGTGCTGGCTAATTATAGAATTAGCTATTGAACAAGGATATAAGTTAATTTTTAAATAATAACATGTCTCTTTGAATATCTGCTTGCTTGTTAAAACTACTGAACCGATTGAAATGTGGTTTCTACTATTGGTTAAAGGATTTGACTCAAAATCTTGATGTGCATTGCATGTCAATGCGACGAGAAGAAGCCGAATAAAACTCTATTAGCCGGATCAACTAATTTTGATGAAATTTAAAAAGGCAGGTCCTGAAATTACAAATACGAGACTTTTATCCTAGAAAAATAACCACATGGGCAAAACCGTGGAACTCTGCTAGTTATCAATAAGCTTTCAATTTTCACAACGCTATTTGTGTCCTTTTGATTTTCAAATAATTTTACCACGAAATCTGAGAAAACACTTTTCCCATTTAAATAAAAAACAATAAAATATTTTTCCAAAAATAAATAAGTCGACTTCATAATAAAAATGATATTTTGTAAACAACCACTAAAAAGGATAAAATAATTACAATTGAGGCAGAACAGTATAATTTTTTTGAAATTACCAACGTAATAATAATGCATAAATACAACATAAGATAAGAAAGAGTTTTTTGAAGGCGGTGCCAAACCGAGCCATAATTATGGTTGAGCTTATTCAAAACGATAATGTCTTAAACGGCTTGACGTGCTATATAAAATAATAAGCTTTTAAAGTAATTATCTACAAAAACTTTATCATTTACTAGATTGCTGTATTCTGTTAATCGGTTTGTGAACGTGTGAAAGTCAAAATCTGCTCATGCGAGTCTCTTGTTTTGTCTCTTCTGCGTTTCGTGTTTTGTATGAGGGTGCGTCATGACAACTGCATATTACTTCGTACGTAAACAGGTATGTATTAGTTATTAGATTTAAATTATGCCTGGGTTTGGCACCGCCTTCAAAAAAGTCTTTATTTTGTTATGTTGTATTTTTGCATTATTATTACGTAGGTAATTTCAAAAAAATGATACTGTTCTGGCTCAATTGTAATTATTTTATACTTTTTAGTGGTTGTTTACAAAATATCATTTTTATTATGAAGTCGTTTCTTTTTGTTTTTTTTTTGTTTTTCATTGGCCTTAGCAAACATCAGAAAGAATATATGCCAAAGAAAATAGTAGACACTCACTCGTTTTAGACTCAAAGCGTTGGTCAGTTAAAACCAAGGATGCATAAACCTACATGTATAACAACTGATTGTGACGAAAATTATCTATGATTTCACTGGAATTAAATGGAACTCTTTAAAAACTGGTTACACATCTCGTAGATATGAGGAGACATAAACACAAAACAAATGGATTTATAAGTTGTAAATGCTGTAATGATGTATGTGTCCTTTTTTATAGCAATCTTTTACGAGACACCACCATACCAGACCTAAGAACTCATCGCGACCAATCAATTAAGCCTAAACTCGAAGGGGTTTCATCATTTGATGGTTGGGTAATAGGTTCCTATGACTCCATCTCCATCATCAGACCCTCGATACCTCATTAGACCAGAGAAGTTATGAAGACAAACCCAATGAAACCAAACTCAAAGGGGTTCCATTATCCGATTGTGTAGTTCCTTTGACTACTACTACTACTGAAGTTTTTTAATTGTCATCGTACATGTCTTTGGACGTCCTTAAATTATTGAAAATTGACTTGCAATTCAGCTTGTTTAAAGCTACTAAACCAATTTTGATATAATTTATACAGTACCACACTAGAGGTTTTCTTTTTTAAGTAAAAACATTCATCTAATTCGGTTCAGAAATTCCAAGAAATTAGAGAATATAAACTATAAAAAAAAAAACTTATAAAACTACTGAACCAATTTTGATGAAATGTATATCGGACTACACAGAAAGTATACCCTTCTGAATAAAAAAACAACCATCTAAATCTGTTTAGAAATCTTACAGATAAACACAAAATCAAGGCAATATAAACAAAAAAACGAATAGAACTCAAAAAACTATTCATTCTCGAAAAACTGAGCCAATTTTGATACAATTTATATGGAACCACCTGGAGAGCATCAAGAGGTGGAAAAATGATATCGGTGATAGATACTTGTTTCTTTTTTTCAGGGTAGAAACTATTGGGCCCTTCTATTCAACTAGGAAACGACGCTTTTTTGGGCACCTTACCTGCAGACGGCGACCTAAATATAAACATAGAGAAATAAAAATAAAAACAGAGGTATTTTTGTGTTTTTTATTTGTTTTAAAATGATACCTATTTATGTATCATTTTAGGTTTTGTATATAATTAGGAAGTATTAAATTATAAATAAGATTTGAAATTTGTGTTTAAATAAATTCTGTAAAATTATCAACAAAGTGGGGGTTATGCTGTCGGTTAGCAACAATTACAACACATCCAGCGTCCCACATCATCCCAGTTTTAGTCATGGACATCCGACAAGGTTACTCATTAACTTTCGCCTTCAACTTTATCTTTGCAGCGGTAGAGACTAATTTCGCTTGAACAGCTTCAATGGTGTTGATTTTAGATTAAAACAATGAAAGGAAGTGCATGCGAGCGTTGATAAGCCCAGCTCACAATTGAGATTGATTAATGTACTATTTTTGATGCTGGTTATTCTGCTATTTTGAGTTACGCCAATTAGTCCAATTGTTGCAGCTTCGGCTGTAGAATTTGTTTGTTTTTATGGTAATCGTAAACTTTGAAACAAAAATAAAATTGGTACTGACTGGTTATCAAGAAATCTGTACCTAACAGAAAACTGCAATATTTCTAGGTCCATATAAATATCAAAAAGTTTCGATGCAATATGGAACGGGTCTGAAGTAAACTGAGACCGCGTAGCTTCAAGGTCCTAAATGTATTTTTTTTTTTTTGAATCAAAGTAAAATATCTACTAGCTGAAAATAGTTTTATGCACCAAATGTTTCTTTTCTCGTTGTTGTTGTGGTTTCAACGTAATTTTCCAGTTCCGTGCATAAATTGAAAAAGGTCAAAGTTATCTAAGATTTTTGACAAATAAAAAAACCATTATACCATATATAACCACTTGCAACATTAGTTTTATATTTTTTCCCATAAATTAATAACGTTATTCTCGGTGGGTTACAATTACAACGGTAATTTATTGAAATCTCGATAGCACCGTTTCATTTTTTCGATGAATAATGATTATAATTTATACCGATCAGAATATGATCAAATCGAAAATTAATTCACTGTATTTATTTTCCTATTTCTTTGCACAATGTTGCCATCACTATCGTGTAAAAGATTTAATTAACTTTTTATTTTTAAACGTGTTCCATTAAAGAGGTTGATTGAAAAATTACAATACGCGATTTGTCTTAACAACCAAGGCCCCAATTCTGTTAACTATTGAACAGCGATAACGCAAGTCGATCGCTAGATTTATTTTGCGAAATTTTCTCATTTACCACTTAATAGTGCTAGAAGCTGAAATTTTGGGAATTTTTCAAAAAATAAGAATATAAAAAAACAGAAAGCAAAAATTATCGTAAAATATTCGCCGCCAGCACTTTTAAGTGGTAAATAAGACAATTTCACAGAAAAAAAACAAGTGATCGACTTGCGTTATCGCGGTTCAATAGCTAACAGAATCGGGGCCCAGGGGCAAGTAATGTTATAGGGATGTATCGATCGATACGATATCAAGTGGAACTAGTACTTGTACTAGTACATTGATAAGTCATTATTGTCTGCATCAGTCCACTGCTAGGCATGAAATAATTCTTTGATAAAAAATATCACTTGATATGAGATGAAATTTATATAGGACCATTCAGAAAAATCCCTCCTAATAACCAAAGCCAAGAGAAGGTCCAAATCGGTACAGAAATCACTGATAAATCAGTGTATATGAGTAGATACACTTGCGTCATCTTGTTAACAGTATTGTTTATCATTTTTTATTTTTTTTTATGTTTCACTTATAACTCTACCTGTACACTGAATAAAATCGTGGGATGGTGAGAGTTTTGCTTTAAAATATACATACTAAATTACCCTGGAAAGTTGAGAGTTGAAATTAAGCTTATAGGAGCCGATTCTAGTTTTAGATTTCAAGAAAAACCCTTACAACATTATGTACCAACTCTATCAAGTGAACCAAATTACGCATGTAATCTGGTGTAATTTGGTACTGCGTACTCGTACTACAGATCAATCAGCCTATATTCGTGCACTGCTGGACGTAGGCCACTCCTAGTGCGCCACTGAGACCGATATTCGGCTTTCCTCATCCAGTTTCTGCCAGCCGTTTTTCGCAAGGGCGGCGGGTGCCCTACACTAACTAGTTTACCCCAACGGTTGTGTACTATGTATGACTATTATTTATTGTATGGCACTACAATCATCTCTAACATTCACTGATTGGAATCTGACTGACAATGATGCTAATGGCTTTAGTTCTTGGCATGAGTTCTATAGAATAGACACTGACGAAATTATGAGCTAATTTGACAGACTGATTCATTTGTTTTTATGCGTGCTGTTTTTAGATGTTATGCGTCGTTAGCGAAATGTATAATGTTGGTGAACCTTCTTCATTCATAACACTTGTGATTATTAGATGTGGTGTGATTTTCTGACGGTTTTTGCAATAGACGTATTTAATTCTATGAATTTAAAATCTGATTACAAAGATGTAATATGAATAAAGAAATGTTCTTTTCGCATTTGGGGCATATTAATTAATCTGTTTTTGCACACATCTGAAAAAATGTCAGGCGTGTGGTTTCCTTTGATAGGGATGCATGGTGATACAATTTCTAAAATGCCCAAATTTATCAACTGAACTGGACATTGATGGTACTTAACTAATTTCACATAGACTTATCTTTCTTCCTTTGAATTACCACATTTATTATTTTAGTCTTCTCTGTCATTGATAACTATTTCTAATTAATTATAATGCTAAATACAAGACCACTCGGTACACCTATAATGCCAGACATACATCACTAAGTAACTATATGCAATTTTGGACTTACCAACCGAGCGAATGCGGTTCAAAATGTAGCTGATGTTGTTTTTAGAGTGTTTAGTAAACTTTGTGATATTGTAACAAAATAGATATTAATTCAGTGGGAGTTAATTCATACATTTGTCATGTCAGCCATACAAATTGTGTGCCAGGGCTTAGTGCGTTACGCTAATGGTATATGTACTTGTACGCTTTTGCTATTTATGGGTGTGTTAACTACCGATGATCAAAATGCAGTAAGCTAGTTTTACTTATTGGGGAATTATGGGTGGCTCTGTTTGTAGATCCTACAATTTGAAACTTTTAAATGAAATGTGAAAATATAACTGGCCTTTACCTGAGCATAAAAAAAGAAAATTAAAACGGTTTATATATGTACTGAAACTAAAAAATAAGAGCTAAATTAAGAGCTTTTGAAGAGTAAATAAGGTACCATTCCGGTTTTTTAATTAAAAAAATGTGTATTGATCTCAGTTCCTTGGTACTCGTGGCAGCTATAAGTCGCGATATATTTTATTATTCCATTTTTTATTATTTATTTATTCATGCTATATATAGTTATCTAATGCCCTTGTCTTATTTAGTTAAAATATCAATTTAATTGATTGTTGACTTATTTGGTCATTGTGTGCATTATCAGATCCCGTTCTCTGAAAATTGAAAATTACTTATAAAATGAATATTAGCCGATAATTTTTCTCACTCATTCTTTACGGCAAATTCTTTACTCCAAGCTACTTTTGCAGCAATACATTCCTCCATTTGTAGAGTAACAAAATGAGCATAGTTTATGAGTTATCATAGATTGTATTACTAGGGAGCGAAATAGTATTTTGCCGGTGAGGGCGCTATTTTGAATCCAGAGCGGAATGAAGGATTCTAGAGTAGAATCAGGGGCGAAGCGAGGGATTCTTAAGTAGAATCCTGAACGTAGCGAGAGATTCAATATAAGTCGCCCGAGGGAAAATAATTTTGCGCCCGAGTGATACACTCTACTTTTCATCCTAGTGAGATTTTCGCCCGAGTGATACACTCTATGAGAAAAATAAATAAAAGGCGCTTGTAGATACTTTACAGCTCATATATTTATTCACAAGCACAAATTATTTAAAATGTTTATTACCACACCCCACCCCCCATTATAACTAAGAACCATCTCGTTTACTGAGGTAAATTGAGGTGATTCTATCACGTATTGAAACACCGAGCATAGCTCTCTCCATTGCACGCTGCGCAACTTTGAGCTTGTGTATGAGACCAATAGTTAGCGACCAAGTCTCCACTGAGACCACTGTCCCCGTATGTCATCACTGGCAACACGCACTGATTATAAACTTTCGTCTTGAGGCTCTGCGGTATCTGCGACGAGAAGCGAACTTAGTGAATCCTTATTTGTTTCTTTCAGAGAAGCCTCGTACAAATCATGGACCATCTGCTGCGTTTCAGTTCCCGCCCTAACAGCTGCCCCAGCTGGATCTAGCACTAGTTACGAGTACCACAAATGCAGTCAACGTGGCATCTTCTTGTGTTGGACACTTGACACTTAGATAAACACAATACCAGCAAAACCAAAGAAAAGGAAGGAAAATACATTTATGAGTTCAAGTGCAGTCCAAAGATCTTCGTTTCGGCGCAGTATTAGGTTCACCATGCATGATTAATGCTACACTTCCGAGGACACCTCTCATATACTCGTAGGTAGTGAGACTTTCACCTGTTACTTTCAGCTTAAAGTCCTAGTTGATTAAAGGCTCTCATTCATTGCCTTTTTAATCTCTTTTTTAAAATGGAGATTTTCTCTCCCGGGATTTTGGACCCAACCATCTGCAACAAGTATTTTTTTATGAGATTCTGTTACTTTTTTTTTCTTTTTTTTTCGATATTTTTCTGTAAAAGACATTGCTTTTTGCTAAATTTCATGATTCTAGGAAGCACCCGATAGATAGATAGATATAGATATAGATTATAGATTTTGATTGCATTGCGTGTGTCACACACAAGTATCTTTTGATTGTGTTGACTTAGAAGTTTGTTTTTTTCACAGCTCTAAGGGGTGGCAGACTCCTATGCGTATTTGATACGAGTATTACTTTTAACCTCCACGCGTTTCTGTGATAAAGGGACTTGACAGACAGACAGACAGACAGACAGACAGATGGACGGATAAAAAAAGTGATCCTCTAAGGGTTTATTTTTTCCTTTTGAGGTACGAAACCCAAAAAAAATAGTCAATGTTGAAATTTATTTGGGGACACCCTAATGAATTTCAACAAAATAGTTTCAAAAGTTTTTTAAAGCATTTTATGTAGTTTTTTTTATTCATAGTATTATTAAGTCATTGTTATCCTTTATAACAGGCCAGTAAAATGTGCTAAGTGATCCACAAACCAGCACGCAGAGTCTGATTGTCCTAACAGCGTGATAACACAAAACAGCAGAAGGTCGGATGGCGCGTCAATTGCGCCGGCGCCGACGGCCGGGTTGATGTCATTGCTCATGCGCCGCTAATTATGCCACCGGCCCGGATTAATTGAAAGGACTGGCTGATACTGAATTATGGATTATAAGAAAAACAAGTATAATATAAAAAAAAACTTAACGGGTTTTTTTTAATGAACTTCCCTTATTTTTTGTTGCTTTGTAACTTTTTACGTTTTTAATTTTTATGTTTGTTTATTTTTTATTTTATTTTTTTTCATATTTTTTTTTGCGTTGTCATGTGAACGTCACTTTTTTTTGTTGCTTTGTAACTTTCTTATAGCTTTTTTTTTGCCGTTTCACATATAAGGTGTTTTTTAGATACATACAAGTAAAGTTATATAAAAGCTTATAAAAACTGATTACACTCTTAGAACTGATATAATTTTGATATAAACTGATAAAAGCTTTCATTTAACTTGCAATGTTTGTATCTAAGTATGTTTGTTTAGGTCAAATCTTGTCGACCACTTCCTCTTATCCTACGGAGTTGAATTTTTACATGTTGGTTCAGTTCAAATGACAATGACTTTTTGGTAAACATTCAGGTCATGTTCATCGACATCCAGGATTAGCTCCAGCTAAAGGAACTCTTCAACGGTCAACAGCACAGACAGGAAATGTTGTGTACGCATTTTATTATTATTGCCAGTTCATGGTTATAGCACTCAGGGTTGGGTCCTGACCAGGGAACTGCCCAACGGACACGAAATGTGGTCTACGCATTTAATTGTGATAACCCGTTCTAAGTTTCACCGTGACATGGCTACTGCATGAAAGCTTATTTTTTTAATGTTTTTAATTTAACTTATTATACTATATATTAATCATGAATGCCATTTGGTTTGACAATAACCTCATTTATGCTCATCCTAAACATAGATAGATAGATAACTCTTTATTGCACAATAAAAATAAACATTTTTTTTTTATTAAAAATCTTTACCTAGACCAATCGACAGCCTTATTACTAAGCGTGACTAAACAGCGATCTCTTCCAGGCAACCGTAAGCTGATAAAAAGAAGTTAAAGATGATAGTGTGCAGAATTATAAATATACATCTAGTTACTTAAATTTGTAATATAAATTACACAAATAATTAATATATTACGATTTAATAATACATACATATATATTGAATACACATAAATATCATTAATTTAAATATATATTTATTTATCTTTACAACATATAAATAAATAAAAATCATTCAACTGACTAACAACTTAAAAAGTACAGATTCCTGCCACAAAAAAACCAGTCCTGTCGTTAGAAATTCGCAGCGATTTTGCAATATAGTAGGTACCTAAGTAATGAGTTGTTAATGCTTCGCGTGAGCATGCTTTGGCTAAGAAACGCCTAATATTTGTGGCCTAGTGTCATGATCCATAAATATAACTGTACATCAAGATTGATCATTACTAACAGAACAAAAACTAATTGCATATAAACATGACATTTCCCTGTGGTGTGCGCTCACCCCAAGATTCCCTGAAGTGAATTGAACTAATCCATTACAATGTTGACGATCCCAGCAAATTGCAGAGAGTCAAATTACACTTGTGGCACACCTAATTATGTAGGCGTATCTACGGTTGTACGTTTTTTTTATTCCGTATCCAAACTTTCATCTATACCTATAAAATGGTACCGTGACTTACGGACTGACTGACTGCTAACCTAGAAAGCATAGCCTAAACCTTTAAAATTTGGAGGTAATATTCCTTGAGTCACGGTACAATAAGGTTTTTTTAAAAATATCATCAATAATTGGGTTTCCCGGGTGGAAAAGTTTCAACGCGAGAAAACCTAAAAGGCGCAGCTAATTATTGTAATGAAAACTGTCCATTTGCATTTATCATCACTATCGAAAGAAAAATATTCTATACATACACACACAAACACTCACACACATATGACGACATACCATGATGTTTACCAGTTGTGTAAGTTCACCCTAAGATTCACGAAGTGAATTGAACTAATCCATTACAATGCTGACGACCTCTGCAAATTGCAGCAACTCAAATGAGACTTGGTTGTTAGGCACACGCAGGCAATAGTGTAGGTGTAGGTGGTACGTTTTAGGATTCCGTCCAAGTGGTCCAAAGAGAAACCTATGGCAACACTGTCTGTCCGTCTGTCTGTTTGTCTGGGATTCTTACTCCTAAACTAAACAAGTGCATCATCAAAGTAAGAGAAAAAACACGACTGCCCTGCCAAAAACTAACCTAAAAGTTTTTACGCCTATAAATTATATATTATTGGAATTTGTTCATCAAGGCAATATGTGTCAAATTCGGATTTTTTGTTCGCATTTGAAAATGGAGCCATACTGATATTTAATCGGGATGATGTTAAGGATTCTAACGGTACCTCATATATCTAAATCTGTTCAGGCATTCAAAAGTTATGGTGGAATAAAGAAACTCACATACATACATACATACATACATACATACATACATAAACCCCTGAAAACTATACACTCCTTTTTTGGGCAGGCGTGCAATAACGTTGGGATTAGAAAATGTACACTCCGTAAAGGAGAATCATGTTTAGAAACACAGAAAAATAATATAACAAGTAAAACTGGTCAAGGACGACCGGTTGGCCGAATGGTTAGTGACCCTGACTATGAAGGCAACCGACGGTCGTGGGTTCGACTCCTGCTAGGTGCAATCATTTGTGTGATGAGCAGAAATGTTAGTTTCCGAGTCATAGATGTAATATTCATATCCATATCTCGGAAACTAATGTTTGTTTATGTTTATCCATTGTCTAGTACATAGTACAGGGTATCCTAGTTTAGAGCTACGTAATTGGTGTGATTTGTCCCGAATATTTTTATTTATTAAACTTCGTCCAAATTGGGACCCAAAAAATATTGGTCCTCTACTTGTCAGAGAATCGTTGAAAAGACTTGAGTAGAGTTGGTTTGGTTGTAGTACTTTCCTTGTTTTACTACGGAACCCTAGAAATGATAACAGTCATGACTAATAGAAAATTATGCATATGAAAATGCATAGGCATATTAATAATGCCTTCATATAAATAAAAATATATTATGAAAAAAATAAGAAACACGACTGCCCTGCCAAAAACGAACTAAAAAGACAGAAACATGACATAAAATAAAGTGTTAATTGCAGGGTCCGTTCTGTGGAACACTTTAAAACTAACACTTTTAAACCCCGACTGCAATGACAATTTTATTTATCTCATGTTTTTGACTGTTTAGTTCGTTTTTGGCAGGGCAGTCGTGTTTTATAATTATATATATATTTACTTTTTAGTGTCATGTTTTGAGTTATGACCATAAATTACAGTAGTCGCAGCGGAAGTATGTGTCTCGGAAGTTATCTGCTAGTCGCTGCGCAAACTGCTATTTTTCAGGCGCAATCCCAATGTTGAAGGTGAAGACAGCATTGTATAACTGCTCACTCAATCGCTGACGTTCTTCGCATATTGTACCTCGCTCTTATTCTGTGATGTTTTATCCCCACAGCAGTACCTGCGCAATCACAGAGCCTAATTTCACAAACATATAGATTGACTACGACTGCTGTATATATTTTTGGAATGTGCTCATCAAGGCCCTTCAATTTGATACCCATTATATTTAAAAAATCGAAGAAATAAAAAAAATACGTTTTTGAAAATGGAGCCATACTGCCGCCATATTGAAATAATAATATGCCTATGTTACTCGGGATGATGTAAGGATTCCAACGATACCCAATACATCAAAATCTATTCAGTCATTTAAAAGTTATGATGGAATGAAGAAACTCACATACATACAAACAAACATACATAAACCCTAAAAACATTACACTCCTTTTTCGGGCAGTCGTTAAAGTATAAACGAATGTGGAACGAATTTGATTTCTGTAGGGACTTAGCAACACCAGACAAGTTTTTGTATCAAGAATCAATATATAAATATTAACGAACAAAATAATTAATTGCATTGAAAGCCACTTTAATAGCATTGTTAATTGTCCTTCATTAGTATCCCATGATACTGTTGGCGTTAATGACAACCGCTACAATGAGACTTTTTTGTACTCTGTCATCGCAACAACTTTACCACCTAAGTATGTTATTGTAATTTTCATCGTATGTACGTGACTTTTGTTATGGTGACAGGGTACTAAAACGGTTACATGATATTTTACTTACCAGTGTTATAACTGGAAAATGTCGTTAATTAACAAATACTTATATATTATTAATTTCGATTGACATGAAAAAGCTACCACGTTCGTACAGATGGTCGGACAATGGGTACATAAGTCGTTTATTTATAATTATATATTATATTATGTACAAACCAAGTTATGGCATATTTTTTTTATTAAAAGTGTCTAAATTGCCTGCGATTTACAATAAACGCAGAGTTTTAAAATTTTGATAGACCCAGACTGTGCTTTCATATGCTCATACTTTAGTATATAAAAATTCTTTGTAGACACTTTAGGGAAGCTTCAAGTATTTAAGTACATCTCAAACATTGTAACCATTGTAACTTTAGATTTTTTTAAACCTTTTAGCTTTCAAATAGTATTTATAGTATTTTTTTAAGAATCGGTTTAGTTTTGATAATTTTCAAAAGACTAAGGCTTGCAGTTGGCCCTTCAAAGATCTTTAAGTATTCAAGTTAATTAAAATACATTTAAAAAAAGGTTGTATGCAGTAGCCATTTCATGGTGAGACTTAGAACGGGCTAGCACAATTAAACGCGTAAACAGAATTTCGTGTCTCTGAAATTAAACAGTTAAGGAGTTTCCTTGTCAGAACCCAACTTTGAGTGCAGTAGCCATGTCATGTTAAAACTTAAAACTGCCCATCATAATAAAATTCATATACAGAATTTCATGTCTGTGCTGTTGATTGTTGAAGAGTTCTTTTATCTCCAGATAAAGCATGACCTGAATCGACATCCTGAATTAGCTGGAGCTAATCCTGGATGTTGATACAGATCATACTTACGATAAAAATGCATAGTCATCGGAACTGAACCAACATGTAAAAATTCAGCTCCGTAAGATAAGAGGAAGTGGTTCTAATTCAGCTTGCAAGATTTGACCTAAACAAACATACATACAAACATTGCAAGTCAAATAAAAGCTAATAAAAAGTTGAAGATTGTAATTCTTGCTGCACTGTTTCATATTCCATTTACATGTAAAATGTTACAAGAAAAGCTCGAGGCGGGTTGTTAAACTTTTTTTTATATTATTTTTTTATTTTCAGGGTCAGAAATCAAACCCTTGTTTATTCGTTATAATTTTGTATCTATGTAATATTTTGAATGTAGTGCACACCTCTAGAGTCAGACTTTCGCCCAAGGATCTCTAGCGTGGATTAACGACTTTAGAAATCGGGGCAGTGCTGTCCGTATCACGGCATCGGTATAGGCTATAAAGAGAATTCAAATATTCTTAAATATTGCGCTTGGCCCAACTAACCCCTCTTTCCGCTTGATGTCTAGCTTTACTGTTGATTATTACAGCAATAATATAAGTCTTTGATTTTTCGAAAACCCCATTAAATATGGTTTAAAAAGCTATTAAGACTTAACCTGTGGGAATACTAGGAATTCAAGGTATAAACCGAGCCTGCAATTTTTGTACATTAATAATGTAAAAGCACGAACTGCGGTAAATCCTAAGATTTACCTATAATACCTAAGTAAGTAGTTAATAGTAAAAGTCCAAACAGTTCTGTGATCATCGCTGATTTCGTTTTTTTACCACCATTCACTTGGTAATATTCAGATTTACCTCAGTGACACGGTAAATGTTGAATAAGACTATGAGGATTTCCACATCAAAGAAGAAAAAAATAGAAACTTAACCTACCCTAACCAAAACCAGCCTAGAAACCTAGCATTTGCTATGTTCTAATGGTAACACCAACATGAGTTGGTAAAAAGTTTTTTTAAGCTAAGAACTGGCTTTTATAGTGACATATACCTACATGATATTTTATCGTGTTCATTATTTATCGCTTAACCTGTCAGCTATCAGCTGAGGCTATCAGTATCCCGTAAGTACAGGATAGATGTTTGCTTTAAGGAGACGCGACAAGCAGTTCGTTCTCTTGATGGTAAACAATAAGTTGTATGTAAAGTCGGTCGATTGGTCTAGAGTCTAGTGGCTAGTGACCCTAGGAACGAAATCAAACGGTCGTGGGTTCGAATCCTACAAGGTGCAATCACTTGTGTGATGAGCATAAATGTTTGTTTCATGTCATGGATGTAATATTTGTATTTATGTATGTTAATTCTTTATCTAGTGCCCATAGTACAGGGTATCCTAGTTTGGGGCTAGGTGATTGTCCCGAATATATTATAATTATTGTAATTATAATAAAGCCGAATTTACATTACAAAATTAGTGGCATGCATGATACATTTATCTTCGTGATACTTGTTGTCGGAGTAAAACTTGTTTCGTAAAATAATAGTGTGATGATGAAACCTTCAGTAACCATGGCACCATCGGCATCAAAGCTTGTTTCTGCAATGAATCATGTTGATAAACACATATACGAAATAAGAAAAGACTGTCTCGAAAGAAAATACGATGGTGGATTCGAGAGTGGATATCAAGAAAACATTTAGATTTTTGTATTGAGGGAGCTTTGGATCCCAAAGACACTCGTTTCGATGATATTCATTTAGGAATTGTATATTTTTATAGGCTGTCGAACGTTGGTTCGCCATGATTGACGCGACAAGTGCACCGCGCCACTCAAACTCGCACGCAAGCACTTTCGTGACACTATTTTCGACATGTTTACGCGTTTGAAATTAGTTGCATGACATTAGTTTTAGCAAAAAATGCGCGCGGCACGAAACTATATCAGAGTTATGAATTTAATGCATACATTATAAAATTGACGTTTACACGTGAAATTGTTGATGAAACTGGTGTCGTGCTACTAATTTTATGCCACTAATTTTGTAATGTAAATTAGGCTTAATACAACAATGCAGTGACACTCGAAATCTTAAATGGTATAAAATGTTTACACAGATGCCAAAACAGGAGTGTAATACTATTAGGGTTCATATATGTGAGTTTATTTATTCCACCATAACCTTTAAATGCCTAAACAGCTTTTTTAAATGCCTGAACAGTTTTGGAGCTGTTCAGGCATTTAAAAGTTACTAGGTTTCCTGACCGAGACATCGTCCGCGCGGACTACAGTTTATCGCGAAAAACAGCATCCTAAGTTCTTCTAGGATATTAAATACCAATGTAAAGTAGATCACCAACGCTTTTGATAGTTTTTAACAGACTTGTATTTTTTTCCATGGCAACCGCTCCTTACAGCGAGTCCTCAACATTTTCCAGTTTTCCCGTGAATACTTTCAATTTTCTGGGATAAAAAGTATCCAATGTCCTTTGCCTTATTCCAGGGTATAAGCTATGTCCATTCCAAATTTCATTAAAATCCGTCAAGCTGTTATCGCGAGAAAGATCCCCAAACATACAGACAACGTTTCACTTGTTATTGGTGTGGATTTGTGCAATTTGTGCTTCTACTAAGATAATATACCGTATGAATATGCAACAGGCGACACTAGTCATACAAAGTTTGTTTCGCAGCCTGTCGATCCTCTCCCACTTCAGTGGTTCAGCCGAACTTTTTCCGAAGGCATTGCAGGAACTCAAAGCACTTTAATTTGACAAATCCTTAAACCTTCGTAAACACGCCGCGAAATTTTCTGGCACTGTGAAGACATTTGAATTTTTTACTCGGATGCCAAAATACTCCGACTGCTATTATGGAGTGTACAAACTTGCTTTTTTATCACTTACGAATATGGTGACCGCTGGTAAGTGTCGCAATTTCATTGGCGAAAGAATTTTATGAACATTTCGTTCGTTGGTAGGTGTAGGTATCGTTCTTTTTTCAGTAGTAGCACAGGTAGTAGGAAGGTATTTATTTTTCTTCAGCTCTTCACTGTTTTATAAAACGTCTTCACACTGCATAGATTTAAAAGGGTTTTAATTAGGTCTTTGTCGCACTGAGCCATGTTGAAACTTTCCCTCTAAACAACTAAGTATCACTAAGCAGAGCAAATAACTAAAGCCACATCGACAACATTGTAAGCAACGTGCGCGATTGATACCTTTCGGTATCAATTTCAGTGTGGTCATACTTAGAAAAAAAACTGGGGATATGTGGGGAGATGTGGGGGATGGTTTGAGAAAGTGGAATGGTGGGCGATGTCGGGTAAGGGTGCGGGAAGTGGGGAAGGTAGGGCAGGTGTTGCTAAGTGGGAGAAGACTGAAAGGAAGGGTGCTGGCAGAGTAGGATCAAGGGGGAAGGGTGAGGGAATAGTGAAAAAGGGTGAGGGAAAAGTGAAAAAGACTTTGACGTGACAATTCTTATATTAAACTATACTTGACATTGGCAACGTTGCTAGTAGGCCAGTGCCTCCGCAGAAGACATTATATTAAAAAAGAAGAAAAAGACAAACCGATTGATGTAGGAATCATCAAAATTTGTCCATGCGTTTGGTCTATATAGTGCCACAAAGGAACAAACATAATATGTACATAGACTGACAAACACAATACCCTTCGCTCAGTCGAGTAAAAACTAGGTAATACCTACATCCATACACTGTTTGAGACAAAATGGCCACGGTACGCCACCTGACCGTCTGTGTCCATAACACCTCTGCATCCAGTTTTTTCCGATGCTATAATTGCTGACATCCGAGCTCGAGGTTACCGTCTCTTGCCGGCACTCAACTGTGTAAAGTTATGCAAAATTATGTGTGCAGGTAACAGAATATTGAGATTGCTAGTTTTTCTCCTCATTCACTGTCTGTGAATATATATTCTGTACTGTCTGTGAATGCATTTGAAATTAATGCAACTTTGATCACATCGCGCGCAATTAGGCTGTTGAATCCATAGAAAAAGGAACACAGTTGCTAAATATGCACTTTACCTCGTATTATTACTCGACTGAACGGAGCGTATTGTATCTATCAGCCTTTGTATGTATGTATGTTCCTTTGTTGCACTATATAGACCAAACGCGTGGACCGATTTTGATGTCAATCGATTTGTCTTAATCTTACAAGTACACCTAAAGACATGATAGTAATCAAAATTCAATATGGCGGCAACCAGACGCCACATTGTGAATAAGAATAATTTAAAAAATAAAATAAAAAGAAAACCTTTTACGGGTTCTTTTTTTGCTGTTACTTTTAAACTTTTACGTTTTTAAGTTGTTTTTTTCTTCTTTTCCTTTTTTTCTTTTTTTTGGCCTTTCACTTTTGTTATTTTTTTATTTGATTTTATTGCTTTGTCATCGGCTTGTGAGCTACCCTGAAAGTTTCAGCCGGATAGCTAATCGGGAAGTG
Source organism: Alsophila aescularia (assembly GCA_946251855.1). NCBI lineage: Eukaryota > Metazoa > Arthropoda > Insecta > Lepidoptera > Geometridae > Alsophila > Alsophila aescularia. The sequence goes on along the minus strand of OX276374.1, from coordinate 55,728,111 downwards.
CTCGAAAGGACACGGCCCGTTTTGCTAGCGCTTTCTGCCTAATTATTAAAAGTTCATGTACATCAATAATTTAAAGTTATTTGTATTGAAAATTACCCTATTTTTAATGAGCAACATCTCTCAAAATCTTCTAGTTTTAAAGATAATGACAAGATACTTTTTTACAAGTTGAAACGCTTAGTAAATAGCTATAAAGGCTCTTTTTCTCACAAAAACATATCAGGCACTCCATTTGAATTTGTTTTGAGAAAATCTTTTGAATTAAAGAGTGGTATCATTGAATAATTACTAATATTTGATATAATCTTTACATAGCCCACTCAGAATTCATTTTTATATGCTCACCTTAATTGACAGCTATCGTGGGAGCTTCGTAAGTAAATGCGTTGATAGTGAGGTGCATTATACCTTTGTAAACGTTGCGTGGCTATGCTGCAGTCGATACACCTCATAATCAAATTAGTCGTATTAATCCAAAACGTGAGCAAAACTGAGTCCGTAGTAACATATATTTGTCGAAGAAATCAGTCCGGGAGTAAAGCGAGTAAAGTAAAGGTCGTGGGTTTTATAATGCAATAACAAGATCAGAATTAAATGGTACAATACACCCGAATGCAAGCGCAACGGAGACAATGCATAACTACAAAATGCAAAAAAGTATTCACAGGTGACATGACATTTTGTGATGTGACAGATGTCTGATATTTCTCGTAGTCCGTTTTTTCTAAGTGAAAAAGCAAAATCGTATTGAATTATTTGTAATAATGAAATAACAAACAAATAATAACGTCAAAAAATGTTACATGTACAATATTATTTTTAATAAACATTAATTTATTGATACATATGTCATTTATATTAAACAAAGATGTACGGTCTCTTGTTATGCCGTACACGCTTTGATCATGATGTTAAAGGAAAGACTTGGTATGAGATTTAGGTAAATATATTATCGAGCAGTAAACTTGTTAATCTAAATGAGAACGCGTGATGGATGGAATGGTTGATCGCGAACTGTTCAATTTAGGCCGCGAGCGCGTAAACTGCACATGCAGCAGAACGCAGAGTTCAATGTACAGCTGGTTCTGTACACGTACATACATTTTGTAGAACGGAAAGTAAGACATTCAAAATTTCGTTGATTTTCAGATAGAACAATTTAATTACTTTTAATAGCAGCCCTTTAAAACCTGAAGTTCTAGAGATACATAACACATGCCGTAATTTTTATATATTTTTTGTGTATATTAATAATTACCTGCAGTCAAATGAAAGTACGTTCTAGGCAAAAACTGGCCATGTCCTTTGAATTGCAAGATTCCAGGACAGACAAAATACATACACAGATACATACATAGAAACAAGTGAAGTTAAATAAAAGCTTTTGAAAAGAATAAAATGAAAGTTGACGAACTATGTAGTGGGGTACCTACCATTGAATAAGCATTTGAAAATCATGTATAGGTTTTTCTTATAATTTTACATTTCGAATGACCATTTAGGATCTAAAATGATTTTAAGTTGGTCTGCAGCCAGTCTCACTTAAATATTTGCCTCTTTTTAGTTTTGTTCGAAAACGGGTTGTTATCACTTTCGATTGTGTTGTTTCTCACTTTCAGCTTGCTCCTTGCAATCCTTCGACACCGGATTCGATCGTGACTTTTAATGAGTTATGTGTGGGTTTGCCGTGAGGTGATTTCACTACTTGTTTTGCATAATCACAGAACAGAAGATAATCACACAGTAAACATAGTTTATTCTGTGATTAATAAAAAGAGACCAGAATAATCAGATTTGGTTATGGTTTAGTATGGTAGAAACGTTTTCTCCCAAAACGCAAATGTATGGCAAAACCTGTAGAAGCCGCGTGTGTGCCCCTCTTAAGTCAAAACCTAAGCTATCAATAGTGAAACCCGGATCGCAATCCGTCCAGTAGTTTTTACGTGATTCGCGAACACACAGACTGACAAACAAACAGACAGACAAGATTTAAAAAAATAAAGCTATATTCTTTTTCAGTAGCTTATTAAAAATATCCTATAGGAATAGGGTGTATATACGTTTTTTTTAATTATTGTTAGGTATTGTACAGACTTGTCACTACTTTATTATAAAGTACTTATAGAAGATACCTATAGTAATATAGTATGGAGTTTAGTATGGATAAAACTAAAAAAAAACTCGTTAAAACTTAGTCCCAACGAAAGCCTGAATCCATTATAGATAGGGGCTAGCGCAGGCTGTAGTAGGCTAATTGAATCGAACGTAAAATCGATTACCGCCGAGCGGCGCGCGGCGTGCAAGCGCGCCCGGCGTGCTCGAAGGATTATCTTCGATTATGCAGTATAAGTGGAATTCTAACATGAATCAATGTCCGCTTTGAGGTAGACTGGGAGTACAAACGGTATGTACAAAGCTTTTGCTGTAACCTTATCACAACGAGTTTGTGTTATACCCATATTGGAGACAGTTGATCAACTTCTCAAAGGTGACGTCGATAGACACAAATCATAGACAAAATTGAAAGTCCTTGCTATTGACGCACCACTGCCTTTGCCAGATGCATCTTTGCGGGCTTTGCTCAGTTCTTGAGCGAGGATAAACGGGAAATCTCATAAAGCAAGCGTGTCATCGTGGGTCATGTTGGCAGATGATTGTGTGGGTTAAGTTCTTTTAAACCTTTTAAAAGACTAGTGGCTCACCCATCTTCGCACTGATAACTCTTAATTTGTACATGATTCTACCCGTGTTTTGATTGACTGATTTGAATAATTAACGGTTTAATAAAAACCAGTGCAAAAGTTGCAAAATTTTTATACCTTAGGTTACATAATTGCAATTATAGCTAGGAACACCAATATTCGAAAATTAAAATAAAGCCCATGTTACGCGCTGATACATTACATTACCTATAATAGATGAAAGAATTTATAAAATTGGCTAAGCCAATTTTATAAATTTATGAACAAACATACACATAAAACATACATAAAAACAAATCTTTTTTCTTTATAATATGAGTGTAGATTAGTGTAGAAGTGTAGATGTAGACTAGCTGTGCCAGCGGTTTTTCCCGCGTGGTCATTTCTCGGGGTTAAATTTTAACTATGTGTTCTTCCAGGACCAAAAGTACCTATAAAGTACAAAATACCAAATTTCATTCACCTTCAAATAGTTTTTATCGATTGCTCAACTTCTACTCAACGGATTGAGATAACAAATACACCAGTTTTTAAATCAAACCCTAATCTACCCAACAGTGAACCCCATCATAATGGATCTAGAATTTTTTACTTGTTGCGTGAACAAACAGACTGTCAGAAAGACAGACACGATTCAAAAAAATTTGCTCATTCAGAGTACCCTAGACCATATTTTTCAATGTACAGACTTTTTGGTACAGCTTTGTTATAAGTATAGATAACCATTTCGTAGTACTAGCTTGATTGGTAATGTGCTAACATCGGGAGGGTGCAGTAACTCAGAATGAGCCGCGGCGAACAATAAATTATATTTTGACTCATCTGCATTTCGCACATATACTGCCGTCCAATGTAACCCGATCCCCTTGTGCGTTGGGTCTCACCTTTCGCTTTTCAATCATGCCCGTCGGCATTATAGCGACTAATGCCTAAGCTGTGCCGCCAAAAATATGGGCGTGATCATACAGACTCCATCGTAAGCTGTGGCTAGACCGTTGTAACTGGTATTCAATCTGTGATTGTATTACTTATCTGTGGCCTTAGCTGTGTCAGCAATTGGGGTTCCCTGTGGCTGGACTTCGCATTATATTTGTTAGGTTTTTGCATCGAGCAACTACCCAGGGTTTTTGGGTACCTTTAGCTACTCTCACTAAAACCACAGTACATAATATATAGTCTGTAAAGACTATAAATGTACTGTGCTAAAACCAAAACTTTGAAAAGTGACTAGAATTTGATCGTGACATGTAAGAAACCGTCAAATTCCAAATACCATTGGGCCATCTGATTTTTACCGATCCAATTACTAAGGTAAATACTAGGTAAAATTTAGTGGAGATGTTACTTATTTATATTTGGACAGGTGGCGCTGCCGTCACAGTAAACATCGACTCCTACTTAAAAATAAAACAAATTAAATGTTTTTAAGTGTAAAACTTTCTAGAATCATAGTTTTTCGGTTGTAACTAGTTCGATTACCATATCCTATCCTAGTAAATAAACATACATAAAAAATAGCATACATTCAGCCAAACATATAACCGTCTCCTTTACTGAAGTCAATTAAATAGCATACATTCAGCCAAACATATAACCGTCTCCTTTACTGAAGTCAATTAAATAGCATACATTCAGCCAAACATATAACCGTCTCCTTTACTGAAGTCAGTTAAATAGCATACATTCAGCCAAACATATAACCGTCTCCTTTACTGAAGTCAATTAAATAGCATACATTCAGCCAAACATATAACCGTCTCCTTTACTGAAGTCAATTAAATAGCATACATTCAGCCAAACATATAACCGTCTCCTTTACTGAAGTCAGTTAAATAGCATACATTCAGCCAAACATATAACCGTCTCCTTTACTGAAGTCAATTAAATAGCATACATTCAGCCAAACATATAACCGTCTCCTTTACTGAAGTCAATTAAATAGCATACATTCAGCCAAACATATAACCGTCTCCTTTACTGAAGTCAATTAAAAAGAAAGCAGCAAAAGTCGATTAAAAAATTAATCTAAAAACCACGCTTTTTAATTATTTTATTTATTAGAATGCATTGTCATCGAGTTGTGAGCTACCCTGAAAGTTTCAGCCGGATAGCTAATAGGGAAGTGCTCAAAATTTGAATTGCAAGATTCCTCCCGGATAGACAGACAAACAAAAAAGTGACTAAATAATATTTATAATATAAAAATTAAATTAAAACGAAAGGTTTTTCTACCTTATTTTTAATGAATGGTTTTATTTTCATTTTTTTTGTTTCATTTTCACTTTTTACATATTTACGTATTTTTTATTATTTTTTCATTTGTTTTGTTTAATTTTCTTATTTTTACATTTGTACGTTTTTTTTCTAATTTACCTTTTTATTTTATTGCTGTATTTTATTGTCATCGGTATTGTGAGCTACCCTGAAAGTTTCAGCCAGATATCTAATCGGGAAGTGCTCGAAATTTGAATTGCAAGATTCCAGGACTTAATACATACAAACATATATAACAAGATACATACGAGTAGACACATCGATACATACATTCAAGTTTTTTTTTTTTTTTTTTTTTTTTTATTACGGACTAGGCAATCGTTTGACCACTATCTCACCTGATGGAAAGCGATGATGTTGTCGAAGTGAAAAAAAAAAAAAAAAAAAACTTTTAAAAACGTGGTATTATCGTGCGGGGTGCCTGGTGGGTCTGATGGACCCGTAAATGTTATTTTAATGGTTTTATGTTAAAAAAAACGTCCATTCTTGAAAGTGACGGGTCTGCCAGAACCACCAGGTACAAGGGTTAACAGTGACAACTGCATCCAAATCCTTTAGTGGTCTTCAAAATTAACGCAATTGATTGCTTACTTGTTGCGTAAGGTAGTGCTGCTGGCCTCTGGTGTCAGAGTTTGTCAGGCCGTGCGAGGGTCTCTGACATGGCTTAATGGCTGCTATTTAACAATTACAGTGGGCACCGACAGCTTAACGTGCCCTTCAAAGCAAGGAGCGAAGGAAATCCACACAACATAGAAAGTTATTGAACGAACCCGAGGAACGAACCCGGTATCGTTGGATCCTAACAAGCACTAGTATACCGCTCGGCAATCACTGCTCCCATTAGCGGAATTTTAAGTACACACACACTTACCGGCGGGGCCTTCTTTTTAACCGACTGCGGAGGGTTATTTCAGGGCTCTATGTTTGTTTGTATGTTTCTTTGGAGAGTCCTACAGCCTAAACGGCTTGATGGATTTTGATAAATGAGGAATCATTGGATTCGCCTTAAATCACGAAAATGAAATATGTAACTAATATGGCCGCATACATTTGATTTCCAACGGAACATAAAATGACCAAAACCTATCGAATGAGGTATCAAAATGAAGATCTTTAAAATAAAATTCTAAAAATGTCTAAGGGAAACTAAAAAAAAAACAATATTATTATTAAAAACATAAACGAAAAACCTGACTGCGAACACAACTTAATAGAATCAAACAAGCTTTAGATTCTTGAGTTTTCCAGTTGAAGGCATCATGATACCAGATTTTAGCTGATCCCTTCAAAGGAGAAATATAATGTTTGCTGGCTCAGACTGCACCTTATATTTTAAAATCATGAATCTATAGATTGTCTGCCACTTTTTAGTTTTGTTCTCAGATAGGTTTTTCTTTATTAATTTTATTTATACTATACGTAATGAAAGGCTCTTGCGCTCAGCCCAACTGAATGGATCTGTAATCTAACATAAGAACAAACAAGCATTAATTGTAGATTAAAAAAACTAAAATCCACATTTCTTATTAGTTTTTTTTTGGATTGTTTTTCATCGAGTGAGCTACCCTGAAAGATTTCGAATAGCTAATCGGGAAGTTTGAAATTTGAGTTGCAAAATTCCTCCCGGAACAACGGACAGACAAATAAACATGGTAAAATATTAGACATCTACTTTTTCTTTGAATTCTAAAAGATCTTCATCCCCTTCGACCTTCCAATCAGTTTTACGAGCATCCAAACAACTCCGTTCTAAACCGAAATGAATGTTTTTTTTTGAAACAACGCTACATTTGCCTTTTTACCTCTGTGGTTTGTCTCTACCAACCTTTACTGTAGCCATTATCAATTACCTTCAAATTGTTCCAAATAAGCGTCGTAAGTTAAAAAGAGCACCAAAACTACGTAACTTAAAGCCTACAGACCTCAGGCTGTTACTATCGAAAAATACAGTATCTAAACTTACGCTATTTTTGGGTGACAAAGTATTGCTACATTATGTTGAATGAAGTAGTGCCGACCTCTGTGACAGCGTTTGTCATGTCATTCGAGGGCATCTAACGTAGCTTTACTATAGCTATCAATTTTTGGATCAGCTTTACGTGCTTTCTATATATCTTTTAATTTCGTCTGCACTTGTTATGGGTACCTACATTGAATGTTGTACACATTGCGCTCGCTTCGCTCGTCATCTTGATGGTAATAGCTGAAAATCAGTGTTTGCTCCTTGAGCAATATTATTCGCTGAGCATAGGTTTTACTACAACACACAAGTACTTAAGTTTTTTGAAAGTATCTAAAGGAATTTTGTAAATAAGTGACATGACTTGTGTACGAAACATTAATCATGTTTAGGCGTTTTATACCTTATGTTTTTATCACAAACCTTTTAAACTGCTTGTCTATTGTATTTTTATACTTTCTACGTGTGTGTTTTGGAGAAACAAATAAATGATTTATCTATCTTTCTAAAGCTCGGAACGATGGCAAATAAATTAAAAGTCTCCGTCACGAGTCAACCAACAATAGTCATAGTCATAGTCATAGTCATATTGAAAGGGCCGTTGCCCGGCTAAGGAAACGGACCTCCTTCTCAGGTAAAGGCGAGGAATTAAAACAAGATGGTAAATTCAATAACAAAGGGCTTTATTACAAAAAATAGAAAAAGCACACATGAGTTATCGAATAATGGTACTCTCCCCTTTACTGAGGAATTTAAAAAGAAATATTTTACACTTAATTTAGTTTGTTCTGCATCAAAATAATTATAAACAGCAAGACCTTACAATAGGAAATATTACTAACTTAATACTCAAAACTCAAAATTCTCAAATGTGATTACAATTTCCTCAAACATATAAATTCTAGTACTTAACTTCGGCCTGTATGATATGAATTTACTATAGTTCTGGAGAATCCTAGGCCAATAAAACTTAGAGAGTCTGTGCTCAGCAGATTAACATGTATTGGTCACAACGCAACGGAATATTCTTGTCATTGCCATAGAATGTTTTAAATTAAAAAGAACTTGTGCAAACAGAGTGTGTGTGTGTATGATTGTGTTTCCCAGAGGGAAATCAAACTCTGAAATAGAAAGTAAACAGAAAATGAACAGAAAGTATCTAGGAAATAAACAGAAAATATCTAGATAATAACAGAAAGTAGACAGAAAGTATCTAGGAAATAAACAGAAAGTATCTTGATAATAACAGAAAGTAGACAGAAAGTATCTAGGAAATAAACAGAAAGTATCTTGATAATAACAGAAAGTATCTTTCAACAATATAGGTATTAACACGTTAGAAGGCGAAGACTTCCCTCGCTACCGTAGCTCGCTGACTCAAAATGATTTGGAGTGGACCAACCTGGAGGCTTCCTGGGACGCCGTACCGTCGTCTCGCGTACCGCCGCGGAACGCCTCCTTACTCCACTCGATCAGCTCCTACTGCTTGACCACGAACGGTGGTGAAATCTTCTACTGGACAGGTGGTGTGTTGGAGTCCTTCTGGAGTCCCTCGTAGACCGGCTTCTTCCACGAACGGTGGTGAGCCCCGGGTGATCGCGCACAGCAGCTCGCAGTGGTGACGACAATAGCCGACCGTAGATGCACGATATAACCTGAAACCCACGTTCCTTCGTGTTCAAATGTGTCTCGAGATGCCCGCCTTAGATAGACGCGGTGCAAAATCAAAACAGATATTTCGTTGGATCAAAACTGAAGTCACGGGTAAACACACTAACCTGGCCTTTGCACTCGTATACTTATTTTGCCTGTAACAGGGTAGCTTCGTTCTGGACAGTGTGCCTCGGACGTTTTGTTCACACAAGAGAAACTGCGTATTTTTCTGCCGCCTGCGCCGAATCTATCACATGCCAACTATGAATGCACAATTCAATTTTACGTCCGAAATCAAAATCCAATCCACAGGCTTCTCACTTGTTTATATACTATCTTGTTTTGCATCTTCGAGTAGCGTTCTACTGAGATCTTGAACTTCCGGTTATCTCGAAAAATCCAGAACTAACTCTGCCATTTGCTTCGTAAAGTAGACCTTGTCGGCCTAGTAATACTGGTCACTGTCCTCCAGCCAGATTTGGTACATATCAGCCAGCATCCGGTGTTTACTCGAACAAGTCCATACAAAAAAAAGAATTTCTCTGGAACTTTGACGTGATTTTTGCATTATGTCAAAACCTTCCATGGTGTGACCATCGCAAGCGATTTCTAGATTTAAATAATTTTCGACATATCAAACGCTCCATTCTGTAATTATTATTTGTTAGCCAACTTAAAGATGCGACCTATTCTGGATTTTTAAACAAGCCGTTCCTCTTCCAAAGTTATTCAGAGCCCGAAATATTCCTGGAACGTCAATTATTAATAGCAACACTAAGAAGCTCGCTACTTGCCGACAGAGACCTCCACTTAGTTTCCACCTTTCTTCTAGTTCACGCCACTTGTAGCTAGCTGTCGCTGCGTGGATTAACCATTTTATCTATTTTGAGACAGTAGATGAAAACTTTTCCCTTTCACTCGCAGAGGCAAATTCAACCATTATTTCTTGATTCTTAGATAGGCGAAATTATCAATCTGTCTTCAACAAGAAAAGCTTTCATTATTCCTTTAACGAAGAAAGTGGCGCACGCGTGGTGGAGTTCGGCGTTTTTTACAAACTCGGCGTCTGGTTTTCAGATACGGAGAAAACACAACTTGATCTAATAGAAAAGACGCTGCTCCTCGCCAGATGGCGTTGTACAATATATTCTATTATCGAGATCTATAACAAAATCTAACTTGGATTATGATTTAACATGTTACAATACACCCTCTCCTGCCAAAGTTTCACATGCCAATGTGAAACACTCGCTGCCCTCAGCGATAACAGTCACTGGAACTATTTCAATAAGAGATTTAAAAGCAAACAGAACCAGACTAAAAAAAAAAAACTCATTGACAATGTGGAAACCAAAAAAACTTTCTGGACCTTTTTGGGTATATTGTAAATCCCCAAACAAAATATATTGAATCAAACAAACTCTGAAACGCAAACTTTAACGAAGAATGAAAACAAAAGATATGACCAAATTCCCCAACAGAATATCGCAGTTCTAAGTTCACTGCTGCAGGTGCAGGCCGAAAGTTAACAATAATTTCAATCCTGGAACTAAAATTTTACCAACAAACCTTTCTAAAAAAAAAGATAAAAAAAAAAGAAATTAACCTATGCACTAAGTCCCTCCTTCATTCATGTGACATTTCAACCGGGTACAATATATTTATCAAGATCTCTAATTTAGCATATTTCCTCTTATATGTTTCCTAATCATTTTGTTATAATGCCAATCTATTCGGGTGAATCTATTTGTGGAAACTAAAAAATTTATACATTTACATTGCACTCCTTTTATTTACAAAATCTCTGACAAAAATCAATCACTACAAATCCGGTATAGTCAGTAAGTAAGTCGCTATATATCCTTCTTTCATACCATAAGTCCTGCTACACACCTAATTGTGAGCATTCACTTTCCTTTTAAACAACCTATATAGACACAGTACCGAACATTTAGCTGTTGGGACTTATGCTACATTTGGTAAAACATTCATACTCCCCTAACCCTTGTAAAGAAAAGTATCGAGTGGAAAACCCGCTTTAGAATTTCTGTTACTGGTAATTAGGCTTTTTATTATAGAGGTTACCAGGAAATCCGCCTCTTCGCGCTATTACTGGTTTTAGGCTTTTCATTTATAGAGGTCACCAGAAAAAACCGCCTCTGTTTCGTTAACTAGTTTCTAGGCTTGAATTTAAAGAGGTCACCAGTCTAAACCGCCTCTGCGCTCGTTTGATAAAAACTAAAAAAAATAACATGCTGGACTAGGATCAAGTATGTTTCTAAATAAAATAACATAATATGCCTGAACAAAATATCCAACTACCTAGCCAGTCTCTAAAGTTTACTGTTAAATTTCGATCAAAGTAACATGCCAAACATTGACACAAATAATGTACTTTAAATCGTTTAAAGAAAATGTCACATGAGTGATTACCCCAATTCTAAACATTTTTACCTTTTAGTATATAACTCCGGCCTGTAAGATATGAATTTACTATAGTACTGGAGAATCCTAGGCCAAAATTTGGACAAACTGAAATAATGCAAAAGAAAGAAGAAAAAAAAATAACATGCTGGACTAGGATCAAGTATGTTTCTAAATAAAATAACATAATATGCCTGAACAAAATATCCAACTACCTAGCCAGTCTCTAAAGTTTACTGTTAAATTTCGATCAAAGTAACATGCCAAACATTGACACAAATAATGTACTTTAAATCGTTTAAAGAAAATGTCACATGAGTGATTACCCCAATTCTAAACATTTTTACCTTATCGAGATTGCCATTCCTTTTTTATTCCATCTGTCAGGACCAATGTTCTACACATTAAAAAAAAACCTGTCACGTCCGGGCTAATCTATATTCTAACACAAAAATTGTAAGTTGGCTGAGCTAAACCTAAAACAAGAAACCAAAACCTGAGAATCTAAACCAAATTTACCCTGCAAAACTCGCCAGCTAATAACAATACAACAAAAAAAAAACACCAAAAATATACCTAAAAAATAATAATTGGACTACCCATAAAATCTTTCTTTCTCTATTACTCCAGTAATCATCTCGTAGTAATGAGCCTTCCCCAGGACAGATGTTCACGCAACCTCATGCGGTCCAGGGTTATTCTATACTCTCCACAAAAAACCTTCAAGAAAAATCCATGTATTTGACCCAGGCTTCTTTAGATTCAGGTGTTGTCATCCGCACCCGTGTATCCGGCCATCAGTCTAACCCGGCTAAGGTTATTCTTGCCTGAAATTCGCGCATAGACATATGTGCTACAAAATTTGTCACACCACTAAGGCGTGCCAAAAAAAAACCAGATCCGTCGTAACCGGCACCACCCCACCGATTTTCCGAACACGACTGAATCTATAAAAAACGATCATTATGTATCCCATAATATACGATCACCAAAACAAAACCAGATCCGTCTTAACCGGCACCACCCCACCGATTTTCCGAACACGACTGAATCTATAAAAAACGATCATTATGTATCTCATAATATACGATCACCAAAACAAAAACACTCTCTGATTAGTCATTCTTCATGTATATACGCAAAATATGTGTATCGTACGCTGACAATGAGAGGTGAGCGAGAGAAAGCACAAGCGGCCCTACCCCTCCTCTGAAAATATGGAGCTGTCCTCAGCTCTTATAACATCCACCGGCATCTCCAATACCACTAAGGTTTGAAAAGTAGAAGATATGTTGTGTATGGATTAACTTTATTCATTACCCAAACGCAACAATATCCACAAAAGGATGATCAATGTGTTGTCCACAATTCATGATCAAAAAACTTCTCCAAGTCATCACCGGCACCATAATGGCGCATGAAATGTGCCTCAAAACTTCGACACCCTGTATATACTTACGTACAAAGTTCCATTCTATCTAAAAAAAAACTGTTACTAACTTTAAAAAAAAAATTACCAAATATCAACAATTACAAAAATTTAACAAAAGATTTAGCCGATGGAACTAAAAAATAAAATAGACAAACCTTATCTATTTAACCAAACGAAAACATCACAACCTAACTAAAACAAAACTGGACATAAGCAATGAACCTGAAATTATTCAATGCTTCACAATAGAGGTAGATTTAGAACGGCACTAACCCCCAATCACCGCTTTATGGATTTTGAATTGACGGACTTGTCTTTGTGGTTGTTGACTTTAAAACCTGCCAAACAAATAGAACCCTACTAAATCTGCTCATCTTTAAAAAAAGAATATAGCGTCATTAGGTGTGCTCCATTTGTACTACTGCATACTGTTGTGCTAAAATAATAATGAAATTCTAAAAAAATTACTAACAAACTATCCAAGAAAAAAAAAAAAAAAAAAAAAAAAAACCTCACATATATTTTACTGACCCCTAAAATACAATGAACAAAAGGTAAATGAAATCCTAAAAAAAATCTACTACCAATCAATTAAAAGAATCTACAGAACCTCACAAATATTTTGAGCGAACCCTAAAATATAATGAACAGAAGGAAAAATGTGTGTATGTGTTTTGTGTAATGAAATTGTTCTATAATGTTTTGGAACCGATATGTCAAACAAATATATAAAAAAAAAATATCTGTTGTGTTGTGACACACTTGCAATAAAATGGTACATACCTACCTACAAAGTATAAGTCACTCCACTTACAGATCTATACTGTTTTAAATATCACACCAATACATAATCCAATGATAGAAAAAAATACAATCAATTACACATGAATCACCATTAAATACACATAATATTTTTCCTACAATAGTCAAATAACATACCAAGTTTTCAAAATAACATAAACAGTATTATGGGTTCAACACACAAAGAGATATTATAGTTTAGTTTCACACATAGTAATATTACACGTGACCACGGGGCAGTTTGAAAGATACTTTCATGTACACACCTGTTTGCTTGTAATTATTTTTAAGCGTTGTGCCTATTATCTATTACAAGAAATCCTCTCTGATATAAGATGCAGAAAAAACCAACAAATTTACATTGAACGCCACTGTACCTGAGCGCCAGTTTGTAAGAGAAAAAATAAATGAAAAAAAATATATATGTAAAATATGAAAAAAAATATGTGAATTTATTCAGTTGGGCGCCATTGAAAGGGCCGTTGCCCGGCTAAGGAAACGGACCTCCTTCTCAGGTAAAGGCGAGGAATTAAAACAAGATGGTAAATTCAATAACAAAGGGCTTTATTACAAAAAATAGAAAAAGCACACATGAGTTATCGAATAATGGTACTCTCCCCTTTACTGAGGAATTTAAAAAGAAATATTTTACACTTAATTTAGTTTGTTCTGCATCAAAATAATTATAAACAGCAAGACCTTACAATAGGAAATATTACTAACTTAATACTCAAAACTCAAAATTCTCAAATGTGATTACAATTTCCTCAAACATATAAATTCTAGTACTTAACTTCGGCCTGTATGATATGAATTTACTATAGTTCTGGAGAATCCTAGGCCAATAAAACTTAGAGAGTCTGTGCTCAGCAGATTAACATGTATTGGTCACAACGCAACGGAATATTCTTGTCATTGCCATAGAATGTTTTAAATTAAAAAGAACTTGTGCAAACAGAGTGTGTGTGTGTATGATTGTGTTTCCCAGAGGGAAATCAAACTCTAAAATAGAAAGTAAACAGAAAATGAACAGAAAGTATCTAGGAAATAAACAGAAAATATCTAGATAATAACAGAAAGTAGACAGAAAGTATCTAGGAAATAAACAGAAAGTATCTTGATAATAACAGAAAGTAGACAGAAAGTATCTAGGAAATAAACAGAAAGTATCTTGATAATAACAGAAAGTATCTTTCAACAATATAGGTATTAACACGTTAGAAGGCGAAGACTTCCCTCGCTACCGTAGCTCGCTGACTCAAAATGATTTGGAGTGGACCAACCTGGAGGCTTCCTGGGACGCCGTACCGTCGTCTCGCGTACCGCCGCGGAACGCCTCCTTACTCCACTCGATCAGCTCCTACTGCTTGACCACGAACGGTGGTGAAATCTTCTACTGGACAGGTGGTGTGTTGGAGTCCTTCTGGAGTCCCTCGTAGACCGGCTTCTTCCACGAACGGTGGTGAGCCCCGGGTGATCGCGCACAGCAGCTCGCAGTGGTGACGACAATAGCCGACCGTAGATGCACGATATAACCTGAAACCCACGTTCCTTCGTGTTCAAATGTGTCTCGAGATGCCCGCCTTAGATAGACGCGGTGCAAAATCAAAACAGATATTTCGTTGGATCAAAACTGAAGTCACGGGTAAACACACTAACCTGGCCTTTGCACTCGTATACTTATTTTGCCTGTAACAGGGTAGCTTCGTTCTGGACAGTGTGCCTCGGACGTTTTGTTCACACAAGAGAAACTGCGTATTTTTCTGCCGCCTGCGCCGAATCTATCACGTGCCAACTATGAATGCACAATTCAATTTTACGTCCGAAATCAAAATCCAATCCACAGGCTTCTCACTTGTTTATATACTATCTTGTTTTGCATCTTCGAGTAGCGTTCTACTGAGATCTTGAACTCCCGGTTATCTCGAAAAATCCAGAACTAACTCTGCCATTTGCTTCGTAAAGTAGACCTTGTCGGCCTAGTAATACTGGTCACTGTCCTCCAGCCAGATTTGGTACATATCAGCCAGCATCCGGTGTTTACTCGAACAAGTCCATACAAAAAAAAGAATTTCTCTGGAACTTTGACGTGATTTTTGCATTATGTCAAAACCTTCCATGGTGTGACCATCGCAAGCGGTTTCTAGATTTAAATAATTTTCGACATATCAAACGCTCCATTCTGTAATTATTATTTGTTAGCCAACTTAAAGATGCGACCTATTCTGGATTTTTAAACAAGCCGTTCCTCTTCCAAAGTTATTCAGAGCCCGAAATATTCCTGGAACGTCAATTATTAATAGCAACACTAAGAAGCTCGCTACTTGCCGACAGAGACCTCCACTTAGTTTCCACCTTTCTTCTAGTTCACGCCACTTGTAGCTAGCTGTCGCTGCGTGGATTAACCATTTTATCTGTTTTGAGACAGTAGATGAAAACTTTTCCCTTTCACTCGCAGAGGCAAATTCAACCATTATTTCTTGATTCTTAGATAGGCGAAATTATCAATCTGTCTTCAACAAGAAAAGCTTTCATTATTCCTTTAACGAAGAAAGTGGCGCACGCGTGGTGGAGTTCGGCGTTTTTTACAAACTCGGCGTCTGGTTTTCAGATACGGAGAAAACACAACTTGATCTAATAGAAAAGACGCTGCTCCTCGCCAGATGGCGTTGTACAATATATTCTATTATCGAGATCTATAACAAAATCTAACTTGGAGTATGATTTAACATGTTACAATATGACTATGTTCATTATAATTGTAATTGTCATTGTCATTATCATAGTCACAGTCACAGAATACTACCTTCATTTATTATCATCATGATCATCATCATTTCAGCTTTAGAATTCCACTGCTGAACCTAGGCCTCCCCTAGAGAGCGCCACGACAAGCTGTCTTGTACCGCCTCCATGCACCGACTCCCTGCGATGGCTACAATGTCGTCCGTCCATCGTGTGGGGGGTCTCCCTACACCTCACTTGCTTCAACTTGCAAATTCTGAGAGCTATGTCGATAACCTTGGTTCTTCTACGGATTTCTTCGTTACGTATCTTATTACGTAGCTCCGAACATAGCTCTCTCTATTGTATGCTGCGCGATTTTGAGTTTGTTGTTTGTTTGTCGTATGAGGTACTGATCCCTGGTGTCAGAGTTTGTCAGGCCACACAAAAGGCCTATGACATGGCTTAACGACTGCTATTAATCAATAACAGCTGGGACCGATAGCTTAACGTGACTTCCGCGATGGAAACCAGCACTTAGAAAAGTCATTGGTGCGGAACCTAGGACCGAACCCGGTACCTTTGGATTTTAAGTTGCACTATTGAACCATTAGGCTTCCTTTGCTCTTCTTTGAGCTTGTATATGAGACCAATAATTTGCACCACGCCTCAGTGCCGTATGTCATCACTGGAAACACGCACTGATTATAAATTTTGTCTTGAGGCACTGCGGTATCTACGACGAGAGGATATGGCGTAATTTCCCAAACGCTGCCCATCCTAGTTGTATTCGTCGGTTGAGCTCTTTGTCGAAGTTGAATCTACCCAGTGGGATTGTCTGACTTAAATAGACAAAGTGATCAACAGCTTCGATAATATCGTTCCCAACATAAACCGGCATGGGTGCGACATGGGCATAATTAAGGAGCTAAAATCCAGACGTCATCGATGCCCTAACATTTCACTGATAATAAATAGACTCAATTCAATAGATAAAATTGGGACAATGCTCGTTCACCCGGTTCCAACAACGTTCAGTCTTATATTTCAGAAGTTCCATAAACCGGGAACTGCGTCTATTTGAGTAGAGCCGGACTTGACTTAGCTCTCTGACTACGTGGTCCGACAGCCGAGTCCGCTCGATCGGACGTATTTTTTTTTTCTTCTTGGTCCGTTTAGACAATCGCATCACAAGGACCATTTTTTTTTTGAACAAGTCCTCTGACTAGTATTGGACGATTTAGGCAGGTACCTTCTCTAAGTATCATCTCTTCTCCTTTACATTTACGTCTAGTTGGTGTTACCAAATATATTTTCTACGCATCACTAATGTTCTGACCTGAAAATCAGCGCATAATTTGCACTGAACCGGTGTTGTGCACTTTTTGCTCTCATTTTCTCTATGTAGGTCTCTCTCTCTATCTATGAGACAAGGCCCAGGCCCGTTGCAGCTATTTTTATACTGTGGTAATATGCTGATAATGAGGAGCTAGAGTACTGCCTTTTACTGTGCCCCGGACTTGGTCCCACAAAGTAATGGGAGACCCATGGAGCAGTGTCCGATTTCACTATCCATTTGCCACACCGAGCGACAGTTTTTATTTGTTTTAACTCTCATTGGGCAATGAATCAGATGTTTTATTGTTGTATTAGATAGTGTTATTGTGTTATGAATAATGGAGAAGAAAGGTTGAAAGATAAGTCTTCTCTAAAAGCTATTGTTCACTATGAGTCTAGAAATAAAGATTAAATTCCTAACTTGCACATATGTACTAATGGAACGGTACTAAATCTAAAGGAACTAAATCTATATTACACAGAATGTTTACTTAAACATCAGTTCTGTTCTCTGGACATTGTGGTCAATTCGGGAGATATAAATAAAGCAAATCGGACAAAGTCCAGACGGGGGTCAAACAGTCGGATATGTCGAAACAAACCCAGAAGTTTTGTAACTATGGTAAGTGGTATGTTAATAACCCTATAACCTAACTTAGTGTATGCAGTCCAGTAATTACCCCGCCCGCCCTTGGTGGCGTGGCGTGAAGATGCACCGGTAGATGCCCTCTCCATTTGTCATGCCGCTACTGCGCAGTGATATCAGATTGATATAAAATACATTACGAAATGCATTTTGTTCTACGAATGTGTGGTATGTTTGTGGGCAATATAGTTATAGCTTCTTTCTTTAGTGTCTTACAAAATGCACTAAAAACGTTTTTTTTATTTTTCTTGTGTATTTAATTAGATTTTTAAATAGCTTTTTTCCCAAACTGTTTATTAAATACTTGATTGCACTAAAAATTGGTGGACATATTCTTAAGCATATTCTACCAGCCATCCACACATTTTATGGTAGTATAGTATGAGGGAGGATGTGTACATATTTTATATGTACGTTTTACATATAAAAATATGTAAAACGTACTTACGCGCTTACCCTAAAAGGACTTATTTATAGCTAGTTGTTCCCGCAGCTTTTCCCGCATGGCCATTAATCTGGGTTTAAAGTAACCTATGACCCGAGGTACTTAAGAAGTTAATTATCAAAGATAAATCATACGTCTAATCGATTTTTATCGATTGCTTGGCTTCTACTCATCCGAATGCCTACTATCCAATAATGAAAAACGTGTCACAATCAGTCCAGTAGTTTTTATGTAAAGTGCGAACAAACAGACAAACAGACAGACAGACTTACACAATTTAATAAAAAGTAATGTATCTTTACAGTTTTTTTTATTTATTTTTTTGTATAGACTTTTTGTTAATATATGTAAAAACGAACAGGTATAGATGCACTTACTGCCAATATTATATTCACTGCCATGCGGTATCCGCTACCGCCGTTGCCTTACATACTATAACATAATATCGTGCGAACTAATGTCCAACCCGCCGCAATGCCATCACCGCTTCAGTTCTCGCTACCGCTGGCAAAAAGACCACACCCTCCGTTATCAACCCACACAGAATGGTCATCCATCATTATAAATGTGCCCACCCGGCAATGTGAATTTTACTGATTTATTCTCTTTTATTCATAAACTAGCTGTAACCGTGGCTTCCCATGCGTGATAATTTCTCTAGGCTAAAAATACTCCATGTACTATTCCAAGACTTAAAATACTAATATACCAACGCTTGATCAACATTTCTTCAGCCATCAAAAAGTTTTTACCAATTGCTCGGTTTCTTCTCAGCTGATTGAGATACCAAGTACACCTGTTTTAAGTCAATCCCTAAGCTATCCAAACAGTGAAAACCGCATGGAAATCGGTTTAGAAGTTTTTACGTGATGCGCAAACAAACAAACATAGGTACAGACAAACAGATAGACACAATTTTTAAAATGTCATATTCTTGTTCAGTAACTTATTTTAAGTACCCTAGACCATATTTTTATTATTGTCTGCTTTGTACTAACTTTTTCGTACTTGTTGCTTTATTAGATGTATAGATTTATTTAAATTGAATAGGTAGTTACGACGGAAACAAACAACAGACTTGCAGACGCAGGCAATTTTCATGACAACTTCTTTCATGACACATGGCTTGCTCCTTAACCTCGTCATAACCATGATCACCTGTACTTGTCCACTGGATGGACAGCCTCTCCCTCGGGTCATGTATAGCGCCAGCAGCGCTGCAGTACCCTTTACTGCGGTAATCTGTAACTTAATGCTGTTTAATTTCTCAAATCGACCACAGAATACATTCGAAACGATTATTTCTATCTGATGACCACCCCTAAAATGAAGGTCAGGCTCTAATCGATTAAATAAGTCCAATCGTTCAATGGACCGTCTAACTAAAACCGAGTGTAAACAACTTCCGAGTACCTACCCTACAAGTAGTCCGCTACAGGGCTGTCAGGCTGTCAAGTATTTGCATTTATGGTTATTTGTGCAGTGTCAAATCATTTATTTTGGTATTTATGTCATTTTACACTTGATAGGAAAGCAAAAATACCTCGCAAATTCTAATTATTTTTAGAGAATGCTAATTGAAAATAAAGAAATAAAAAAAAAACTTCTTCATTAATAATTTAAATAGTATTTCAGTAACGAAACTTCTGATTAATACTAACCTTAAAAGGAGCCTTTATAATAGACACGAATTACATTGTATACTACAAAGACAGACAAATAATTTTATTCCTTAACACATACATTTTCACTGCTCTTAATCATCTGATGGAATGAATCTTAGATTTTTGTTTCCTGTTGTCAAAAAGTTTTCAACATAGGTCAGAGAATGTTAAAATATATCGGCAGAATAAAAGCAACGATATCGTTATATTATTGTGATTAATGCTTAGGTTATCTAAGTACTTTAACATGACCTTAACAGGTAAGTAATATATAATAACGGAGGATTTTTCGAACTATGGGTAACGTTTCAAAACGTACGCTGACAACCCTACAAACAAATCAATCACTGTATCGGCGGGGTGCGCACTCAATAACCCTGGATTACCGCATCTTGAGCACCGGCCCTAAGTGGCGATCAGTGCCGATTGGTTAACTATTTAGCGTTGATTGCGATGTTGTGTACTAGGCTTAATGGTAGATCGATGGTGGATCTAACGGCGGGTTAATTGTTGTCAAAGTAAACAAAGTTTCCGGAAACGCGGCCGTAGAGACTGTACTATTTAACTATATGTACGTAGCCGCATTAATAGTCGATGTCCGCAGTTCACTCGCTTATATTTTAACCAGAAAATGTAACATACGTAATGTAATCGGTATATTATCTATGGCTCACAAATTGGTTCGGCTTCTATGTCTTATCGATGATCCCAAGATGTTATTGTAAGATTGGACAACGGGCTTAGCACAATAAGCAACTGGTCACAGATCATGGTATAGTACTAACACAAGGTATCAGGGGGCTGGAGGAACTCTTTTATGGTAACATTTGTAACATTGTATGCATTGGTTATAAATCTAAATGTATTATTTATTTTCCTTTACATACTGTTACCCCAAGAGGAGACGATACTCATAGACATCGTTAAAGTACATTTTAGGGACACCGTATTTCATAGTTGGGACACCGCAGTACATGGTCGGGACACCGCAGTACATGGTCGGGACACCGCAGTACATGGTCGGGACACCGCAGTACATGGTTGGGACACCGCAGTACATGGTCGGGTCACCGCAGTACATGGTTGGGACACCGCAGTTACATTGCTTGTCGATGTCGATGTAGCCCCTATTACTCCTTAAGTGGCCCACTTGTGGGATCTTACAAACCGGTTAAAGCTACTTAAAGAACAGCGCATTGTGATGTACATGTAATGGAAGCCAAGTCATCACAAAATTAAGAATTTAAAATTTCGTGGGTACTTTATTATACTACCTATTCTTACAGATTTCATTCACGCGAGACTGAAATCCACACCAATACATAAAAGTGAAAAGTAGTCTGTTTGTTTGTTTGTTTGTTTGTTTGTTTGGGGAGCTTTCACGCAAAAACGCCAAATCCGATTTTAATTAAACTTGGTAAACAGATACAATACAGTATAGAGACCAACATAGCATACTTTATATCCCGGAAAATGGTAAGTTGCCACAGAAAACTGGAAAATGTCGATTACTAGCTGTGAGGATAGGAACGACTTGCCGTTGCCATGGACACGAAATAATAACATGTCTGTCAAAAAGCATCAAGAGCGTTGGTGCTATACTATTGCATTGGCTTTTAATATTCTAGATTAACATAGGATGCTTTTTTCGCGATAAACTGTAGTCCGCGCAGACGAAGTCGCGGGTGAAAGCTAGTCCGTAATATAAAAGATACGTAGAAGTTATCTGTAAAGTGTTTTATTCAAAGTGTTTTATGACACATTCTTACTATGAGGAACATATTGATAATTCACAGTGAAAAACGGACCCTACTTATAAAAAAAAAAACTGTAACTTTGTGTTTAACAACCATTAAAATTATCTACAACCCAATGTCCACCAAATGTTCAAAAATATTAAACAACAGCATCTCAAAGGTGTCCACATAAATTCGCAGAAAACACTAACATAAAACAAGTCTACATTGAAAAAAAACTGCCTTTTCCAGTCAATAAGAAACCAGAGCCACATAAATTAGCATTTCATAGACAAGAGTCCCATAAAAAACCCCATAATCATATTATATTGAAATAGATGTTCGGCCTGGCCTTAATCTTACATCATCTATTTATATCACTGGGTGGTCTAAGGTCTTATCAAAAGAAAAACAGGCAAGTCCATAAGCTTACAGCTAGTTTACAAATAAGTACGCGATAAGTTGCACCGTCGACTTAACTGTGGTTAAAATTAAACAGCTGTATGTGATTGGTAAACAGTTGACTAAGTTAATGGACACTTTTTCTCGTTATTGTTACGTTCATTATGTTCGACTTTGACAAATTATTAGACTGTGCAAACAAAATCGGTACATATTCCTATGACCATCGTTAGCTTTGACAGTTATTGTCAAAAGCTATCGGCTGTAATCGGTATCTGTACTGACATTAGTCTATCAAATATTGTTATAATCGGACTTTGCGACCGATTTCGGTTGTAAAGCAATCTCTATCGATGTCGATACTGCAGGCCCAGCTAATCATCGATTATAAAGGAGCATTAAGAAAAATTTTACGTTTAATCCTCCGTTACAGGCTTGACATAGTTAACCGGTCTTACTATGCCGTATAAACAAAGCACTTAGGGACTTTTTAGTAATGAGAAGTGACAATTTCCTTAGCTGACTTCTCATGCATCCAAGCATGAAATGCCAGTGCAGAACACTGCAGACCTTAATTACATACTACCATACAAGGGCCCTAGAGCTTCTCTACTACTTTCGGGGAACTACCACTGTAATAACGACTAAAGTCACAAACATAAGGAAAGAAAACACAACCATAATCATGAAGGTTTAAGGTAAGGAGTCGCTTGTGTTGACTTGGATTACAACAGCTACACATGGATGACCGTCATGGGAAAAGACTTGTGACTTGCTGACGATCCGACATTGCAATTCAATCAATTTTATACTTTAATTACTGACAGCTAAGGTTCGCTTTGAGTAACAACTTCAACGGTTTCTTTCGACTATTAATTGGAAAGCGATATTGGCAAACACAAGTGGCAATTTAGACGCGAGCGCAAGACGCGCCCATCATTTCTTTTCGTTGAGGTTCTTCGGACGTTTGTGAGAAGCTTGAGGAGAGGCTGCAAATATGTTTGTTTCTAATGGCTTGGAACTTAAGAGCTAAGAAATATTTTCTTAACAATGAAAACTGACTGCAATCCGCACCACCTAAATATAAGGTGTTTCACTAAGATCTAATGAAACTGGTATGTAATTAGTTAATATATATATTTAGGAATTTAGTAGACTTTCTGGTTTGACTTACTTAAATGTTTACATTATTGGTAACAGCGTTGCAAGCTATTCAGAACCCGTGTACCTATAAAGATGATTACGACAAAAATATTCCCAAAAAAAAACAATAAATAAATCTATTTGTTCGCTAAAGGAGAATATAAGGTATTGTTTCATAGTGTGCGAATAAAGTTTTAAATGACAAAACTTTCGATTATGTTACATCGTGATTCACAATCATTTTGTACTTATTAAACTTATTCGCAACTTACTGGACAAGCTGGTAGTGTCCATATTCATTTTTAAAAGCTTTCATTTAATTTGCAATGTTTGTGTGTATGTATGTATGTATGTATTTTTGTTTAGGTCAAATCTTGTAAGCTGAATTAGAACCACAACCTCTTATCCTACGGAGTTGAATTTTTCCATGTTGGTTTAGCTCCGATGACAATGCATTTTTACGGTAAGCATTACCGGAATCGACATCCAGGGTCAGCTCCAGATAAAGTAACTCTTCAACGGTCAACAGGCACGAAATTTTGTGTACGCATTTTATTATGATAGCCGGTTTGAAGTTTTACCATGACATGGTTGCTGTACTCCGGGTTGGCTCCTGACTCAAAGGTTAACAGCATTGATACGAAATGTTACATACGCATTTAATTATGATAAACCGTTTTAAGTATCACCATGACATGGCTATTGCATTTTTTTTTTAATATTTTTAAATTAACTTATTCCATTTGTATTAGACCGTTCGCACTGTTCAGCTTTTCGGAACTCTAGTCTGATATTCTGAAACAAACTCTAAAAGTAATAAATATAACTTACATATTTGCTTGAAGGTCATTACAAGGCTTTGTATTATTTACCCAAGTCGCCTGCCAAGCGTGGTGATTACGTCAATAACCCCCAATAATAGGATAGTAGTAGAATCTAATAGGTCTTCAATCAGTGCGTCCTACCAGTCATGACCTACGGTGCCGAAACGTCACTCACTGTCAAACTAAAGACTACATTTAGGCAAACGTAGTGTAGGACACCCTGTGGCCAGGTGGAGTGACGACCTGCGAAAAGCGGCTGGAAGAAAATGGATGAGGAGAGCTTTAGAGCGAGCTCAGTGGCGTGCATTAGGCGCACGTTAGGCTATGATGTTGATGAATAGGGTAGGCCCATGTTCAGCCGTTGACTTTTTCGGGCTGATGATGTATTAGGCTATGATGTTGATGAATAGGGTAGGCCCATGTTCAGCCGTTGACTTTTTCGGGCTGATGATGTAATATATCTGTCCCTGCTTACATACATAGCTATGTACTCGTTCATACAGTTAGTAAAAAGTTATTTTCTTGCCCATTAGCTTGGACAGAGTTAGCTCGAAAATTCATAGAAATGCATAGTTCATTTACGTTTTCTGTTAATTAACAACTAGCTAAGGTTTCACCGCCACCATGCGTCATTCACTCCATTTATAAGCGAAAGCGAAGCAGAATTCTGTGAAAAACATTCATGCAGTAAAACAAGATCTTTTTACTTTTGTCAGGGTATAAACAATGAGTGAAGTTATTATTTACTAGTGCCTCGCCCCGGCTTTGCACGGGTAACGCTTACAGTGCGGCATTTTACCCGAATACAGCGAAGCAAAAAAAAAGGGTTATCATTTGAATATGTGGGTATGTATGTATATATGTTCATCTGTTCCCTCTTAACTTCTAAACTAGACTCGTCATAATCTGACAAATGAGGTATCGTTAGAAGCGTCTTCATCGTCCGCTGGTTTTAGGATATGTGACATCACGTCACATTAAAGTTGAAAACGGCCTCCGCTAGAGGACTAAATGAAAGGGCTTAATTAGCATATTTTAATATATATATATATATATATATATATATATATATATATATATATATATATATATATATATATATATATGTATATATCTCAGGCAGCAAAACTAATCAGATATAGCTGTATATCAGTGATACGAGCAGTTGCATATCCATGATAGATAACAAAATATATATAACAAGCCGCGAACAACGGGTGACAATATATATATATTGTCGCCCGTTGTTCGCGGCTTTCTTTTCATGCACCCGATAATTGGGAATAATTTCTACAAAATAATTTAAATAAAAAGTAAGTTCAAAAACTAAAACACATCATTTGATCAAAATTCCTTCAGCCGTCAAAAAGTTTTATCGATTGCTCAACTTCTACTCGTTTGATTGAGATACCAAGTACACCAGTTCTAAGTTAATTCCTGAGATATCCAATAGTGAAAACCGCTTCGCAATCGGTCCAGTTGTGTTTACGTGATGCGTGAACAAACATACAGACAAACAGACAAACAAACAGACAGACACGAATATTAAAAATGTTATATTCTTGTTCAGTAGCTTATTTTAAGTACCCTAGACAATTTTATTTTAATTATGTTCTTTGTATATACTGTTTCGTTCATATTGCTTTATTATATGTATAAATAGATATATAGATAGAAAGATAGACATAGATATGTAGAAGATAAACAAATAAACGATAAAGATGGGTATAAACTAGTTGCGGTAAAGGGTTTATCATTTAATTTAACATTATTAAAGCATCACACACAAAACAAGGTTCCTTTAACAACTTAACAAGGGAGCATCAAGTCCAGTTTCATTTTAAGTATTTTGGGTATTCTACAGATTGCACTATGGAGAGTGCGCAAAGAACTGCATAATCTGATTCCCGCATCACCATTTCATCACCGTACGACCAGATGATCTGCCAAGTGCTACCTTTTTATGGTTGAAATACCAAGCAAAATAACGAAACGTTACGTTTCGTTATTTATTTCAAGAACTGCAAAAGAGTTGAATGCTCTGTCCTCGTCAGTGTTTCCGGTAAATTATTACCCAGATGTGTTCAAGTCTAGAGTGAATAGGCATCTACTAGGCAAGCGTTCTCATCTTCGACCACATCATCGCTTTCCATCAAGTGAGATCGTGGTCAAACGATAGCCTTGTCTGTAAAAAAAACGTAGGGACGATATTCAAATTATTATATATTTATGACTAGCTGCACCCTCCAGTCTCACCCACGTGAATTATGATGATGGATGATGACGATGATGAAAAGTAGCCTTTGTGGTAATCCAGTACATTACATGATTATAATGGAACACTTTCAGATCAGTACATTTAAAAAGGAAAGACAATTTAACTATCAGACTCGTAGTGCAACTAAGCTGGCTTTAGAATATGATGTTAATAATTATTATGGGCAACGTATGCGGAAATGGCTAGTGCCCAAATTGTGTAACGATCTATCTAGCGAATTTGTCGATAAATATTTAACTAGACATTCGTTTAAAACAGCCTTGAAAAAAAGGCTATTACATAATATTGAAGACTATACCCCTAAATGTCTTATATATGCATTATATTAAGTTTTTTTTTATAATTAGATGTACTTACAAGTCCTTTAATACCTACGTTTGTAAAACTAAAATTAATTACATAGTTATAACATAACATGAGTGTTATCATCTGCCTACAAACTACTCGTACTTTGCAGTTTGCCAGAATATTGTTTTACAATATTTGCTATGTATATTGATGAATAAATTAATTAATTAAATTAGGATATAAGGTACCCTGGTACCAAATTTCATCCAAATCCGTTCACCTGTTTGAGCATGAAGGAGTAACAAACATAACACACAAACTTAATGATAGATGGCGCTAATCGGTGATTATGTATTTTATGACATTTTAGTTTAATGTAAGGAGTTCATCATCGCGCATACGAAGTTTTCCGCTTGATAAGAGAGTAGAGTCTGTTCAGAAAGAGAGCCGTCGTTGTGAACTAACGTTCCGATTTACATATTACGACCATAATTAGGAGCTGGTTTCTTTCTGTCGGCGTTTTGAAATTTGAAAAAATGTTACAGTTGTAATAGGATCAAAACGGTATCGACGCGCTTTTGTATTGCTCACTACACAAAAAAGGTAAGTAGGTACAGCTGAGCCCTCAAATCCCACGACGGGTCTCTTTCTGAACAGACTCTATTCATTTTTAAAACTCTAAGCTCTGATTGGCCTGTTTACGACATTGGCTACACTTCTATTATTTATAAGTTACTTAATTTCCCGCCCGCGACTTCGTCCGCGCGGACTACTGTTTATCGCGTAAAAAAGCATCCTATGTTCTTCTAAGATATTAAAAACCAATGCAAAAAATATGTATAGCACCAATGCTCTTGAAGTTTTTTGAAGGACTTGTTGATTCGATTCCATGGCAACCGTTCCTTACAGTGAGTTATCAACATTTTCCTGCTTTCCCGTGGAAATTTACAGTTTTCCGAGATAAAAAGTATCCTATGTTTTATTCTAAGCTATCTCCATGCCAAATTCTATCAAAACCCGTCCAGTCGTTAAAGCGTGAAAGCTCCCCAAACAAACCATCAGACAACGTTTCACTTTTATATATTGGTATGGATTAGTGTGATAAATATATTTTTCGCTAGTTTGGCTCATCGAAGTTGCGCCTCGTCTAAGTATGACATCCTTAAAACTGCTCTGTTTCTAGTAAACACATTTAACAACGGTTCAACTCACCGATGCTTCACGATCTCCAATTGCTAATGTGCACTGTACCAGAGTTCTGTGAAGGCCTCTCAGGCATTCGCAGAAACAATCACAGCTACCAGTTGTGTATTATTACCCTTGCCTATTAGGCACGCAGCAGACGGATCCGCTTTAATAGCAGCTAGCTTGTGTGGAAGCACAAAATATCTGTAGCATCAGAAGTGGGATGGTTAGCCCCAATGAGCTCTTTGAAAGGGTAAAAGAGTCATGACCATGAGTAACAGAAAATGTGTTATTGAAACGTATCAGTTTTCTTTAAATTAGTGTTTTTCAGGACTAAGATTTATTATAATAACTGCAAAGGAGTGGAATGCTCTGTCGTCTTTAGAATTTTGGTAAATTGTAAATCAGACGTGTTCAAGTCTAGAGTGAAGAGGTATCTCATACCTTTGACGATATCATCGCTTTCCATCACGTCAGATTGTGGTCAAATGATTGCCAAGTTCGCAATAAAAATAATACAAACTATATCATCAGTCATCAGAAAAATTATAATGTAATTTTAAAATGTAATACTTTCTTTTAATGTTAGTTTATTTGGCTTAAGGGTAAACTCGTCTTCATCCAGTTAGATCAGACTGTACTTAATAGTGGTAATCTGAGCCAATCGTATGGGACAGTTTCCCAGTGATTTTTTATTTATATTTTGACCAACTGACTACGTGGGTTAGTGGTTGAGGATGTCGGCTATTTAACCGTAGAGTTTGTCGTTTTGAGTCCCATAACGAAATAAGTGTACGTAATTACGAGCATTTTGTTCCATATCAGGATATACTAAACTAGAGATATGTCTGAAAATTATATTATGTTCC
This sequence comes from Alsophila aescularia, assembly GCA_946251855.1. NCBI lineage: Eukaryota > Metazoa > Arthropoda > Insecta > Lepidoptera > Geometridae > Alsophila > Alsophila aescularia. The sequence goes on along the minus strand of OX276374.1, from coordinate 55,699,323 downwards.
ACATATTTTCCGGTTACTTGAAAATATTAAACGTAGCTTTTACTTCTAGTCTAATGATAATTATATTAATAATAATGATAATAATAAATAAACGTCTAGTCTACTATTATTAAAACTATTTATATAATTATGTCTAAAATAAATAATTTCTATGAATCCTCAATAAAACTCTTTGGCTTTAAGTTCCTACCCACTAATTATTTGCAAATAAGAAAAATGTAGCATCACAAAATCAAGAACGCTCGTTCAAAACCACTTTCGAAACGTATAATCTCATATAAAAAACATGAGTCAATCATTCTGACAAATGTGATTACTGGATTATGACTTCAGGCAACAACGTGACTTAAAATACAAAATTATTAATAGCTTATACTTTACTACCAACAAGTGCTAAGTAGGTCTTGGAACTGTTAATTAAGCTCTGTTTAATAATTAAGACAAGTCAATAAAATTGACATAAATTACATATTATTATATTATGTTGCATTGTCATGATAATTTTTGTTTAATAATGACTTATAGCAAAAGAAAACATTAAAAAATACATATACTAGTTTACTTGCCCATCTATATGTAGGTGGTGCAAATCCATAATTTTTATCGTGTAAGTGTAGATTCCATATAAGCAGGGTAATGTTTTTTGCGCTGTAGTCCTTCTCTGCATCTCAATTCTCAACCATCTTCCATCTGTATGTTTTCCCAAACTCAGTATTACTCATCTATACTTATAATAAAGCAATAAGTACGAAAAGTCTGTAAACCGACGAAAATTAAAAAAAAATGGTCTGTTGAACTTAAAATAAGCTACAGTAGAACATTTTTGAAAATCGTATCTGTGTGTTTGTTTGTTAGTTTGTATGTATATTAGTTCGCGCATCACGTAAAAACTACTGGACTGATTGCAATGCCGTTTCACTGTTGTATAGCTTAGGGGTTGACTTAAAAACTGAGGTACTTGGTATCTTAATACGATGATTAGATGCCGAGCAATCGATAAAAAACAATTTGACGGCTGAACGAATTTTGAAGAAATGTGGTATACTTTATAGGTACTTTTTTTTGGTCCTGGAATAACACAATATGGGCTACTTTTAAATGAAATGATCACGCGGGCAAAGTCGCGGGCACAGCAAGTCATTTATAATCTTGTTTTAATTCCAACTGGGTATACACGGTATGATGTTTAATTACGCGCAATTTATTTTGTAAACAATGTAACTGGTGATTAGCGATGGATTACCCAGGGCTATCAGCATCAACTTTTTAGGAGCTTTTATTTAACTGGAAATGTTTGTCTGTATGTATGTTTGTTTAGGTTTAGGTAATCTTGCAAGCTGGTTAAGAACCACTTCCTTTTATCCTACGGAGTTGATTTTTTATATATTGGTTCAGTTTCGATGAAAATGCATTTTCAGACACAACATCCAGGGTTAGCTCCAGATAAAGAAACTCTTCAATGGTCAACAGCGAAGACACGAATTTTTGTGTACGCATTTTATTATGATAGACAGTTTTAAGTTGTACCATGATGTACCACTACTTACTTGTACTTGATGTACTTGATTATTGTATTATCAATTTTATTTCTTGTGCAACAAAGAGTTATCTATCTATCTATCTATCTATCATGACATGGCTACTGCATAAAATTTTATTTTTTTAATTATTGTTATAGTTTTATAATAGTAAAATAAATACAAAAGTCGGTCTCAGACGCCTCAATTTACGGAGGACCGTTTTTTTGTGGTATGCATTAATTTATCTTAACCTTTAATTTTCATCGATTATTGTTAGACCGTTTTTATTAGTATTTTCTAATGGAAAAACACATTAGAGTCGGCACTATCATCATCGCTACCTCATAATAAATTAAATATATCGTAGGTACTAATCGATACATTAACACAATGGTTTGATAAAAAAACAGCATTACGAATCTATCACAACTGACCCACCTCCGTACCAACCCTGAATCCCAGTAACTATACAATGACGTTGGTCATTTCGCATCGTTTCAATAAATGCTTCCATTAGATTCTCGCTTGTTGTCCAATTAGGTATAATTGATTATGCCGATAGTCGATTCTGTACTTTCATATGATTTATTCTGTGCATTTATAACCATTTTTATAACCATTCCCTGCTGTTTAAGGGTGCATTCCGAGACGCGCAAATATCGATGAAATTGATATTATCGCGCTAAAACGCGTACCGAGTCATCGTGAGCGCAACAACGATATCCCTTGTGACGTCATGGATTACGTCATTACATCCGCCATTTTGCGATTTTATTTTATTTATTTTATTTATTTTATATATATATTTTTTTTTATTTTTTTTTTGTTTATTTTGTTTTTTTTTTTTTTTTATTTAGACGCACAAAACACATTACAATCAAAAAATAATATGAAATAACATAAATACAGTTTTGATCTGGATTGCAACATAAATACATGTGCGTACAGCTAATCAGAGCAACCATAACAAGCAAGACTGGTACACATATATATGTTCAAATCTAGGTTGAGGACAAAGACATTACATACAATTTACATGGAAAAGATGAATATAGATATTCTATTTATAAAGTTAGACAACACAAATTAGAAAACTGCAAAACTATCTACACGCCCAACACATAACACGTCATGTTACATCAAAACAATGACATGATATGCAGACATGCAACAAAAATAAAATTTAAAATATATTATGTTAATGATATGGTTGGATATCCAAGACGCCACTGTTAGCGACTGAAATAGCCAAATTATGAAAATGGAGGATCTCCTTAATATTATTTATAAAAATGCTTAATTTGGGACTAAAAATGTCAAGTTTAAATTTGATTTTTGCTAATTCGTTATACTGACGAGCCATCCTAGTCATCCTAGTTGGGTTGTAATAAGAAATATTGTTTTTAAAGATTTGTAAGACAAAAAGATTAGTTTCATTAGATTTACGTGCTCTGAATCTAATACTGAATGAGATTTCCGACAACAACTCTGGGGAATCAATTATATTATGAATTATTTTGTAAAGATAAACCAAATCAAAGTATATGCGACGTAAGTCTAGTGATTGAACATTAAACTTCGTAAGTAAGATTTGAGCGACCCGGTTTCTGTCGATAACTCAACATTCTAAGGCATTTCTTCTGAATTCGTTCAACTTCATTGATATGAACCTTATAGTTTGGAGACCAAATTGGACTACCATATTCTAAAACACTTCTTACCACAGCAAAGAAAAGGTACAACAAAGTACGAGGTTTTTTAAAACCTTTTGTTGACCTGAAGACGAAACCCAGAAGTTGGGTTGCTTTTGTTACAATGTATTGATAGTGCGCACGAAATGAAAGCTTATCGTCAAACAAAACGCCCAAATCTTTAGAAATGTATGAACGATTTAACATGTGGCCTTTGATGTTATAGTCATTAATGAATTTATGATGCTTATTTGTAAACGAACTGGTAAAACACTTATTAATATTTAAATTCATATGATTTGTTGTACACCACTCAGTTACAGTATTCAAATCATTTTGTAGAGCTTGACAATCATCAACCTTTGTAATTACGCTGAAGATCTTTAAATCATCAGCGTACAAAAGACAATTACAAGATAGGCGCTGAATTAAATCATTTATGAAAATAACAAAAAGAAGGGGCCCCAAATGGGATCCCTGTGGAACCCCTGAAGTTACAGTCACAGGTGAAGAAATAAAACCTTTCCATGCCACCAGCCGACTTCTGTTGCTAAGGTACGAACAAATCCAACGATACAAGCTCCCGTGAACACCATATGACCAAAGTTTATGGCACAGTAATTTGTGACTGACCTTATCAAAGGCTTTTGAAAAATCAGTATAGATAGAGTCAACTTGGCCACCACTAGCAAAGGCCTGACAAAGGTAATGTTTGTACTGGAGCAAATTGCTAACCGTCGATCGATTTTTAACAAAACCATGTTGTTTGTCAGAGATAATTGGTTTGATGTGACTGTACAAGTGACTGTAGACCAAGGACTCAAATAATTTCGCAAAGCAAGACAGTATACTTATGGGTCAGTAATTTTCGCAATGAGATTTATCGCCGCTTTTATAAATAGGAATGATATGAGCGGTTTTCCATCGCTTTGGGAAAACGCCGCACCTCAGAGATTTATTGAATATAATGGACAGTGGAACAGATAATTCACTGCCACAATGCTTGACAAACAACGGGGGAATCAAATCCGGTCCTGGTCCCTTATTTTTGTCCAATTGTTTTATTTCAGTTGTTTGAATTCAGTTTTGTGTGATTTTCGTACAGTTTTCCAAATATTACTACACACAATTGACCAATTTTTAGACAGACTACTTTGCCCACGAGTAATACTTTGTATTTTGAGCAAATTTTGAGGTTATGTTGTTGTGATCTTGTAATCACGCTCACGAGCATTCCGAATCAACTGCAGCACTCAACTGCCGTGAGCGCGATATCTGAATCGGAACGCAAATTAGCACTGTGATCGCTCACAGCGATATTATCGTGAATCGGAATGCACCCCAAGTTACAGTAAGTATGCCATATTGGAAGGGTTTTTTCGGCGACTTTCTTTTGAAATGGGTTAGTTGGAACTTGGAATAATTGAGGGGATGGAATGAATGTTTATGACAGTTGGTTATAGAATTAAGGATGTATGGATGATGAGATCTGTTTGAACATCAAGAGACTACCGCTGTTTTTTTCCACATATGAAAATATTTCAAACGTGAAGTCATCAAGGAAAAGACATTTTTTTTTTTGCTTATTTGCTTTTTACACATTTTTAATAGGAAATCTGATAAGTACCAATTAGTATCGTAAAGTGTATCTTAGGGATTCCAGTTTTTGAAATCGTAAACTGCATCTTAGGGATTCCAGTTTTTGGAGTCGTAAACAGTATCTTAAGAATTTCAGTTTTTGAAGTCGTAAACAGTATCTTAGGGATTTCAGTTAATTGGGGTCGTAAACAGTATTTTAGGGATTCCAATTTTTGAAGTCGTAAACTTTATCTTAAGGGTTCCAGTTTTTGTGGTCGTAAACAGTATCTTAGGGATTTCATTTTTTGGAGTCGTAAACTGTATTTTAGGGATTCCAGTTTTTGAAGTCGTAAACTTTATCTTAGGGATTCCAGTTTTTGTCGTTGATGAAGTCTGAAATGTCAAGGATTGATGTCCGTTTTTTTTTTAGTCATTATTGTCACATCATCTAACTAATATTATAAATTACAAAGTAACTTTGTACTAAATGGTTGAACTGGTTTTGATGACGAGAAAATAGTGTGCTGCATGTGTGCTCACTATTCATTTATACTTTTTACCCCGAAAAAATAATCAAGCGGGCAAAGCCTCGAGACGAATCTGAATCTTGCTGGTTTTTACACGACTACAGCGAAGCAAGGGAAGGGTAATGAGTTTCGCAGTCTATGTATCTATTTATGTGGTTATGTAGATGTTCCACCATAGATAGCGTTGCCTCTATTGGTCCGATTTTGATAAGCGAGATGTCAATCGATTCGTGTTCATGTAGAGAGTGTCAGAGACTATTTTTTACCCGACTACGGCAAGACAAAGTTTGGGATATGTTGGTCTGATTTTGACAAGCCAGTATCAATCGATTCATCTTCATCGCAAGAGAGTCATAGGCTTATTACCCGACCGTAGCCGGGTTTAGTTTTTGAACTTATATCTTGTTCATTGCCTGTCTATAACAGTTGCAGTGTAACGCATACATAACTTAGCATTACAAAGTCTTCCTTGTAGCACTCATTGTACGCTTGTTGCCCTGAAATTTACACTGGGCTGCAAAGAAAGCGGGTCGGTAAGCGAGTCAACAAAAACCTCAATCACTTCTAAAATATTAGAACTAGCTTTATGAAATAAAGACTGTATTATAGTCAATTTTATAATGTTTAAATATAAGTCATAAAAGTTCAAGATTATGAAGTTCATTTTGAATAAAAGTAGGTTAAGTAATAATAACAATTTTTCACTAGATTTCGAAAAATGTGCTTAAATGCATATTTCACACATTTAAGGCGCTATGTGCTCCAAAATTTTTGTCCTGCACGTCAAGATGCAGGGTTAAGCAGGAGAAGTGATGCATCTCACCTAACTTGTTTTTTTTATGTTGTTTCTATTTTTCAAAAAACGTTTCCACAGATATATTTGAATATCTGTTACACACTTTTTCTTTTTGTAAAAATATCTTCGATAGAAACTGAATGAAGTTGATTACGTACGTCAAATCGGTGTTGATATGGAAACTTTTCAATTTTTGTCTGTCGAGACAAATTTGTTTAAACGTGATTTGGTGACCACATCCGGATAAAGAATTTTGTGAAAATTTATAAAAATATAAAATAAAGTCAATTAACAACGGTTTTCAAAGGTCTAGTTTTAAATATTCGTGAGGACGAATTGTCAAATTTGGAGCACATTTCACTTTAAGTATTTTGTATTGCCACCACGAGCTATATATACGGTATGGCATGCATTCCAGCAGATTCTTAGGAATAAAATAAAAAATATGAAAATTTACGTTATTTTCTCTTTATGTTTTTTTATACAATCACCAAAAAGATATAAAAAGGTTTTCCTTTATTTGTAATGAAACAAACTTTAATTTAGGTTTTATTTTAAAAGGATTGCTCAAATATTTTAAAAGTTATCGCAATTTTATAACCGCCGCTTTCTTTGCCCAGTTTAGTTTCGTATTCTGCATCTTTTAATTTTTCTCCGCTCTTTTAATACTCATTTCAAGACAAATGATATCTTTCTCCAAATCTCCACAATCAATTTAAACCCACCATTACAAATAAACACGAGCGACTCTAATGGCTCGCGGCACAATGGCGCTCCCGGCGCCCGCGGCGCTATTGTGCGGGTAACGGGTTCGATTCCCGGCGCACTAATGATTTCTATTGTGCATGTATTGTGGTATTTGTGGTGTTTGTATCGTGGGTGGTTGAAAATCACTATGAAATTGATGTGTCCTCAAAATAATCCGTCATCGTATCCATGGTAAATATCCCGTTCCTAATGTTTATAGTTCTGGAATTAGTTAATTAATTTTAAGTTTCTATTTTTTGTAAATAATCTATTCTTATAATAGAGCAATAAGAACGAAAAAGTGAGTACAAAGAAGATATTTTTTTAAAAAAGGTCTAGGTTACTTAACCTGTCAGCTATCGGTATCCCGTATTACGGGATTTAAGCGACTATTTATGCAAATTAAAAAAATAATATATACTTATAATATAATTTAAAAAAAATACAATTTTGTGGTTCATTTACCTTTCTCAAATACAGATTTTTTAGATGGAAACCTTTTACTCATTCTATATTTTAAAAAATGCCCAAGAACTCCAAACGTCCGCAGATTCAAATAAGCCACTGAGCAGGACTAGAAGGTAAAGGATCATCAAATCTCAATTTTGATGGTCACACAGTTATATTTCCTTAACGCTATAACATAGAAACAGAATTTTTGAATTGGAGCATTTCACATTTATTAGGCTACAAAATAAATAAAGCTTGTCAGAATAGAAGTAAAAATAACACCAAAAATTATCACGAATGGTAAAAAACGGGGCAATTTTTCGTATTCTCATCGAGTCACACTTCCCGTTGCAGTAAAACATTTAGTTACTGCTTCACCAAATTTCAGTGTATTTGTATGTTACTTATACTAAAGTCATCGTAATTAAATACACTTTACACCCAATAGTCTAAGAAAAATATTTTGATCATAATTCTGAATTTAAAACTACATATGCGTCAGTCACACGATTTTAGATACATAAGGTTTACGTAGTATAACGGCTGGTAGTTGTCACAACATTAGCAATCAAACACAGAGTTCGATTTAGTCGGACGTCAGTCGTGTTTCGGCATCGCAGAAGTGAGAAATGCGGCTAATCGTGCAGTGAGAAAAAAATATTGGTAAGTTTATATTCATTCAGAAGTGTACCGATCACTTGCGTGGGCAACATTTTTGTGCATTGTATTTTAGCAATTAAAAAAAAAGTTAGCTCAGTGAAACCCCAAAATGTCCGAGATATTTATGTAGTATTTGATTTAAAACGTTACACCAAAGCATTGCAACAATTTATAAATAAGGGATATTTTTGTCACATTCGTGGCATCATCTTCATAGCGTTTTATCCATGAAAGTGATTTTTTGCTTATTTTTTATTCAGAAGTATAGCGACTGGTGGTGTATTTACAAACTTTTCAAAGACTTTTAATGACTCATATGATTCTTAGTTAGGAAAAACTTCATATAACGACGAATTAGGCTATATTAGTTTTTTTTTAATTCTTATCACTGTAGACTGAGTATTTGTAAATTTTATAAATTACTTGTGACATTACAATTTAATAAGTACTCAAATGAAAGTGAAATGAAATGAAATCATTTTATTTTAAGTTTAGATAGGTACATCATTTCAGTTTCAGTTCAGTTTCAGTCAAAAAAACATACTTACATAAGTATGTGACAATATTTTATTTTAGAGTAAATGAAAATATACTCTAAAATATAAGTACCTGGTTACTAAAATCACAGTAAAGTTCATATGTCACCTACATTAATAATGTTTATAACAAAAACCTTTCAGTAAAATTGTGTAGTTTTAATTGACGTAGCATATTAGTATACCTATTTCGTTGGATGGCCGAACTTAGGACTGAACTGATAATAAATTAACTCTTTTGATTACTGATACCTATCATATATTTGCCTGTTAAATTATGAAAAAAGGATTAAGTTGTTATTTCATGAATATTTAGTCTCATCAGTAGTAAATTGTAACAAAATAATTACTGTAAAGTTACTGAGTCACTCTCGTGAATCATCGCGTCACTTTCGCGGCATCTAGAACTTCAAAACTAGTATTCTTCCAAACAAGACTTACGATTCGATTAATTTACATATTAATTTACTCGTTTTATCAAGCGCTATAAGTTTTTTTTACAAAAATAGTAAAAAAAAAACAAAAAACTAAATTTGCCACGAAGGTGACGATGAGAATTAGCCAGAACATTTTTTAAATCGTGTCTGTCTGTTTGTTTGTTAGTTTATTTGTTTGTATGTTTGTTCGCGCATCTTACATCTTAGGGTTTGACTTAAAAACTGGAGAACTTGGTATCTCAAAATAATGTGTAGAAGCCGAGCAATCGATAAAAATCTTTTTGTCGGCTGAAGAAACTTTTGAAATGAAATGAAATGAAATCTTTATTTGCCAGAATATAGGTACATTGGGTTGGTATAAGGTAAGGGATTCACTATATTCGACTATTTAGTCGTGCAAATATTTAAATTATAATTATTAATGTAAAACAAAATTAAATTATTTAAAAACAAAAAAAAACACATTCAATCACAATATTCACAAAAATAACAAATGTCAAAAATATACAAAATTAAATAGAAAATGTCAACAATAAACACAATGAAATTTAATGTCATTATCTACATTTTTATTTTTTTTTAAATATTCATTAATAGAATAGAAACATCTGTCACATAGCCAATTATAAAGTTTCCTATTAAATTCTACATCTCTCATTTCTTGACAATCTTTTGGTATTTTATTATATATTTTAACTGCCATGGTTTAGCAGTTTTTATCGCACATTTTAAGTCGGTTTCATGGCATCACTAGAGGTTTCTGTACAATTTTCCTTTTCAAATGAGCTTTTTCGTCGATTTCAAAAAGTGAGTAGTTTTTTCTCACAAACTTACACATTTCAAAGATATATAAAGATGCAGATGCAGATATATGGTAAGCAGCTTTTCATCCTTAAATATAGGTCTGCAAGAATCTGAACATCTTAAATTAAAAATTGACCTTAAACATTTTTTTTGAGCGATGAATGTTCTCTGGGCATCTGTGAAATTTCCCCATATAGTTATTCCATACCTTAGTATAGAACACACATGGCTATGGTAAACTACAATTGCTGTTCGGCTGTTTGTCAGATTTTTTATTTTCCGAAGTGCAAAGACGACTTTATTTATTTTCTTACACACATTATCAATTTGAACTTTCCAATGACAAAAATTATCAAAATATATTCCTAAAAACTTAATGTCTGATACTTCCTCAATGTCATCTTCATAAAATTTTATATATGTTGGTATTTTAGGTCCTGTAATAGCACAAATAGTACTATTCAACCTAGAGACTAGAGACCACGCGTGCGAAGCCGTGTACAGCTAGCCGTACAGCTAGTCTCACATATTATAATGAAAAGAAAATGTCTTTACATAGTTTAAATTTAATTGATACTTTCATAGCTTGCTTTCACTGTACAAAGGTTATCATCATGGTGGCCATACACATATACTCGGTATACACATATACTCGGTATACACGTAAACTCGGTATACACGGTATGCACAGGAAAAACAAGCTGTTTACTCTTGTCTACACTAATCATATAAAGAGGAAAGATTTGATTTTAAGTATGTTTCTTCGTTTGTAATGGATAAACTAAAAAAATTGTTACACGCATTAGGATAGAAAATAATCATAAAACAGTAAATCCAACCATTAAATATATTTTCCACATTTTGCACATGTAATTGCAATGCAAATCTTAAATCTCTATCAAGTAACTTCTAAAGGATGACCACAGATACATTATCATTAAAATTTAGCTACTTATTATTAGTTCACTTTAAAGGAACCAAAAAGCATAATCTAGAACACATTTAGTTCTACATAGTCAAAAGAAGCCACACATTACCATTCCTAAACATATGCCGATCTGGCTGATTCTAAATCTCAAGATCAACTGAGCCAAAAAATGTTGAAGATCCACAGGTTGCCTTGCTGGCGCCATTCTACAAGGCGGCAAAATGCTTCGCTCTGATTGGTGGCGCTCCCAAGGGCACCAACTGCCTCGACGGAAATACCACCCTTCCAAAGTATACCAACTGTCGCTTTTTGAAGGAAGTACTCGTAGATGGATGATTTGTCGCTCTTCCGCTCCTCTCCTCGACCACAGACTGCACCGAGGCACCATCCGCACGGAGGCCCGCAATAAGTTGTCAATTCATTTGGTTTGATGTTGACGTTTGACGATGACGTTTGACGATGACGATTGACGTCTCGCAAGGAGCGGAGTCATCCATCACACTGTTTCAGCTAATTGTCACAAACTACAAAACTGATCTAAAAACAGCTACATTATAAACACATACTCGTAGAAAGCTACATTATCAGCGAATAACAGGAGCTGCTATTTATTTTAAAAAAATACCCTACGAAAATTGCAGTAATGTTACTCTAGTTATAAAAACTTGCCCATAAAAATGTCGATTACTCGCTGTTTGACTTAATGCCGTGTAAACTAAATAATAACAAGTCTGTCAATAAGCACCACGAGCGAAAGATTTTGAATTACGCTTACTGGCGTATTCTTAATATCCACAAGGATATAAGTCTAACTATTGTCTCAAAACCCGTTTTTTTTTCATATTAGTCAAAAAACACGGGTAGAATCATGTACAAATAAAGAGAAACCCTTAGCTACCCGTGCGAAGCCGGGGCAAGTCACTACTAAATTCATAAAACAAAAGCCTGTCTAAAAATCTACAGCTACTCCTGTTTCAGGAACCACAATTTGTACCTCGACAACACAAGAGCCTGACTAAAAGAAAAGCCAAAAATTCGCACTCAGACCGGATGAAAAGCGACAACCCTACCTACGTCGCCTGGCTAAAACCTTTCGAGCCAGCCCTGAGTGCCAGTTCTTTATTTTTGAATCCCATTTCTTTGCTGGTTCATACCCGGAAAATTTGAAAGGGTTTCCAGACGCCTCTTCTTCGGTGCATATGGAATTGTAGGGAGGTAGCGTGCTTCAAACTTGTTTTACTTAATTCATTAGAGAATCCTGATTAGACATGATGTCGCAGGATTCTAATTATGTTGTTGCACTGTTCTTATCTAGTGTACAATAATATCGAAATTGATGAAATAATGGTCAAGCCACTGAAATGGAATATTATAGTCTTCTCAAAACAAAATAAGGGCCACCCGAGTATTTTTATTTTGAGACCATTTTTTGCTTTCCCTCGTTCAGATAATTTTTATGAATGCCATTATATTCTCAAGTGTCGAATTGTAAACACTTTGCTATATCTCTCACATATAGCAAACTGTATAATTTTGTTTATATTTTTAATTCAATTTCAGATTAGTTTAACACGAGTTCACTGACTGCTTCGGCTATTTTTGGAAGTTTTCGTATAATTCTATCATTTAACCGTAAAATGCCAAGAATCCGACGCCATTTGGACAATGATTCTGCTACGGGCTACAGTCTCGACATCGGTAGCAATAACTTTACAAACGAAATCGGTCGCAAAGTACAGATACCGATGAAAAACGATAGCTTCTGTCAAAAGCTAACGATTATCATACAACAAACATACAGACAAACTAACAAACAGACAGACTCGATTTAAAAAATGTTATATTCTTGTTCAGTAGCATTTTATAAGTACCCTAGATCATATTCTTTAAATTATCTTCATTGTACAGATTTTTTGTTCTTATTGCTTTATTATAAGTAAAGATAGAAGTATACATTCATATATAAGCTGATAAATGCATTAACCATACTTTCCGTTGCGCAGTCTGGTAAAATATATATTTGCATTTAGATGTAGTGTCATGCCGCGGAGAGGTTTACGTGTCTCACCGGACACTCGTCTGCTTGGACATCGTTTACAAACCTACTTAGCTTTGCGATCAAGCATTCCGCAGGTTAAGTAAGCAGTAAGTACGATATGAAAAGTAAATATTTTGTCAGTACTTAACTGTTTATGGATTTACTGAGCAAATACATTTGAAGTCGCTTTATAATATTTACTAGTTTTCGCGTCCGCGACTTCGTCCGCGCGGACTACTGTTTATCGCGAAAAAAGCATCCTATTTTCTTCTAGAATATTAAAAACCAAAAAATAATAATCAGAATAATCAATTTATTGGTAATAATTATTACAGGTAAATATTGTAAATTAAAAATAAACATAAAAAGTAAAAGAAATATCAAATTATAATAATATATTTTTTTCCAATAATATTAACATTGAATTATCGATATACTGGTATAAATTCCGTTACATCGTAGAACGCCTTCTCAATCAGCCATACTTTAATTTTGCTTTTAAAGGATCCCAAGCTAGGCGCATCTTTGACCTGAACCAATGCGAAAGTAGGTGCTCCAATGCTCTTGATGTTTTTTGACAGACTTATTATTGCGTTTCCATGGCAACCACAGACCATTCTGTGATGACAACCGTTCCGTACAGTGAGTAATCAACATTTTCCATTTTCCCGTGGAAACTTACAATTTTCAGAGTTAATTATCTATGTTTTATCCTAGGGTATAAGCTATCTCTATTCTAAATTTCATCAAAATCCGTCAAGCCGTTATCGCGTGAAAGCTCCCCAAACAAACAACAAACACACAGACAACGTTTCACTTTTATATACGGATAGATGGACCAATGTTCGTTGTCTTATTTTAGTTTCTCTAGCTAGAAATAGTTAGCGAATTTCACTTAGAGATCAGAATCAATTTCTGAAGTTTCAGTTGCTTGTTCGTCATATGAGGTGGTGCTGGTTTCAGAGTTTGTCAGGCTTGAGGGCCTCTGACATGGCATCACGACTGTTATCAATCAATATCAGCCTGGACTGACAACTTAAGGCGATGGTAAACTTGAGCATTCACTTGTAATGAGCATTCCAGCGAATGTTACATTACAGGTCAATGCTCACACGAGCGTTCTAGCGAATCAACAAAAATTGCTCCGAGCTTTTTACTGAGCCGAGCAATTCACTAGGTGACATTAAAATAAAGTACTATAGTGTCCCCTTAATTGTTGTTTTCTTAACTCTGTAACTAATTGTAGACCGTCACTTCAATTTCTAAGGCGATACGGATTAGTTTACCACCAACTAACCACCCTCTATTTTTATATCCATACCAATTTATAAAAGTGAAACGTTGTCTGTTTGTTTGTTTGTTTGGGGAGCTTTCACGCGATAACGGCTGGACAGATTTTGATGAAATTTGGAATGGAGATAGCTTATACCCTGGAATAAAACATAGGATACTTTTAATCCCGGAAAATTGTTATTTTCCACGGGAAAAACTGGAAAATGATGATTACTCGCTGTAAGGAACGGTTGCCATGGAAACGAAATAACAAGTCTGTCAAAAAACATCAAGAGCGTTGGTGCTATACCTACTTTTGTATTGGTTTTTAATAACCTAGAAGAACAGAGGATGCTTTTTTTCGCGATAAAATGTAATCCGCGCGGACGAAGTCGCAGGCGGGAAAGCTAGTTTTGTATATAGCCTATAAATGCAGCAAGCGAACGTGAATTGAAGTAAAGTCTAACATCTTGCGTAGTATAGATTTTTTGACGATCGTATATTTGATCATTTGCTAGAATTATTGACGAAATTTTCGTATCGACGATTGGCTCTATTCGTTGTTCAATCAGACAACATTAACATACAGCGTTTGCTCAATGTTTTGTTGCAAGTGAATGCTCAGGTTTTTCTGAACTTTTATGTGCCCTTCTAAGCACTGAGCGATGAAAATCTGCACATAACTTAGACAAGTCATTGTTACGCAGCCGAGGACCAAACCCGGTATTGTAAGATTCTGACGCGCACTAGAATATATCGGCTACCATTGCTCCTATTTCAGTGAAAACTATACGCTCTCCAATTAAATTATAAATAACAGTGCCTACAAGCAGCTAGGAGCAAAACAGTATAACAATATCAGTGATATTTATCAGATTTCTGATAATATATCAGATCTAGTATTGCGATATCCTTCGTTATCTCTAACGATTGCACCCGTTTTCTTATGAACTATCACGAATCTGCCGCTATCTGTCGCTTTATCTGACAGATAATTCATCTTTGTAGCTGTTAGCCTATCGCGAAATAGGAAATGATCAAGATAGTATCGAGTCTATTGTTTGTTTGTCTAAATCAATATATCAAAACTCCCACAGTGTTTGGACTATTGAAATAGGAAGTGGGTCGTGTAGAAGGTCCATATAATATGTGTGTATGAACGAATAGCATAGAATAACTATATATACTCCTATAAGAAGCGACTCTGTCTGTTGATAGGTTGCATTTAGTCAAAGGTGCTGTCTAGGCGGATACTTTGTCTGCTGAAAAATAATTGTTTTTCGTGGCATAGATTAATTATAATAGTTAAAAACTACGACTACTGTTGAAAATATCTGCAAACTTTATTGCTTAATAATGTTAGTCAGAAAGGTATTTCCTTTTCCTGTGCAAAATTCAACTCTAAATGGGCTTAAGAAATGGAAATGTCTTTATAATCTCAAGGTATAGTTATAATCAAACAACACATTGCACCGGAACCCCCGGACGATGAAATCGCTGCCGCAGTGCAGGCAGAGATAGATTCGTCCAACCCGTCCTCACCATCTTTCAACACAATTAGACACAGAGACCGACCTCGCCGGCGAGGTCGAGGGTCCCGTAATTAAAGTCGATCTTATTCGCCTACGAGTTTCTTGCCGATTCTTCTCGAAGGTGTATTCCAAATCGGTGGTCAATTATGCAAATAATTCAAAGGGCTCTAGCCATTTCATCAGGGCTCCCTCGATCCCCACCTAACAGGAACGATCCAAGGGTGTTTAGTCAAATCCTCCGAAGTTAATGGCAACTGTCCAAGCCAAGGTTCGTACCCCCTGGGTACCCTTGAGCAAGTGGCCAAAAGTTAACTTTTGCATGCGCCTGCGTCACGCATTGCGGTGATGCGCTTTCGCGTCCGCCTCATCGTCCGGTGACGCTGTAGAGGTCAGTTATTGACAGCATATAAAAAGTCAAAAAAAAGGAAGAAAAAAAAAGGAAAGCACCGGTGCCAACAGTCGTCAGTGGCATGCCTCTTAAAGTTGTGCAGGAGTCTGACTATCTAGGGCAAACTCTTATATTCGGCAGAAACAACATCAAAAGGGTAGCCGATAGGTGCGTTTGGCTGGGCAGCATTTGGGAAACTTCGTCAAATCTTCTCGTGGCCCATGTCACAATGCCTAAATACAAAAGTTATTAACCTACCTGTAATAACATATGGAGCCGAAACTTGGAAACTGACTGCGAGACTTGTCCACAAATTTAAAGTTGCTCGGCCAGCAAGAAGCGGGCTATCCGGAGCGGATCTTTAATAGATCGTATCCGAAACGAGGTGATCCGGCAGAGGACAAATGTCACCGACATAGTCCAAAGAAATGGCTAGCTGAAGTGGCAATGGGCCGGTAATATAAGTCGAAGAAACGATAATAGTTGGGGTAGACGAGCTCTTGAGTGGAGACCACGAATAGACAAAATGTAATGTAGGACGTCCTCCGGACAGATGGAGCGACGACCTGCGCAGGCAGCAATTACGTGAGTAGAGCCAAAAATCGGGCTCAGTAGCGCTCATTAGGAGAGGCCTTTGTCTAGCAGTGGACTTATTTAGCCTGCATGATGATGGTAGTTAGATTTAGTTAATTATAATTAAAATAACTAGCTTAAAAGCTAAAAAAGACGCCTGCCCTGCCAAAAAAAAGTTTTTGCCATAAATTATAAACTCTTGGAATGTGCTTACAAAGGCCTTCAATTTGATGACCATATTGAAAATTACGAAGTTTTTTTTTGAGTTTGTAAATGGTGCCATACTGCCGCCATATTGAAAGTTTTCAAAAATAAAAAATAGCCTATGTTACTCGGGGGGGATGTAACGATACCCCATACGTCTAAATCTGTTCAGGCATTTAAAAGTTATGGTGGAATAAAGAAACTCACATACAAACATATATACTAAAAATAATACATAGACACATATACATATTTTATATATTTTTTGTCTACTCCTTGTTCTTCCATTACTGTCCATCCAAAGGTTGTCTGGAAGAGATCGCTCTTAGCGATAAGACCGCCAATTGTACTTATTTTAAAGTTTTATTTTTTATGTGTAATATTGTATTTTTATGTGCAATAAAGTATTGTCTATCTATCTAATACACTCCTTTTTGGGCAGTCATGTAAAAACTCCCTACGACGATTTGCTTAAGTCCCGCGGCGGCGCGCCCGTCGCGCCAGCCTACGAATATGCTAAAAAAGCTAAAAAAAGTTCTTTATGGTTCTTATAATAGAACGGTGACAAGTACTTCGATAAATTTGAGTAAATTCCACAATGCAAAATATACACATTTCACTGCACTCCTGTCTGATCTGTTCATTTTCTCATTTGCCATACACATTTTCTTTTTCGCTGCATACATTTTTCTTTTTAAGTTATTTCGCTCCAACTCAAGTCCATCCAATGTTAGAAGATCTCTGAGATAAAGCAGGCTCTGTTTTACTACAAGTTTTTTAATATAGCCGGTGCAAAAATCACGTAGTGTATTTTTTCATTGCCTATTTGGTGTCGGATCAAATAATGCTGGTTGTTAAAGTGGGTAGAAATACGTACACAAAAGGCGGTAGGTGGTAGGACGCATTGCTTGCATTCTTGTCGGCTTGTAACCGAACTGCGCCTCTTTAAATATGCAGAAAAAAGATACAAGACATAAGTATAAAAACTAAAACCCTACTACAGTCGGGTAAAAAATTGCCTATGACCATCTTGCTATGAAGACGAATCGATTGATACCTCGCTTGTCAAAATTGCACCAAGGTTTTAGTTAGAACACATAACGCTTTGTAGCTTCGCCATAATTGGGTAGAAAATATATTGAGAATAATTGATTAATTGAGTTTCACAGTGTCAAACCAACAGACAAGTCAATAAATCAAATGGTAGTTTTGGCGGGCAAATAAAATTGAGACGGAGTTTTACTTTGTAATATTTGTCAAACTTGTGTTTTTTCGATTGTAATACGAGTATGTAATATTAGTGATGTATTAAAAATTAGGTGTTCTTTTACGTGCACGAGTGTAGGCAAATGATACAAACGCACAAAAACGTGCCATTTCGTGTTCTCTCCGAAACTCACTACCATATGAAGTTTCAGTAAAGCTCCACACCGCTTTACTGAATCGTGACTGACTGGAACTCGACATTTTGACTATTTACTGAAAAAATATACAACTTGTAATATATCTTTACTCGTCGCTGGCTAAAAGCACTAGTCGTGCGGTGCCAGACAAAAAAAAAGAAGAGTTTCACATTGTCAAACAGCCAGAAAACTCAATTAAATCTAATTAAATACTCGTCTGCGACTGGCAATAACCCAAGACGATTGTTTCTAACAAATTCATCTCTAAATTGCCCATACTCATAATATGCTGTATTATGTACTTAAATTAAATTTGTCGTCTGCCACAAGCCAGTGAAACGCGTGTTTAAATACTTTAGTGGGTTGCGTTAACTTTCCTTGTGCTCGAGTGTGCTTTGCGGTTTTCAACGCATTGCAGGTGCACATCCGCATTTTCTTTCCAAATAGTGTTTTATGGCGATATTTTCTGTTACGGCGCCATAACTGGAAAAACTTTCACTGGTCACTGACACCAGTAAACTACCTACTGCGAATTTCATCATAAATTCCATCTATAGCTTTTATTCTAACATATTTAGTAACAGAGAAAAAAAAACATTTGGATATGTGCCCTTTTGGTGTAATGTACAGGAAATAAGCCTGCTAATTATGAATTTGTCGGCTTTTTCACTTTGACAATGACATTTAAAAAGGTTAATTATTTTGTGTGTAAAAAAATACATAAAAAATTACATGAGGTTGCGTTCAGTGTCTAACCATGACACAAAAATTAGGTGGAATTAGGTGGAAATGTGCCGTTTAGTACGTAACTGCGATTGTTAATCACGAGTTTCTTATAAAATATTTCATCTTTCTAATGGGTTTTGAACTAGAAGATACAATTTAGCATGATAATGGCAATGACATTCTTATTTTTGTTCAAAGTCGTCAGTGGAAATAAGCTCCTTTGAAAAATCACTCCTCAATTTTACACGTTACACCGATTGGTTACTTTTGTAGTGAATTTGGCGATGAGGAATCTTATTTTTTTTTGACATTCTTGGCCATATATTACAAGTTGATCGAATATACAGGTTACATGATACAGGTACCATGCCTCATATATCTTCCGCTTAATGTTTATTATTTTAGCATGAGCATCGCCTTATAGAGAAAATCCACACAATATATAAAAGTGAAACGTTATCTGTTTGTTTGTTTGTTTGGGGAGCTTTCACGCGATAACGGCTGGACGGATTTTGATGAAATTTGGAATTGAGCGTATACCCTGGAATAAAAGAAAGGATACTTTTTATTTCAGAAAATTGTAAGTTTCCTAGGGAAAACTGGTAAATGATGATTACTCACTGTAAGAAACGGTTGCCATGGAAATGAAATAATAACAAGTCTGTCAAAAAGCATCAAGAGCTTGGTTCATTGGTTTTTAATATCCTAGCTAAACATAGGATGCTTTTCCCCCCTCTTCCTTTCCATATGGAAGGGTACTAAGTACTCTTCCCTTCAATGATATCAGGCTGTTAAACGAATAATTGCATCGAAGTCACTCATCATCGTTATCATCATCATCATCACCATCCTATGACTTGTCCACTGCTGGACGTAGGCCTCTCCTAATGCACGCCCCTGAGATCAGTCTTTAGATCTCTGCATCCAGTTTTTGCCCGCCAATTTTGTTTTGTTTTTTACACGACTGCCCAAAAAAAGTATTGTAATGTTTTTAGGATTAATGTATGTATGTATGTTTGTATGTGAGTTTCTTTATTCCACCATAACTTTTAAATACCTGAACAGATTTAGACGTATCGTTAGAATACTTACTTACTTACTTACTTACTTACTCTTTGCCAGTAACCATAAGGCAAGCGACATCGCTACAATGTTTTAAAGATCGGGTCAGAAACTTTTATCATTCAACGCTATGACATGTTGCTGTATTTACTTATTTTTATGTTTAATATGTTTATGTAGTGTGTGTGTAGTGTATTTTGTGTGTAGGTCCTGTTTATTTTAGTATGTATTATTATTATTAGTATATATGTTTATATGTATGTATTTTTATATTATATATATATTTATTTTATTTTATATTTTGTACTTATGGTATTTATAAGTAATATTTTATCGTATCTAAAAATATAAATTTATTCTGTTCAGTAAATGTATACTTGCATATGCACACTATCGTTCATTAATGTTCATGTTCTCGCTTTCTAATCTAAGGTTGCCTGGAAGAGATCGCTGCTTAGTGATAAGGCCGCCGATTGTACTATTTTAAGCTCATTGTTAATGTGCCATATTTTAAGTTTCTTTAGCTCAATAAAGAGTTATCTATCTATCTATCCCCCGAGTAACAAAGGGTTTTTTTTGTTTTTTTTTTATTTGGCTGTTGTATGGCTCCATTCTCAAATGCAAATATAAAAATCTTCGTATTTTACAAGATGGGTATCAAATTGAAGGCCTTGATAAACACATTCCAACAGTATAATAATATAATTTATTGGCATAAAATCTTTTTTGGCAGGGCAGGTGTGTGTTTTAACTTTTAAGCTAATTATTTATTTCCTATAAGTATATATACAGTTTTTACATACCTGACCCAACCTTTTAAAATTTGCAACACCTTTTCCTCCTAAAAATATTTCTGAATAACAGCACATATTACCCTCAACCCCCTAAAAGCGGCAAACAAGCTCGTCTCGGGTCGAGATTGGTCATCCCCCGATGCGGGGTCACGAACGCGCCTGACTTCGCACTCATCGGATGGAGGGGTTAGCCTCCCTTAGTGCCGTCACAGAATAAATAGCAGTACGGGGCTGTGCAGAGCCGCGCTAGTCTGTGGAGGGATGAAGGAGTGGACGTGGCGCCTAATTATATATTGCCAAATTTTACTTAAAAATCGTATAAAATCAAAGGCGGCCATGTATACCTATTCGTAAACCTTTGTTTTTATACGACGTATATGTGTACTCTCCAGAAAACCCATAATATTTGTATAGGTTACTAGTTTTCCCGCCCGCGACTTCGCCCGCGCGCACTACTGTTTATCGCGAAAAAAACATCCTATTTTCTTCTAGGATATTAAAAAGCAATACATAAGTAGGTATAGCACCAATGGTCTTGATGTTTTTTGACAGGCTTTTTATTTCGTTTCCATGGAAACCACAGACCATTCTGTGATGGCAACCGTTCTTTACAGTGAGTAATCAACATTTTCGAGTTTTCCCGCGGAAACTTTCAAATTTCCGAGATAAAAAGTTCCCCATGTTTTATTCTAGGATAGAAGCTGTCTCCATTCTAAATTTCATCAAAATCCGTCTAGCCGTTATCGCATGAAAGCTCCCCAAACAAACAAACAAACAAACAAACAAACAAACAAACAAACAGACAACGTGTCACTTTTATATATTGGTAAGGATATTATTTGTATAGACGATTTCATTCTTTCCTGATTATAAATTTTTGCCATTATGGTTACCTAACCGTCGCTGTCGATCTACCAAATTTTTTTTTCGGGTATTTTGTCGTGGACTAACTAGTTAGGCAACCTAGTTAGGCCACGAGGAATATTTTTTTCCTCGTGGCCAAACTGCTTATCTTTAATCAATTGACTCAACCTGTATACTGTCAAAGGTTAAGTGCAGTCATACGCACAAAAACAGGCGACGGCCTCATGGTCACCGATTTGTCACACTGGTCACAGAT
The DNA here is from genome assembly GCA_946251855.1 of Alsophila aescularia. Taxonomy (NCBI): domain Eukaryota; kingdom Metazoa; phylum Arthropoda; class Insecta; order Lepidoptera; family Geometridae; genus Alsophila; species Alsophila aescularia. Next base: position 55,677,537 of record OX276374.1, on the reverse strand, counting down.
TTTCATAATTGTCATCTAACCTCAATCTCACATCCAAAGTTTATTCCATCCCAACACCTAGCGCCGTCACATCCCCTTGTCGCGGCAGGTGGGGGGCGGAAGGGGTAAACTTACCCTCCTTTTGTATTACACGGAATACTTGACGATTTTTCTCCTCTTCGCGCTGAAATCCCGAAATTATCCGTCTGCGACGTAGTCGTAAAGATTTGTCACGAATTTGTGACGGCGTCAAATCATTAGAGAGCTGTCTGGTTATTTTTTAGTTGAGTACCTTGTCACAACGCAATTTAACCATTTATGGAACGGACAGTATTTTATTAATGTACTGGTTGGCTATCCCCGTGGCTTTGCCCGTGTGTTACCATGTACCCACGGGGATAAAAGGATCCAGTGAATTATTCCAGAACCAAAGTACCAATATACCAAATGTCATCACACTTCATCAAATCGTTTTTTACCGATTTCTTGGCTTCTATCATCGGATTGAGATACCAAATATTTAAACACCAGTTTTTAAGTCAAAACCTAAGCTATCCAACAGTGAAAACCGCACTGCAATCGGTTCAATCGTTTTTACGTGACGCGCGAACAAATAGTCAGACAAACAAATAAACGGATACGATTTAAAAAATGCTACATTCTTGTTCAGTGCTTATTTTAAGTATGGTAGACTTTATTACTATTTTCTTTGTAACTTTTCCGTGTCCAGTGCTTTATTATAGGTATAGATAAATACTAATCTCCAAACCCTTGTAACCGACATAGCTCAAAGAATTGGCAAGCTGAAGTGGCAATGGGCGCCGGTCACATAACTCGAAGAACTGACAACCGTTGTGATAAACGTATTCTAGAGTGGAGTTCAAACGTAGTGTTGGGCGCCCGCCGGCGTGGGATGACGACTTGCGGAAGGCGGCTGGTAGCGTAGATGAGAGCCGAAGATCGGGCTCAGTGGCGTTCACAAGGAGAGGCCTACGTCCAGCAGTGGACGAATACGGGCTGATGATGAATCTCTCTATATAGCTGAATAGTGTGTGACCTACACTACACTTTTCGAATTTAACACATGTAAGTCATAAATTAATAACAATGGCCGCATCAACGCGTATAGTGGTCAAAAGCAAGCATTTTCATAGAAAATATATATAATTTTCTCAATTCAGTAATTTGCGCACAGATTATGCACTTATAATACCGATTTGGATTCATCGCAGAAGAAGAAGAAGAAATATGTACCAACTTTAGATGAATGAAAACTGTCTTTAAAGATATTTCTATACGTAATCAAAACCAGACTTGTAACACCCTTCTCTTTTTGAGTTCGGGAGTTAAAAAATGACCAAACCTATCGAAGTATCGTAGTGAAAGTATTTAAAAGATCATTCCAAAGTTATACAATTCTTACAAACATGAACTAATAAGATCATTCCAAAGTTATACTATTCTTATAAACATGAACTAAAAAGATCATTCCAAAGTTATACAATTCTTATAAACATGAACTAAAAAGTTTAAAATAAAAACACAAAATTAAGAAAACTGTTATTATTAAAATATGTAAAATATGTTTGTGTGTGTGAGGGTGTGTTTGTGTGTGTGTGTCACTGTGTGTTTGTGTCTGTCTGTGGCATCGTAGTTCTCAAACGAATGAACCGATTTTGATGCGGTTTTTCTGTTTGAAAGATGATGTGACCGAGATAGTTCTTAGATATATGGGGTAAGAGAGAGAGGAGGGGGAGGTAAGAAAAGGGGGGTGAAAATCGTAGCTTCCAAGCGAATGGGGGAAAGCTGGGGTAAACGAGATGGTAAATAACTATACTGGGGAGATGGAGGCAGGGGAGAGGGGGAGTGCAAATCGTAGCTTTCGCACGAATAGACCGATTTAGCTGTAGACCGATTTAGCTGCGGTTTTTGTTTGAAAACGGAGGTAAAAAATATGGTTCTTAGCTATAATGGGGAAAAGGGTAAGAGGGAGTTGAGGATCGTAGCCCTCCAAACGCTTAGCTTTAATGCTGGGGGGGGGGATCGGGGTGAGGATCGTAGCTCCAAAAGGATGGAATGATTTTTTATGTTTAAAAACTGATGTGATCGAGATGCTCCTCAGTTATAATGGGGGGGGGGGGGGTGTGGGGAGTAGGGGGTTATATTATTTTTTAATTTGTGCTTGTTCATTTTGAATTACCCTTTAGGCTCTATAACGATTTAAAATAGGTTAGGTTACTAACAAACAACCACAAATTAAAACATATATAACCCCGAACCCCCTCCCCCCATATTAGCTAAGGACCATCTCGATCACATCATCTATAAAACAGAAAAAACACTTCAAAATAGATCCATTTGTTTGTGAACTACGATCCTCACACCCAATTTATTATAGCTAAGAACCATCTCAATCACAATGTTTGTGAACTACGATCCTCACACCTAATTTATTATAGCTAAGAACCATCTCAATCACATCAGCTTTCAAACAAAAAAACGCATTAAAATCGATCCGTTCGTTTGGGAGCTACGATGCCACAGACACACTCAGATACAATGATACATACATCCTAAACTTATAACACCCCTCTCTTTTTAAGTTCGGGAGTTAAAAAATGACCAAACCTATCGAAGTATCATATTAATTAAAAATCATTCCAAAAAGATAAAAGAAAGAAAGAAATATATTTATTTACTAAACACAGGAATGATTACATATGAACAAATATGATTAAACAATAAGTAGTTGACATAGACAAAAGAATAAGCAGCGGGCCCCAAACTCGGCCAGGCCTGTATCTTGGGACCCTTAAACAACAGTTAACTCTTATGAGATAGCGCGCAACGTGTCGAATTTAGAAAAGTAATAAAAATTGAATAAATATATATAACTAATTCAAACCGAGAGACTAAATATATATCAAAATAGGCAAACTTACATGCATATGAAAATTTATTTAAATATATATATATATATATATATATATATATATATGTAAAAATACATGCAAAAACAAAGGTCAGTTCAATTAACTGATTATTTTTAATTAAGTATCAGGGATTAAATATAATTTCACATTATAAGTTTAATAATATTGTTTCGAATTCAATAATTATTATCAGATTTAAGCATTATTATAATATTAATTTTAATTTTAACACAAATAATTCAATAACTATAAAACAATCCACATTAAAGTTCAATAAAATTATTACGAATACAAATAAATGCAGTCTTCATACCATGAGGCTACCCTTTGCTTTGAGATTTGAGCTTGGGCTATTGCGTGTGTGTTAATGTATGTAATAAGGTGAGGTGAGGTGTACGAATATGAGTTCATGCATAGTTATACCTAAATAAGGACCCGAGATCTAGTGCTGGGTTCTTGAAATCGTAAGGAGCGAGCACACTAGGTAAACCGAAAAGTTATAATTATCATTATTATAATCAAAAGTTAAAATTATCATTATTATAACCAATCTACTCATTTATTTATTTATCTACAGGTGCAGCCTAGATGCTGAATATGTATATCTACAACACACATGAAGAAAGAAAAAGTCTCAGTGGAAGTTCTCAGTGAAAGAAAAAGTTTATAACAACTAGCACCAATGCTATTTGTTATAAACCTTGACTAAAGCTTCTGTTTCTTCATAAGAAAGTAACATAAGCCATTTCCTTACCTTTGCACGGGCTTTCCTATGCGAACACTCCTTCAGTTCGCAGGATTTGCACACCGCGTTGTAAGCAAAAGCGTGAGCGTATTTTGGTAGTCGACGTGCGAATATAGTTTTAACCTTAGGCAGAGGCACCCGTTTAGGCCGTGGTCTCTTCCGTGTTTGCTCTTTTAGCGGGTTATTGTGGGTTAAGGCTACAGCTCGCGAAACGAAAAGCCTTCTCACACTTAACACCTCTGCTTCTTGGTACAGCTTCTCAGTCGAGTATCGGCGCGGTTTTCCAAGCATTACCTTTAACACCGCGCGTTGGGCACGCTCTAACTCCATCATTAATGATTTAGCTGCACCTCCCCACACTCCGATACAGTACTGAAGCTGAGACTGGCACAAAGAGACATACACCAGTCTCCTTACCTCCAGGCTGGCAGCCGATCTAAGGGTCTTCGTGAGGAATATGAGCCTACGTATTCTCTTCGCAAGGGCAGTTATATGCATCTTAAAGGAGAGATTCTGATCCACTAGTATACCTAGATACTTTGTCGAGCTTACTCTGTTTATAGATTCACATGAGCAACTGAATCCCGTTTCAAACGTGGAAGTCAGAAACGGACATTGCTTTGAATGGAGTTGTAAGCGGTTGATTTTGGGCTCTGTGGCTTTGGTTATATGGAAACCGACGAAATTTGTTTTTTTAATATTAAGCGTAAGTAGGTTAACGTCCAACCAGCGAGATATAGCGGTCATGCCCTTAGCAGCGGCAGTCGCCGCGCTTTGCCAGTTGCTACCATGAAAAAGTGCTACGGTGTCGTCCGCATAACATATTAGATTATCTCCAGGCATTTCCAATCCAAAGATGTCGTTCATATAAATGGTGAACAGAGTCGGAGAGAGAATACCACCTTGAGGAACCCCAAAGGTGACACTCAAATCCTCGCTTATTTGTTCTCCTATCCTGACACGCTGTCGTCTGTTGCTAAGGTAACTGCTAAACCAAGCCAGAGCATTTCCTCGAACGCCAAAGCATTCTAGTTTTTTTAACAGAATAGGAATTGAGACAGTATCAAATGCTTTGGCTAAGTCGAGGAAAACTCCCACACTCCTATTCCCTCTATCCATATTTGACGCCAGAGTTTCAGTCAGGAGTTGAACGGCATCCTCGGTAGATCTACCACGTCTGAAGCCAAACTGGCGATCAGATAAAAGATTATACTTCTCGATAAAGTCCACCAGTCTCTTATTTATTATTTTTTCAAGTACTTTAGATAGTATGCAAAGCAGAGATATCGGACGGTAGTTATCCACCCTGTTCTTAGGACCACCTTTGAGAATAGGACACACGACAGCAGTCTTCCAACAGTCGGGAAAGACACCAGAAGCCATGCTCAGGTTGCATATGTGAGTTAATGGCAATATAATGGCATCCTTAATGTATTTGAGCATTAGTGATGTAAAAGAGTCTATTCCCGGCGCGCTATCAGTTTTTAGGTCCATAATAATTCTACTAACCTCATAAGGGTCTGTAGGACTAAGAAATAGGGAGTTAGAGCAGTTTAATTCCAGTTTAAGACTTTCACATAGACTTTCTTGAGTGGCAGGAAGTTTCGTTAGAATATCGGAGGCTAATTTCGAACCCACCGCAGCAAAGTGTTCATTACAGTAATTGACGGCTTCATGTGGATTAGAATTATTTGATAACAGCTCGTGGGGGTCATTTTTGCGATGGGGGATGTCACAGATGTCTTTTATTGTTTTCCACAACTGTTTTGGGTTCTTGTTGGTTTTAGTTAATTCAGAGCTTTCGTGATTTAATTTGATTCTACGTAACAGGTTATTGCAAAAAATTTTATACCGAATATACGTTGTTTTTATGATTGTGTTATTTGGCTGTTCCCTTACTTGTAGGTGGAGCTTGTCGCGATGACGCATACATCGCAACAGACCGGGGGTGATCCAGGGCTTAAGTTGAAACTGTTTCCTACTTGTTTTAAACCTACGCGTATATTTATTTTTGAGGTCAGTAATAATCTTATTTAAAAAGTTCATCGCATCGTTAACATTGTCTGTTTGTAAAATCTGACTCCAATCTACAGTCTTAATGTCACTAGTGACTGCTGAGTAGTCAGTCTTTGTTACAACTCTGTTTATTTTTTGTATCGATTTTACCCTGGTTAAATTGAGGCCTACCATTATTAGATCGTGATCTGTTATCGAGCATTTGCAAACCAGGCCCATTGCTTTACAGTTTGAATTAAGGAATGCATGATCAAGACACGCCTTGCCTCTCGTTGGATGGGTGATTGCAGGAAGCATGCCATGCTCTGCCAAGAGACAATGATAAATAGAACTTGTACTGTCAGGGGTGTCATCTAGAAGGTTAATATTCATATCTCCAGTGATAATGAGATTTTTAGTATTTTTTATGGACTCCAGAGATGAGTCTAGTGAGTTTATAAATCTTTCCCAGTTTACAAAAGACGGAGAGCGATATATACCTACTATCTTAGTACCGTTGGTTATATTAACTATCAAACAATTGGCATCATCAAAATTCGGTTCCTGTGCGCTAGCAGACCAGCAGTCTTTAACGTAGATTGTGACTCCACCACTTTTATTTATAATTTTGGTCGTGTTGAAGACATTGTACCCAGGAATTTGTGGTATATGTGAATTTTCTTGAATCCAGCACTCGGTAAGTACAAGAGCATCATAATAAATATCTAAGCGCTTTAAAACTGTATGGAAATTTCCAATATTGTGTTGAATACTTCTAATATTGCATGTAAGGACTTTGAAATTATACTTCATAACAAGATCCTTACACACTTCTAGTCTGTCCACAGTGCGGCACTTTATCTTAAGAGTTTCGTCAATATCTACATAAATATCAGACTTATCCATTATTAATTAAAAAATAGAAAAGGAAAGACAAGCTCAAATTGATGTTAAGTGACGCATCGTAAAACAGACCAGGGAGTATATTCCTAATATTATTCAAAAGGCTTGTTTGTGCATTAGTCAGAGACGCTTCAGTTAGTTGCTTTAAATAATTACAGGGATTATTTGTTGTTTTGTTTTCTACAGTGTAACCTCTATAAGTAAGTAAAGCAAGTAAATGTGGCCCAACATTGACCATGACAAACGTATGCCTGAGTGTATGTGAGTTTTGAGTGTGATTTGTGTGTATTATTGGTAAAAAAGCGGATGCAACAATGGCAGTAAACAATTCAAAAATTATATAATTATGTTTAACAGCGTTCATTATAAAATAAAAAATATAAAGGACAAAAACTGAAACATTTATTTTAAAACTAAATTTGAAAAAACTAATTATTCGCAACGTTGAAACATCGGACGAAATCCGCCGGGCCGCTAATAGTGATCGCTGGTCTTCCTTCACCTCTACGGACTTGTACCCTTCCATTACTGACCCAGCAAAATTTAAATCCGTGTTCCTTGGCTTGGGCTCTGGCATCTCGAAATAAAATTCGGTTGGACTTTGTGAGGTGTTCATTTACATAAATTTTCCGGTCGGGACCCTGGCCGTTAATGTCTACCGAGGACAGGTTGCGTATGTTCTTGGCGGCTCTTATCATATCGTCTCTCTTCACTTTCCTAATTAGTCTCACTATGACAGGTCGCGGAAACTTGGAGTCGTTTAATGGACGTGTGGTGTTGGAGTCAAATTTCGACTTGATTTTAGGGCCAGCGCAAATCACCCAGTCTATATCAGTTTCGGCTAGGCTAACACCGATCTTTGTGGCGGTAACCATAACAGTATGCACAAGATTCTCATTAGCACTTTCGTTTAAGCCCATGATTTCAATCTCATTTCTAATTGTATTTTGCGTTTGTTGGTTGAGTTGCTCTTGCAGTTGAGTTATAGTGCTTTGTAGCGATGAAACGATCATAGTGTCTGCTTCTAAGGTCTTGATCCTGTGCTCAAAATTATCTAGCCTTTCAAAGCATTTCGCCATGCCGTCAGTCAAAAATGATTTTACCTCTGCCATTTCCCGACGCAGCAGGCGCAGCTCAGTGGCTACCTCGGAACTCGACGAATCATCTTCATCTCCATTCTTATCTGCTAGCGGAGAACTTTTAGCGAAACGTTTCAAGGCACGAGACGATGTCGCATTAGTAGTCGAGGAATCAAGCGTGGTGATCATGCGCACCGGCGTGCTTGAGTTATCACTTCTCGGTTGTTTACCTCGACAGGCGGGACATTGCCAGTCAAGTAATTTCGATGGATCCGTTGACGCTGCATTTACACATATGGGGTGGTAGTTTGCGTTGCATCCCGCACATTTAAGAAGGCGAGACGTGGTTATAGCCTGGTTGCAAGCTGCGCAGTCGACATCCATTTTAACAACAGGAAATTAAACTCAATTCAATGCAAAATTGAACTGTGAGAAAGATTAGGCGATTCCGTAACTATGGTTAGGTATAACAGCGACAGGTAGAATGTGCGAGAGAGCAGCACAGCAACACACAGAAGTCGGCAGAGTATAACAGAGACAGATATGTTATTATGCTTTCGTACGTTTGTTGACCGGTCGTCGATGCTTCACGTTCTCACAGCTGATATTTTGTAATATTAATTACGTATTTACTTCGAAGATAAGTGATTATTTATAAATCTGAGTGTCGTACCTTCTGACCCGTTTATCAGTTGATGTTGAAGCAACTTCCTAGCACTTTTGGGGGACACTTTGCACTATAAATTGAAATTAGCTCGTGGAGATTTACGTAAACATGTGCTGTCATACGCGTGCGCGCGATTCAATCAAGGCGCGAGATCATTCCAAAGTTATAAAATTCTTATAAACATGAACTAAAAAGTTTAAAATCATTCTAAAAAGATCATTCCAAAATTATACAATTCTTATAAACATGAACTAAAAAGTTTAAAATCATTCCAAAAAGATCATTCCAAAGTTATACAATTCTTATAAACATGAACTAAAAAGTTTAAAATCATTCTAAAAAGATAATTCCAAAATTATACAATTCATAAAAACATGAACTAAAAAGTTTAAAATCATTCCAAAAAGATCATTCCAAAGTTATACAATTCTTATAAACATGAACTAAAAAGTTTAAAATAAAAACACAAAATGGGTTAACAAAAACCCGACCTCCTCTTTTTAGTTCGTCCGTTTCTAGTTGATCCCTTCAAGAAGAAATGAAATTCACGCTGCCTCCGACTGCCTCTTTTTAGTTCCTCCGTTTCTAGCTGAACCCTTCAAAGGAGAAATGAAATTCACGCTGCCTCCGACTGCCTCTTTTTAGTTCGTCCGTTTCTAGCTGAACCCTTCAAAGGAGAAATGAAATTCACGCTGCCTCCGACTGCCTCTTTTTAGTTCGTCCGTTTCTAGCTGAACCCTTCAAAGGAGAAATGAAATTCACGCTGCCTCTGACTGCCTCTTTTTAGTTTATCTGTTTCTAGCTGAACCCTTCAAAGGAGAAATGAAATTCACGATGCCTCCAACTGCCTCTTTTTAGTTCGTCCGTTTCTAGCTGATCCCTTCAAAGGAGAAATGAAATTCACGATGCCTCCAACTGCCTCTTTTTAGTTCGTTCGTTTCTAGCTGATCCCTTCAAAGGAGAAATGAAATTCACGATGCCTCCAACTGCCTCTTTTTAGTTCATCCGTTTCTAGCTGATCCCTTCAAAGGAGAAATGAAATGCATGATGCCTCCGACTGCATCTTATATTTCAAAATCAAGAGTCTAAAGCTTGTTTGCCTCATTATAGTTTTGTTCGCAGTCGTTTTTTTTTGTAATATTTTATTTTTATTGCTTGTTTCGTGCTCAAATCGAACGAACCCTAAAATTGGGCGCATGCACTATCTCAGCATCTACCGACAGAGAGCCGGACTCGCTGTCACTTCGAGCACCCTGTGTACTCGTGAGTACTACGTGAGTACTACGTGAGTACTGAGTGCCCAGTGAGTACCGAGCGAGTGCCGCGCGAGTATCGAATGAGTACGAGACGAGGGCACTCGAGTACGTCTCAAACGATAGACTTTGGCAAGAGACTTTCGAGATTGGAGATTCGAAATGTAGTCGTGAGTTCGTAGGTGGTTTTGTCGTAGGTAGATATGAGATATATTTCAGGACGGTGGATTCCTTTGAAACTTATTTTTACCTAGTTTGTACCCGGGGCTATGCCTGCGTGGTCATTTCTCAGGATTATGATGTGTGCAATTCCAGAACCTAAAATAACAATACACAAAATTCCTTCAGACTAGAAATGTTTTCGTATCGATCGCTCGACTTCTACTTGTCGGATTGAGATACCAAGTACACTAGTTTTTAAGTCGAACTCTAAGCTATCTAACAGTGAAACCCGCATCACAATCGGTCCTGTTGTGGTTAGGTACATGATGCGCGAACAAATATACAAACAGACAGAAAAGATTAAAAAAAAAAGGTTATATTCTTGGTTATTTTAAGTACCCTAGACCATTTTTATTATTTTTTTTTCATTGTACTGACTTTTTGGTACTTACTACTTTATTATAAGTATATATTGTAGATTGATAGATAGATATAGATTTTGCGGGAAAAGGGAATCGTATTTGATTGTATTTTGTGTTGTGATAGTTTATTTGCAAGATGATGTTGGAATTTCATGTAAGGCGGATCTCACATGGAATCATCATCCGTTGTAGAGTGCGGAGGAGGTAAGGCGGATTTTGTGGCGACAAGTCGTCCATCCGCAAGGTGTACCGCACAGTCTACCGCACCGCCCCCTTGCACGGGGGTGGTGCGGTAGCTTCGCTAGCTTTACACTGCACAGTATGGCGCCAAGTGTGAACCACTGCGCTTTCATACGGCAAACTGCCAAGCCGCGCGGAGCGCACCACGCGTTTGGACAAGCCAAATTTAACTAATGGACACGCGTTAGCCCGTATCGGGATAAACGCTTAAACTTTCGCAAATACTGCATAATAATATATACTACACAAGCAAATTGTATTTGTTTGTGCCAAAAATATTTAATCAATTGTCCAACATCGCCAAAAACGAATTCGTCCACAGATTAAAGACCTAAAGATTCGGCGGAGTATCTACTGCCTACAGCATAGTCCGCTGCGATCCGCTTGACGCAGTGCCGTGTGAGATGCACCTAATCTGTTAAGACATCATCTACAAACACAACTTGCTAAAATTAACATCCGCTTATCAAATTCTAAAACTGCCGAGTGAAAGCTACCGCTAAATGAATAATCTACAGCTAAACCAATGCGCACGTTATTTCCAAATAGCGTTGGAAGCGGTTCCCGCTCTTCGCACGCATGTGCAAACAATTTGATGGATTGTGTGTGGCTGTGTTCTATTCAAATATAGTTTTGTTAATTTTGGTTGTCACTGACTTCGAGGCACTGAAATGTGATAACTTACTGATGGCCTCAGTAAGTTACAAGGGAGAGAGCGAGTTTAGAGTCTATCAGAAGATATTTCACGGTACTGTTTTATAGGCATAGATTGCTTTTGGGGAAGAAAATTTCTCGAAAGCCAAAGGAATGGGGTGAGCGTAGCGTACGAGGTAATAATATAATAATAATAAAGTTTTATTTAATTAAGTCTTGTTACAAAATCATGACAATCAAAGTCCCCAAACTACGTTAACCTGTATCTTAGGGACCTCCTTCCTCTATGATAAATAAGACATATTATAATAATATGGTCTGGTGTTGTAAGTAGGGTGAACAAGATCGAGCATTAGCACAAACTTTGTCCTTTCTCCTTTTAGTAGATAGTAATTTCTGATAAAGTGTATTATCTACTTGAGTTTTGGATTTTTCTAATATACTTATAGTAAACCAGGAAGTAACAGAAAGTCTGTACAATGACGATAGTAAAATTATGACGTAGGGTACATAAAAACTTAAAATAAGCTACAGGACAAGAACAAATCATTTTTTATTATCGTGTTTGTCTATTTGTCTGTTCGTGCATCACGTAAAATCTACTAGACCGATTGCGATGCGGTTTTCACGGTTAGATACTTGAGGGTTTGAGTAAAAACTGGAGTAGGTTCCTACTTGATATTAAATCCGTTGATAAGAAACCGAGCAATCGATTATAAACTATCAGATGAACGAAATTTGGAATATTGTACTTTGGTGGTGGTGGTTTTGGAAAAACAAGTAGCTTTCTTTTAACCCTGTTAAATGACATAAGTACACTCAAACATAGCCATAGCAAACACTTCCTCAATATCGGTAAAGCCTTCCCCAAATAAGTGGGTACTTCGAGGCGTAAGAAATCGCGAAAAACGGGGAAATCCGCGAATAGCTGAAAGGGTGGCGCACATGTCACTAACGCGATGTATGGGCGGGGCGTATCCCGATACCTACTATATTTTCTTACGTTTACCCCCATATAAGGAAAAATGCTACTTGATAGGTTCAGACGCTACTTTGAGGATATATGTATAACTAGCCCCTTACCACTATCTACGTAACTTTATCTTACGTTTGTTTAATAATACATAATCATAATTAATTGGATAAGGGTTAGTTAATGTAGCTGTTATTATTAATAAATTTAGTTAAAAGTTACGTCATTTATCTAATTTGTCTATCATGGAAATTAATAATCATTATTTATTAAAATTTTTTTAGACAAACTTCCACAAAGTTTCGGAAAATTGGGTATCACAAATAACTTGAGGGTTAGGGATTTGGGTAGAGACGAGTTCTCGAATGGAGACCACGTTTAGGCAAACGTAGTGTAAGACGCCCTGTGGTCAGGTAGAGTGACGACCTGTGGAAAGCGGCTGGAAGAAAGTGGATGAAGAGAGCTGAAGACCGAGCACAGTGGCATGCAACAGGAGAGGCCTACGTCCAGCAGTGGACAAGTATAGCCTGATGATGATGATGAAATATTTCCTGTGTATTATCTTATCACTGCGATCACCAATCTGCCTGCCAAGCGTGGAGATTATGGCAAAATCCCCCCTATTATTGGGAACCCCACCCTCTTCAGGCTGATGATTTGAAACGCGGAAATTCATTTCTTCATAGTCACGTGTTCAATCACATTTTTTAAATTTTACCGTAGATCTAATTAATAGTGGGAAGAAGGTACCATCTCCTAGGCCGTGGACCGTATAAATTAGGTGCAACGCACACAATTTGCTTTCTTTGGCCTTAGTCACAGTCGGAGTGCCGTTTGTGAAACACGGGTTAGCAGTTACTCTCATTCGCGCTACAGTCTCAGTCAGCTTATGTCTTTGTTGTAGATGCACATGAAGAACGTGGGACGGAATGTAGCTGTATGGGTGTGTTTAGTTTTAACGAGTCCAGTTTATATTTAAATGGAATTAAAGCGTGCCATACAGTTATCTCTCCTCCTTTGACTAGCTTTCCCGCCCGCGACTTCGTCCGCGCGGACTACAGTTTATCGCGAAAAAAAGCATCCTATGTTCTTCTAGAATATTAAAAACCAATGCAAAAGTAGGTATAGCACCACTCTTGATGTTTTTTGACTTACTTGTTATTTCGTTTCCATGGCAACCGTTTCCCGTGGAAGTTTACAATTTTCTGGGATAAGAAGTATCCTATAGTTTATTCCAAGGTATAAGCTATTTTCACTCCAAATTTCATCATAATCCGTCCAGCCGTTATCGCGGAAGGCTCCCCAAACAAACAAAGAAACAGACAACGTTTCACTTTTATATATTGGTATGGATAATGTTCAAAATTAGTGCAATGTCAAGCTTCAATCCCGAGGCAATCTATGGTCCTAAACAATCAAAATTTACTAAACAAAATGTCGTGATTATAGATACATAGATTAACTCTTTATTGAAACCAAGAAAAAAGAAGATACAGACATAGGAAAATAGGAATAGGTACAATGGGCGGTCTTATCGCGAAAAGTGATCTCTTCCAGACAACCTTTAGATGGCCAGAAAATATTGAAAACGAGGACGGTGGTGAAGCAATATAGAAATATATTATGTGATATTAACTGGACTATAAATAGGTATAAAAAATATATATACAATACTTACATACTATATAATTAAATACAATTACAATACATATTTTTTATATATACACATATAATACTATGATTATGTTCCTTTTTATGCAAAAGTTATCAGTCAGAAGAAATGAACAGTCGGCTATAGCTATAATGGGGTCAGCCGAGCGAGTTCAAGTTCGTCAGTGCTACCGCGTTCATTAGGAAAATCGATTTCTCAACAACGGAGTGAAAACAGGGGCTATATTATTCTGGTGCAACGTACGTGAGTAATAATGCAGTTCTCTATGGGTGAAAAGAATTCAAAACATTTATTCTTTATTAAGTAAAGTAGTATGATACATCGGTATTTTATTAATACGTATTTGCCACTAAGCAAGACAGGAAACCGTTTTAGAATTGCCATTCTCATTCTTACCTTATTATAATGTGCAAAAGATAGATTTTTCGGGTTAACGGAACCCTAAAAAACGCATTATATATATAAACGTATTATATAACAAGGAATTCCTAATAAATCCATCCGTCTGCCCACCATTCCGTCCGTCCATCCCAGTCTGCATCAGCATCAAAACTTCTAGAGTTATGGATTGAAAACAAAATGCATTTCATTGTCATCTTAGTATAGGTACCTAATGACGCCTGAATGACAGACAACGCATAGCCATAGTGTAACTAAGATATTTGTTTGAAGGACATATTCTATGTATGTACATTACTGGTGCACAAATGTGTAATTTTTGAAATGCTATCCATGAGCGAATTCTAGTGAGTGTTTTTCATACTTCATTTTTTTTACGATTACAAAAAAAAAGCACCCGGCCTTTCTCCCCTCCCCCATTATAGGTACGAACCATCTCGATCACATCAGCTTTCAAACAGAAAGAAACGGATTAAAATCAGTGCATTCGTTTGGGAGCTACTATGCCTCAAACAGACACTATGATACAATGATACATATAGAAACATACACACCCTAAACTTATGACACCCTCTCTTTTGAATTCGGGGGTTAATAATAGCATATGTATAACTAGAAAATGTCTTAATTAAATAGTCGTAATAATGTTTTATTACTCAAACAAGCTAGTAATGTGGTCATTATTTCGATAACCTTCTTTAGGCAAAGTCGACCTTGCCGCGCTGCTTGAATAGGCGCCAGCAAAGTTGTATGGAATTTCATTAATGTCGTGTTTTGCGGCCAGCAATTTCCTTTGAAAATCCATTATTGTCGTGTTTTTTTAGTACTATTATTTATTCTGTGGTTTTGTTAACCACCGAACTCGAAAAGAGAGGCGTTGTAGCTTCCAGACGAATGGACCGATTTTGATGGTTTTTTTTCTTTTTGAAAGCTGATGTGATCGTGATTGTTGTTGTTGTTGTTTCTGTTTCTGTTTCTGTTTCTGTTTCTGTTTCTGTTTCTGTTTCTGTTTCTGTTTCTGTTTCTGTTTCTGTTTCTGTTTCTGTTTCTGTTTCTGTTTCTGTTTCTGTTTCTGTTTCTGTTTCTGTTTCTGTTTCTGTTTCTGTTTCTGTTTCTGTTTCTGTTTCTGTTTCTGTTTCTGTTTCTGTTTATGTTTCTGTTAAGCTAACTAAGCTGGTTTTCTTTAAATTCCTCGCATTGTTAGAGTAAAGCACTATACAAGCGTTGGTCCGCAATGACTGCCCTGCTGGCCACGCTATGATGGCCTCGAGCTTTGCTTAGTTAAGTTCTCGGCCTTCAAGCTTGGCCATCATTGCAGCCCTTGCTGTCTGCGCTATAAAGGCCTCGACCTTAGGTCTCGGCCTTCATTCCAGCTTGGCCATCAAGGGCTGCAATGCTGACCGCGCTCTGATGGTCTTAACTACGCTCTCGACCATCATCATCGCTGCGAGCAACGCAGTCATTACAGACAGTAATGTACTATATTGTAGTTTTCATCATAAAATAGTTTAATATTTGAGTTTTACTTTAGAACTTACCTGTCCCCGTACAAGTTATTTAATATGACACCACGTCCATCGCCTTTTTCATAAACGACTTATATTATCAACAAGTATAATGTATAATTTTACTAAACTTCATTGTATTTTTGTGTAAGTATTTTTTTCTATAATATTATTTATTGCTCTACGTTTTCGTTCGATGAGTCATATATGAGCACATACAGTTTTGTAATGACTGCCTTGTTTTATCTGTGTTTAAGAACAAAAAAATAATTTATACTCTGTATATCTTATCATTATACTGCGTGTTTATATTTTTTGGTACACGTCCATGTGGTAATATATAAATTATTGTACCACGTAAAACATAAATAGGAAAACATTCTCTAGAAAGCTTATGAAGATTTGAGTCAAATATGACTCATGAACGTGCTTCAAAATGATCGCGTGAGTCCTATATGAATCTCTGCACAGGGAAGTTGTTAAGTATAACATAATATGTAATAAACTCATTACACATTTTATGTTGTTCCTTAAACTCCAAATTCAATACCTTATCTGTTTATTCCTAACTTAAAGTAAAACTTACAGATTTAACTCAAACTTGCGAACTACAATGTGAATAATTATTACGACCAACTAATTGAGCCGCTTTCTAGTCGTTCGGTGGTTTCGAAGTCTTTATATTCCTACTATTCCAGCTTTTTAAGACTTCGAGCGCTACAACTAACTACTTGTATGGAATGTTAATGGCTAACTCGATTATGTTGTTGTTATTTTATTACATATAATGTTATATGTTAGATTATAAAAATTTGCTTTCATATAAAATTTCGACCGTGACCGTATAAACTATTCAAGATAGGTATTGCCACGCAGTCAATCAAACTCTTGAGATTCTCTCGTAAAAAAAATTAAATAAATAACTAGCTTAAATGTTAAAAAAACACGCCTGCCATGCCAAAAATAGTTTTTGCCAATAAATTATGTATTGTTGGAATGTGCTCATCATTAGTTTCCGTTGTTTTTGTAGACGTAATGAAGCCACATTAATTTATTTATTTTAAAACTATAAACTGATTCTAACGATACCCCATACGTCTAAATCTGTTCAGGCATTTAAAAGTTATGGTGGAATAAAGAAACTCACATACATACAAAGATATATGAATCCTGAAAACATAACACTCCTTTTTTTTGCAGTCATGTAATAAATAGTTGAAATGAGAACCACCTCCGTTATAAAGTCGATATGATCGAACGTGATAGAACTACTTAAAACTTAGCTTCAAAACATAAATTGTGCATACGAGTTTATTTCTAGTTAACGATAAAACATTTATTTATTCAGTTAATGCAATTAACAATATTATTCACGATAGCTTCGGGTATATAATGTAATACCCATTAAACCTGATCATCAATTTAACGACATGGTCATGTTTCGACCTATTCACTTAACGTAACCTATAAATAAAGCACTTAGACTGCGTAAATTATTGACAAAGTTGTAAGATTTACTTGAATAATTTACTAATGTAGGTACCATACTATTTAGTTATTGAGTAGTTATCTGAAGTGGCATTGGGCTGGTCACATTTGTCGAAGGACCGATAACCCGGGTAAACAAGTTCTTGAGTGGAGACCGCGACTCGGCAATCAAATTCATTAATGGGTTTGTTCAGTGAATTAGAGTAGAACAAGTGACTTGGTATAGGTATAGTGTAGGCTGTCCTGCGGCTGGGTGGTGCTACAGAATAAATAATAGTACTACGGGGGCGATGATATACAAAAATGGCTAGCAGATGTTGGAAAAGACGAGCCGAATATCAGATTCAGTGGCGAGCTTTGAGGAAGACCTATGTCCAACTGTGGACTGACACGGGCTGATGATGATAGAGTGGCAAAGTTTGCATGCAGTCAAAGCTGCGGGACTCAAATAGTAGCAAAATACAATCTTTCTATCTATCTTTTAAACTTTTAGATAGATAGATAGATAGATAAACGCTTTATTGCACACAAAATAAATCATACACAAGAATAGACATTTAACTTAAGTAGAGTACAATGGGCGTTCTTATCGCTTATAGCGATTTCTTCCAGATTGTTGAATGGAGAGGAATACATTTAATTGTCATGGACGGTGGTGCTCAATAATAAACAAAAATAAATAAATCTAAAAGGTACAAGAACTTAAACAACTAATCTAGCTCTAACTCAAACAACAACAAAAACAAACACATATACAATTATATTAAAATACAATACATACACACATCTACATAGACTTAATATAAAATATATATATATATATATATATATATATATATATATATATATATATATATATATATACACAGACAAACTAACTAACAAACAAACAGACAGACACGATTTACAAAAATGTTATTCTTGTTCAGTAGGTTATTTTAAGTAGTTAGACCATTTTTTTTTACATTATCTTCATTGTACAGACATTTTCGTTCCTATTTCTGTATTAAAAGCTGCATGAATCTGTAGACCGTGAATGCAGATCTAAGGTACATATCTGAATGGAGTAAAGATAGATAGATAGATAGATAGATAGATAAATTCTTTATTGCACACACCACAAACAAAATCAACAAAAAATTAAGAAACAATAGCAGAAGAAGTTTACAATCGGCGGCCTTATCGCTAAAAGCGATCTCAAAAAAAGCTAAAGCTTTTGGTCTAAAAGTTAACCCAACTAAAACACAGGTAATTGCAATAGGCAGCTCCCGTATGTTATCCAGGATTGATTGGACTAGCCTTCCAACAATAACTTTTAAAGGAATTGCAATTCCCTTTAACAAGGTCGTAACAAATCTTGGAGTGATCATGGATCAGACGTTGTCGTGGGGCCCCCAGCTTGAGGCAGTTAGTCGCAAACTTTTTGTTTCTGCTGGTGCCTTAAAGCGTCTTCAGAACTTCCTTCCAACCGCTACCAAAGTTGCGCTTGCACAATCTCTTCTGCTTCCAATCCTTGACTTTGCTGACGCCTGTTACCTAGACCTAAGGGAGGATCAGCTAAATAAACTTGAGCGTCTTCAAAACTATATAAATATATATATATATATATTAATATATATATTACTTACTTATTATATATATTATTTTATTATTATATATATACAAACAAAGTAAATGAACACAATAACTTAATTTATTCCAATTTGCGATAAGTAAAATATTTATATCCGTTCCTTAAATACGTTTAATGATGGAGACTGACGTATCAGGACTGGTAGACTGTTCCATAGTCTAACAGCTTGTACAGCAAACGATGCATCATAGAATGTTGTAACGTGCAAGGGATTTTCAGCTGTAGATTCTCCGAAGACCGCAAAGACCGGGAATGAATGTAGAAAATGGAAGCACTCTTTGAGGTATGGAGGGGACGCAGAATTGAAAAGTATACTATAAAGTAGGGAAATACTATGAGTATTCCGACGAAGGCGAATAGGAAGCCACTTGAGCTTATATCGAAAGTTGGAAACATGGTCATATTTGCGTAATCCAAATATGAACCTGATACAAAAGTTTTGGAGACGCTCAAGTTTATTTAGCTGATCCTCCCTTAGGTCTAGGTAACAGGCGTCAGCAAAGTCAAGGATTGGAAGCAGAAGAGATTGTGCAAGCGCAACTTTGGTAGCAGTTGGAAGGAAGTTCTGAAGACGCTTTAAGGCACCAGCAGAATCAAAAAGTTTGCGACTAACTGCCTCAAGCTGGGGGCCCCACGACAACGTCTGATCCATGATCACTCCAAGATTTGTTACGACCTTGTTAAAGGGTATTGCAATTCCTTTAAAAGTTATTGTTGGAAGGCTAGTCCAATCAATCCTGGATAACATACGGGAGCTGCCTATTACAATTACCTGTATTTTAGTTGGGTTAACTTTTAGACCAAAAGCTTTACTCCATTCAGATATGTACCTTAAATCTGCATTCACGGTCTACAGATTCATGCAGCTTTTAATACAGAAATAGGAACGAAAATGTCTGTACAATGAAGATAATGTAAACAAAAATGGTCTAACTACTTAAAATAACCTACTGAACAAGAATGTAACATTTTTGTAAATCGTGTCTGTCTGTTTGTTTGTTTGTTAGTTTGTCTGTATGTTTGTTCGCGCATCACGTAAAGACTACTGGACCAATTGCGATGTGGTTTTTACTGTTAGATAGCTTGACTTAAAAACTCGGGTAATTGGTATCTATCTCTATCCAATGAGTAGAAGCCGAGCAATTGACAAAAATATTTTTGATGGCTGAAGACATTTTGATCAAATGTTGGTATATTAGTATTTTAAGTCCTGGTAAAGCACATAGAGTACTTTTAACGTAGATAAATTACCACGCGTGTGAAGCCGCGGGCATCAGCTAGTACTTATAATAAAGCAGAAAAAAGTCTAGGGACTTTTAATAAGCTACTGAACAAGAATATAATATTTTTGTAAATCTGTCTGTTTTTTGTCTGTCTGTTTATCTGTATTTTCACGTTCACATAAAAACTACTTAACCGATTGAAAAGCGGCTTCCACTGTTGGATAGCTTAGGTTTTGACTTGAAATCTGGTCCTTTTATCTTAGTCTGATAAGTAGAAGCAATCGCTAAACAACTATTTGACGCCTATATTGTACTTACTTCATAGGAACCTTTGGTACTGGAATGACACTTAAGTTACTTTTACCTATAGAACTAACCACGCGGGCAAAGCCGCGGGCACGCTAGTAAGTAGCTACCTACTATATAAAGCTGGCGTATAAAGTTGTTAACGCAAGCTTAACAAAAAATGGTTTCTTTCGGGATGCTCTCACATAAGGACTAAAAGCGTACATAACTATACTAGTACCGTATCTGGCACGTTTTCAGCAGTGGGTGGGATACATCACGATTAGAGATATCGACGACCGAACCGAATTTCATACATTCGTCTTTCAACATGTCCAACTCTTGCACTATTTTCAAGCTAATTTAACTTTTACAGTTACTCACATAGAGTTTAATCTTAAGTGGTGATAGTAGGTAGATAGGACACTTTAAGTTCACGTTCAATAAAGGGGAAAGCACATCACATGTGAGGGGTTTAACGTATGAAGGCGGGAAGCGAAGGAAAAATTCAGGAATTTTCTACACGTCTGCTCTACTATTGGTGAAGATGTCAGGCGGTGGTAGGCATGTTTGATGTGTACCTAAGTATGAGGTGTGTAAGTAATATAAGTCATATGTGTAATGTAGAGAAGAAATGTATGGAAAAGGGGGCTTCTGAAAAAAAAACTGAGATCAATAATATAGCAAAAGTTATATCTATGGAATAGAAATTTTCTATTCCGTGGTTTTATCCATTTATTGTATTACACATTTCAGTTGTAGTTTTAAAGTAGTTTGTCATATAAAATTATAACTATTGCAACGTGGAATTTTAATTTAAAATAAACTAAAAAAAAAACAAAATTGAACCTTGCTCGTCATAGTTATCAATTGAAAAAAACAAAATTGAACCTTGCTCGTCATAATTATCAATTGAAAAAAACAAAATTGAACCTTGCTCGTCATAGTTATCAATTGAAAAAAACAAAATTGAACCTTGCTCGTCATAGTTATCAATTGAAAAAAACAAAATTGAACCTTGCTCGTCATAGTTATCAATTGAAAAAAACAAAATTGAACCTTGCTCGTCATAGTTATCAATTGAAAAAAACAAAATTGAACCTTGCTCGTCATAGTTATCAATTGAAAAAAAACAAAATTGAACCTTGCTCGTCATAGTTATCAATTGAAAAAAACAAAATTGAACCTTGCTCGTCATAGTTATCAATTGAAAAAAACAAAATTGAACCTTGCTCGTCATAGTTATCAATTGAAAAAAAACTAGAAAAACTTTGATAATACTAACTTATACTTATCTCTATCGGTAATAATCGTTTAGTGTTAGGTAAATCCAGATAGTACATTCAAACATCGCTATAAAACATAATTTACCATAAAACCCAGATAGCAAAATATTGTAAATCCCTGCTACAACATTTCCATATTACATAACAACAGATAAAAATAAATGCTCTCCATATTTTTTCATGACAGCCTCCCAAGCGATATTAAAAACCTCTTAGCAATATCGGAGACTCATTCTCAATACATTTCATATTTTTCATACGCTCACAGATGACATATCATAAAATTTCGAAAAACGTCCTATCTCATAAACATTGTATATGGCGCTTACGTCACTTTTCCGCTTGTTGTCGACATATCACGGCAGCTCATAATTTCAAATCTTGCTATGGGAAATAGAACTCCATGTCTGAGATGTAAGTTTGGTTTTTGGTTGGGGGCGAGAACAATCCCTCTTTTGAGATTCCATACGATTTCACCGAGTAATGATTTGCCTAGTAATGAGGGAGACGCGCCAGTAATATTCTGAGAGGAAACGCTTTGATTCAGTAAATTTTGGATGGGATATAAATAATTCTGATATTTTGAAGTGATTTCAGACATTATGTAGCATTAAGTTGCAGCCTGATTCAATTACTTTAGATTTACAACTTTGTGATCACTTAAATAATGATAACAGTCCTTTTCGACACACCAGTCTGCTAAATATGGTCTTAACTTTTTAACTGCAGCCCTGCCCTACCCACATAAAATCAAGATTGGTTTATGCCTTTATTAAGCAACTAGCTGTGCCCGCGGCTTTGCCCGTGTGGTCAAAATTCATGGGTTTTTTGCGCGGAACCGTTACACTTTTAAAAAAAGTAGCCTATGCTCATACAATCAGCTATCTTCCAGTGAAAGTCTCGTCGAATTCGGTCCAGCCTTTTTGGAAATTAGCGGGAACAAACAGACAGACAGACAGACAAAAACTAAAAAAAAAACGTGTTTTTGTTATAAGTACCGTATATACTTTCATATGCATTCAGTAAAAAACAGTTATTTTGACATTATTAGACTAAGAGCAATGCGGCCCGTGTCGCTCGCGCAACCCCGGGTGTCAAAAGCAAAAGTAAGCAAAATAGGGATCCGTAGCTAGCATTTTAAAAGGCGGAATACGCTCCCTATTTTTTTTTTAGTTTGAGCGGCAGATGTGTTGCAGCTCGGGAGTCGATTTTAGATAAACTGAATGCTTTTCCACAGATACCTCTACATATAAAACTCATTTAAAACGAGTGTTCAGCTATTTGTTTAGTTTAATAGGGTAGCCATATAATTATTTTAAAAAAAAGTTGCTGTTGCTGAAAATAACGAGAACAGCGAAACAACAATTTATTTTCATGTGGTACTTCGTGATTTTTTGTCGAGAAAACCAAACCATTAATGAAAGTTCCGTTCAGTTATTTTTTTTAGGTAGTATACTTTTCTATCCATGTGTTTTTTTTTGGTTCGCAAAAGTTGTTTCTCGACGTTTTACTATTCGTTTTTTTCTGATTTCGGGAGCTAAGCCCGCCTTAACAACGCTTATCCAGTACATTATCAGTTCTATGGAGGAAAACGCTCGTCCTTCCGGAGTTTATTATTTGCTGTTATTGCTTCCATACGTCAAACAGCCGTACGCACACAATTATGCGGGTCTTTGTACCGGTTTATACCGCCTCATACCGTTTGTTCCGGTTTCACAAGTTTCATTCCAGTAAATTATAAGTTTCCGAGAAAACCTAGTGTTGTAATGAGACTTATGTTAAATGTAATATTTTCACGCTAGTCCAGTTGCCAGGATCAAACGGTAGGTATACAAATACTACATACCTAAAAGCCAGGAGGTACGAGTACATTTATCTATACTTATAATCAGGCAGTAAGTAACAAAGTCTGTAAAAAGATGATTAAAAAAATTGTCTAGGGGACTTAAAAATAAGCTACTGAACAATCATAATATATAATTTTTTAATGACATCTATCTGTCTATCTGTCTATCTGTTTGTTCGTTCACGCAACACGTAACTTAAATGTATTTCATTATTGTGTATATTTCTTTAGTGTGCAATAGTGTTTATCTCTCTATCTGTCACGTTAAAACTATACTAGAGCGATTGCGACGAAGTTTTCAGTGATGGATAGCTTACGGTTTGACATAAAAACTGGTGTACTTGGTACCTCAATCCGTGTAACATAAATTCATTTTGTGCAAGCTCTTGACTTTTGACAGTCATTACAGTTAGTAAACCGCAGATACATTTTATAGATTAGAGGACCAAAATGAAAATGAATCACCGTGTCTGTCACTTTTTCCTACGTCTCTTTACTTTTTTACGTTTTTTGTACGGCGTTTATGTCAAAAGCTAACGGACAGTATGTGAAAACGGTTCGTTTTAGATATAGGAACCGGCCGTAAGTCAAAATGAAGGTGATCACGTGGTTAATTGGCGTAGGAATACGAGGTGAATTTAGCGAATCATTTGATTCCCACGATGAGAAGCGAAATCCCTTATTAAGTTTAGTATCTCGAGCCCCAAACATTGAGCCTCCTCGAATCAAGACACGCGAATCGGTCCGACTCAACTTTCAACATCTCCAGCAACTTTCATCTCATTACGTCGACATCGCTTGAAAGCAAGTATTGTCACAAAGGCGGTTACATTTTTCATAAAATACTTGTCAAAATGCCTCCCACACTGCGCGGCCCCAGGGCCTAAGGTAACGAGTGCCCGTGTATGAAGACTCTTAACACAAAAGCCACTTCACGTCCCCCGTCTCCTTCTCACACACAAAAACCAAAAAGGACGCAAGATGCACTCCGTCATATTTTTCCCTTTACTACCCTAGCCATCTGAAGCATTCTTTTACATAAAAGAGGTTCTCGAGAAAATAATAACGGGACTGCTCAAAGGGCACCCAACTTTCGCTGTTTCGAAGCTTTGATTTTCGAGTTCGCAAAGAATTTTCGAGACCACAAAGGGAATTTGTTGGGATATTAAGCAAGGATTTAATTTCAGAGTTAATGCAGTTTGAATGCGTGTTTTTTGTCGGTAAAGGTTTAAGAGCGATCGCTATGAGGGTCTAAAAGCAAATTGCTCGAAAGCATGCGAACCTTTGCAGGCTGAGATCACACGTCTCTCTTTCATTTTTAATTAAAGCTAATGTTGCTCAACATTTATTATATGTTATGTCATAATATGTCTAAAACAACAATGTCTCTTCTACAGTGCTTATTATTCCTAACGCAGTTCATTCGCTTATTTTTAAGCACCACGCCTACCAACAATAATTGTATTAACCCTCAGCACTTAGACTTGCAATAATTTTTCATTCTCTACAACTTTGCAAGCTCGATCTTAAGCGATAACGACACGTAAAATTAATAAAACCTGTTCAAGATTACTTCTCAAGAAAATTAAAAGTTCGTACGCCGTAAATCCTCACCGTATCTTCTTACGTACTTGAACACGCGAAAACATCTCCACGCGAATATTTCAGTAGACGGGAGATTTTATGACGACAAATGACAAAAATACTCAACGTTTCATTGTGGAACTTGGAAGCGGGCTCGGAGCATTTTTGTGCTGCTATACATGTGTACAGAAGGGCGAAGTTATTTGCCTTCGGTTCTCTTCCGTCCATTTGGCCCCCTCCTCCCCCTGGCTTCCGGTTCCCATATTCCGCCTACCCCCCGTCGCGCACAGCCGAAACTGAGCAAAGAAAACTGTGCTCTGACTCTTTCGCGAAAGGATTGAATTCTCCCGGAGAAGCGGTCACTATTTTTCTTTTGCCACCGAGTGAAACGCGACACTTTCGCTCGAGAAAGAATTAGGACTTTCAGTCTGCGACACACATCTGAATTTGTTAAAGTTGCAAGCGGTGCGTACGTCGTTTCAGAAGTGGGATGCAGGGGGAACGGAGGTGCGAGGAGGGCACGGCCCGTACGAAAAACATATTTTTCAGATAACGACAATGAGAAAGGAAAATATTCAGATGAAAATTCTCCGATACGGCGCGCCGGGTGCGTCCGCGTGGAAGTTATTAAGGGGGGGCGTGTGCTACTTAACGATATTTTTCGACATGCTTTACTTTTATTGCTAACTCACGCTCCGATATCGGATACCCGTTTGTCGTATATCAAAAAGAAAACTCGATTCTGTCGTATGAAATTTAGCGGAGCGTGCCTGAGAATATGCCTAGATACGCCACGCTGGCAGATTCTGCGTCACTGCGTCTTTTGTAGGCCCTTTGAATAATTTAGTGTCCGAAGGTTTTATTTCTCGTATAAAAGTCTGAAGAATAACTGTTGAGACGTTATATTTTTTCTAAAAATGAATATACGAACGATGTCTCAGTGGAGTATTAAGTAACGCGATATTAGCATCCCTTATCAGAAGGAGATGGAGATAGACTAATCTGATAATAAGAAAGGGATAGAGCAAGAGGGGGCTAAAGGACATTGGCCTCGAGGGCACGCGACCGTTGATTCAAACTCCGTTTTAATTCTTTTTTATTAATTATACTGCGTACACATGATCTTGGTAGTTAAATATTCATGAACAAAGATTCAGCATATTATGTAATAAGCAAGTGCGTGTATTTTATAATTGCTATAGATTTTCTCTTCCATTAATATTCTTTACGCCAACTGCTTACTCAATATATCATTATAATACTGGACATTATTTTAATTGAATTAATATTAACTTTTATTTACTCTATTATGTTGTAATGACAATTAAATGATAACATTATTGGTATAAATGATTGATTTTTATGCATTTTTTTTCTAACAGCTCTGACCAATTTAGGTAGGTGCTAATCTTAAAATAAACGTTTTATTTTTTAATTATTCATTATCATCAACCCTAAGATGTCTACAGCTGTACATATACCTCCCTATTTAAGCGGGGTTTTGACATAATTACCGCGCTCGGCAGGTTACTTCTATTTCAGCTGTATTCTTCTCTTGGTGATCGTGGTCATCATCATAATCATCATCATCAACCCATGTCAGTTTCACTGCTGTTTATAGACCTCTCCGAAAGCAAGCCACTGATTGCAGTAGCAGGTGATAATGGTGTTGGCAATTGATTTTAATTATTACGACAGATTTTCTCTAACTCTTAAAACATTTTCAGCTATCCAATTACCAATAATTCAAATATCACATCGAAAACCGGAATAAAAATTGATCAAAATTAATTTCCCAAGTATCAAATCACATCCATCGACCCGAATCTTAAACGGCCGTCTTCCGCCGACTCATTAAAGACCTTTTTCTCAAACTCTTAACGGGCAGCCCCAAATTCAATGTAAACTTGGCAATGGGGCCGAAGTAGGTCAGTCGGGGCCTTAATTTTTTCACCCAAGGTCGGTTATAATCAATAGGGAGGTTAACGGCAGTAATTAGATTTTTGGGGAATCGATTTTTTGGGGCAGGTCCGGGTCGAGGATGTTGTGGCTCTGTGACGCAATTAGAGCATCTAAAAGGTTCTTGTTCTTGATGTCATGGAATATGTAATAAGTGTTGTTGAGGATAATCCGAGGCTTTGAACTATTCTTGTAACTATGCGACCCAAACTTTTACGTTTCTGTGTTGCCAAAGATATTACAAACATGCTAAAGTTTTTTGAAGGGATTTAAGCTGTCATGTTGTTAATTTCATTTATATATTTTTATTATTATTTATTTTTCTTTTTAGGTGCAATAAAGTATTATCTATTTATCTATCTATCTATCTATCTATTTTTCTCAAACTTGTGTTTTTTTCGAGTGTTAATGTGCACCTATCTAACATTGGTCGAATATTAACTATTAGACGCTCGTTAACGAGTACGAGTGTAGGCAAAGGACAAAAATACAAAATTCGTGGCATTTTGTGATGTCTTCAAAGCTCTGAAGAAGTGGCAGTAAAATGCCCACCATTTTACTGATTCGTGACTTTGATAATTGACTGTGTTGTGATAATACAACTTATTATATCTAAAAACTTGACATTGGCGAAATTGCTGGCATTGCTGACTGAAGCCATAACTAAAAAAAAAGGTAAAAGTAAGTAAAAATACGTAACGGCAATACACAGACATTGAAGAAATGTAAAGTATTATATTTTAAGAGTAGGTAGATACTATTTATTTATTCTTAATGGGTTGCATATTTTCATCAGATCGAAAACAACCAACGGGTCGGACCCTTTTTGCCTGCATCTATGTTTACCGATATTTATAATTTGGGAGTCTTCAAGATGACAGTGAACTAGGTAGCAAATAAAATAACGAAGAAAGAATATGTAAGAACCAGTGTCTAACAGCGATATGACATGTGTTTCACCTATGCAAGAGGCGTCCTCTAGTCACTAGGAGAGGCCTACGTCGAGCAATGGACACATATAGGCTGATGATGATGATGAAGGCAAAAGAGCTCTATCGTCGACCTTCAGGTGAAATAGCGCTCAAACGTGTGCCCATTCGTAATTGTACAGGATGGGGCAAAATAATAGGGTATCCAGCGTAGGTTACCTTCTCTTTTGTAGTTAGTAGCTTTTGTCCTTTAGAAACATTCGAGTTGAGCTTGAAGAAAAAAACAACTGCGTTTTTGGATTTATAAATTAGTTGCTCTCAATCAACTCTATTTACCATCAGTTCTTTTTCCCATTGTAACTTAAAAAAAAACAATTAAAAACTTTTGGACTCATTTTCAGTAAATTGCTATGATACAACAAATCAGTCTGCCAACATAAGAAGAAACATCAAAATCAATCGAATTAAGAACATAATGACGTGTAGTTAGTTGCAAATGCTCGCATGACACGCATGGACCTCACAATGTCCGATGGTTGTACAACGATTGATGGCCCGTTAATTTGCCCCATACTGCGTAAACCTAAAACGTGCAAGATCGTCGATCAGCTTGCAGACTTATTGACATGCCAACAAACATGCAATCTCTTCTTCAAACACCATTCTCGACTAAAATCGATTCTCACGTAATCCCACCTCTTATTGCACCCGATGACTTGCACATCACAATCGAGTACAATAGAGCACTAGAGGTCCATATTTGCCGCCGCACTTACCAACTCCTGTATGCCGTTTCGTGTGTACCGTCCGCAAAAAAACGTTATGACTAAGTAGATTTTTATGAGATGCTGGCTCAGTATTAGTGTCTTCTGTGATAATTAGCTAAAGTAATAAGCGAGACGTCAAACGTCACTGTCAAACCAAATTAATTGTTAACTTATTGCGAACCTCCGTACAGATGGCGCAGGTGGTATATCTTGGAAAATATCATGGTATTGCCGTCTAAGCAGTTGGATCTCTTGGGAGAACCAGTCAATAAGCGTGGAGCATTTTGCCGCCATGTAATATGGCACCACCAAGGCAACCTTTTGGATCTTCAACATTATTAGCTTAGTTGGTCTTGAGATTTAGAATCAGCCAGATCGGCATAGGCTTAGGAATTAAAAGTGTGGCTTCTATTTCATTGTATGTTATGTGGAATTTAAGTTTGTTACAAAGTATTCGCTTTTTTGTTATTATAAAGTGAAATAATTATGAAGTTGTTCAATTATAATGATTCTGTATCTGTGGTCATTCTATTGGAAGTTACTCAGATAGTTCCTTTCAGGTTTACGATTTGTAGTAAATTATTGCTAAATTTACTGGTTTATAATTATTTTCTATGCTAATGCGTGTAACAATTTATCATAATCGCATCCAGGAGACTTGTACATAGTCCTTCCCTATAGAACGTCATAACGAGCGGTTACTTCCCTATAGAACGTCATAACGAGCGGTTACTTTCTCCTCGCGACTCCCCAGGTTGTCGGTCACCTCATTGATGGCCTTCCTACGCTCCATCTTCCAGTCCGCAGTCGCCATTCGAGAACCTTCTTTCCCAATGGTTATCTGTTCTATCAGCTAAAATATGGCGAGTCCATTGGCATTTACATTTGCTAATTCAGAGAGCTGTGACTGTGTGTGCTTTTAACTCTTTTGTCGTGCGCCACAGATAATGGGTTCGTAAGCTACCAGCGTGCAAATGATAATGAGAAATCCTCGTTAAAAAACCAAGAATTAGAGCATTAGAGCATTTTCTAGTTTCGTCTGTTTGGTTACCATATTCACGCAGAGGAACTGTCGCAAAGCTTCTTTCGAGGTGTTCCGGTGTCTTTGACAGACAGTCCCATTCCAGGCCAGAGTTTACCATCTCTTGGCCACTTCTTCGCATGTCACAAAGTTGTTTATTTGTAGTATGATCCCCCTATGACAAACAAACAACTTCGTGCTGGCCTCTAGTGTCAGAGTTTGTGAGGCCACCCGAGGGCCACTGACATAGCTTAACGACTGCTATTAATCAATAATAGTCAGGACCAATCGCTTAACGTGCCCTCCAAAGCATAGAGCGATGGAAAACCGCACATAACTTAGAAAAGTAAATCAAATTATTTATTTGTAATTGGTGCGAATCCTAGGAATGAACCCGGTATTGGATTCTAAGTTGCACTATTGAACCATCAGGCTACCATATATCTGAGCAAGGTGAGATGTAGTCAAACGCTAGCCTAACAATAAATAAAAACATGCAAGTGCGTGTCGGACACGCAAAGGTTTCCGTAGGCAGGACCCTAAGCTACACAACTGTGAAAACCTTATTGCGATCGGTAGTAGCTTTTATGTTATACACCAACAAAGCTGTTTTTCGGTTAGATTATGTCTTTTTACTATAGAATTTGTTCAGAATTGACGCTGGCATAGAATGCGTTATCTTCGTCGGCTATTTCTCGTAAACTAGTTAACCCTAGATAGGCGTGATAATTTTGTTAGACCCTACCCTAAACCCTAGGGTTTTTAAAATATTTTTGTTTGTGTGAGTTAGAGGGCATGCGACTTGCAACTCAAGCAGAGAGGTCATTTAAAGTCAATAATTTCGTAAACGGAACTAATCAGAAAAAAATGTCAAAGAAACCTCATTATAATTTTAAAATGCATTCTGTGTTTAAATCCTATTTATTAAAAAAGTTGCCGAAGCTCACGAACGAAGACTTCATTATCATGTGAACGTCGAGGCTATCCAGCTCCTCGACAACCCGGGCATCGTGAGAAGACTCAAACGGACAAAACCATTTGAGTTAGTTTGGTGATATGATAGTAACAATGTAGTAACAATTAGTGCAAATGAAATGAACACAAGAACAAAGTGACTTGCCCTTACTCGTAAATAGTGACATTAAGAAAAGTGTTATTGGACAAATTCTTAGTATATACTCTACTTAGCAGCTTAGGTTAAAGTGTTATTGGACAAATTCTTAGTATATACTCTACTTAGCAGCTTAGGTTAAAGTGTTATTGGACACATTCTTAGTTTATACTCTACTTAGCAGCTTAGGTTAAAGTGTTATTGGACACATTCTTAGTTTATTCTCGACTTAGCAGCTTAGGTTAAAGTGTTATTGGACACATTCTTAGTTTATACTCTACTTAGCAGCTTAGGTTAAAGTGTTATTGTACACATTCTTAGTTTATTCTCTACTTAGCAGCTTAGGTTAAAGTGTTATTGGACACATTCTTAGTTTATACTCTACTTAGCAGCTTAGGTTAAAGTGTTATTGGACACATTCTTAGTTTATTCTCTACTTAGCAGCTTAGGTTAAAGTAAAATTACTTAGTAGTCTTAAGGATAGATTGTAATTTTAATGAGGCACCACAATACCGTGGCAAGTAATTAAAAAAAAAAAAAAATCTAAGCTTCATTGTCTTAAATTATTAAGTGTTTTTCTATCAACAACAAACAAAACCTACCTAAGTCCATTTTTATACAGCTGTTGTAGTAGATATGAGTGTCAAAAATAATATTCCAGACGGGGCTTTTTAAAAAGAAACGTTGCTAAAAGGACCAAGCTTGTACCGACAGCAAAGAAGTGGGAGTGTTAAAGAGCACAAAGCCTACTTACAATATTTGCTTGAAGGCGGAATGCGGTAGCCGCGCGCAAATATAGGTATTGTGTCAAGCAACGGTCAACACACTCACGCTTGCAAGACGATGGCCGTTTCAAAGTTTAGGGTTAACAAAAAAGTCATACTTTCATTTGCAAGATAATTATTGATACGGAGAAAGGAGTTTTTTTTTAATAGGAGCCTGGGCTAACTGCTGTACACTATGTCATAAAACAGCAAATATCATGAAATTCGAAGTAGATACACAATTTAACGTTTTTAATTATCATTGCAACACACCGCCATGTTATCACATTAAACTGTCAGAAATGTCAGTGTCAAGATCAGCAATTGACAGCATGAAAGCACGCACGATGCAAAAACAACCGTCAGTAGCTGTCAATGTCAAATAAGTGTCAATCAACGTCGTTGTTTTTTGGTAACAGTCATGGCACTATGGTACGGTTGCAGTATTTTTCCGAAAATAAAAAGTGTTTTGCTTTTATTCAACTCCACTCAAAAAATATTGAGTATTTTTTAAAAAAACTTTTCTTATTTTTCTATCGCTCTCGAAGTTGTAGCCAAGTTTTTCAACAACTCTTTTTCTAGGGACAGTTTTAAAAGAGTAGTAATTAAACACATATCAAAAATTGCCAAATTTTCCCAACAGAATTTGGTTTTACTCGTAATTTAACCCGAATTCATAAAAAAATGAGAAATTGCAATTATTTCCCAACCATACCTACCTGTCAAGTTTATTCATCTTTGGACAAACAGTAGGACATGCAAATTATTTTATCTAATACATAGTTGAAGTCAACCACATAGGCTCTCTCTCACAGATGTCTGTGCTCTCTCTACCTAATGTGACTCATTCCAATGCAAGAGTCTCTGCAATCCAGAGATACTGTTAGCTTTAGGCTTCGGCATATTATAACAATTTTAATATTTTCTCTGCGTTTAGATACGTTAAGTGACGCTTGTCAGTTACCTGTATTTTTAACCGACTTAAAAAAATTTGGTTCTTATGTTGGCACATGGAAAGTATATGTATGTAATACTGTTAGTTAGTCTATATGAGTATCTGAACATACATACCAAATTCCACGAATGTATGTATGTTTGTCCACATATCTCTAAAAAAAATAACAATTTTAGTATCTTTCAACTTAGGGAATAGTTTAAGTTTCATCAAAATCAGTCAAGTAGTTTAAAAGATATGGACTGTTAAAAGTAAGAAATAAAAAAATATTTAAGAAAAATTAAACCGACTTTAAATCGTATAAAACTTAAAAGAAATAAATAATTCAATTTTTTTGAGGTCAGTGGCAGGAAAATGCCTAATTAGGTAGGTACCTGAGAGCTATGGCAGTCTAGCGGTTTAATAGTGCAACGTAGATTCCAACGATACCGGGTTCGGTTCTTGGCTCCGCACCAATGACTTTTTCTAAGTTATGTGTGGTTTTCCATCGCTCCGTGCTTCAGAGGGCACGTTAAGCTGTCGGTCCCGGCTGTTATTGATTAATAGCAGTCGTTAAGCCATGTCAGAGGCCCTCGGGCGGCTTGACAAACTCTGACACAAGAGGACAGCACTACCTCATACGAAAAGCAAGTAACCAAGGTAGGTACATTAGGTCTGTGCTACGCCCAAACCGACTAATGTACCTACGTACATTAGTCGGTTTGGGCGTAGCACAGACCTCATAAAAAAAAATATCTCTTTTGATTTTTATACGATTACATTATTATTTTTTCATTTTGTCTTTCGTGAAAACGAAAACGTTTAGAAGATTCTTGTTTTTTTTTTTAAAGTTATGAATAAAAATTGTATTGACATAAGAAGGAGTTTCTAAGTTCGGCTCTATGTATTTATTCTTTTTTTTGCTTGTTTTATTTGAGTGTTACCAATATCGGATTTCTGAATCAATTCGCACGTTTCTTTCTTTTATTGCATCTGCTTGTCAGCAAGACGGATCAAAATTGCTCGAAAAAATAATGTAATAACTCAACTGAATATTTTCTTTAGGAATTCCCAAAATGAAATGGAATTCAGTCTCGGGTCAAGGAACCAAGTTTATTTATTATGTGACCAAGTCCAAATATTATTCCAACGATCTTTACGTATCTCGAGAATTTGGGCACGGTTTGCATACTTAATAAGTACCGAGAATTTCGTACATTTTTCTAGGAATTAACTCCGTAGCCAGTCATGTAGGTATATAAAAATACGTAAATATACTTATACAAATATTTCTAGAGCGAACCCGTGGCATGACATATTTTCGTACCAAAACACATAGACATGTTTTTGAAGCAAACATGCGTAAGTATATGAAAGTCAAATTTACACAACAAGCTAAACATGAAAACGGCATAAAGTTCGTAATTAAATTGATAAATATGGTCGTATAGTCAATATTATGTCAAGATGATTTGAGGAGAAGAACGGGTTTGAAATTGGTTGAAATTGGTTTTAGGAACGTATCTACATTTGCCTACACCACTGTAGTCAGGTACGTAGTACTTTTATTTATTCTATGACTTATTTTATTGACATTTTACCCCGCTGGCACCTATCATTTTGACACCTATCACTTTGACACCTGTCACATTGACACCTGTCACATTGATACATATCTCTTTTACATTTGTCACTTTGACACCTGTCATTAAAACAAGAAGTGAAGTGAAGTGACACCTGTCATTAATGTCATTTTAAACTCGCTGGCACCTGTCATTTTGACTCCTATCACTTTGACACCTGTCTCTTTTACACTTGTCACTTTGACAACTATCACTTTGACACCTGACACTTTGACACCTTATGATGATGATGAAATGTATCCTATGTGTTATTCCAGGACAAAGTATCTTCTACGTAACAAATTTCATTCAAATCCGTTCATCCGTTTAAACCCTAAAATCTGATACATGTATTTTATTAAATGATACTAGCAATACAGTCTATAGTACCAATAATGGTACTGTCTATAAGTAAAACCTTGAATTTGATACTCTTGTATTTTATATAATGGTACTAGCAATACAAACTTATGACACTGGTTCCAGTAATGGTACTGCCCAATGGTACTAGTGATATAAAGGCTTTAAATTACGGATTTTGAAAGTTTTTGTATGCGTAATACTTTACAAAAATAACAAAAAAAATAACAATAAGTACCTAATAAAAAAAAACGTAATAATAGTCGATGACCTCGTCAGGGTGGAGGGAAAGACATGGATGAGGTTCACATCCGATCGAAAGGCGTGGCAACAGCGAAATCAGGTTTCGTAAGATGAACCCTTCAATCACCGAACGTGCGATATCGCACATTAAAGTAAAGTAAAAAGTAATGTTGATTAAAAAACTAATGTAAAAACACGTTTTTTAAATTAAATTATTTGTTATCCTGTTACCTAAAAGTTTCAGCCGGATAGCTAATCTTGGAAGTGCTTGAAAAGATTCCACCTGGAACGACAAACAAGAAAGTGACTTAATAAAAACGTATTAAAATCAGTAAGGGTGTAAAATCGAGATAAACGTCAACTTTGCGACCATATCGTGATCTACACTTATCATAAAACAGTAGGTAACAAAGAGTCTGCACAAAGAAAATAATTTAAAAACAATGTCTAGGAGACAATAAGCTACGGATCAAGAATATATCATTTTTAAATGGAACGGAACGTAACAGTTTTCACTGTTGGATAATTTAGTTTCAAAGGTTTTTAATTAAAAACTGGTGTACTTGGTATCTCCAGCTGATGATTAGAAGCCGAACAACCGAAAACTATTTGACGTCTGAACGAAGTTTTATGTAATACCGACTGAAACGGTAGACCTAGAGATCAAAGTCAAAGTCATAATTGTAAATAGGAAAAATAGTAGCACTTTTACAAAATTAGCTTCTCATGAACAAAAAATACATAAAACAAAATCAATAAAATTTTGGTAAACTAAGTATGAAAAGGAAATTTCACACTAGAAAAGGAAATACCTTTCTGACTATTATACCGGTGCTTCAGAAATACGAGATTTGAAATTTGGAAGGAATATTCCATATTTAAGGGTGCATTAAGGAAGGATTTTATGAAGTTAAGGGGATGAATGGCGGTGGCAAGTTTGCACGCGGGCGAAGCTCCGGGGCGCATATTGTTTAGTACTTTTGGTTTTGGAATAGCACATAGGTTCCGTACCCCAGAAAAATTACCACTCGGGCTAAGCTGCGAGCACAGCTTGTTCAAAATATAGCAACACGTTATAATGCACAACGTTATAATGCACAACGTTATAATTCACAACGTTATAATGCACAACGTTATAATGCACAACTCGAGATTATAAAACTGAAATCGTAATTTAAAAAAGCTTTTTGGAAATAATTTCCCAAATCAGTGATCAAGGGGGTTCCAAGATTCAAAATAGTTTAATGTTAAAAACCGAGAAACTTTCATAGTGTCATCTGATAGAAACTGCACTTCATCTCGATGTTGACTTTTGGGACACCTTGTTTTGAGCACCATCTCTTGATGGTATGGTAAACTTTCATGCAAAATATGTAAATAATTAAAGCTTACAATACAATTTTATTTCTTCAAGGTATTTATTACGAGCAGGTACGTTGTCTTAACATGTCACGTTTAGGAAAACGTAGATGCCCTGTGGCCAGGTGGAGTGACGACCTGCGAAGTGGCTGGAAGAAAAAGGATGAGATCAGAAGACCGAGCTCAGTGGCGTGCATTAGGAGAGGCCTACGTCAAGCAGTGGACATATGAGTGTTTCAAAAGGGCTTAATTCACGTTTTCGTTTTTTTTTATTAACTGGTCATTCTCCACATAAATTTACATGTACCGAGTTTAATTTAACTGTTTCAATCCGTCTTATTTCATCGTTTTGCTCAGCGCACCTAATTCAGATTTAAAAATAAATAGGTTGTACAAGAAATTACACCAACCAAAAAATCAAAGTGAAAGTAAATCTGAGATGAAAATCAGCTGATGTAGCTAAACCAATCACATTTGTAGCTAAACCAATATTACCTAGGTGATCATTTTAATCGTAATCTCTTGATACAATCTATTTATTGCCGAAAAATTGGCATGATCCCATTATGAATAATAGAGCTGTCAATAAACCCAAGAAATTTTTAATTAGGCGCGCTGAGCGTAAAACAAATCTAACACATAAAATATATTCTTTATACTTACATAAATTATGTCAACTATATTTAAATTTAAGATACTGCATCAGTTTGAAAGTAATCAGATTACTGCTATTTCGGAAAAAGAAACGTTAATCCATCCATACCAATATGTAAAAGTGAAACGTTGTCTGTTTGTTTCTTGCTTTTTTGTTTTTGAAAGCTTCACGCGATAACGGCTGGACGGATTTTGATGAAATTTGGTATGGAGATAGCTTATACCCTAGAATAAAACATAGGATGCTTTTTATCCCGGATAATTGTAAGTTTTCACGGGAAACCTGGAAAATGTTGATTACTCCCTGCAAGGAACGGTTTCCATGGAAACGAAATAACAAGTCTGTCAAAATACTTTAAGAGCATTGGTGCTATACCTACTTTTGTATTGGTTTTTAATATCCTAGAAGAACATAAGATGTTTTTTCGCGATAAACAGTAGTCCATGCAGATGAAGTCGCGGCACAGAATTAATAATAGTACAAGTCGCGGACGGGAAAGCTAGTGTTTAAATAAACCCTTTTGAGAAGTCATCACTCGTCAGATATAGGTAGATCATAATGATGTTGTCCGCGTCATGGCGGTCGATGGCAACCCTGGTCACATTCTAGATGGCAAATGCTAAATCCCCCATGAACCCAGTGTCACAGGTAGCGCAGTATCCATACCTAAAGCTCAACAAAGTAGAGTCAAGAACAAAACATTGAGTAGCAAATATTTGCACATTAGCACAGTGAACGGTAAGCAAATGTACTGCAAATGGATGTTAATTATTGCAGATAGAGCCTCCATTAGAAATGAATTCCTCGGACAGTGTCCTAATTTTGTTACCGGATAACAGAACTGTTCGTCTCATTTTTGTATGGATACCTCCATGACATAAAACACATATTTTTATTAGTCTGTAAAAGTGAAGGGCGTCTAGATTTATATTAAAGCAATAAGTTCCAAAAGATTTGTTAAAGGAAGATATTTAAAATAAAAGATACCAAAATTAACTGACTTACAAAGTAACTGTCCTGAGTCTATCAATGACCTTGGCTAATAATTAACTGACTTACAAAGTAAACTTACAAAGTAACTGTCCTGAGTCTATCAAGGACCTTGGCTAATAAATAACTGACTTACAAAGTAACTGCCCTGAGTCTATCAAGGACCTTGGCTAATAATTAACTGGCTTACAAAGTAAACTTACAAACTTACTTACTTACTTACTTTTTAGAGCTATGTCCTGAGTCTATCAAGGACCTTGGCTAATAATTTCAATTTTTTTGATCAGTCACCACATTTGCAATTTTTTAGAGCTATGTTCATTACTTTTGTGCTCTGTTTAAATGGTCGGATGACTACGTTTTGTTTTTAGAGCTATGTTCATTACTTTTGTGCTCTGTTTAAATGGTCGGATGACTACATTTTGTTTTTAGAGCTATGTTCATTACTTTTGTGCTCTGTTTAAATGGTCGGATGACTACATTTTGTTCAGTTCAAACTTTATTTAGGGTGAAGGCAAAAGCCTTAAACATTATCCATCCCAATTTTGATACCTGATGGTGATCCCAACGTCAGTATAGTCCTTACAATGTACAAATGCCCAGCTTTGGTCTATATGAGCTAAGGCTATGGTTAATGTGGGTTCAGATTGTGTTTCCCTTTATGGAAAAGTAACTATTGATATTGGCTTATTAGAAGTAGCAACGGAAAGCTAATTATTGTATTGATTGTAAAATAAGGTATCGATACAATGCAATGTTTGCGCTGTGTTTGTAATGTAAATGATTGCATACACCGCTTTTATTTGGTTGTAGCTACGAAGGTAGTTTAATTTATTTGTGGTCACCAAGAAATTATTAACATGACTGCTGTAGGTAAGGTAGGAAAGCGAATAATTTGCCTTACAGGGTAAGGCAAATTATTCGCTTTCTTTCATCCTTGTTTTACGTCTGCCGACTCCAGTATTAATCTAATTTTCCACTAAACCACATTTGCTTCAATCTACAATAAAGTCAAACGTTGTCTGTTTGTTTGTTTGTTTGGAAGTTTTACGCCAAAACGACTGATCCGATTTTGATGAAACTTTGTAAATAGGTACTGTAGAATGTAGAGATCAACGTAGGATAATTTTTATCTCAAAAAATGGTAAATATTCTCGGGAAAACTGGAAAATATCGATTACTCGCTGTAAGGAACGGTTACCATGGAAACAAAATAATAACAAGTCTGTCAAAAAGCATCAAGATCTTTGGTGCTATACTTTTGCACTGGTTTTTAAAATCCTAGAAGAACATAGGATGCTTTTTTCGCGTAAAACTGTTGTCCGGGCGAACAAAGTCACAGGCGAAAGCTAGTATTATACATTTTAAACATGTGACAAACAAACACACTTTCCGTTTAAAACATTAGTAAGGTATAGAGACGACGTTTTGGTTTGGACACGTTAATTAAAAGAGTGAATGATCATGACGACCTCATTCCTTAATATGTAAAAATTCCGCTCTAATGAGCATTCCCAATATTTTTTTAATTATAAACGTTTCGGAGATACAATAAAGATGTTGTCGCTATTATAATGTAACTTATGAAAGTAACTGTAATAATAATAATAACCATATTTTGTTACAAGTATTTCTGTCTGTGGGGAAAACAACGATTCTTGTCATGGTTACTCAATTTGACGAATGATCCATGTCAACACTATGTTGTCATAAGCTGTCTTAGGACGTAACTTCACAAAGATCATCATCATCATCATCAGCCTATATATGTCCACTGCTGGACGTACGCCTCGCCTAATGCACGCCATTGAGCTCGGTCTTCAGCTCTCCTCATCCATTTTCTTCCAGCTGCTTTTTGCAGGTCGTCACTCCACTTGGCCACAAGGCGTTCTACACTACGTTTGCATCGTGGTCTCCACTCGAGAACTCGTACCCCAACGGTTATTATTCTCACGGTTCAAAGGGAAATGTGAACTGCCGCTGCCATTTTTGCTTATCCTTTGGGATATGTCGGTTACCTTAGTTCTCCGTCGAATATCTTCATTACGAATACTGTACTTCAGAGAATCTCCAAGCAAATCTCTCTCCATAGCTCGCTGAGCGCACTTAATTTGTGGAATAGTTTGACCGTGAGTGTCCACAATGATACAAAAACAGTTAATTTGTTTTAATGAAGGTAAAAAAGTGTGTTATTAGTATTTTTTTTTATTATTATTATACTAGCTTTTGCCCGCTACTTCTTCCGCGCCGACTATCGTTTATCGCGATGAAACCTGTCACTTTGACACCTGTAACTTTACTACCTGTCACTGCGGCACCTGACACTTTCATACCTGTCACTTTACTACCTGTCACGGTGGCACCTGTCACTTTGGCATCAGTCACTTTGACACCTGTCACCTTGACACCTGTCACTTTGACACCTGATACTTTGACATTGATGTGGCAATTCCAACACAAAATTAACAGCTCAGGACTTCATCCTAAAAAAAACTTTACCGTGATGAAAAGTACCCTTTGTTCTTTTCTGTACCCCTGACAACGTGTGAGCCTTTCATAATGATCGGTTGAGTAGAACAAATTCTCTTTTGCATTTATAATACTTGTAGGATTTTCGATGAATACAAACACTGTAAAGAATTTACAGTGTTTGTATTCATTTTTGTAATGTCACCATCAGGAGTTACGATGCACGGTACGTTATACGGACAGCAGCACAGTATGTATATTACAGAGACTAATATATGTACTGTGACAGCAGTCTCTCCCTATATGGAACCGACTGTACTAGTAAATTAGAATAAAATCTTCTAATTAAAATTCTCAAGCTTCATTTAACCGGATCACAATTAAGCAAGGGGCCAAGTTAATGACAAGCTTTTATGTTAATAGGTTCTATTCTGTTAGTGTTAATAAATGTTAATGGGAAACTGGTACAGAAGTGCGGCAGCCTACAGTCAAGAATAAGAGTTTTGAGTTTTACCTTTAAGTCAGTCCCGAAATCAGCAAAAAGATGAACAGCAAAACGTTGAGAACGACGTAATTAAACAACTTTATGCGAATCAATAAGTACTGTGGATAGACAAGTATACTACCTAAACAAATAACTGAATATAAATTTCAGAAATAGCTTGGTATCCTTGGGAAAAATATCAACTACAACAGTCATGAAAATAACTTGTTGCATCGCTGTTCTCGTTATTTTCAGGGTCAGGAACTTTATTTATAATTACATAGCTATCCTATTAAACTAAACAACAAGCACAAATTAAAAATGTATGTAACCCCTAACCCCCCCACCCCCCAAAGCTATGAAGCATTTCGATCACATCAGTTTTCGAACATAAAAACCGCATCAAAATTGGTGACGGCAATACTGGTTCAGTTACGAAGACTCTAAGTACTAGCTGTGCCCGCGGCTTTGCCCACGTGGTCATTTCATTTAAAAGTAGCCCATACGTTTTATTCCAGGACCAAAAGTACCTATAAAGTACAATATATTACATTTCTTCAAAATTCGTTCTGCTGTCAAATAGTTTTTTTATTAATTGCTCAGCATCTATATCATTGGATTAAGATACCAAGTACCCCAAGTTTTTAAGTCGAACCCTAAGCTATCCAACAAAGAAAACCACATCGCAATCGGTCCAGTAGTTTTTAAGTGATGTGCAAACAAACATAGAGATAAACAAACTAACATACAAACAGACAGTCACGATTTTTAAAAATGTTCCATTCTTGTTAAGTAGCTTATTTTAAGTGCAAAAGATCATTTTTTTTATTTTTCTGTTTTGTACGGACTTTTTCGTTCTTATTGCTTTATTATAAGTAAAGACTATAGCTTTCGCCCGCGACTTCGTCCGCGCGTACTACAGTTTATTGGAAAAAATAATCCTATGTTCTTCTAGGATATTAAAAACCAATGCAAAAGTATAGCACCAAAGCTTTTGATGTTTTTCGACAGACTTGTTATTATTTCGTTTCCATTGCAATCGTACCTTACAGCGAGTAAACAATATTTGTCTGTTTTCCCGTGGAAACTTATCTTTTTCGGGGATAAAAAGTCCCATGTTTTATTAGCTATCGCCATTCCAAATTTCATCAAAATCCTTCAAGCCGTTGTTGCGTGAAAGCTCCCCAAATAAACAAACAAACAAACAACGTTTCTCTTTTATATATTAGTGTGGATGTGGAAGTTTATGGAGCTCGCAGATCCAGCTTCGACTAACACCAGTGTCATGACATAATGTCACTTTTATTTAATAATTACATGCTGTTAAATAATTTTTACAATAAAAAATTGACAAAGAATGGATTCACTTCAAAAAATACTAAACCAATTTTTATGAAATTAGTATGGGAGACATGATGATATGCGTGAACATACTCTCAAAAAAAACATAAAGTCGGATTCTCATTCTTCTTTTGGAAGTCTATCAAATTTTTTACGAAAATCTCGTAATAGACTCGTAAAAAACATTTCACGCATGAAGAGTTTCAAGTTCTTAGCAATAATTTGGCTTTTATAGCATGTAACTAACATTTATGACAAGAATTAGGAAACTCCACGACAATACAATTTACGTGAACCCAACAGTGGAAAAGACGCTAACAGCCAAAGTTGCTAATGCTCAACACAAATTAAATGCTAAATATTCCCATATTAAGTTTCCGTAACAGGGCAGCATTCAGTGCTGGCAGGATTAAAAACAGGGGCCTCAGCCCTCACAGCTTCTTAATGGGACCCGAAGAGGCCCTTTGAATAAACGTATCGATCTAATTTTAAATCGACTTCTTTATGGAAATATTAAATTCGACTGTTTTTTTTTTGTGTGCTCTCATATTTTTTTCCTTGTAATTGTAGGTTCGAGTATATTTCTGTAATATTCACGTGTTTTCTAATATAGTGATTCTTCTGTACTTAGTACTATTACTTATTCTGTACTTCTGGGCTGATTCCGGTGATACTTTTATGACTAAAGTGGTCCCATTTACAGTTCATAAAAATTGGTGCAGTAGTTTTTCTGGGGAATCTATATGAGGTTTTTTATTAATAAATATTAAAAAATATATAGAATAGACAATATGTTTTCTTATTATAATATATATCTATCTATACTATTAAAAAAGTACTAAGAGCGAAATGGTCTGTACAAAGAAGATAATTTAAAAAATAAGTCTAAGTTACTTGAAATAAGCTACTGAACAAGTTTTTTTTTTAAATCGTATCTGTCTGTTTGTTTGTTTATTTATCTGTATGTTTGTTCGCGCATCAAGTAAATACTACTGAACCGATTGCGATGCAGTTCCTGTTGGATAGCTTAGGCTTTGATTTAAAAACTGAGTACTTGGAATCTTAATCCGATGAATATGTCCCGAGCAATCGATATTAAACAAATTGACGGCTGAACGAATTTTGAAGAAATGTAATATATTGTACTTTATAGGAACTTTTGTTCCTGGAATGACACGTATGGTTTAAATGAATGGACCACGCGAGCAAAGCCGCGGGCATAGCTAGTGTATAAATATAAACATTAGAAACGGGAGATTTAACATGGATGATATTGATAATGAGTTATAGATATTAATGTTTCAACTTCTAGTGTTTGTTAGCATGTTAATTTTAAACCATATATATATATATATATATATATATATATATATAATGTATATCATATATTTATTTGGAGTCTGGAGAGGGCCCCATTCTTCATTCAGCTGTACTGCTACGCCACTGTTGCGCCTTGCGCGCTATATTTAGAAGTTCACGCGACTTGGATCAATTTTCCCTGTCTGCCGTCAAAGAAAGAATTTCTCATAAGTTGTGTGGAGTGGGCTGGGGATACGTGCCTAAGGAGGCCCTCCCCCATTTCATCTCACTTCTTTTTGCTTTTTAGGGTTCCATACTTCAAAAGAGAAAAAAATTACCAAAATGATCACTTCGTTGTCCGTCTTTCAGTCTGTCTGTCTATCAAGACTCTTTTTCTCAGGAACGCTTGGAG
This sequence comes from Alsophila aescularia, assembly GCA_946251855.1. NCBI lineage: Eukaryota > Metazoa > Arthropoda > Insecta > Lepidoptera > Geometridae > Alsophila > Alsophila aescularia. The sequence goes on along the minus strand of OX276374.1, from coordinate 55,633,892 downwards.
GTATCAAGTTGAAATTAATATCAAATACTCAGGTCTGCAATTCCTTGGAGCAGGAAAAAACTAACTTCTAAGTCAACGCAATCAAATGTTACGGCCGTTTATGCCACATATTTGACACTCGCAAGGGAATGAAACCTTATGGTACATACTTTCTGTTGACATAGAATCATAATATTTGGCAAGATTGTCTGAAGCACAAGTAAACAAAAAAAAACCGTAAACCGTATTTATGAAAGTAGATCATAATTATTATTTTTGTCTCTTGCAGTCTTATTTGCTTTTGGTAAACCGCTGGTACTGTGCCGCTGGGGACGGTAAGCCCATATTGTTGCTAAGCGCACAAAGGTTAGAAGGGTTTGCCAACAATTTGGACTTGACGCCGCACTTTTTTCGTTTTATTCAAGTTTAATGACCGGTTTTCCAAGTGTCATTTTAGCATTATTTATCTCTCGCTAGATGGCGTTGGCGACAGTTTTGGTAACAGTACTGTAGTTTGGTATGACCAAGGAAGTTCTATAAGTACATAAAACTTCCTTGGGTACCGAAGATTTTGAATTACGCTTACTGGCGAGTATGACATTCTGCAGTCCCTTGTTTATGGCAAGTTGTGCGTCAGTTTTGTAACAAATTCATTACTTATAGTATTTATTGGTACTATTTTATACCTTCTTCATATTCTTTATTTTAAATTACAGCTAATAATACAACGAAAATAGACCGATTTCTTTAGATTTAATTTATCTGCTTTAATAAAGGAGTAAATATAATCTGAATATATGTTAAAACTGCCAATATCACGATAAAAATAACAAATAGTAAATTTTACTACAAAAACAACTTGTATTTTTACGGTAAAACGCTGTTTTTACCTGCCTTCGATTATTACGTTCAGTTGAGTAAATACCAAAAGTCACGCGAGCGCCATCTCTTGACGGTGAAAGAACTAAACTGACAATGCCTATAGGAAAACTGCTCATTGTATGGAGGGCCCTTTATTTAATCTACGGTACGGTTTAATATTATGTTGCAACACAATAAAATGCCTTAGTATTACAAAAAAATATTGATTCCTACTTTAAAAAAACATACTGTGACTCGAAAGAAAAATTTGTAAATTTGGAATTATTTTGCAAATTCTGCAAATATGCCGTAAGTTTATGTGATAACAAGTGTTATATTTTAAATGTATCGTTGTTTCAACCTTTATCGATTAAAACATTTGTATGGATGAAGTTACAATTGTTACTTATGTTTTAAAAGCCAGATTGCGTCTAGCCCCAGACAAACATTTTTTCGATTTATTCAAGTTGTTCGCATGAAGGGCCCTTTATTTAATCTAACATTATTACATTATTTAGTTATAACATGTAGCAACACAATACTATCTTTATCACACAATACACAATATTATCTTCATGCTCTAGATTCTCCATAAAAAATTTTTAAACATCATGCATGATGTTTGCGCGAATTTATTTCGTTTTGAGTCGATTATTTAAAAAAAACCTTGTATATTCGTTTTTATTTTTTATCTGTTGGAAAAGCACATCTGTAGCGAAAATAGATAAAAAATCATAGGTCATCGCTGAAGATTTTTGACAAAAAATATAGAAAATATCAACTCCTTAGATTTTAACTTTTATTGAACTGTCAATGGGTTTTATAAATATTTTAATTAGAGATATACTAAAATAACAATGCAAATCTATTATAGATTATTTCAGCTACACAGAAGAGTATTTTGTTATAAACAACCATTGAAGCGGTCATAAAAACTGTTGGTGTACGCAAGGTAGCTGTCGGCAGATGGGCTTCCCGCGCACATTTTGACAGTTACGCACTCGACCCTCCTGTCATCGGAAGCCTAACACCCCGAGCGGAGTGCAATCTATATCGATATATGGGAAAACAGTTTTCCAACGGCAAAGTTAATTTTGTTCCTCCATCCAGCAAATTCGTATCGAACCATCGGTGCGCGAGTCCGACTCGCAATTGACCTGGGTTTTAAAGTTGTTTTTTAATAATGTTTTTATTTTCTTACCGTATGTCTTAGCTAGGTTTGACACTTGTGCATAAAACAGGAAAAAAAGGTAAGTAAAAAAAAAACAGAATCCGTTGAACATTACTTTCACCAACACCTACCTCTTAACGCATGGTAAGAGGCTCACTGAATATCAACGTAAAGCTGGAGAGGTCTCGATTGATGAGATCTACTCTTCGCTCAAGTCCTGCCCAAATCCAATACCCCAAGAGATTTCAGTTGGAGCTCCGAAATCGCTTCCAAATCCTTGCCGAATGTGATACAGTGAACGAACTTAACAACGGGCTGGTGGAAATTTTCCACGCGGTCGGGTCGGAGTTCTTTAAGACCCGCCGCAAAAATAGAACACCGAAACTGTCTGAGCATATACTCAAACACCTCATCGCGTAGTCCTCCTAGCACGACTAGCGATGCAAGAGCCCGTTTGACCCGACATTATACCGAAGATATCCTGGACTTCAGCCTATACGAGATCAAAATGGCTCTCACACTGCTTAAGAGCAACAAGGCACCAGGGGAGGACGGAATAACGACAGAGCTACTGAAAGTGGGTGGAACACAGGTACTTATAGTCCTACAAAAGCTGTTTAACTCCGTCATCCTCGCCAGAGGCGTGGCACAGGAGCGTAATGGTGTTGTTTTTTAAGAAAGGTGATAATACGCTCTTGAAGAATTTGAGGCTTATTTCGCTGCTGAGTCACGTCTATATGCTGTTTTCGAGAGTAGTTACAAACCGTCTCGCTCGTAGGTTTTACGACTTTCAGCCTCCCGAACAAGCTGGGTTCCGGAAAGGCTTTAGCACCGTAGAGCACATCCATACGCTCCGGCAGATTATACAGAAGACCGAAGAGTATAATCGGCCACTACGTCTAGCGTTTGTGGACTACGAGAAAGCCTTTGATTCAGTCGAGACCTGGACAGTGCTGTCATTACAGCGGTGCCAGATTGACTACTGGTATATCAAATTGTTGAATTGTTTGTGCAGCAAGGCCACCATGACTGTCCATTTCCAAGATCTCCACGAATTCTATCGACTTGCAAAAAGGGGTGAGACAGGGAGACGTTATTTCTCCGAAACTGTTCACCTCTGCACTGGAAGATATATTTAAGCTTCTGAACTGGAACAGATATGTTATTAACATCAATGGCGACTGCACCACTCGATTTAACGATGATATAGTCACCATGGCAAAAACCCTGAAAGACCGATGCACAATGCTCAGTAACCTCAATATTGTTTCCCAACTGGTGGGTCTTAACATGACCATGGGCAAGACCAACATCATGTCAAATACCCATGTCGCATCCATGCCGGTTTATGTTGGGAACGATATTATCGGAGCTATTGATCACTATGTCTACTTGGGTCAGATGATCCAACTGGGAAAATCCAACTTCGACAAAGAGGTCAACCGACGAATCCAACTCGGATGGGCAGCGTTCGGGAAATTGCACCATATCTTCTCGTCGCAGATACCGCAGACCCTCAAGACGAAAGTTTGCAATCAGTGCGTGTTGCTAGTGATGACATACGGCAATGAGACGTAGTCGCTAATTATTGGTTTATACACAAGCTCTAAGTCGCTCAGCGTGAAATGGAGAGAGCTATGCTCAATGTTTCACTACGTGATAAAATCCGAAACGTGGAAATTCGTGGAATAACCAAAGTTACCGACATAGCTCTCAGAGTTTGCAAGTTGAAGTAGCAATGGGTAGGCCATATAGTTCGCAAAACTGACAACTGCTGGGGAATAAAGGTTCTTGAATGGCGACCACGAACAAGCAAGCGAAGTGTAGGGAGACCCCCCATACGATGGACCGACGACATTGTAGCCATCGCAGGAAGTCGATGGATGGAGGTGGCACAAGATCGCTCGTCATAGCGCACTTTGGGTGAGGCCTATGTTCAGCAGTGGACTTCTAGATGCTGACATGATGATGATGACACCTATCTTGTGTGATTTGTGAGAAATAATACTTTCATGTTGGACATTTGGATGCGTTGTCAACAAAGTCAAAAATATACTAAATCAGTCGTAGAGATTATAATATCATATTTGCTATGACCGTAGCTTCGCACGTATGGTCATTTCTCTAGGTTAAATGCACATAGAGTATATTTAACCTATCTATACTTATAATAAAGCAATAGGAACGAAAAAATCTGTACAAAGGAGATAATTGTAAAAAAGTCTAGGGTACTTAAAATAAGCTACTGAGACAGGAATAAAACATTTTTTAAATTCGTGTCTGTCTGTTTGTTTGTTTTATTTTTGTCTGTTTATCTATTTGTATGTTTGTTCGCGCATCACGTAAAAACTACTGGACCATTTGCGATTCGGTTTTCACTTTTAAATAGCTTGGGGTTTGACTTAAAAACTGATGTACTTGGGTATCTCAAACCATCGGACCAATTATTTTTAGTTGTCTTCCATGCTGACTTTTCGTACATATTGCTTTATTACAAGTTTACTAGCTGCGCCCCCGTCTTTGCCCGTGTTAGATTACTACTTATTGTAAATATAGAAATGTATAAAAATAATACTTGGTACATGTAAATGTTATGTATCCAGCTTTCAGAACGAAGTATTGACTACTTTAAAGAAAATAAAGTACCACGTGTAAACTTACGATGTATGTCATCCATCACTATGAAACATCTGTATTATTATGCCATAATTATTATAATGTATTCCAATACAACTATCAGACATGACTAATGTAATTAATAAAGTAAATGGTAGATATTCGTTGATCTGTTTTCAAACGACTCAAATAGCTCGGACGATGTCGGTAGTCTTCGTCTCGGATGACTTCTGACAGCGTCGGATGTTCGAAAATGTTATATAAAGGCTCTATCGACTTGGCAATCTTTAGCCTCCGACTATACGACAGACAGTATTGCCCTCCGTAGACGTCCCCGCGATGTCCTGGACGATCCGGACGACGCCATCGCAGTCAAAGTACTGGCAGAGATGGCCTCGCCCAATCCGACCACCCCTGGCAACCCGCCAGGGGGTATCAACACACTTAGACACAGACACCGACCACGCCGGCGAGGTCGAAGGTCCCATAATACATAGTCAGATATTATTCGCCATCGAGTTTCTTGCCGATTCTCCTCGAAGGTGTATTACGAATCGGCGGTCAGTTATAAAAGTCAATAAAAGGGCACCTAGCCATTGTTCAGGGCCCCCTCGATCACTACCTAACGGTAGCGATCCAGGGGTGTTTAGTTCGATACCCCCGTAATCAGACGGCCGTCCAAGCCGAGGGCCGTACCCCCTGGGTACCCTCGTGCGGGTCGTCTAAATTTTAACTTTGGCGTGCGCCTTCTCCGTCACGCATTGCGGCGGAGTGCTTGTTAGCGCCCGCCCCCCAAGTCCGGTTCAAGCTGTAGAGGCCGATCCGGCCAACAGCATTAGTCCTTCCTAAAAAAATATAAAAAAATTGGCAATCTTTAATGTTCTTGTGGCTGCCGCACCGAGAGAACCTTGGCAAGTTAAGTGCTTTTCTTTTACACTGTTATGCTGTTTATTTGTAACCGTGTAATTATTACTGTGTATTTGTTATTGTGTATCTCTTCATTGTGGGGTGATGAAATAATCTATTTAAATTATAGTTAACAGGATTATCATCCATTTGATTGTTTAAATGCTGTTTCCGAAGTTATTATGCCTAGTACATATAAATGTTTGTTTGTGTCCAATTATCACATTTAAATTGTTAAGAACTATGTATCTAAAAAGTTATTGGTTTAATAATATTACAAAACATATTCGCCACGTGGTGTCTTGCCAGTTTCTTTATATAGTGGTGTATTCCGAATCCGGTGTTAAAATGAGTAAACAATATACAGAATGGCAAACCTATTTCCTTGTTTTTATTAAATATTCCTTAAGTTATTTATTCTGTAGCTGTAGCTACTAGGTACTATAGATACCAACAATAGTATATAGTAACTTGCTTTTAATACTAGGTGCAGATAAGTTTTATCTCCTACTCGACAAACCTGACCAACTGAAGGCTAACATTACAAAACTTAGGTTTTAATAATCTTACAGTACGTATAATTATTTACATACATATGTTTATAATTCTCACACCCGCGTGGTCATTTCATTTAAAAGTAGCTCATACGTGTTATTCCAGGACCAAAAGTACCTATAAAGTATAATAAATATACTACATTTCTTGAAAATTGGTTCAGATGACATTTTTTTTTATTGATTTCCCGACATCTAATCTTTGAATTAAGATACCAAGTACTCCAGTTTTTAAGTCAAACCCTAAGCTATCCAACGGTGAACCGCATCGCAATCGGTCTAATAGTTTTTCCGTGATGCGCGAACAAACATACAGACAAACAAACAAACAGACAGACATACACAATATTAAAAAAAACTTGTTTTGCAGCTTATTTTAAGAACCCTAGAACATTTTTTTCAATGATCTTCTTTGTACAGCCTATTTAACTTTCGTACCTATTGCTTTATTATAAGTATAGGTTGGCCTCATATCTTTTATCGATTCGAAATAAGATACTGTGGGAATGGATCGCCTACTTTACCAGAAAGCATAAGTTAAAACACAGCACATAAAATATTAAGGACTATATATGTACTGAGATTAAACTGAGTACGTTTATGCCACATCATCCACACCGCAGGCCGAAAGTCAAATTCAATCATACATTTTGGCATGACATTTTTACACATTTCTGATGTATCTCCACATCTTTTTCGCGAATTGCCCCCTAAGGAATCTAATAAAGTCCGTCGCACGCATTATCCACACACGCCCCTAACTCTTTCCATTTTTCCCCCATTTTCGCGTATCGTTCGCCAATAGTAAGTACGTGTGTGGGCGGGGCGAAGCGGGGTTTTATTGCGAATTCTTTCTTTGAGGAAGTTCCGGGATGATTAGGTATGTGTGTGAAGAGATATGTGAGCTTACAGTTTTTTTTATCAGTTTGTCTCTGCGGGAAGAAGTTGCTTGCGTTCTAATTAGGCTGCCAACGGCAAACTGTATGCAACATTTGGTATGGCACCAGAAAAAAAATATGCAACTTTTTTTTTTTTTTATTTCTTGGCTTTCTTTTGACCTGATGGAAAGCGATGATCTGGTCGAAGGTGTAGCACGCTCGCCTGAATTGAACACACCTGGGTTATATTTTACCGGAAATACTGACGAGGGCAGAAAATTTTACTCCTTTGCAGTTTTTATAATAAATGAAGAAGCGTAACGCTTCGTTCTTGTGCGAGGTATTTCAACCATTAAAAAGTGGCGCTTTGCCGATCGTCTAGTCGTATGATGATGTAAAGGTGATGAGGCAATATGCAGAATACCAACAGGCTTGCGACCTCACGTCGATGCGCCAGACTTTGAAGTTTACTCTTTACCAGAGCGTCATCCCCGAAGAGCCTCATAGCACGTCTCTCAATTGAATCCAAAGACTCGAGCTGATACTTGGCGTCCAGAGGTAAAAGCAGTACTCCAAACAAGATCGGACCTGTGCTTGATAAAGGTTCAAAAGCCGACTTATCTGTGAAGTGGCAAAAAAGGAACTACAGCCGCCACGTTTCAGGTTCACATTTTCTGTATTTTTCTGTTTTTTGTTTGATCTACATATCGATCAATTGACTCGCACCACCATTTAGTTCACAGATAAGTTGTGGCACATGGAGTTCCAAGAACATTTGAAGGCATGATTAAAGGAGCATAGTTCAATTGAAATTTGTCATAAAAGTATTTATTCCAGGACATCTTTGACCAATATGAACAGAAACCTGTGCTATATCATACCTACTCATCAAATACATACCGCTCCTTACTATCACGCTTTTATTAGCTTCACCTGTATGTATGAATCATTGAACTCGATTATTACCCACTTTAAATGTTCAGATTAATTCAAAAGTTTTCACACTTATCAGGGACCGATGACAATACAATAATTAAAAAAATCGCTTTAATACCATTAAACCGAACTAAAAAGTAAAATAATTATTTTATATACGAGTATGAATAAGGTAGTTAACGAGACAGAGTTAATTACAGAGTAAGTGTAACAATATCGTACCTGCAAATAACCCCACGCTTTTTTTTACAATGACATTAATTTTCTCGTTAATCATTTTATTCTTGTATTGAAATTTATTTTTACCTTTATTTCAGTTTGTTTACTTTTTAATCGACTTCAGAAAAAGAGACGGTTATATGTTCGGTTCTGTGTATGTATAATTTATATCTATTCCGTAGTCCGACAAGCAAGTTTCTCTATGTCCGTCTGGAAATGTTGTTGAGCTTTGTTTTTGCCATGACACGGAACCCTAAGTCTAGAATAGTCACTGCTTGTCCAATGCGCACTTACGCAAAATGAAACTAAAACTAAACAACAAAATTGAAACTAAAAAACCTGAAACACTGCAACCTACAAAGTCGACAGCACACTAAAAAACAAAACGAAAACACCACCAAAACTATAAAACCCACTAAAAGACGCCGACAATGCCTAAACACTCCGAAACACGATATTACACTCTCCATAAAATATCTTAACACCGAAGCAGAAAAAATATTGAAAAGTTAGTTCGTGACTCCATGTGAATGAAGGTCTTGCAGACTAGCATGATATTGCGAAAGTTCTAGCGGAACTTTTTATTAACGGGCGAGGAAGGCCTTTGTTCTACAGCACTCCTTTCTAAACACTTCTTACACGCGAAAGTTGTAAACTCGACACTTTATTGCATCCTGGGAACTAAAGCTGCGGCCACACTTTATAAACGAACAAACAAAACACACTTTAAAAAAATAATAGAGTTTATATTAAATTGCTTGGCTCCTACTCATCGGATTGAAATACCAAATAGACCAGTTTTTGAGTCAAAACCTAAGCTATCGAACAGTGAAAATTGCATCGCAATCAGTCCAGTTGTTTTAACGAACAGACAGACATTAAGAATGTGATACTAAGTTTTGAAATAGTGTATATAGATAGATAAGTAAATATTTAACTACCCACCAATCTTGCCATGAAGACAAATCGATTGACACAAAAAGTAAAAAAAAAAAAAAACACTTATCTATCAAAATTATTTATCACTTATCAAAATCGGATCATTTTTTACACGATTGCCCAAAAACAGGAGTGTTATGTGTTTAGCATTTTTGTATGTTTGTATGTGAGTTTCTTTATTCCACCATAACTTTGAAATGCCTGAACAGATTTAGACGTATGGGGTATCGTTAGAATCCTTACATCCCCCGAGTAACATAGCTTTTTTTTGAACGGCATTGCGGCTCCGTTTTCAGTTGCAAAACGTTTTACTTGGCATTTTACAATATGGGTATCAATTTGAAGGCCTTCATAAGCACATTTCAATAGTGTATAATTTATTGGTATAAGCTCATTTTTGGCAGGGCAGGCGTGTTTTTTTAGTTTTTTTAGTTTGTACACATAACCCTTCGTTTGCTTCGCCGAAGTCGGGTACAAAAATTGCCGATGACACTCTCTATACTTGAAGAACATCCACATACCCACACACATACATAGACTATTAAACAGATTACCCTTCCCTTGTTTCGCCGTACGCGGGTTAAAAAATGATTTTTTGTTGACAGATTGAGATGGATAGAAATACGGACGGATGGAGCTGGACGAAAAAATGTACCTAATCATGCATTACACTGTATGTACAATGTTGCGTATATCACTGTCTTTCACCTTGGTATCTGCCCAACAAAAACTGCAAAGTCTAACACAGATTAAATAATAGTATTATAGACTACGTTAAAAGTACTATCATTCAATGAATAAGAACTTATTACGTAGCTTAAATATTACAGGTATAACATAGGTATTTCTAGTCTAGGAAAAACCCGGACATGTGCGAGTTGAACTCGCGTGGAGAGGGTTCCGTACGATGAATGATGAAAAATACGATATCTCACAATTTTGAGAGACTTAGTATGTTATTTTCAGAACATAGATTTCTTATACATAGATGATAAAACTACACAACTTTTTTTCTTACAATTTAGTATTATTTGAAACTCTCACAACAAGCCTATGCATCTCTTTATATATATATATATATTTTTACTATCTAGGAAAGTGATGTTGTGATCGAAGGTGTAGCACGCTTGCCTAGTAGATACCTATTCACTCTTGACTTGAACACACCAGGGTTATATTTTACCGGAAACACTGACGAGGGCAGGGCATTCCACTCATTTGTAGTTCTTATAATAAATGAAGAAGCGTAACGCTTCGTTCTTGCGCGAGGTATTTCAACCATAAAAGGGTGAGTCGTGCGGTGATGGAAAGGCGTTGGGGGTATCACATTGTGCTGTTCTTGTGCACACTCCATAGTGCAATCTGTAGAATACTGACAGGCTTGCGACCTCACGTTGATGCGCCAGACATTGAAGCTAACTCTTTACCAGAGTGTGATCCCTAATGAGCCTCATAGCACGTCTCTCAATTGAATCCAAAGCCTTAAGCTGATACTTGGCAGAACCGTCCCAGAGGTGGCAGCAGTACTCCATACAAGATCGGACATGTGTTTGATAAAGATTCAAAAGCACACACACATTATATCAAACATTACAGTACAGTACAGTTCACTAAACATTTATACATTTTCTAATTTGCCAAAAAAAAACTCATTTCTTTACGTTACACGCCGTGTTTGGATCACAGAAATTCATAGGTATACCAAATTTCTAAATATCCGTCCAGTGGATTCGGAGAAAAATGGCTGTGACAGACGAACTGAAACAGACAGATGAAATACAGACACAAGAGTGATACCATAAAGGGTCTCGTTGTTTCATTGAACTTACGGAACCCTACAAGACATTTGTCGACATAAGGACTTTACGTGAATTATCATGGTCTAGTTACCGTTGAAGTTATTTATCCCCACTAATATATAAAAGTGATACGTTGTCTGTTTGTTTGTTTTTGGGGAGCTTTTACGCGAAAACGGCTGGACGGATTTTGATTAAATTTTGAATGGATATAGCTCAACGGTAAGCAACAGGCGGACCGCGGTCCGTATCTGGATCGCGGAAGGTTGAAACTTGGACCGCCAAGTAGTGTTATATATACCTACATATTAATTTATATAATATTTTCATATAACTAAACTAACCCCTATATTCATACGTTTGAAAGCCACATAGAATCTAGCTTCATTATTCTAGTTACTTAGTAGGTATTATTAGGGGTAGGTAGGGGTTATTATTTTTACCTGACCTGTGTACCGATGACTGATGTGTTTTGATTAGTTGTGTGGCCTACACAAACACGCTTTGATTAGACTTGAAAATATCTTCACTTCAAATGGAGCTAACTGACTTGCAAGAATATATTTCCTTGCAAATTTATAAAACTGCATCCACTGAAGAATTTTGGGGTAAACATGTTTCAGAAAAGAATGAAATTTGCAAAAAAGTAGCTATCAATCTAGCAACTATGTTTGGTTCGACATATGTATGCGAATATCATTATAATAAAAAAAAAATTAAGAATAAATTTAGTTCGAGATTAACGGACGCCCACCTTAAAGACACACTTCGTATTTGCTGTTCCCCTCGTGAACCAAACTATAAAAAACTGGCTCAAGACCGTCGGTGTAATTCATCGCATTAATGTTATGTATAAACTCGCCTTTTATGTTTTATGTAATAATTTAATTTGATAGCAAAATAAAATTGGTAACTACCTATTTAATCATTATCAGTTTTTTTTGCTGGACCTCGATAAAAAAATTCAACAGTATCCGGACCCCACTAAAAACTACTTGCCGACCCCAGATATAGCTTATACCCTGGAATAACACATAGGCTACTTTTCATCATTATTATCATCATACTTTATTCTCGAATGGCTGAACGGAATGTGATGAAATTTTGAATGGAGTTAGCTTATACCCTGAAACATATAGTATACTTTCATCATCATCGTCATCATCATCATCATCATCATCATCATCCCTCACGCAGGTGAAACCGCGGGCGCAGCTAGTTTTATACATTTTGCTAGCTTTTCTTGTGTGAATACAACCTAACACGAATTACTTTAAAAGTCCAAAGTCAACGAAAGCGTAGTAAAATCGCGGAAGCTTTCTATTTGTTCTTTGAAAGTATTTTTACATAAAGCTTTATATAAAAAAAGTAAGAACCTTCTCACAATAAATATTATAAAAGTTTCCACCAGAAAGCAAAGAACCGTCGAGCGTTCTTAAACTTAAAAAGTGTTTAAATGTTCGTGGAATAATAATAGAGTATCTTCTTGTCGTAGTTAATCGCAAGTAGGATGGGTATCAAATAAATGTGATAAAATTTACAATCGTTTAAGCTAGGCACAGCACAGTTGTACGAAGCTTAACCCACGGTTTAAGTTAACTTGTTGTTAATCTGCAAGTTGGTAAAGGGAATTAAATTATGCAAATATAATTGGCTCTCATTTTGATTCTTGCAAAATTACCTTCAAGTATCTTACTTACTGCATCGACAGTAAAATAGCATATTTATCTATTGTCGTCTGCGAATACTGCTTGGAACTTTTTTATGTAGGGTTGCCTGGGCATGTCAAATCTTCGTACAGTCACATAGCTTGTGCGATTGAATAGAGACTGAAATTTAAGTTGCCAGGCAAACGAATACTGTTCAGGATATTATAGTCATTTATGTTCAGCTCGGATGATGGATGGGTAAAACCAAAGCAGAAGATTTGAAAAGTTATGATCTACTTACGCATGTATAATTTGAGAAGAAGAAGATAGATGCTCTGGAGATGTGGTGCTGGAGAATAATGCTTGGTGTATTGTAGACCGAGTTTCGGACGAATTCTCTATAATCCAAGAACTCGGCATCACTCAGCGTAGACGCTGAGTCCCGTAGACGGGACTAGTAGAAGCTCGCATACTAAAGTTCTTTGGACACGTTTCGAGGCGGAACAATGACTTTATAGAGCGTCTTGTCGTTCAGGAGTGGAAAGCACCAGACCGGTTGGAAGGTCACCCGTGTGATCAACCGGCCAGATCTAATCCAGCTTTAGGCGGCCCATTAAATGAGTGTACCAGTATGACCACAAATCGGGAGGGTGGCGAGACAGGCGAGCTATATATACATGACGACCACGACAAGAGAAAAAGAAAGAATGAGTAACGTGGGCTGTATATAATTACTCAAAATAATTAGAGATGCCTTCGAAAATTGCAATAATGTAACCCAGGGTATCAAAATCTTGCCCATATAAGTCATTATATGGTATGTGCTGCGAAAAATGTTGATGATACATAAAATTATGTAGTACAGTTCAAAAACTAAAACCCGACTACGGTCGAGTAAAATTATTCCTCGTGTTGACGATCGACGAGTCTTCTGTCTTATGATGATGATAATGTTATATATTATTCCTCGTAGCCTACGTCACTCTTGTAATGAAGACGAATCGATTGATATCTCGCTTGTCAAAATCGGATCAAGTTTTTAGTTTGAACACATAACCCTTACCTTATCTTGCCGTATTTGGCGTCTTGGCTATGACATAATAATACCTGAAGACGAATCGTCTGACACCTCGTTTGTCAAAATCGAATCATTAAGGGCGACGCTATGGTGAAACATCCACATACCTACATACATAGATACATACATAGACTGTTAAACTTTTTTGCACGAGTGTACCCATGCGCAAATACTCCCCCTCCATTTTCTTCCAGCGTTCTTTTTACACGACGCGTACATGTATCATATTTCTCCATATCCAACTAAATAGTTTCACAATCAAGGTTGATTATGTACATGTAAAATCCTCTTAAACTATTCGAATCGGACCTTTCATTTACCTTTCATTTACCTAGCTACCCGTGCGAAGCCGGGGCGAGTCGCTAACACTAAATATCACTAATCCAACTGCTCTATACTTAGCAACCCTTCATTAAGTTTTCGTCACTAAAACTTTGACCAAAATATTCAATATCACAAAACCATGCAATTGCAACCCTGTATTCATCTCTCCACTGGATTACCATCTTCAAAGAAATGCCGCAATAGCACAGAATAAATAATAGTACATCGCAATAGTTCCAATCCACTCACAGCTTCAGACCAATCTAAATAAAGCTAACAAGGTAAACCAACGTGGATCGAAAGAACGTTAGTGGACTCGCAGCCTTATTTTATTTTTCCGACGCCTTCCATTTCCACTCTTATATTTAAAGTTCAATTTATATACGTACAGTTATTTACACACATTTCGTGTCTCGTGTCTCTTTCTGCCGCATCTTCTGTCCCATTCCAAGGATTTCCAAGAGCCAAATCCTACTTACAGCGTCTCTTGGCTCAGCTGAAATGTTTTTTTTCTAAAGAGTATGGCGTAACATGTTTTGATACTTGGAAAGAGTTTTTCATAAAAATCAAGAGTGGTTCCGATATATTTAATTATGGATGACACCGCCATGAACCTATGACCGCTCCGGTCTGTTTCCACTTAAGCGAAAACAGACCGGACTAACTATAAGCAATTTTATGTGAGCAAAAGTAACTTAATTAAAGTAAAAAACTGTGTGTCGTAGTAATCAAAATGCGTTGAAGTTACCGACAAAACTCTCAGAATTAGCAAACACCTTGTAGAACCGATAAACGTTGGGTAAGTAAGGTTCTCGAATTGCGACCACGGACCGGAAGACGGATGACCCTCCGCGAGGTTAACATGGTGAGAGCCTCGGATGGTCACCGGGAGCCGCTGGATATAATGATGCAAACAGGAGCAATCACGCGTGGGGAAGGCATATTTTATGTTCAGCAGTCTTCTTGCTTATGATAATGATAATGTTATATACTATTCCTCGTGGCCTAATCAATTAGGCAAACTAGTTAGGCCACGAGGAAACGCCCTATTTACAAGCCTTACGTGTACCATAATAGTTAATAAGTGGCTCCCATGTGAACTTTTATCTTTTCTACGTACGTTTAATTGATCTAACAACTAAATAGGTGATCTTACTAACGCATTAAATATCTCCCACGCGCACGGTGGAATAAAACAAGCCAACAACAAGCCAATTCCGTCTTACTAGCAAAACAATGACCAATATTCTAAGTAAGCCGAAAGGCGAAAACAAATCTTGTTTAGTAATTTGAGCAGAATATTTTGCCTCGTGTCGGCACGGCGCCAGAATGTTGTTTACCCCAATTTGAGCAGAACGATGCCATTGGCGATACAATAACTGAAACAATAGTGGGTGACTGATATTTTACTGCCACGCCGCGGTGGAGCTTTGTTAAGGTTTGTATTGTACCTATCTAACAAATGTAAACATCGGCAAGTTTTTTCATCGCCCATTCCTCAAAGCCTGAGACAAAAGTATTCAACCAGTGCGTCCTTCCCGTAAGGACATACGGAGCTGAAACGTGGACACTGACTGTGAGACTAGTCTACAAGCTCAAGGTCGCTCAGCGAGCTATGGAACGAGCTATGCTCGGAGCTTCTCTGAGAGATCGAATCCTAAATGAGGGTATTTGGCAGAGAACTACGGTGACCGAAATAACTCAGAGAATAAACATGCTGAAGTGTCAATGGGCTAGTCACATTTGTCGTAAAACCATAACCGTTGGGGTAGACGAGTTCTAGAGTGGAGACCGCGCATCAACAAACGTAGTGTAGGATGCCTTAGATGGAGTGACCATCTGCGCATGGTAGCTGGCAGTTTTGGAAGAGAAGATCGGGCTCAGTGGAGCGCCTTGGGAGAAGCCTCAGTCATGATGATGATGAAAAATAATGTAATTTACCTTCTTAATTTTTATTCTTCAACACCTTTTACAAAAAATCAAACTATGCAAGTGTTCTAGGCAGTTTTATCGCTTATTGCGATATCAATATCATCAGTTTATATTTGCGCTACTATCGCTGCACGGACTGATGCCTTATCTCAGAGGAAGAGGGATAGAGAGGGGGGAAGGGAAGAGTAAGTTGTTTTAAAGCGATGCTAAGTGTGTTCCAACGTAGGTTGTGAGTTCACCAAACATGCAAATTGAGTATTGCTGCTGATAAAGGAAAAATATCTTTGAAACCATGGTAGTAGAGCTAGTCTCTCCTGACTAACCATGACTACCAAGCAGAAAATCTGTCGCCAAACCACTCTCTGGTTGTTCTGGGCTGCCTTGGGGGCGTGGCCCATTCTAGTTTAGCGTGTTTACCACATTCAACCAAATCATAACACCAGCCAAAACGCTAGCATAACAGTTAACCAGTAATAAACGCAAATGTCCTCGAACTTAGAGTCTGATGTTTCAATGTTCGGTGTCAGACCGTAAAATCAGACCGATACATACGAGTACCAGGACTAACGACGAAACGAAACGAAACTGAACGAAAACGAAAACGAACTGTGACGAAAGGGTTTCACTTTTATAACTCTGTCACTAGAAGGTCCATGGATCTAATTTTGGTGTCATTTTTTACTTGTGTAGTCAGCTCCATGATGTTATATCAGAAAAAAATATGTTTTTGTGGCGGTATAACTCGCGATTTGTGCGTGGCTCCTCGGCACCGCACCGTTTGAATGATGTTGAATCTGCACATAATTAGTTTGAACTCAGATACTGGTCAAACGCTGGCAAATAATATACAAAAGTATCAAAACACATAAAGTCCAGTAAACAAAGTAGCGCCGCGAAACGCACTGGAAAGATATTTCTTACCGCGACGCTGACGCCACTCTTGGGAAATACGCGCCTCTCAGTAATGTGACGTCGTTACGCGTTGCTACAGTGCGCTCTTAGCCTTATTTTGCGTAAAGCCTCCTTTATGCGGTTTATTAGTATGTAAATAACATACTTTTTCTTATAAATTAACCCTAAAATTGATATATGGACGAAAACGGCAAAAAGCTTGCATATAATTTCCACGCAATTGTGATCAATGATGATGATAATAATGATAGATGATCATACGTAGTTTTTTATTATCATTGATGAAGAATTTTTAGTCATGTGTCTCAATATATGTGTTATGTATGTATGTGTTATATGTGTTTTTGCATTTTAATTTTTTGCATGATGTGTTTTCCTTTTAGTGGACTTTCACTATGTTTTTGATTTTGTTCATGTTTATATTTAATTTAGTGTGTTAAGTCTGTTGGAAAACTTAATAAATAAATAAATAAATAAGTATAGCTTACGGTTGCCTGGAAGAGATCGCTGCTTAGCGATAAGGCCGCCGATTGTACCTTTTTTTTAAAGTTTGTAAGTGTTTCATTTGGTGCAATAAAGTGTTATCTATCTATCTATCTAATTGATATATGGCATTAAATAATCATTATCTCTAATCATCATAGAGACACCACCTCCACCATAAAATATAAAACGCAATGCACTATTAAGAGTCAGGTCGTCATAAAATATTTTTCCTATTTACATGTATACGTACCTACATACCTCCACACGTGTTTGATAACTCATCATTAGCGACTCATTATAATCCGCACCATCGTTTATCATCAGGTATGATAGTGATCAAACACATGTACACACATGACATAAAATTGTATCGAACCTATGCTACAAACCTCTTTACAAGTACCTAGTAGGTAGTAATAAAGAGATTTCTAGGTAGGTTAGATACAAGTTATATTCTTGTCTAGATAAGCGCGACAAATTATCATCCGCATCATCGTTTATCATCCGGTAAGATAGTGATCAAACACATGTATACACACATGACAGAAAATTGTATCTAACCTATCCTAGAAACCTCTTTACAAGTACCTAGTAGGTAGTAATAAAGAGATTTCTAAGTAAGTTAGATACAAGTTATATTCTTGTCTAGACAAGCGCGACACATTATAATCCGCATCATAGGTTATCATCAGGTAAGATAGTGATCAAACACATGTACACACACATGACAGAAAATAATTGTATCTAGCCTATCCTAGAAACCTCTTTACAAGTACCTAGTAGGTAGTAATAAACAGATTTCTAGGATATCTAGGATCTTTTTTGTCTAGACAAGCGTGACACGTTATAATCCGCATCATCGGTTATCATCAGGTAAGAGAGTGATCAAACACGTGTGTAGGTAGGTAGGTACGTATACTTGTAAATGAGTAACATATTTTGATGATGACCTGTCCCGTAGTGTCACTGGCGTAATATGACAAAAAGCTGGTGTTATTCGCATTTTAATCATGCCTTGCATGCATTACATTATACATGATGTTAAGAAATGAAAGAATGGGAGGCTATTATGATTCTATAGATGTATGTTGCCACGAGCTATTTTGTTATTTTACATTCTTGGGCGATTTCAGGGAACGAGGTGTCAAAAATAATGTGATTGTATCACACAGAATTCTAATGTAACCCGCTCAGATTTAGGGATCATTCTTGCTTGCTTGCCTTTGTCTGGTGTCAGAGTATGTAAGGCCACCCGAGTGTTTCTGGCATGGCCAAACAACTGCTAACCTGTGGACGAGTGCGTTTTTGGAGTTCTTGGGCTATTTATTAAATAAAGAATGATTACAAGATTTGCCATACACAAAATCTGTATTTGAGGAAGGTAAATGAAAAAATATGTTGTTTTACTTATTTTTACTTTTTTGCAATATTTGCACAAATAACCTCATATATCCCGTACGGGATACCGATAGCCGGACAGGTGGTATGCTAATATTTTTGTGGAACCTACTAAATCTATCAAACCCTAAGCTATCCACCAGTGAAAACCGCATCACAATCAGTGCAGTAGTTTTTACGTGATGCGCGAACAAACAAACAGACGCAGATAAACAGAAAAACAGACAGACACGATTTAAGAATGTTAGATGTAGGTGTGATACACTGTAAATAAATAAAATTTATAAATGTGATGTCATTTTAATAACATTTCAATAGATAACTTTGCAGTATTAATACAATCAGATTTTTCAAGATATGCAATTTACATATCTTGAAAAATCTGATTTCCTTCATTTTTCTTTTTGTTCTGATTACTGGGGATCTTTTGGTCCTATAAAGTTTCTCTTATGCTTATATTGAAGTTAAATAACTAATCTACAACTTTTTCCCAAGACTTTCCTCGTTTCTGTCCTAGGTTATTGTTTGTTTTTTGAGTATGAGTTTTTTTGAATGAGTTTTTTTTTTTGTTTGGTTGGTCTCGTGGCTAGAGATCCTAGGTACGAAATCGAACGGTCACGGGTTCGAATCCTGCAAGGTGCAATCATTTGTGTGATGAGCAGAAATGTTTGTTTCTGAGTCATGGATGTTAATATTCTTATCTATGTATGTTTATCCGTTATCTAGTGCCCATAGCACAGGGTATCCTAGTTTGGGGCTAGATAATTGGTGTGGAAATGTCCCGAATATATTATATTATTATTATTATAGCCGATATTCTGCTCGGAAGACGGCTAAAACTACAATTACTAACTTTTTAGGGAAAATAGGCAATTGTATGTTTGTTTGTCGTATGAGGTAGTGCTGGCCTCTGATGTCAGAGTTTGTCAAGCCGCCCGAGGGCCTCTGACATAGCTTAACGACTGCTATTAATCAATAGCAGCCGGCACCGACAGCTTAACGTGCCCTCCGAAGCACCGGAGCGATGTAAAACCGCACATAACTTAGAAAAGTAATTGGTGCATAGGATTGAACCCGGTATTGTTGGATTCTAAGTTGCACTATAGAACCATTAGGCTACCATCGCTCTTAAATGGGCAATGTTTCAAGTACTTCATCTCATGTATTTCTTGAGCTAAAATTATATCAAATTTTGTCTTCTTTATATGTGTATTAGATAACTTTTCCGTGCGAAGAAGATATAAGCAAGAACCTGGAAAAAGAAAAGAGAATTTTCTTGAGCACCATGAAGTTAGTTCAGGTATTTTGAAGCTGCAAATTTAGTTAAACATTGCTGGTATCCATCCTAACAACATCCCAAAAATCCAGGACTGTACTGATTTTTGCGACCTATCGAGATTTTTGTGTCTAAGGTGACCAGCCATCCAGTATATCCATTAACCCTATATGATATAGTGCGAAGGATAGCTTAAAATGAGCCGTACGTTCAAACGTTCCTGTACATTTCGGGTTTCAAGTTATTTGTACATAATACTGAGGGTTGAGCTGTCTGTAATTTCTGAACTACATAACCGATAACCTTGAAATATTTACATGACAATCTTTAAAGTACTGCCTTACGAACAAAAAAATAATGAATGAAATCTATCTACGCGTTAATGAATTACAACTAAGTACACATTTTGACTTTCATCCCTTCTCCCAAGGGAACCATGCTAAATATCGGGATAAAAAGTATCCAATGCTACCACGTAGTATTAACTCAAATCATACCAAGTTTCATTTGAATTCATTCAGTAGCTTCTGGGTGATGCACAAGATACAGATAGACAGACAGAAAGAAATGAAAAAAAGAACAGTTTTGGATTCAGTATCGAACGGAGAGTACGCTCCAAAAACATATTACTTCAAACTTAACATAACTTTGTACCCATATCTCGCAGGAACCCTATATTTTTCCGAGATAAAAAGTATCCTCAATATTTACCCATCATATAAACTATAACTGTGCCAAGTTGCATTAAAATCTGACATGTAGTTTCAGCGTTGCACGTGTTCTTTTAAATACCTTTCAACCTAGGGGTCCTAGGTCCTGCGTGAACCATTTAATTTTTCGGGATGAAAAGTATCCTATAACCTACCTCGTAATATGAACTCAAATCATACCAAGTTTCATTTGAATTCATTCAGTAGTTTCAGCGTGATGCACGGCCAAGATACAGACAGACAGACAGACGAAAATGAAAAAAAACAGTTTTGGCTTCAGTATTGAACATAGAGTAACCTCCAATAAATAATTTCAAAATATCTTTAATATACAGAATTGGACTCGTTACAGTTTTATTATAATTATTATAGATAAGTATAGATTATGTATAGATATAGATAGATTATCCCTGGAACCAGGTAATTGACATTGATGGAATAGGGAAATTCTGAGGTGGAGCTCTTTAATTGTGAAAACTTGGTCCAGATTTTGCAGTCATTTTTAATAGACAGTGATGAGTACAGAGTGGATTGTTCCTGAGTTGTATTTTTTATATTAGATACATACTTTATAATATAATGTTGTTGCTTATATTTCTTTATGTCCAAAAATCCATACTATTTATTAATAAATATTAGGTCGATTTGGAGCATTAGCAAAATAAATAATTTGTAAATCCATTTGAAACTGCAAATGGATTTACAACCTATTACAATAAAATAGTATGGTACTGAAAGGGCCGTTGCCCGGCTAAGGAAACGGACCTCCTTCTCAGGTAAAGGCGAGGAATTAAAACAAGATGGTAAATTCAATAACAAAGGGCTTTATTACAAGAATAGAAAAAAGACACACATGAGTTATCAAATATTGGTACTCTCCCCTTTACTGAGGAATTAAAAAAGAAATATTTAACACTAATTTAGTTTGTTCTGCATCAAAATAATTATAAACAGCAAGATCTTATAATAGGAAATACTACTAACTAAATACTCAAAACTCAAAATTCTCAAATATGATTACAATTTCCTCAAACATATTTATTCTAGTACTTAACTTCTATGTATGATATGAATTTACAATAGAAAAGGCTAGTAAAAACTTAGAGAGTCTGTCCTCAGCAGATTAACATGTATTTGGTCACAACGCAACGGAATAATCTTGTCTTTGCCTTAGAATTTTCTAAATTAAAAGAGAACTTGTGCAAACAGAGTGTGTGTGTGTGAGATTGTGTTTCCCAGAGGGATATTATACTCTAAAATAGAAAGTAAACAGAAAGTAAGACAGAAAGTATCTTTCAACAATATATTAACACGTTAGAAGGCGAAGACCTCCCTCGCTATCGTAGCTCGCTGACTCAAAATGATATGGAGTGGACCAACCTGGAGGCTTCCTGGGACGCCGAACCGTCGTCTCGCGTACCGCCGCGGAACGCCTCCTTACTCCACTCGATCAGCTCCTACTGCTTGACCACGAACGGTGCCTGGTATCTTCTACGGGACAGGTGGTGCGTTGGAGTCCTTCTGGAGTCCCTCGTAGACCGGCTTCTTCCACGAACGGTGGTGAGCCCCGGGTGATCGCGCACAGCAGCTCGCAGTGGTGACGACAATAGCCGACCGTAGATGCACAATTTTTACCTGGCTTTTGCACTTGTATACTTATTTCGCCTGTAACAGGGCAGCTTCGTTCTGGACAGCGTGCCTCGGTCGTTTTGTTCACACAAGAGAAACTGCGTGTTTTTCTGCTGCCTGGGCCGATCTTAATCACGTGCCAACTACGTGAACTAAATCCAGTTTTACGTCCGAAATCAAAATCCAATCCACAGGCTTCTCTCTTGTATATATACGAACTTTGGTTTGCACTTCGAGTAGCATTCTACTCAGACCTCGAACTTCCGGTATCCAGAAAACTCTAGAAAGAACTCTGCAACTTGCTTCGTAAAGCAGACCTTGTCGGCCTAGCTATACAGGTCAGTGTCCTCCAGCCAGTTCTGGTACATTGCAATCAAGTACCGGTGTTTACTTCGAAAAACTTCATATAAAAAAAACCATCTTTCCGGAACTTACATGTGATTTCGCCATTATGTCAAAACCTTCCATGGTGTGACCATCGCAAGCGATTTCTAGATTTAAATTATTTTCGACATATGAAACGCTGCCTTCTGAATTTATGATTTGTTAGCCAACTTAAAGATGCGACCTATTCTGGATTTTTAAACAACCCGTTCCTCGTCCAAAGTTATTCAGAGCCCGAAATATTCCTGGAACGTCAATAAAAAATAGCGACACTCAGAAGCCCTGCTACTTGCCATCAGAGGTCACCGCTTCGTTTACACCTTCCTTCTAGTTCACGCCTCTTGTCGCTAGCTGTCGCTGCGTGGATTAACCATTTTATCTATTTTTAGACAGTAGATGAAAACTTTTCCCTTTCACTCGCAGAGGCAAATTCAACCATTATTTCTTGATTCTTAGATAGGCGAAATTATCAATCTGTCTTCAACAAGAAAAGCTTTCATTATTCCTTTAACGAAGAAAGTGGCGCACGCGTGGTGGAGTTCGGCGTTTTTTACAAACTCGGCGTCTGGTTTTCAGATACGGAGAAAACACAACTTGATCTAATAGAAAAGACGCTGCTCCTCGCCAGATGGCGTTGTACCCAATACATTTTATTTAATCGAGATCTCTAACAAAAATCTAACTTGGAGTCATGATTTAACATGTCACAGTACCATCGAGTTGGTCTGGGTAATTGAACCCATTTAAAATGGCTACTGATAACCCATCGAGTTGAGCCTTCTTACATTTGGCTTAACGAGTCCTATTCATTTCACCTGGTGATGAGGACCTGATGATGAAGAGGATATTTTACCAGAATTTAATTTAATTTTACGGACTAGGCAACTGTTTAACCACGATCTAACCTTATGAAAAGCGATGATGTGGTTGAAGGTGTAGCACGCTTGCCTAGTAGATACGATGGTAGCTTCCACCGGTGCCCTAACCCTTTGTACTCCTAAGCACAAACCCTCTTTCAAAGATAACACTTCCGGAGTCGCCACAGTCCGTCTGTGGAATATGCTACCTGTAAAAACAAAAAAGCACCTTGTAAAGTTGTTTTCAAGAATTTAGGCAGAGATCATTATTTTAAAGTTTCATCTACTTAGCAGTTTATCATTATCACTCCATTATCACTACTTTTATAACGTCACCTTATTATATTTAATTATATAGATAAATATGTATGAATTAGATAGATATTATGTTATTATACGTATTAGATTATTTTATTCAATATATATATTGTATTTTTATTAATATTTTGCAATTTTTATTAATTCATATTTTATTTTTTGCATGCCTAGAACCTCTCTCTCATTGCATTGTTTGGTTGACTGGTAGATAATGCTTTTAGTATTAAGTCCGCCATTTGTACTCTTTTAATTGTGCAATAAAGTATAAATAAATAGCTTCATAAGTCAGTGACATTTTTAATTTCCCGCGCAGTAACTTTGATAGCAACACTGCCACCGCCGTCAGTAATGCTGGTATTATTTTTAATATGACATTCAATCATTTTATTTTATTATATTTAACACACATCATTTAAATGTTGATATTGTCATTTCACAAATAATCTTTCTATTTGTAATATTTTAACAATGTTAAAAGGTATCATAGGTCTTTTGAATTGTCTATATTGTTTTTAATTTTAATATTATGGCCTATTTAGTTTTGAATGTAATTGTGCTGATTATTATTTTGTACCAATTTCATACGCCTGTAAAGGCAAGTTTTGGCATGACTTAACAAGTGTATCTTTTCCATCTTTTGTACCTAAAACTTATGAAATAAATAATATGGATATCTATTAATAGATTGTCAAAATTTTAGCAAGCTTCGTCATTGCGCTTGTGTTTGACAGCCATTGAAATCAATCAACTTCGTGAAGTTTAAAGAAATTGAAAAAAAAAACGTGTGGTGATTAGGCATTATTTTTTGGGTAAAAAAAACATCACCAAAACCAAGGAAAGGCTCGATAAATATTATGGGGATTCTGCACCATCAATTTCAATGGTTCAGTTCCGTTTAGGTTGTAACAGCACAAATGACGCCAAATTCGCTTTACCACACAAAATTCCTTGCCAAAAACGTGTGACGTCATTACAATTGCCAAACGGTTCCACGAAGATATCTTAACGCGACGCGTTACGTGCGGGAATGGTCGTAGCGAATAAAGGTCTCAAAAGAGGTCCCAGGTCGCTCAAAAGAGGTCGTTACGCCAGAAATTGACGATAAATCTATGGAATGATATTAGACGATAGGAGAATAAAAGTACGTGAAGTGGCTGAGGCTGTAGGCATTGGTCGTTCCTTGTACACTTTTTTTTTTGTGCAAAACAATTAAATAAATAAATAAATAATATTTGGACATGAAAAGGCTATACGCGCGATGGGTGCCGCGATTGCTCACACTCGACCACGCACAACCGTGTTACAACTCTAAAAGAGTGTTTGGCTATGTGTAGCCGCAATCAGTTCCGTCCGGCCCTCATAATACCTATAATACCTATTCACTTAGACTTGAACACACCTGGGTTATAATTTATCGGAAACACTGACGAGGGCAGAGCATTCCACTCCTGACAGTTTTATAATAAATGAAGAAGCGTAACGCTTCGTTCTTATGCGTGGTATCTCTACTATATGGGTTGTGCTTTCCCATCTGGTCGTCGTGCATTCTATAAATTCATTCAATATTCTATTAATGTTCTTCTTCTGTAATGCCTCTTTTCTACTGGAAGATGGCCGTCAGATCAGCGAACTTCTTTCTGTCCTGCGCAATAGAATAATAACCAATCAAAAATCCGATCTCAGCACACACTCAGCCTTCGTTTATGCTTTCACATTGCAAAAACATGATTCCCTCAAACCAGCCTCAAACGAGCGATCAAACAGAAGTTCTCCTTCATTTTTATACAGACAGAAAACTCGTCGGGCTTCTGTTAAATTGTTTGAGTAATTCCTCCACTAAGTTAAAAGGGGAGAAAAATAAGCGAACAAACTTGTCCTTTGCGCTCATGATAATATTATCGGACTTAGAGTTTCACTGTGGTGCAATGTTGTAATATGTATACAACATTGCACACACACACTTGTTGCACACATTTGTTGGCGATATCGTAGAAGTTAACATTTCATGAATTAATGGTTACATTTCATAAAATGGGCAGCTAAAACTGATCATATCGTTGAAACATCAACGTTTAATGATATTTAAATCCACGTTCAATCCACGTAGCCATATCGTTAAACATAACTAATGTGACTGTGAGACTCTGGGTACGAAATCGTACGGTCGCGGGTTCGAATCCTGCAAGGTGCAATCATTTGTGTGATGAGCAGAAATGTTTGTTTCCGAGTCATGGATGTAATATTCTTATCTATGTATGTTTATCCGTTATCTAGTGCCCATAGCACAGGGTATCCTAGTTTGGGGCTAGATAATTGGTGTGGAAATGTCCCGAATATATTATTATTATTATTATTATTATAATCTAGGGTTTTCAATAAAAAAAAAAAAAATTTTTGTTTACAAAAGCTATATACGCCGTTCGTCTTATAACATTTTACCTTATTATAGATAAGGCAATATAGTATCCCTACGCGTGTTTACGAACGTTCCTTGCGCTTTTGCATGAATATGCACAATATTATGTACATACATTGAGACGTATATTTGCGGCGCCCCTGTCACGCTAACATAGCACATAAACCTCCTTATGTTTTGAACAAAAAATAATAACGTACAACGTGATGTAGGTAGATAAACTTTCGACCGAAAAAAACGACCAGCAACTTTCTTAAATGTCGCCTCAAAAACGGTTTTCTCCACCGGTAAAAGATAGATAAAAGTTATTTTTGAGACCTGCGGTAATGGGTTTAACCTTTATTATGCCTATACGCCTGTAATTATTGACCTTTCTCTTGTAACAGTTAAAATTCAAGCTCTTGGCTATTAGTCAGATCAATGTACAATAATTATTACCTTGGCCTTAGTATGAAAATGTTCAATTATGTAGACAGAATAAGCTTGGGTTACACTTAGCTTAAAAGGTTGTAATGAGTATTTATTAGGTATCAAAGTATTATTTTAGTACAGGGTATCCTAGTTTGGGGCTCGGTAATTAGTGTGGAATTGTCCTGAATATATTATTATTATTATATATTATCTATACTTATAATAAAACTGTAACCGGTCCAATTCTGTACATTGAAGATATTTTGAATTTTTTTTTGGAACCTACTCTATATTCGATACTGAAGCCAAAACTGTATTTATTTTAATTTTTGTCTGTCTGTCTGTCTGTCTGTATCTTGGCTAGGCATCACGCCGAAACAGCTGAATGAATTTAAATGAAACTTGGTATGATTTGAGTTCATACTACGAGGTAGGACATAGGCTACTTTTCATCCCGAAAAATGAAAGGGTTCCCGCAGGATTGGGGTTGAAAGCTATTTCAAAAAACACTTACCACTCTGAAACTACTAGACGGATTTTGATGCAACTTGGCACAGTCATAGTTTATATGATGAGTTAAAATTAAGGATACTTTTTATCCCGAAAAAATAAATAGTTCTTGCGGGATATTGTCCCAAATTCTGTAAATTAAAGATATTTTGTAAATTGTTTGGGGGCCGTTCTATATTCAATACTAAAGCCAACACTGTATTTTTTTTTGTCGTTCTGTCTGTCTGTCCGCCTGACTATCTACAACTTGGAAGTGCATCACGCCGAAACTACTGAATGAATTTAAATTAAACTTGGTATGATTTGAGTTCATATTACGAGGTAGGACATAGGCTACTTTTCATCCTGAAAAATGAAAGGGTTCCCGCAGGATTGGGGTTGAAAGTTATTTAAAAGAACACGTATCACGCTGAAACTACTTGACGGA
The DNA here is from genome assembly GCA_946251855.1 of Alsophila aescularia. NCBI lineage: Eukaryota > Metazoa > Arthropoda > Insecta > Lepidoptera > Geometridae > Alsophila > Alsophila aescularia. Next base: position 55,606,320 of record OX276374.1, on the reverse strand, counting down.
TTTTGTTGAAACTTAGCACTTTATATAATGGGTAAAAATGGAGGATACTTTTTATCCCGAAAAATAAAGTGTTCCTGCGTGATAATGTCCAAAATTCTGTAAGTTGAAGATATTATGTAATTTTTTTGGAGGACGTTCTATGTTCAATACTAAAGCCAACACTGTAGTTTTTATTTTTGTCTGTCCGTCTGTCTGTCTGTCTGTACATTGGCAGCGCACCACGACGAAAATACTTAATGAATTCAAATGAAATTTAGTATGATTTGAGTTCACACTTCGAGGTAGGACATTGGATACTTTTCATCCCGAAAAAATTAAGTGTTCCTGCAGGATAGGGGTGGAAAATTATTTAAAAGAACACTTAGTGCACTAAAACTATTGGACGGATGTTGATGCAACTTGGCACAGACATAGTTTGTAAGATAGGTGAAAATTATGGATACATTTTGACCCGAAAAAATATAGGGTTCCTATAGGATATGGGTCCAAAATCTGTACATTAAAGATATATTGTTTTTATGTTACTCTATATTATATTATGAAGCCTGAACTGTATGTTTTTTCATTATTGTCTGTATGTCTGTCAGTCTGTATCTTAGCCGCGCATCACGCCGCCAGAACTACTGGATGAATTCAAAAGAAACTTGGTATGATTTGAGTTCGTACTACGAGGTAGGACATAGGATACTTTACATATCGAAAAATTTATGGGTTATTATTTAGGGGTTGAAACTTATTTAAAAGAACACGTACCACGCTGAAAGTAATGGACGGGTTTTGATGCAACTTGGCACTATCTTAAGTTATATGATGGGTTAAAATTGAGGACACGTTTTATCCCGAAAAAGTAAAGGGTTTCTGCGAGATGTGTCCAAAGTTATGCTAATATTTAAGTAATAAAAAATATTTTATGGATGGTTCTCTAAATTCGATACTGAAGCCAAACTGTTTTACTTATTAATTTTGTCTGTCTGTTTGTCCGTATCTTGACCGCGCATCGCACCCAAAGTACTAAATGAATTCAAATGAAAAAAATGCTTAAAAAGGTATTGAACAATATTTTTTTGTTAATCGTGTCTTTCTTTCTGTTTGTCTGTATGTTTGTTTGTTCACGCATCACGTAAAAACTACGCGACCGATTGCAATGCGGTTTTCATTGTTAGATAGCTTAGGGTTTCATTTAAATCTGGTGTAATTGGTATGTCAATCCGGTGAGTTAAAAGCTGAGCAATTGATAAAGTATTTTTGACGGCTGAAGAAATTTTGTTCTAATGTTGGTACATTGGTCCTGGAATAGCACATTATGGTACTTTGAACCTAAAGAAAAGAACATGCGTGCGAAGCCGCGGGTACAGCTAGTATTATATATATTTTCGATTCATTTTCAGGTATAGTGTCATAGGCTATTTTGTTTACCCGGCAACGTCGAATCAAAGGATGGGTTATGTGTTCAAAATAAAAACTTGGGTCTGATTTTGACAAGCGAGGTGTTATTCGATTCGTCTTCATTGCAGTAGTGTCACAGGCTATTTTTACCCGACCATAGTCGGGTTTTAGTTTTTGAACTTATATCTTGTTATTTTTATTTACATTCATATTTCTTTGCTTGTGACATCTATTTTCATAAAACTTCCCACAAGAATTCAGTCCACATGACAAAACAACATTATGATGATTTCAAATTTCTATCCTCTAATACTTATGCTGTCTTCCTATATGTTTAATTTATATGTTAATTTACTAAAAAAAAATATAAGTGTTGAATAAACGAATAAAAAAAAAAAGAAGTTGAATATTTAATATGAATAAACGATTTTTCTTTCTTTCTCTTCTTTCTTTCTAATCCGTGAGACTCCCCAGATCTGCAGATTTTGAATTAGTATTTCGGAAATTAAACAGAGACTATCACTGAACTCCGGGTGCCAACTCCTCAATCTAATGCTGTAAGGGGTAAAGTGTGATACTTCTGAGATCTGCTGATCTATCCTTTAGTATATCATTATCATCAGCCTACGCTTGTTCCCTGCTGGACAAGCAAAGAGCTCATTGACGTGTCTCCTAGTGCTTGTCAATGAGCTCGGTCTTTAGCTCAGTATAAAATATGGTCAGTATTTAGCTAAGTTTTCGTATATCATCCATTGTAAAATCAAAGCGTTTAACTTTTAAGTCCTTGTTATTTGCTTGACCTTTGTCCTTGAGTGACTTTACTTTGCATGTAATGTACGTTCTACTTATTCCTTCTAAGTTAACCTTTTCTAATTACTATGTTTTAAGATCATGAAGCCCTTCGTGTGTCGCCGCGAGTTTGGAGCGTTCGTAGTGCGAATTTTTATACTGTGTGAGGGATGATGAATTGTATGAAGACCATCATGAAACTGATGGAATTTAAACCCTCGTCTGTCAACTGATCTGATAATGAATGAAACTACAATCTATTTGCGCAAACAATTCACTCGACGACGGCCGACCGACTTCATATTTGTAATCAAGTGAATCAAACAGCGGGGGTCTGCAACTTTGTTGCGATTAATATCTTCATTGGTGATGGATTGAGAAAATTAATACTGTAAATTTTATACGTACATTTTGACTCAAACAATCAAATTAAATCTTTATTTGCATGAATAAGTTATTATTATTACATTACAATCAAATTGTATGTCTAATTAATAATTTATTACAAAAAAAAAACATACAATAGATACAATTAAATCACGATAATCACATAAATAATTTACGTCATATTTTGGGAAATAAGGAAAAATGGCGTACTATTATTTATTCTTTGACAAAAATGCGAGAAAACATAATAGGAAAAATATCAATAAAAAAATAAAGTTAATCGGTTTTATTGTAAAGAAACATAAGAATGATTCAAATAATGTACTAAAAGCTAAAAAATAAAATATAATCTTAAAGCGAGTCGAATTTCTATTACTCAGGTTACGCTACGCCCCACGTTTTTATTTTATTTATTAGCTTTTAGTAGGTACATTATCTGAATCATTCTTAGGTTTCTTTATAATAAAATATAATCGTAAAGCGAGTCGAATTTCTATTACTCAGGTTACGCTACGCCCCACGATTTTATTTTATTTATTACCTTTTAGTAGGTACATTATCTGAATCATTCTTAGGTTTCTTTACAATAAAACAGTTTAACTTAGAATATATTTTTAACTTTTTATTTTATTTTATTTACTTGATAACTATACCTCAATATGGTTTTATTATTTTCAATAATTTATTTTATTACTTAAATACTTGAAAGTGGTATGTTGTATGTATGTATAGCACGTCGAATGAGGTAGTGCTACCTTCTAGTAGCAGAGTTTGTTAAACCGATAACACCTGCGTGGCCAGGACTGACGGCTTAATAGGCCGTCTGAAGCTCGGGACGATGGCAAATCCGCACATAAAAATCATTGGTACGAGCCGAGGAAAGAACCCGGTGCCATTGTAATGCAAGATGCTCATAGGTATTACCGTACAAACATTACTCCTGAAATTGGAATAAAATATGATTAAACATTGTGATTGGTAACCAACCTCATAAAAAAACATTGAAAATATTTACCCCCTTCCTGTTGAACGATTGATCTGAAATTTGGTATACAACTTTAGTTTTGATGACAATACAATGATGTATAATCAGTATCATTGTAAATCTAAGATGGCTGCCACCACAAAATGGCGGATTACAGTTATTTTTCCTTTACTTGTGATTCTTGCCAAATTTAACGGGAAAGTACTTCATAGGATTTGATTCCATAGCGAAAATATCGTAATATGGGTCATAAACGGCCGTATCTTTTGATTGCGATGACTTAGAAGTTTGTTTTTTTTCACAGATCTAAGGTATTGCAGACGAGTATTGAAGACCTGGACCAGACTGGCTCAAACCAGAGATGAATGGCGTAAGAGGGAGGAGACTTATGCCCTGCAGTGGGCGGAATAAGCTGCAATTATGGTGATGATTTGATATTAATTTGATACCTCCACGCGTTCCTGAGAAAAAGAGTCTTAATAGACAGACAGACAGGCGGACGGACTCCCCCCTCCGTAGGCGCCCTCGCGATTTTCTGAGCAATCCAGACGATGCCATCGCTACTGCTCTTCAAGCAGCGACGGAATCGTCTAGCCAGTCACCAATCAACACACGAGTAATCAGACACCAACCCCGCCGGTGGAGTCAAAGATCCCATAATTAGTCAATTTCTTTATTCTTCTCTGAGTTTCTTACCATTTCTTCTCAGAGATGTATTCCGAAATGGTGGTCAGTTATCAAATCACTTAAGAGGCTCCTAGCAATAGTTCAGGGCCCCCTGTATCGCTATCTATCACAAATAGCGACCCAAGGGAGTTCAGTGAGATATCCCGTAGTCTAAGCGACGCCCCAAGCCGAGGTTCGTACCCCCTAGGGGCCCTTGAGCAAGTCGCTAAAATTTAACATTGGCGCGCGCCTTCTGCATCACGCATTGCAGCGGAGCGCCTTTGCGAAGGTACGCTGTAGAGGCCGGTAGAGGCCAACAGCAAGTAGTCCTTCTTAAAAAAAAGGCGGACGGACAACAAAGTGATTCTTTAAGGGTTTTTAAAATTTGGCCAAGTAACTTTTAGCCAATTTTTAGGGTTCCATTCCATACCTGCTTTCTGTGATATTTGAGTTCAAACATTATTTTTTTGTCGTTTACATGCGTTATGATATACCAGGCTGCTTTTTTTTCTTGTTTGTTTTTGTCTTGCTCAGGGAACCACCTCAATCCGCAACTTGTCACGTGAATTTGACTTACATATTTGGTGTCGCCGGTCCTACGCACTGGGTTTTTCTACCTAAGATTTTCCTAATAACGAATGCTACTTTAACTTGGTCAAATATTAATAAGATATGTTTTTACCCTACTGAGCGGAAGGTATTGTGTTTATCAGCCTATAATATACTCGTACAGTAGTCACAGCGAAACTTTATGGTTGTGAAGTTAGGCTCTGTGAACGATTTCGCAGGTACTGCTGTGAGGACATAACATCATAGAGTAAGAGCGAGATAGAATATGCTAAAAACGTAAGCGAGTGAGCGAGGATTCAACATTGGGATTGCACCTGTAAAACATCAGTTTGAGCAGCGCCTTGCAGACAACTTCGGAGCCACAAACTTCCGCTGCGAGTACTATATGTTTATTCCATTGTGAGCAATTTTGATGATTAACGTCAGTCGATTTGTCTTAATCTTGCGAGTGCTACTAAAGACATGACAGTAATCAAAATTCAATATGGTGACCTTTGGTTTAAAAAACTGGGTGGGAAGACGACGACCCAGACGACGACGATTTTGACGATTTTTTGACGATTTTGACGTCCGAACCGGAAACGTTTTTGTATTATCTATTTTTTCAACCGTTGGGTAGGCAACAAGGCCGGTAAAAGATTGCAAGAAGGAAATGAAGTTTCAATTTAATGTTTATTTTAATTGATTTCTTAACCTCGCTTTTACTATCTTACATGCTATGTTGATAAAACGTAGAAAAATAATTACTTAAGTTCTGTAGAAATGATATAACAAGACGCTGCAAGATTTATCACATAAAATTTCGCCCTTGTTCTCTCAGTCCGATAGCTTCAGTGGAAATGGGTGAAATATTGATTGCAAAATTCCAGAACATAAATACAAGTGAAGTTAAATAAAATCTTTAAATTTAAAGGCAAAAATTAAAGTCTATGGGTATCATTGAATAGGTATTTGAAAATCATCTTTCTTCTTTCTTTCTTCTAATCGGTTTCTTTTATAATTTTTCATTTCGAATAGACATTTAGGATCTATAACAATTAAAGTTCTCGATCGGGTTTTTTCATTGTGCGTAAATTTTCTTGTTTATACAATAAGACAAAGATGTGCAAACAGTTTTTTTTAAAATAAGTAAAGTCCAATGCTGTACGTCCTTAAAACATAAGGATAGAACCACATGTTCTCCACAGGTTATGTTAGATGCGTGATGTGGGTATCATCTGGGTAACTCTGCTTGCACTTTGGCCTACGCGAATTTATCCTATGAAATACAGATAGCCCCATGGTGACTCCAACAGTAAGTATTGTCACAACATTGTTGCAGCCCCCTGCTGCCTGATTCACTAACATGTGTCACAGCCAAATTATAACCAATGAGCCGGGCTCCAAAAAAATGTAGCAGTTTCCTAAAAACTTTTAATATTTAGGACAAGGTACTAAAAACTTTAATATTTAGGACAAGGTACTAAAAACTTTTAATATTTAGGACAAGGTACTAAAAACTTTTAATATTTAGGACAAGGTACTAAAAACTTTTAATATTTAGGACAAGGTACTAAAAACTTTTATTATTTAGGACAAGGTACTAAAAACTTTTAATATTTAGGACAAGGTACTAAAAACTTTTAATATTTAGGACAAGGTACTATAAAAACTTTTAATATTTAGGACAAGGTACTAAAAACTTTTAATATTTAGGACAAGGTACTAAAAACTTTTTATATTTAGGACAAGGTACTAAAAACTTTTAATACTTAGGACAAGGTACTAAAAACTTTTTATATTTAGGACAAGGTACTAAAAACTTTTAATATTTAGGACAAGGTACCAAAAACTTTTAATATTTAGGACAAGGTACCAAAAACTTTTAATATTTAGGACAAGGTACTAAAAACTTTTAATATTTAGGACAAGGTACCAAAAACTTTTAATATTTAGGACAAGGTACTAAAAACTTTTAATATTTAGGATACGGTACTAAAAACTTTTAATATTTAGGACAAGGTACTAAATACTTTTAATATTTAGGACAAGGTACTTGTTCCCGCTGTCACTCAACACAGTTACCGATCAAAAAGAAACCACTTTGTATACAACAATAACTTTATTCCCAAAGGACAACAACCAACGAATCAGCCGATCGCACACCTAACTTTCACGAATGAAACACTTGCGTGTTTTAAGGCATCTCAGCGCCATCTAGTTAAATTTGATGTCAACTTTCGTTATAGATCTTAATAGTTAGTTCTTTCAATTTCCGTAATTTTTGTAGTTGGGTTGAGTGGTATTTTACTTTAGGAATTAACATATAACTGAACATACCGCCCACCAAGAACTATGTTCTTAAATTTTACTTACAAAAAAAACTTAAATGAGCGGCAAATAAGGTTACAAACAATATTTCAGTCTCTTTATACTAGCATTAGTAAACACAAAAAATATAAAGTACCGCCCACCGTGACAACTTGGGCCTAAAAACAAGGTTCTACCTACTAATGTAGAACTGCAATAGTCTTAACAGTCTGCAATAGTCAAAATTACATAGGTACATTTTCAAATGTAGCAATTAAATATGAAAGATAAGAATATAATACTATGTAGCTAGTGGTTGTGCCAATACTTGACATTCATCACAACTTTTTCGAGGTAAGAAACACAGTTTACTACATGGGCGTTTACATAAGCCGTTTTTCGTTTGAATTGTGACTACACGTACAATTTTATCTTTGCCTGGATGTGTTTCAACAATTTTACCTAGCAACCACTTTGCTGGGGGTAGGTTTTGTTCCTTTATGATAACAATATCGACAATTTTAGGTTCTGTCTGTTGAGTCGTCCATTTGTATCTGTTATTTAACGTAACCAGATACTCAGAACTCCATCGATTCCAAAAATCATTTACCATCTTAGTCGTTAATCTCCACCTATCTAACAAATTAACTGTATTAGAACATTGTTCATCCGCGACATTTAACAATGGTTCTCCTACAAGAAAATGGCCGGGGGTCAAAGGAAGGGGGTCATTAATATTGTCACTAAAATTTGTCAACGGTCTTGAGTTGACACATGCTTCCACCTGTGCCAATACTGTAGACAATTCCTCGTATGTGAGCGTACTTTCGCCAATTACTTTTCTCAAATGGGTTTTAACTGAACGCACCCCGGCCTCCCATAAACCACCAAAATTTGGTGCTTGCGGAGGTATAAAATGCCAAGTTGTTGATTCTAAAGTTAGTAGTTGCGCGATTTCGTTAGGGATTCCTGATAAGGCATTATTGAACATGTCACGCAACAATTTGTCTCCACCCGTAAAGTTTGTACCATTGTCACTGTATAGATCTTGACAATGGCCGCGTCTAGACGTCATACGCTTAAATGCCGCGACGAAACCTTTAGCAGTTAAGTCTGACACAGCTTCTAAATGTATTGCATGGGTAACCATGCATACAAATAAACATATGTAGCCCTTATAGGCTTTTGCTCCACGACCTGGCGAAAACCGAATGTTAATGGGTCCCGCGTAATCAACCCCACTTGATTTAAACGGTTTGCTGGGTTTCAATCTGGCCGCTGGAATTTGTCCCATGAATGGTGTTTTGTTAGCCTTTGCTTGCCTTATGCAAGTAACACATTCTCGGTAATGCTTTTTGACCAATTCTCGGGCTCGTAAGATCCAATATTGGCTTCTCAGATGATTTAACATAAGTTGTGGGCCCCCGTGCATAGTTTTGATGTGAGCATCCGCAATTAATAACTTAGTAAGATGATTCTTACTAGGCACAATTATAGGATGTCGCTTGTCATAACTCGCTTCACATAAATCGATTCGTCCTCCCACTCTTAATATTCCATCTTGGTCCAAGATGGGACATAAAGCATGAAGCACACTCTTTTTGGGCACACAACCTCGAGTCCTTACGCTCTTTACATCATCTTCAAACTCATATTTTTGAACTTCTCCGATGCACTTCAGTAACGTCTGCTTCATTTCTTCAGTTGTGATAAAAGTTTCTAAATTTTTTCGATCCGATCTCGGCACTTTTAAATTCAAAATTCTTCTGCAGTACGACAAAACCTTCAACATTCGGACAAGTGAAGAAAATTTATTCCATAGAGGTTCTTCGTTGAGTAAACTACATAAAGACTTCACTTTTTCTTCTTCGTGTGTGTCTGTTAATTCGGTCAGCTCCTTTTTTATAGAGAGTTCTTTTAGCCATGCAGGTCCGTGCCACCACAGTGAGTTCTCTGCAAGATCAACTGGCTTTAAGCCACGAGAAGCACAGTCTGCCGGATTCGTTTGTGTAGTGACATGTCCCCATTGCTCATAGTCTATTATTGTCAGAATCTCTGACACTCGGTTACTGACAAACGTAGTCCATCGACAAGCTGGACCTTTCAGCCATGCTAGAACTACTGTAGAGTCTGTCCAGCCATACGTATTCTCTCTTGGTATGCCCAATACTTCTGAGACTTCAGACAGTAGCTTAGCTGCCAAAGCTGCTCCATATAGTTCCAATCGAGGAATTGACATTTCTTTTGCGATGGGAGCAACTTTCGTTTTTGCTGTAACTAAGTTGACAGTTACGCAGTTGTTTTCATCGATAACCCGGAGATATACATTAGCTGCAAAAGCGGATCTTGAGGCATCTGAAAACGCATGCAGCTCTATCTTACAGCCTGGTGAAACATACAGCCATCTCGGAATACAAATCTTCTTGATTTGATTCAATTCATCTCTGTATTTCATCCATTCATTTGACAATTCTGCAGTCAACTCTTCATCCCATTCCAATCCTGATTTCCATAGTGTTTGGATGAACAATTTTGCTACCACGACCACAGGTGCGATCCACCCCAAAGGGTCATAAAGTCTTGCTATGTCGGATAACACTTGTCGTTTCGTAAATTTCCTTGTAACTTCAGGCAAATTTATTGAATATTCAAAATTGTCCGTGGTTTTGTTCCAGGATATACCCAAAACCTTTACCATCCTATCTGGTTCTATAGGCATTGATTCGCTAGGTTGATGCTTGTCTTTTCCCACGTACTGCATCAACTTCTCATTATTGCTGCTCCATTTTTGAAGCTCGAAACCTCCAGAATTCATGAGATTATTCATCTCTTCGTAAATTTGAACAGCTTCACTCTCTGTATGGCATCCTGTCATGAGATCATCAATGTAGTAATCCCTTTTGGTGATTTCTGCCGCCACTGGATATTTACCTTGCTCGTCATCGGCCAACCGTTGTATAGTCTTGACTGCTAAGTAAGGCGCACAAGCCGCCCCAAAGGTTAGCGTCAACAGGTTATAATGTTCCAGTGGTTGATCGGGGAATGACCGCCAGAGGATCCTCTGGTAATTTATGTCTTCCTTGGCCACCCGGACCTGGCGATACATCTTTACCAAGTCAGCTATGATACATATCTTATGATTTCGCCATCTCATAAGCAAATGTCGAAGATCTTGCTGTAGTTTAGGACCCACTAAGAGGTTATCATTCAGAGAAACATTGTTGACTCCCTTGCACGATCCGTCAAAAACTACACGAACCTTTGTGGTTAATTTGTCATTGCGAATGACAGCGTGGTGGGGAAGGTACACCGCATTAGTGTTGTCAATATCGTTCTGGACTACAGGTTGCATGTGATCCAATGTTTTATACTCTTCTAGTACCGTCCTATACTCAGCATATAGCTCTGGTTTCTTTACTAGTTTTGTTTCTAAATAGTTGAGCCTTTTAATCGCTATTTCTCTATGTTTACCATACTGACATTCAGGATCCTCCGTGCTGAATGGCAGTTTAACAACATATCTGCCATCTGTGCTTCTCACAGTGGTTGATTCATATAAATCTTCACACTTCTGCTCATCGTTAGTAATTTTCCGTTTGATTGAGGGAGGTTCATTTTCGATTTCCCAAAATTGCTGCAACAAATTATCGATTCTTGCTTGTACATGCAAAGTGATCACGTTCGCCGAAGAAGTCTCTTGCAACACTCTACCTGATATGATCCAACCAAGGATTGTGTTTTGTGCTAGTAGTTTTCCTTGAGGATGCTTCATTACTCCATTGAGTAGAATGTCGGTGTATACTTCTGCTCCAAGCAGGATGTCTATCTTGCCTGGTGAAGTAAATGTCGGATCCGCTAATGGGATATCGTTCAATGCCATCCACTTCGGTGACGTTATGGTATTTGTTGGAAGTAATGACGTGAGTGTGCTCAAAACATACGCATTGACTTGAATATAATTGTTAGGGTCGTGGCTGGATTCGACACGAAGTGTAACCATGTGTTTGATTTTTGTTTGACCATTACCTAAACCTGACACCCAGCCATTTATAGGTTCACGCTTAAGCCCTAGCAATTGCACTGTAGCTTCTGTCACAAATGAAGCTTGGGAGCCTTGATCCAACAAAGCTCTGATGATGTATTTGCTGCCGTTCCTCGATTGCGCCTTGATAACTGCTGTTGCCAGTAAAACATTGTAGCTTTGAATGTGCTCGTTCTTTGAAAAATTCGCCACAATGTGTGTATCTGAAGAGGTTGGTGCAGCATTCTTCGGTGGTCCTTGGTGATTTCGATCTGTATCACTAGTGGTTGTTGTTGTATTAGTGGTAGCGGGTCCCTTTTCTTCTCTAGTAAAATGTAACAATGAATGGTGGCGTCTGCCACACTTTCGGCAGTTCATAGATTGTCTGCAATTCTTAATTGAATGTGCTGATCCTAGACAATTGAAGCATAGTCGTTTGTCCTGTACTAGGTCGTATCTCTCCTGAACCGATTTGTTGCCAAATTGTTTGCAATGACATATGTGATGTGGGCCATTGCAGCATGGACAGACCATATTATTGGGTTTCTTCTCTTCTTGCACTGAGGAATGAAAAGACTTCGTTTTTACGGCCTGCTTCGTAGTCTGACTAGAAGCCTTATATACTGTTCTACTGCCTTCAATCATCTCTAGGCCTCTAAATCTGGATTCTAAGAAGTCCATTAGTTGTGCCCATGTGGGTATCTCATCTCCCATTAAGCTTATTTTGTACTCCCACTGTTTGTGCGACTCTTGATCGAGTTTTGAGACCACCAGGTACACGATAATTGCATCCCATGATTTCGTGCATACTCCTATATTGTTAAGTGATTTTAAACACGAGGAGGTGGTGTCCAATAGCAATTTCAACGCTATAGCTGACTCAATTTGTAGCGTTTTTTGCGAAAACAAAATCTGCATTATGCAGTTGTATTTTTTGTTATTGTAACGCTTTACAAGTTGTGCCCATGCTTCAGTATAATTGGCTTCTGTTGTAGAGAAATTTCTAATTAATACTTCTGGTTCTCCTGTTAAACTGCTTTTCAGATAGTGTAATTTCTGTACTGGTGCTAGATTCACGTTTTTGTGCACCAAAGAAACAAACATATCATAAAAGGTCTGCCATTCGCAGTATTTTCCGCTAAATGATGGCAGTTGGATTCGCGGTAACATGATTTCACAGCTCTCTGACTTTGCAGCAACTGTCCTCGTCTGTTCCTCAGGACTACTAATACATTGTTGACAAGCTTCTTTCATTGCACTTTTATATACCACGTACATTTCTTGAAACTGATCATAGACATCTTTGGAAAAATAATCTTCTTTCTCTTTTTGTTGTTTCGTAGCTTTTGATGTTATTTCTTTGTTTCCTTCTTTAAATTCTTTCCACAAGTCTTCTATTATTTCTATTCTAGTTTCTAACAGCTGTTTCTTTATTCTATCTTTTGGCGTTTTTCTAAAATTTCGCTCTGCTTTTATCAATTTTTCCAGTAAATCTGCTTGAGCCGCTGCTAACTCGGCAATAGACTCCATGATAAAGTTAGCTTCGTATAATGTAGAAACGAAAAAGTAAATATTTTAGTACACCACTTCAAATTTGTCAATGTTCCGTATAGTATAAATTGAAAAATTTTACAAGTCCATTATAGTATGAAACGAAAAATAACAGAAGTCCGGTGTAGTATAAAACGAAAAATTTTACAAGTCCCGTGTAGTATAACATGAAATATTTTACAAGTCCTGTATAGTATGAAATGGAAAATAACAGAAGTCCGGTATTGCACATAAATGGCAAAGTCAATGGAAATCACAAAACCGAACTATTTTGACACTCAACCACAATGTTATAAATTCTCACTTGAAAACTTAAGATTTTTGCAAAAGTTCAAATTTTTTAAGTTTTAGCACTGCAATTATTGATCTCAAATTTTCTAAGTCTTTTCACTGTTAAATAGTCAATTTCTTACTCACAGTTTGTTTGGACAATCCAATTAATTTCACTGTTTTACCTTACAGTAGCACTGTTCTTTTACACTGATTTGCAATTCCAATTGCAATTCCAATTCACTCCCTGGGTTTCGGCACCAATGTTCCCGCTGTCACTCAACACAGTTACCGATCAAAAAGAAACCACTTTTTATACAACAATAACTTTATTCCCAAAGGACAACAACCAACGAATCAGCCGATCGCACACCTAACTTTCACGAATGAAACACTTGCGTGTTTTAAGGCATCTCAGCGCCATCTAGTTAAATTTGATGTCAACTTTCGTTATAGATCTTAATAGTTAGTTCTTTCAATTTCCGTAATTTTTGTAGATGGGTTGAGTGGTATTTTACTTTAGGAATTAACATATAACTGAACAGTACTAAAAACTTTTAATATTTAGGACAAGGTACTAAAAACTTTTAATATTTAGGACAAGGTACTAAAAACTTTTATTATTTAGGACAAGGTACTAAAAACTTTTAATATTTAGGACAAGGTACTAAAAACTTTTAATATTTAGGACAAGGTACTAAAAACTTTTAATATTTAGGACAAGGTACTAAAAAGGTACTTGGGAAGATTTCGAGAAATGTATAGTTTTTTTAATAGCGGTTTTTTTAATAGCTATGCCAGCGGTTTTGCCAGAGTGGACATTATTCTGGGATAATAAATAGTACGAAATACAAAATTTCTACATAATTTGTCCAGCCGTCAAATGGTTTTTTATCGACTCGGTTCCTACTCATCGGATTGATATATAAAGTACATTAGATTTTAAGTCAAACTCTAAGATATCTAATATTGAAAACCGCAATTGATTCAGAAATTTTTACATGATGTGCGGATTTATACTCGTAGCACAGCCAGTAAATAAAAAAAGGCAGCTTCTGACTCAAACATACACAAAATACAAACTTTTTTTTTCGTTATGTTTATTTGTCGAATGATGTTTTGCCGAACTCTGCAATCTCTGGTGTCAGGGCAGGGTTTGTCAGGAAACCCTAGGGGGCCTCTGACGAAAGTGATAAAAGCAACACGCTAAAAAACAAAATACATTTAGCAAGTTCAAATATGACGCGTTGGTGGACTTCACGACGAACAAGTTCTAGCAGAGAAATAATAGATTTCATAATAACAAAATACATTTAGCAAGTTCAAATATGACGCGTTGGTGGACTTCACGACGAACAAGTTCTAGCAGAGAAATAATAGATTTCATAAAAACAAAATACATTTAGCAAGTTCAAATATGACGCGTTGGTGGACTTCACGACGAACAAGTTCTAGCAGAGAAATAATAGATTTCATAAAAACAAAATACATTTAGCAAGTTCAAATATGACGCGTTGGTGGACTTCACGACGAACAAGTTCTAGCAGAGAAATAATAGATTTCATAAAAACAAAATACATTTAGCAAGTTCAAATATGACGCGTTGGTGGACTTCACGACGAACAAGTTCTAGCAGAGAAATAATAGATTTCATAAAAACAAAATACATTTAGCAAGTTCAAATATGACGCGTTGGTGGACTTCACGACGAACAAGTTCTAGCAGAGAAATAATAGATTTCATAAAAACAAAACACATTTAGCAAGTTCAAATATGACGCGTTGGTGGACTTCACGACGAACAAGTTCTAGCAGAGAAATAATAGATTTCATAAAAACAAAACACATTTAGCAAGTTCAAATATGACGCATTGGTGGACTTCACGACGAACAAGTTCTAGCAGAGAAATAATAGATTTCATAAAAACAAAACACATTTAGCAAGTTCAAATATGACGCGTTGGTGGACTTCACGACGAACAAGTTCTAGCAGAGAAATAATAGATTTCATAAAAACAAAACACATTTAGCAAGTTCAAATATGACGCGTTGGTGGACTTCACGACGAACAAGTTCTAGCAGAGAAATAATAGATTTCATAAAAACAAAACACATTTAGCAAGTTCAAATATGACGCGTTGGTGGACTTCACGACGAACAAGTTCTAGCAGAGAAATAATAGATTTCATAAAAACAAAGCACATTTAGTAAGTTCAAATATGACGCGTTGGTGGACTTCACGACGAACAAGTTCTAGCAGAGAAATAATAGATTTCATAAAAGAAACTCTCCCTATTTTTATTCAATTCCGATAAAGATTCGCAGTGCCATAAAAATAGGTACTTAGCCATTTTCTCGCAATTTGTCCGATTTCGCAATTTGTCGGGCCCGGTACAGATGTTCAGCGCTCGTTCTGTATGTTTTTTCATCGTTTTATATATTTTTTCTCGTTTTGTCTGTTATTTCATTTAAATTTCATTTGGACGCCGCGGGTGCAGTCTGCGCTGAGCTGAGAGGTCTGAAATATTTATATCCTTTTGACTGGGAAATTTGTGTTTTATATATAACTAGTTTTCCCGCCCGCGACCTCGTACGCGCGGACTACTGTTTATCGCGAAAAAAGGCATCCTATTTTCTTCAAGGATATTCAAAAACCAATGCAAGACTTGTTATTTCGTTTCCATGGCAACCACAGACCATTCTGTGATGGCAACCGTTGCTTACAATGAGTAATCAACATTTTCCAGTTTTCCCGTGGAAACTTACAATTTTCCGGAATAAATAGTATCCTATGTTCCAGGGTATAAGCCGTTAAGCCGTTATTGCGTGAAAGCTCCCCACACAAACAAAGAAACAGACAACGTTTCACCTTTATATATTGGTATGGATAACTTTTTATTGTGAGCCCGATTATGTAATCGCAAGTTTAGTACAATTTTCATTTCCAAAAGTACGAGCATGTTACTGCTATTATTCTTGTTAATGGTATATTCTTGTAATGTTAGTGTACAAAACACAAAATATTTCATGGACAAAAGAGAACGTTTTTCGAGAAGATATAATCAAACATACATGCATACAAACATTGCAAGTTAACTAAAGTATTTTTAAATGTTCGTTTCTCTGATCATGAGGAAGGGGACATACGTTTATATATTTACTTATTCACTGGATAAATGCACGGGTAAACCCGTGGGGCGCAGCGTAGCCTAATATTTATTACCTTAATAAAAATATATTACCCTTATTAATCATTACTTAATGAAGCTACTTGTTAAGCACATGATAATAAATAGGTAGTTTCTATGGGACAAGTTAAGTTATGACTTGGAACATGGGCACTAATGCTAATAGCCTTTGAAATATTATCTTCTCTATATCAGAATTCGGAGATATGTCACACTTATGTAAATTTGGCGCTATTTTTCTAAAACATAGATAATAAATCAACCAGATAATATGGAGAAATCTTCATTTCCCAATATGTTTCGCCCACTTTGTAAGACGATATTTGTAATTTTTATGATAATTATAAAAAAATGACGCATTGATATCATAGAAGTGACATATAAATAAGTAGGTACCTACATGTTTTACCTGACTTCGGCGAAGCAAGGGAAGGGTAATGAGTTTAACAGTATATATACACACACACATATGTATACACATATAAATAAATGTATGTGGTTATGTGGATATTCCATCATAGCGTCGTCCAAGGAAGTTATATACTAAACTAGCTTTCCCGTCCGCGACTTCGTCCGTGCAGACTGCTGTTTATAGCAAAAAAGCGTCCTATGTTCTTCTAGGTTATTAAAACCAATGCAAAAGTAGGTAGGTATAGCACGAACACTCTTGAAGTTTTTTGACAGACTTGTTATTTCGTTTCCATGGCAACCGTCCCTTACAGCGAGTAATCAACATTGTCCAGTTTTCTCGTGTAAAATTAAAATTTTCCGGTATAAAAAGTATCTATGTTTTATTTCAGCTATCTCCATTCCAAATTTCATCAAAATCCGTCCAGCCGTAATCGCGTGAAAGCTCCCCAAACAAACAAACAGACAAGCGTCAAAGACAGCGTCGCCCCTATTGGTCCTATTTTGACAAGCGAGGTATCAATCAATTTGTCTTAATTTATAAAGAATTTTTGAATCGACTTCACAAAAGGAGATGGTTATATGTTCGGCTTTTTTTTTTTTTTTTTTTTTTTTTTTTTTCTTGTATGTCGGTCTATATCTCCGTCAATTCTGAACCGATTTTAAAAATTCTTTTCTTGTTTGAAAGGGAATACTTTCCAAATGGTTCCATATAAATTGTATCAAAATTGGTTCAGCAGTTTTTCGAGAATAAACAGTTTTGTTTAGTAAATCTATTCGATTTTGTGTTTATATTGCCTTTGTTTTGTGTTTATCTCTAAGATTTCTGAACCAATTTAGATGGTTTGTTTTTTTATTCAAAAGGGTAAACTTGCCGTATGGTCCCATATAAATTTCATCAAAATTGGTTCAGTAGTTTTATTATAAAATCAATTTGTTTTATAGTTTATGTTCTCTAATATCTTGGGATTTCTGAACCGAATTAGATGATTGTTTTTACTTGAGTAAGAAGACTTCTAGTGAGGAAATGTATAAATTTCATCAAAATTGGTTTAGTAGCTTTAAACACGCTTTAGTTTAATTCAATGTGTTATAATGTTTAGGACTGGATTGCAAGTCAATTTTGAACAATTTAAGGACGTTCAAAGATGCTGAAGTTTTGCACATGGGTGTAGTTCTGATGACAATTGAAAACTACAGTAGTAGTAGTAGTAGTAGTAGTAGTAGTAGTAGTAGTAGTAGTAGTAGTAGTAGTAGTAGTAGTAGTAGTAGTAGTAGTAGTAGTTAAAACAACTACACAATCGGATGATGGAATCCCTTCTAGTTTGGGCTCATTTGGTTTGTCTTGATGAGATCATGTCTGGTTTTATTTGGTATCAAGGGTCTGATGATGGAGCCGGAAGGTAGATACAGGAACTCAACAACAAAATGATGGAACCCCTTCGAGTTTGGGCTCATTTGGTTTGTCTTGATGAGTTCTCTGGTGTTATGTGGTTTTCAGGGTCTGATGATGGAGCCGGAAGGTAGTCACAGGAACGCAACAACAAAATGATGGAAAATGGTCAAAACTAATTGAGTTGTTATATATGTAGGTTTTATTCACTAAAGTGAGTGAGTGTCTACTATTTTCCTTGGCATATATTCTTTCCGATGTTTGCATATGCCACTAAAAATCAAAAAATAAAAGATTTTTCCAAAAAAAAAAAATCGACTTCATAATAAAAATGTTATTTTGTAAACAACCACTAAAAAGAATAAAATAATTACAATTGAGCCAGAACAGTATCACTTTTTCGAAATTACCAACGTAATAATAATGCATAAATACAACATAAGATAAGAAAGAGTTTTTTTGAAGGTGGTACGGAACCCTCAGTGTCATATGGTCGAACATAGACAATCTTTCGTCATAAAATATCAGTTTTGTGTGCACAGTTTGGAGTTCCTGCCCAGCCGAAGGTATTGATTTCTGAACGAACTCCCGTACCAGAAAAATATGCTTACATCACACTGCCTTTGTCTCCGACTGCGGAGATATGGAAGCTAGGTTAGTGTGGATATCCACTTTAACTGAATTCGGAAAAGTAGGAGGTTATGTATTTTTTAGGTATTACCTATTGATTACTCCTTGGTTGGCAGACATTATGGTACTTTATTGGCTCATAATCACATAGACCCGTAAATATATTGAACAAATCGGCAAGTAAAAAAAAAATGACTAGCATTTTGTTTTTTTTTTTAATTTGCTTATAATTAAAAAGCAAAGACAATTTTAGAAAACCTACGCAGAACCTTGCCTGCATTTTAATTTATGTAATTTATGAAACTACTGAACAAAGATATAAATCATGCAAACTGAACCACATAAGTACAATTAAAAAAATTAAATTTTGAAAAACCTATTTGGATTCTTTTTTTTTTTGTAACTTCTACGTTTTTATGGGTTTTTTTCTTTTTCTTTTTATTTTTCACCTTTTTTCACTTTTAACATATATTTTTATACAGTGTTGTCATCGGTTTTACATAACAGTGTTGTCATCGGTTTGTGAGCTACCCTGAAAATTTCAGCCAGATAGCTGATAGCGGAAGTGTTCGAAATTTAAATTGCAAGGTTCCAGGACAGACAAAATGCATACATAGATACATACATAGATAGATAGATACAAGTGAAGTTAAATAAAAGCTTTTAAAAATAGAGATATTTATCGATAACAAATAAATTATGTTACAAAGCTTCAGTCTAATCATAATATACCTACTCCTAGAGAAAGTTATTAATTACACAATATGTTTTCACACCTACCAAATTAGCTTAATATAAATTGCTATAAGATGAACACACCCACGCACACAAACCTACGGACAAACATCAATGTAAATTAAAGCACCTATGACTTACATACAAATCCGATGTATTAACACTATACCCATTAATATTAACTAACAGGTGTGTAGGCTGGGACCGAAATGAGATTCTATCTTCAATATTCAAATCCAATAGTTCACACAGCATTATGGTAATTTTATCGATAGATTAAAATAATTATGAGACTGCTTGATATTTATAAGTTGATAAGAGACGTAATTATTGTGACTGAAACTTATCTTGTGGATCAGGTTTATTAGTAAAGATGCACCAAATGTAAAAATTCTGTTTTATTATCATATGTGCTGAAGTCAGAATTCGGTTTAAATTCGGCCAAAGTTCGATTATTTTGTCCGCTCTAATGAGACACTTCTTAGTGCGACTGCTAACTGCCAACTTGAATCATAACTTGTTTGCGTCATTTCGGCAAGTATAGCAAGTGCATAAGTTATTATATTTGTATCTAGGCTCTAAGTCATTGTAATTAATTACGCGGATATACTATTTCGGTAGAACCCGAATTTAGTCGAATTCAAAATTCGGTAAAATCTGCCAAACTTCGGTATTCAATATGGACCAAATCCTTCGGTATATCTCTATTTATTACTACTAACTAGATTCATACTATAAATGTTAAAATAATGTTTCTATGTAGCTCATGAAATAAAATTAAATATAAATATATTATATTTAATTTTATATAATAAATAGCTCATTATGGTGTGGTAATGGTTGGTGTTTTTATGTAATTTTTCGTGCCACAACTTTAAATTCATTATTCACATTTTCCGTTTGGTGCATGTCAAGCCTTGTTATTCTTCTTTTTTTCCATTTTTGATAGTTTTACCTGTGCAGATTTTTCAAAGAAATAAATTATCATTTATAATTTATTTTATCATTTATTTCAATTAATCCAATTATAAAGAACAAGCTGATGTGATTTTACTCCTGAAATCGCTTGCATATAAAACGAAAAGTCCCACTCCACTCTACCCTAGCCTCCAGTTTCAGGATTTGCCAAAAAGGGATGAGACTATATGCGCAAAAGAGAGGGCTGACATAATCCACTTATACGTCACGGTCGGGTTGCTCTCATACATTTTTACTGGAGAAAATTCGGGAATACCCTTAATGCATATTAAGCCGGGGCCAGAGTTATTTGCCGGTAGGTATCAGGCGGGTATCAGGAGGTATCAGGGCGGGCAGCTATTGAAATGAAATTTTCCGCCCTGTAGATTTTACGGATAACGAAGGTCCTGTACACTTTACGAGTACTTTGTAGGTAAGAATGTGACCCTTCCGGGAGAGGACGGATTATTGTTTCAAGTGCCTTTTTTTAATAAAGCGGCCAAATGTGGAATGTGCGCGAGGGTTTATTGATTTGTGCACTTTTTGCTCAGTCTGGGCTTTGTGTTTTAATATTTAATTTAAATTAGAGCTGGCGCTGGGAAAGGGAACTTTCGTGTGTTGTTTTGTGTCTGCGTGCTAATTTGACATTGCGCGTTTGAGATGGACTCAAAACAAATATAATTTATTTTCATATATTTTGAATGATGGCGTCAGGATTATATGGTTTCCATTTTAGAAGTCTGTTTTACGATAATCCTGACCAGCATACACAAACTCTTTGTAAAAGATAACCCTTCTTATCGGAGTACGGCGAAGCAAGGGAAGGGTAATGATATAGTTGACAGATTCAGGCGTTACTTTGCGGAAATCCATATTTAAAATGAACCAAATAACAATATGTAGCTTACTTCCGCCAAAACTGTAAGTCAGACAAATGATAAATGGTAATATTAACACAAGTAAAACCACACGCTAAACAAACCCTACCCAAATAGAACTATTGTAAAATATAAATGAAATGAAAGCTAAGGCCTGGACTATTGGGCCATAGTCACTATTGGTCACTAGTGTCATAGGTTATGTTTTACCTGACTACGGCGAAGCAAAGGAAGGGTAATGTGTTCAAACTAAAAACTCGGTCCGATTTTGTCAAGCGAGGTATCAAATGATTCGTGTTCATCGCAAGAGTGTCATAGGCTATTTTTTACCCGACCGTAGTCGGGTTTTAGTTTTTGAACGTATATGTCTATGTTGCATGCTTATATACCTAAACCAAAATGAAGTTTCAGGGATGAAATATCTATCTCCTTTGAGAAGCTAATCTGAGATCAAGACAACCGGTATCCTGACTGAATAAATAAATAACAAAATTAATTCAACTTTGTTAGGAACACTTCTTTCATCCTATATTAGTGCAATATAGTAGGTACATAAGTAAATGGAAGTGTTTTACTTACAGTTAGTAACTTTTTCTTTGCTGCTAAAAACCCAAAATCGAAGAAACAACCAAGAAACCATAGCCATCGCAGACTTCAAAACTTATCACTGGTCGCTACTTTGCGACATCCTTGCTTCTGCATAACTTGGGTACGAACATCTATGGCAGCTGATGAAACTAAAAACGTTCAGTCCAATCAGATTCAGCTAGGGCAGAGAAACTGTAACGGACTTTGTTCTAAAATTTCACATCTTCGAAGCACACTGCAAACTTCTGGAAACTCCGGCATCGATCCACCCCAAACTTAATTGTGACTAATTCAACGAATAACTTTAAACTGGAAGACTCATCTGGCAGTGTTTCTCCGACGACACCCCAGTCAGCACTGGTGAGCTAAATGAGAGGTTTTCCTATTTCTTTCCATTCCAGAGAGAATATAAAACTCTTTTTCGCCTTTTTTTACTTCCAACTTCGTCTTAATATGCCACCCGCTCGGACCTTGGGCCAGAGACTGAGGAAGCGTTAGAAATGTCAGAGTCATTTTCGTAACATCTACAAACTTTAAAGTGAAGACTCAACGATAGAAATAGAGCTTTTGGTTAGACCATTCCTGTATTCTCATCATCATCATCATCGTGGTGACTTCAACCGCCAAATTGAAATCAGCGCCATCTAGTCCAATATCAAGCGATCTAAATCCCACCTATCACAGATAGTGCAAGAGTATACAGGAAAGCTTGCATCACGCAAACGAAATTCTCGCCGTGGATTAGAATGTATAGAATTTCCAAGAAGGAGCAGTCCCGGACCCGTCCGGGCCGGGCTAACAACACCTGGCTTGGTCGCAAGTACCTCCCATAATGTTGGAGGAGCTTCAACAGTAGATAGGATAAACTATACTTATTACCTAATCCACTCACACCATTGAACGCTACAACAGTTGCTTACTTTGCAGTATCCAGCACACGAGGACATTGTAAAAGTTAACATAAATCCGGAGGTTTAGGTACATTCTAAGCACAAATACACTTGGACAGCACATTATACAATTATTGCAATATTAAAACAAGATAAAAAAATATGTATATTTGATAAGGAATTAAATATTAGATTTTTTGTCTCGTTCTATTCTTGCAAGCTGTATATAGTAGTTAATATCGTAAAATTTGTGTTTGTCACATTTGTCGTAGAACCGATACCAAACATCCGGCGTAAAAATATAATAAATAATCACTTGTTTATTTGGCGTATAAGGCAGTGCTAGCCTGGGCCTCTGACATGGCTTAACGACTGCTATTAATCAATAACAGCCGGGATTGACAGCTTAGCGTGCCCTCCGAAGCACGGAGCGATGGAAAACTGCACATAACTTAGACAAGTCATGGGTGCGGAGTCTAGGATCGAATCCGGTGTCGTTGGATTCTAAGTTGAACTATTGAACCAACACTATTATATTATAACTCAGCTAAGAGAATTGGGATAACCGACATTGCTCATAGAATAAGCAAGCTGAAGTGGCACTGGGCTGGTCACATTTGTCATAGAACCGATAACGATGGTGTAGAAGAGTTCTAGAGTGACACCGCGAATCTGCAAACGTAGAAAACGTGCCCTCCGGCTATATGGAGCGATGATCTGTTCTGGGTACCAATAGACAATCATTGGATGAGAAGAGTGAACGATCGGGCTCAGTGGCGCGCATTGGGAGAGGCCATTGTCCAGCCGTGGA
Organism: Alsophila aescularia; assembly: GCA_946251855.1. Lineage (NCBI taxonomy): Eukaryota > Metazoa > Arthropoda > Insecta > Lepidoptera > Geometridae > Alsophila > Alsophila aescularia. The sequence continues at coordinate 55,582,929 of OX276374.1, read as the reverse complement.
CGAATGCAAGCTAAGCATACGAGACTTTGCATGACGTACTCATTGCTTATATAATTTCTGGAACCACAATTATCAATTTTTTGATGATTTTTAGGCACAATTTTCCCATGTTCTCTTCTAATAGCATCCTGTCTAAACATTCCCTGCTCTGGTCCAGAGGGGAGGCTGTGTTAATCGCGGGGGCCCCGTCTTCGTTAGTCTAGAATTAATTCGTTGATAAGACGCCGCGCCTCCCGGCGCTGTCTCGGCCAGGGCTGGCACAGGGTCACTGAGGAAAACTTCTCGGAAGAGTATTCATCTATGTTTTCACTCTAGAACAAGAGGAAGATCAGGTAGTTTTTAGAACGTGTGAAGATGTTTCTTCATTTTTGTTGGCCGAGTTGTTTATTTCATGGACAGATGGCATCCATCAACCCTCAGTGGTGGCATATTATGGCCCATACCTACTCTCTCTCTCTCTCTCTCTCTCTCTCGCACACACACACACACACATACACATACACACACACACTCTCACACACATACTTACACACACTTTCTATCTCTCTCTCTCTCTGAGCTCTCTCAATAAGTTTGTCTTAGTAGTGGGAAATAGTATTCGAATAGTCTGCTAAAATAGAATGTATGAATAGAATGATCATGTAATCCGTGACTTGTTTGCTGATTTGTGCTCTAAAAGGTTGATGATAAAACAATAGCTAAATATTTTCTTAAGAAATTAACTTCCCAATATCAACATAAAAATAAAAATAAACAATTACTTTAGGCATACTATAAATATATATATATTCGGGACAATTCCACACCAATTACCTATCCCCAAACTAGGATACCCTGTAATATGGGCACTAGATAACGGATACATACATACATACGAATATCAACATCCATGACTCGGAAACATATATTTCTGCTCATTACACAAATGATTGCACCTTGCAGGATTCGAACCTGCGACCGTTTGATTTCGTACCTAGGGTCAGTAGCCACAAGACCAACCGGTCGTCAAAATCTATTCCAAAATCGAAAAGTTCTCGATCAGCCAGAAAACTCATCCCTCACAGCCCTGAAATCCAAGAGCAAATTAAAAAGACGACCACAAGATCGCCCGGGGGTGGGGGATCACCCCCTACACTGACCCTTTTTAATGAACATTGCACTTATCTCTATCTCACTTCCACGTCCTAATTTTTCTGAGGGGACACTTTTTCCATCTCGCTCTGATGTTGAGACTGCTATGATACTTATTGTCTGCGCTGCATAAAAACGAGGAGGCTCGGGCTTCAGGCCCGGTGCTGATGTTTGATTTCGGATGCTTGTTTTGTTAATAACCAGATCCGATGCTGCTGAAACATTGTGTAAGATTTTAGAAATCCTATGAAGGTTACTACATAGGATTTCTACTACAACTACTACTACTACTACAAATTAGTTTCAAAAATCATAGTCTTATAGACAATATTTTGATTAAATAGGCGATACTCCTCTTTAGGAGCTAACGCAGGGAACGAGCGCTTACGATGCTATATGCGCTGTCCTACGTAAGCGAACTCAACTACTATACGTAGGACACCGCGTTACTTTTACACAGAATAAATAATGCTTATATTGCTCCTTTCGCTTAATGAAGTCTCTACAACATAAAATAACAATGCGTAACATAACAAAAATAATACGTTATCAGAATCGTTATCTAAATACCAACATAATATTTTTAATTGACCTACTCGAAATACAGCTGTATTTGTACAATTAACTTCAAGAGTAAGTATAATATAATCTTACCTTCCCTACCTAATAGGTACCTACACCTCGACATTGTTTAATGTCTTTATAATTAACAAACTGGAATTGCTTTTGCTTTTACTGTGGTGGAGTTTAACATAAACCTATCGGTCGAAAGCGAATGTCAATTTTAATTACGAGTCAGAGATTTTGGTAGCATTTGTGCAATAGGTAAGTACTGTGATTACTGTGAAAGTAATATGTTATATTACATTAAGGCCAGGATCCAAGGTTACATTTTCCCACTCCCCACTCCCCTGCCCCTAAATTCTGCCACCCACTAACCTAAAAAAGCACTCATGCGCCTACGTAACAAAACAAGGTTCAATATCGCGAACGCTGTTTTAATACACAATTTAGCTCGGAACTAAATGACGTATGTCTCAAAAGTTAATTATTTTATTGACTAATAAAAATATTACTGAAAATAACGTAATTTTTGATAAGAAAATGTATTGAATAAAATTCTGTTAATCATGTTTTTGTCTTAGTCTTAGAGAGATAAAAAATTCTATATGTTAAGTTTCACATTTATCAGGTTTGTGGTAGACCCAGCATATTTATGGAAAAAAAACCCTTAAAAAGCCTAGGTCTGAGCCTGGTCTTAAACTAGCTGTGCCCACGGTTTAGCCCGCGTGGTCAGAAATATATCTTTTTAGTATATTGTATACAATATACAACATTTTATAAAAATTTGTTAAGCCGTCAAATAGTTTTTATCGCTTGCTCGGCTTTTACTCATCGGATTAAGATGTCAGATTTTAAAACTTAACCTATCCATTAATGAAAACTACATTTTAATCGGTCCATTGGTTTTTACATGATGCGCAAAGAGACAAAAAGACAGACAGACTCCATTTATCAAAATCTTATTTTCTTGTTCCGTAGCTTAGTCTCCTGGACTATTATTTTTTATACTGTCAAACAAGTTTTCACAAACTTACTAGGTATCTGTAAAGGTAAAAACATCATATAACAAATAATAATTATAAAATAAATGTAAAACATAATAACTTGACTATTAATAGAAAAAAAAAGTTAGACTCCTCTGGTGGAAGGTAAGGCGCCTCAACAGCTGGCTGTATTGCCACGCTGAATTAAGGTGGGGTCAGTTACAAAATCAGCAAAAAGATGAATCACAAAACGTCGAGAACGACGTAATGAAACAACTTTATGCGAACTAAAAAATACTGTGGATAGAAAAGTACCTAAAAAACTACCTACTACCTAAAAAAACGGAACAGAACATTCAGAAATGGCTTGGTATCCTCGAAATGGCTTGGTATCCTCGAAATGGCTTGGTATCCTCGAAGTGGCTTGGTATCCTCGAAATGGCTTGGTATCCTCGAAATGGCTTGGTATCCTCGAAATGGCTTGGTATCCTCGAAATGGCTTGGTATCCTCGAAATGGCTTGGTATCCTCGAAAAAAAAACCACGAACTACCACATGAAAATTACTTGTTGCATCGCTGTTCTCGTTATTTTCAGCGACAATTTTTTTATAGTTGTATAGCTACCCTTTTAAACTAAACAAATAACCGAACACTTTTTTTATTGTATTTATATATTAAGATAAAATAGAAAAGCTCAAAAATTTATCTAAAATCGACTCCCGAGCTGCATAACTTCTCCTGTTCACACTGCACCTGGATGAGCAGGACAAACATTTGAGAAAAAACATAAATGCTGTTTCTTGTTCCTAATTAAGAGCCACCATTCTGCTCACATGTCACCTTCATCAAATTTCACAATAGTTATTCAATCGAGAGCTATATTATTTTCCTTTCAGAGATTCCACGGTACAATTAAATTACAGCCACAGTGCCTGAAGACAACAGTCTTTAATCAGTGCGTCCTACCAGTCATGACCTACGGAGCCGAAACGTGGACACTCTCGGTTAAATTTGTCCACAAATTTAAGGTCGCACAGCGAGCTATGGAGAGAACTATGCTTGGAGTTTCTGTGATGTACAAGATTCGTAATGAATATATCCGACGGAGAACCAAGGTGACCGACTTAGCTCTTAAGATAAGCAAGCTAAAGTGCCAGTGGGCTTTTCGCATTTCCCGAAGAACCGATAACCGTTGGGGTAGACGAGTTCTCGAGCGGAGACCACGTTTAGGCAATTGTAGTGTAGGACGCCCTACGGCCAGATGGAATGACGACCTGCGAAAAGCTGGAAGAGAATGGATGAGGGGAGCTGCAGACCGAGATCAGTTGCGTGCATTAGGAGAGGCCTACGTCTAACAGTGGACAGATATATGCTAATGATGATGATTAAATTACAAACTGATCAACAGGTCGGTAAGTCACCGCCAACGAAAACATAAAAGTACCGTTTCGTAATTAAAACTTCCCGGTAGCTCCTAAACTAATATGTTTATTATGAAAAACATGTTCCAACGTCAACGTGATGTGTGATAGGTGCCTATTAAAATGTTAATTGCCTCAAAAGCTATATTTAAGAGTTCCACCGGTTACCCAGGCTAATTTACGCGGTACATTTTCTAATTTTGTGTCCCTACTTCACTTCTTTCTGTTTGATCGTGATAGGTAAATGAATAGGTACAGTAATGATTCCATTCTGGACTAACAGTTACCTCGTAGTTTTGTGTAGTTAATTAAGTACCCGCTTATTAGCAAGGTAATAAACAGAGGAGTTAGTTACACTAAAATTGGGAGATTGCGTATGAAATGACTTTGTTTCGTTTATTGCGTTTTAAAGGTTGGTAATATGACTTTACTGGCCTAATAAACTTAGTACCATACTTTTAAAATGAATAGGTAGATTTTTATTAAATTGCTTGGCTCTTACTCATCAGATTGAGATACCAAGCACATCAGTTTTTTTAAGTCAAAAGCTAAGCTTGGATAGCTTTTTAACTGTGATATTCGCATCACAATCGGTCCAGTCGTGGTGTGAACAGAAAGTGCGGTAATAAGTTTTGAAGGGCATGTTTTTTAGGCGGCTAATATACTTGAGCAACAGATCAAAATGCTATGTTTCGTAATGGTGGCTATACACGTAATGGTAAATACCTAACAGGTTTACCTGTGCGGGTTTACTTTTCAGATATATTGAAGCACCGTGGTCCACACAAGTAACGGCAAAGTTTCAACTACTAACTACTATGCACAGCACGACGTTGACGATGAAGGCGACAACATAACGACTAGCGACCCACCCTGGCTTCGCACGGGTAGAAAGAGAAAAGTTTATTTTAAAGATTTTGTTTTTAGTGCTTTCTTACAAGCATTAAAATAAATTTATGTCACAAGAAATCTGCAGATGTAGTTAGTGTTGTGTATCGTGACAATTCTGAATTTTTACAATACAAAATGCGGTCAGTTGGTGACAACGCTCGTCCTTCTCGACGTTGACACCCGCTTCTTCAGTTTTCTCATGACCACGATCAATGCAACTGGATCGAAACGTCGAGGTAAATAAATATTAAGTTTTCAGTGCGATTAAGTCCCGTTTAAATATATAACTAAGCATTAAAATAAGCGAATATTTTCTCATTATAATATTAGTGTAGACGACGCGTTAGATTTAGCAAGTGTCATTCTCATAAACTTGTTAAATATCATGCTGAAATTCGAGCCTCAAGACCACAATAATTATTTAAGGATGAATGAAGCTACAATGCATCGTCAAATAAAATAATAACTTCCAATTGTGATACCTGTAGAGTTGTATCACATACATGTTCCGGTTTACCTGTACAGGTAATCGGTTCAGGTAAACTCGTCAGGTATACCGTTGTGTGTATGGCCACCATAATGACGCATTTTAAATTTTATTTTTCTAACCAATAAAATTATTATAAAAATATATTAACCCGACTGAGTACATTTTTTTTATAACTGTCTAGGCAATCGTTTGACCACGATCTCACCTGATGAAAAGCGATGATGTGGTCGAAGGTGTAGCACGTTTGCCTAGTAGATACTACTTATTGAATACGAGCTGACCGCCAGCAAAAATAATCACACTAATATTATAAAAGCGAAAATTTGTATGTATCGAAGGGTGTGTGTATGCGTGTGTGAGTATATGCTGGTTACTTCTTCACGTTTAAACGGCTAAACGGATGTGGATAAAATTTTGTATGGAGGTAGCTAATACCCTAGATTAACACATAGGCTACTTTTTATCACGTCATAATGTACGCGGTTCCTGGGGGACGCGGGTGACACCGTGAGGCGCAGCTACATTTGATATAAATTTTATGTTTCTGTTTTACTTACATATTTTACTTTACTTTAATAGTTGCAATTGCAACATTAAACTTTAGTAATTCATTAACTTGAATAATCTAAAATTGAAAATGTTGTTTAATAGACAATTGCTAATGTTTAGTTCAAAGAATATCGGTACATTCGGTTCGTACTTTTCTATCCAACGACAGCGAAGCGGATGTACTGCTCAAAGTTGATGTAAAAAACGCTTTTAATTGTATCGATAGGTCAACCCTTCTGAACGAAGCCTCCATCCATACATCAGATGCATATAACTATATTTGGCATTGTTACAATTCTCCTTCAAAATTATTCTATAATGACAATCAAATTTCTTCAGAAGTAGGCGTTCAGCAGGGCGATCCTCTGGGACCAGCACTCTTCAGCTTAGGAATTCACCCCATAATATCTAATTTAAATTCTAAATTAAATGTCTGGTACCTAGACGACGGCACCTTAGGAGGTAACACTGACACAGTCAAAAATGATTTTATGAGAATAATTAATAACTTTCGGAAATTAAATTTGGAACTGAATTTCGGCAAATGTGAGCTGTATGTCTCCAATAAATTCAACTCAAGTGATCGAAAATTAATAATTCAAAATTTTCAAGATATTGCACCAGGTATCAAAATTCTAGAAAATGATTCACTATACCTCCTAGGGGCGCCGTTACTCGAGGAAAGCGTTAGACCGCTTTTGGAAAAGAAAATCAAAACACTATCAGATAACATCCACAGATTGGGCTTACTAAATTGTCATATCGCTTATACCATTTTAAAATACTGCCTTTTTGTTCCAAAATTTACATATATACTAAGAGCTTGCCCAATCTGGAAACATACGGAAATTTTGGAAAACTTGGATGCCACCCTTAAAAACGCCGTAGAAAAAAATCTAAATTTAAACCTCGAGAACAGTTCATGGATTCAAGCTACTTTACCTATTAGATATGGTGGCATCGGAATAAGAAAAATTTCTAGTGTAGCTCTTCCAGCTTTCCTTTCATCTGTGCACAGTGTGTCAAGCCTGTGTGCGCAAATATTAAGAACACCTTCAGCCGAGATACATTGTGCAGCCGATGCAATTGAAGCATGGGAGTCTCTTTGCCCCAATGAAAATATCCCAGTGGAACCAAACAGTCAAAAACTCTGGGACTTTTCATTGGTGCAGAGAGTTTCCAAAGATTTGGCTCAAAATTTATCCAGTTATAATGACCGCGCAAGGCTTCTTGCAGTCTCGGAACAAGAATCGGGACAGTGGCTGCACGCCCTTCCATCTGCGAACCTCGGAACGCTGCTTGACAATGGCAGTTTCCGGATCGCCGCCGGTCTTCGTCTAGGTGCTGCTATTGTCGAACGTCATCGGTGTTCATGTGGCAGCGACGTCGACAGGTACGGACTCCATGGACTTTCTTGCCAACGAAGTGCTGGTAGGTTTTACCGCCACGGCTCAATCAATGAGATCATTAAACGGGCGCTTGCCACCATCAACGTACCTTCTGTACTAGAACCAGTAGGGATATTACGTGATGATGGCAAGCGCCCGGACGGCCTAACGCTGATCCCCTGGGAGCGGGGAAGGGCTCTCGTATGGGACGCGACTTGTGTTGATACGTTAGCCCCTTCTCGTCTCAGCGGGTCAGTCTTGAGGGCCGGAGCCGCGGCGGAGGCCGCAGAACAAGCCAAGCGACGCAAGTATGTATCGCTCTCAAGCGACTATATATTTGTGCCGCTTGGCTTTGAAACATTTGGTCCATGGGGTCCCAGTACGAAACAATTTTTTAAGCAAATTTCTCCCCGCGTTATCGACGTCGCTGGTGACAAGAGAGCTGGCTCATTTCTCGCACAGAGAATAGCTATTGCTATTCAACGCGGAAATGCAGCTAGCGTTCTTGGAACCATGCCACATGAACACCAATTATTTTTAGATTATTAGTTTAGTTTTATGGTTTAGGTGTAGGTTTAATTATTTATGTTGGTTGTGTTGGTTTAGGTTTTTACTTTTTTATATTTGAAATGTAAAATTATATGTGTATTATGCAGTCAAATAAATATTTAATAGTTCAAAGAATTATATATTTTTTAAATGTTCTTTTAAATACCTTCATTTTGATATCCCACTCGATAAGTTTTGGTAATTTTTAGTTCCATCGAAAATACAACATGGCAGATGCCGCAGATATATTACTTTTCTTGACTCTTCATATATCCTTTACTCTCTCTCTCTAATAGCTCTCTCGTGATCAAGACTAATCCAATAATACCTCTTATGTCAAAATCCATCAAGCCATTTAGGCTGTAGGACGCGCCTAAGAAACTTACAAACAAACTTACTCGTACATGCAACCCAAACACATAACTCTCCGTGCAGTCGGGTAAAAAGAGCAGCATCATTCTGTTTTTTTTTAATTATCGCTTTCGAAGTTTCTGTGGATACGACATGGTATGATCACACCAATATCTTTTCAACTCCTACGCCACACTTCCATTGGTTCGCTATAGGAATGTTCCGATACCTATCAGCAATTTAAAATATAAAAACCCTGAGGGCTTTCGTAAAAAACTTTCAAAAACTCATTAGCTCTAAATATTGATCGGAAATTGATTTTACAAAACGCCCGAGGATCAAAGTATATCTGACACCTGCGCATGTGGAATTGGTAAACTTTTTCAAATTACTACGGGGTTCATGTATTTTTTGGTTTTGTTATGTTGGTAGTCATTATACATGTTTCGATCGTGGCTCTTGTTTCTTAGAATAGGTAAAACTAGGTACCTACCTAAATATTGGTCTCGTAGAACGATTCGTAATCGCTAATCGCGGCTGCTTTCCCAATAATTATTGTGGCTGTCCAATTTTTGTTAATTCCTTGTGTAGGCAGTCTTCTTCTTCTTTATTAGAAGGGCTAGGCTTTTGCGGAGGCACTGGCCTACTAGTAATTTCAATGTCAAGTTAATTAATTTTAAATATTTTTATGTCACGTCACAGGCAACTGTCAAAGTCATGATTCAGTGGGTGTTTTACTGAAACCTTTGAACTAAAGGAGTATAATGGAACACTGTGACAGGACTGAAGGGAAAAAGCTCGGAGACGGTTCTTTTGCTTTGAATTTATATCCTATACTTGTGAGTCTTCGAGTGTTAATGTGTAATATTGCTGGAAAATTAACCATTAGGTGATCGTTAACGTGTACGGCAAATGAAATAAATGCAAAAAACCAGCTATTTCGTGTTCTCTCCGAAACTCCCTATAGGAAGCTAGTAAAGCTTCACGACTTCACTGAATCGTGAATTTGCTAGCCTTGTGACTATCTGACTGACTGGGACTTGACAGTTTGCCTATCTAATGACAAAAACATATAACTTATAATATATCTTTACTTGACTTGGCTAAATGCTCTAGTCGTCCGGAGCAGATCAAAATAATAAAAAACAGCAACGAGATTATCGTGTAAAGTAGAGGCGCAGGAAAAAGCTAGTCATAAAAGGCAAATTATAAGATAGGAAGTATCCTTAGCTTATTATCCTGTAACATTATAAACAGCATGTATTTACGTAATGCGCCTCAGGTCTAGAATATTAAGTTTGTTTAATAAGTACTTTTATTGGTACCCTCTTAGGCTGTAATAGCAGATGCCGAGTTCATTTGCTAAGCTGCTATCACTACACTATACAACTCGTACAAGTATGGACAAGACACGGAGCTATAGAGCTAACACATCAATGGAAAAACTGCTATGGTATTATAATGGTACATACTTATACTATTTGATATATTTTAGTATCTATGCAGGTACCTATACCACACAAAAGAACAAAATGATATATGCATACCTTTTTACCCGACTACGGCGAAGGAAGAAAAGGGTAATGAAGTTAACAGTCTATGTATGTATGTAGATATAGATCCACCATAGCGTCGCCCCTATTGGTCCGATTTTGACAAGCGAGATATACATCGATTCGTCTTCATGTATAGAGTGTCATAGACAATTTTTTTACCCGACTATGGCGAGCATAGGAAGGGTTGTGTTCAAACTAAAATCTTGTTCCGATTTTGACAAGCGAGGTATCAATCGTTTCTTCTTTATGTATAGAGTATAATAGGCTATTTTTGACTCGACTATGGTCAGGGCGGTCGCACTCCGCAACAAGTACAAATTAATTCGAGGGCGCAATATTCGGGTCCGTTCAGTCGAGTGTCAAGCGTGCGCTCGATGAGTCGCGCGTCTTGTACTTAGCGATAAAGTACCTACTTACGTAAAGTTATTGACAAATTTTATTTGTTTTAATTATGAGTACCAAGAAGTAACCTAGAAGGTATTGCATAGCATTCGGCTGTTTGAATAGTGATAGAAATGACGACTTTCAGTCATTATAAAGCAAGGAATTCAGACACCTTTATTCATCAAAGTGCAACACCTATAGAATATAATCATAATCAACCAACGACGCTTATACGTAGATAGGTATCTCACTAAACTTATCGGTGTTCTGAAAACGGGATAGTTAGGTAGGTAGTAAAAATGAGGTAGTCGGTCTATTCCGATAAGAATGTCATTGTATGTAATAGAACTATTTTAATTTATTATAATAAGTAATAACATAATACATTATTACTTATTTATTCTGTTACAATATCTAAGTCATAACATATCACAGAATAATTAATAGTACAAGTACCTAGTCATATCTTAATACAACCCTACCGAGCGAAAAAGTGACAGAGCGATTCTGAAACGGTTAGAGCAATGGAAGTTCTCGCGCATTGTGATACGGTGCATTCTAGCCTGCACGCGATGGGCGAGCGCCTTCTAGGTAAATATAATTGAAACACAAAACAATCATAAGACATGTCCTTTTAGATGCATTTAGTATTAGATCACCAAAAGTTGCATGTTAAGTTGCGAATATAAATATGGATGTGTGAGTGAACTAGGTATGTCAGTCAGTGTAAGTTTGAAGTTAGTGATTGAAAAGTTGATAAGAGTCACCGCTCACTTAACGCCACGGCACCGGATCGGCATCGCCTTGCCTCGGCGTTGCGTAATAACTATTTAGTAATCTGTGCTTACGGCCGTCACCGCACCGTTACCGCGCGTACGTCTCGTGGTTGACGCAGCTACGGCTGACGGTTTAGGAAGGAATCCATTTAAAAAACAAGGCACTTAGTTCATGTCAATAAGGTCGAAAATCGTCTGATACCTTCTAAATGGTTTTGGAGCTATGTACATTCCAAAAATTTGTGCCGCACGGTTTTGAACCTTTAATCAAATTTAGTCAGATTCTGCATTTACTGTGTTAATTTAGTCACAATATATTAAAAAAATAAGGTAAGTACTGAATTCATGTCAAAGTGGTCGAAAATCGTCTGACCACTTTTAAATGATTTTGGGTCTATGTAATTGTCAAAAGTTAGCATCACATGATTTTGACCCTTATTAATAAGATTTAGTCAGATTCGGTATTTACTGTGTTCTTTTAGTCAAAATACGTTAAGAATCTATGAACTAAGTTCTTGACAATAAAGTCGAAAATAATTTCGTGACACCTTTAAATTATTTTGGGGCTTTGTACAAACATTAACATTAATCAGATGAACAATGCGCGAATGCATAAATTAATTTAATTTGGGTCATAAGCTCAAATAAAATATGTAAAGGCATAAATAAAGGAGAACAAAAACACAACACACAAAGAAATGAGAATAATTAAAAGAGGATTTAAAATATGAAATTACCAATTTTTACCAAATTACACGTTTGTGCTTCTATGCATCATTTATGCACGGAAAACGGATAAACGGACACACGGACTTCATGGAATTAAAATCCCAGTAGTCCAGTTAAAGAAACCTCTGGGGAAAAAAACTACAAAAAAAAAACATACGGAACAACCACAGCGGGACTACTAGGAATACACCAAGTCTAGACGTCAACCAGACGCTCCAATGCCGGGGCATTGAATGTGCTGTGACCCTTAAACGTTATCATCAATATAATTTTTATACGGACGAATATCCTGAAGTGAGAAGAATGACAACGAGATAGTTTAAAATAGTGTAACTGGTAACAAAAGTAGAAGAAGACCATGAAAAAGCGTGGATAGATTGTGAGAAAGGTGACAAAGTAGGTCACATAGATTATACTGTTATTTTTTCTATTGCCACCTATTACCGTCATCTCAAATATTGAGATGACGGTAATAGGGGGCCAAGGGAGCAATAGAAAATATAACAGTGTAATACCGACCCAACATCATATTGGGAGAAACATCTAAGTGAGGTAGGGAATCCATACTGATTTCGCTTATACGTTGCACTGCTATTCTGATGTAGAAACACTAGGGGGCATGGCGTTAGCATCGCTAATAATTACATAGATTGTGAGATAAAGGCTAAATATTGTACAGCGAGCAAGAACTTGTAATTACCCGAAGTTATTAAACATTTCAATTACCTATATTAAAATTTACTGGATAGGTTACCGTAAACGAAGCGTTTTGCAAAAATATTATGCTTATTTGGCTATTTTAGGATTAGTAGAAGGTTATAGTTTTCCAAAAATACTATAAATAGGTATAGAAAATTAGATAACTACTTTTTCAAATACTTGGACACGTTATAGTGGAAAGCGTTCTGTTACAGTCGGCTTGTAATGTCTCAGTGTTGGACAAAGGTTCCATTACTTTCAGCCTTCGCAATTTTGGGCTTTGCTATGGTTGACACAAGGTTGACCAGTAAACGCCGAAGTTGTCTAAGTTGGTCCGGCTATATTCTGCTTGGTCTGCTGTGACGCCCCACCTCGCTGTATTGGGAATATCCAGCATATGGACACATGCTGGATCCACATGCTGGATATGTCGCAGGCAATTTCTAAAACTCGTTAGTTTACAAATGGCGTCGTCGGTTTATAAAATTCGACTGTTTGCAAATTACCGAATGCAAATTGTAGAAGCACTCATCAGTTTCATTTAAATCAACCTAAGTAACCTACTGCATTTTTAAAACGCAATTCTATCAAACTTAGTAGGTAGTTTGAAAACAGATGAATATTTGATTTTGAAAACTAACGCGAGTGATTTTCATATTAAATATAAATAAAACGGCTAAAAACTCGAACGAAAAAGAAGATCGGAAATACTCCGACAATCAAAGTTAACGGAAGTGAGTGACAGTGATAACTCCACGACAGTCGAGCGCCGCAATCGCCGCCCACTGGGCCGCCCGCGCCACGCACGCGTCGTCAGTTGCGTGCTGAAGTTCGTAGCGCTCGTCGCGGCTTGTCGGCATAACACTCCCAGATGAAGGACTTCAAAATAGTCCGAAATAATCTTATTTTTCGTGAGTTTTTAGCCGTTTTATTTATATTTAAAACAGATGAATGTTTATAAACAGTTTCTAAACTCAACCTAACTAACCTACCTAGTTTTTTGGCCCAATTCTATCAAACAATCAAACAGTCGATTTTTCATATGACGAGTTCTACAAATTGCCTGAATACATGTATTTGGAAACCGGTTGGCCAAGTAGCTAGTGACTCTAACTCCGAAGTCAAGGGGCGCTTTCTCGCATCCCGCAAGGTGCATGTTTGTTTCTATGTCATGGATATAAATATTCTTGTACGTATGTTCATCCGTTGCCTAGTACACACAGTATAAAGGGTATCCTAGTTTTTTGGGGCTAGGGTATTAATGTGAATTGTCCTGAATATAAATATAATAAACGTATAACGAAAAGTTTAAATTTAAACAGCGCATTTCCTTATCGTAAGTAAAATCTACATGTAATCAAATCTCTATGTAAATAAGAATTTACCAATCTGTCTGTATGTTCACATCAACACAAAAAACTTGAATTTGTTATGTATTAATGATTTCACTGTTCAGAGAATGTCTCTTGGACAATTCTGTCATCTATCTAATGTGGTATTAGTAATTACTATGACTGAGATCCAACAACAGAAAACAACAGCTAAAAGAGCTTTCCTGTTTTTGTTAATCCTTTGCGAGCTCTGTTCGTTTGGAATTCGATGTCTTATTTTCCTCTCATCTTCATAAATATACACGATACGATTTTTGTCAAGTCTGTTGAATCCTATATCATCACGTCTTGAATCAAAATATTAAATTTAATAAGGATTTTGTAACTCCTACGCAAGTCTTAGATATAAGATTATGGGGATGATTAAGCTAAAGTATAACCAAGAGAAAATAAACGAGATATATGTTCAAAAAATCGATGGAAAATTCTATCGTCAAGAATATCAGATGTCACGCAAACAGTTTAACAATTAAAACACAAAAGATTTGCGTCAACAACACATTCCATGGTTTAAATTTATATAAAGCAAGACAACTTGGCACTAGACGCTTAGACGTTTGTAACATTTACTAAACCAAAATCATTTTTCTCGTAGTCCACGCCATGGGCACAAATCAACACAAAATAACCCCTTACGCACGACCAAAAACAGCTCCGCGAGTCATCAAAATTTTAGCACGTAGCAAACATTACGTTTTATTATAATATTCGTTATTAAGAGCTTAAACATTGTCAAGATGTGCTCATGATGGAAAGGTGTAGACCTCCCTGAAGCAAGCACGATCACTTGAGTTCAGGGTTGGACTAAGAAATGGTGATTGATATATAATTAAGATAAAAAAATAAAAGGTAAGTAAATAAAAAATAGTCGTCTAAGTATGCAGCTTTTGTTCCAAACCATAATATTAATATCGTCATCAAATGTGGCTTAGGATGTTTGTCTATTAATAGCATAATCCAGTGTTTTGGAGTTATTCCCATCTCGTCCACATCAAAAATTAATATTATTCTATTCCCAATTAGGTGAGGGAGAGGGTTGGGTAGAAGGCTACCCATCCACTTTTTCACCACCACCCCTTTCCTCCTTCCCTTTTCCTTTCTCCTCTCCCCATTTCCCTTCCCCTCTCCCTTTCCTTTCCCCAGGGCCATTATGGTCAGTAGGTTAACCAAACGACTGTGTCTGAGTTGAGAACAGAAATAATATTAAAATTTGATCTAGCAACTCGGACAGCGATCCGATTTGGGAATGAAATATTATTAATCTTTTGATGTGACAACTCGGATACAAAATCCGATATTATGACACCCCGAGGTGGGAACAACTCGTGTTTTGCAATGCTACAAAATGACCTTTAAGCGAATCGAAATAGGTACTATTGCAAGATAGCTTGCAGATTACAGCTCTATTTGACATTCTGCACAGAAAAATTCAGGAATTCCTCACAGACCGATCAAATGCAACAGCTACTGTGGTAAGTCCGGCCGCTTGCAAGGGCGTCGACGCAGATTGCATGCAAGATACAAAGGCCCCGTCAATCAAGATTGTAGCTTGTAATGATACGCAATTATCATTTCAATAAAGAAACTGATTTATTACTTCCTTGCACTGGATAGTGTGACGCAAATGTGAACCGAGCCGGTCTGTGGAGACAATAATGTGCAGT
This sequence comes from Alsophila aescularia, assembly GCA_946251855.1. Classification (NCBI taxonomy): domain Eukaryota; kingdom Metazoa; phylum Arthropoda; class Insecta; order Lepidoptera; family Geometridae; genus Alsophila; species Alsophila aescularia. Next base: position 55,567,413 of record OX276374.1, on the reverse strand, counting down.
TAATAATTATGGAATAGAATTTATTGTAAAGGAGTCAGCCTATATATTTAGCTCCAATATTGTTATTGAACCGGTCCATATTTTGTTCCAGTGCTGGCTTAATAACTAACTTAAACAGTTCTGAAGAAATGAAATAAAAAAATAAAAACCACCTTACATCAAAAGTCATCTTACGGAAATACGGTATAACAAAGATCTTAAGTTGAAATTCTTGAAACGTGCATTTATCTGTTGTACTGGGTAGTCAAGCTTTTTTCTATTCTATTGAATAATGCTCTTCAGAGAAAACCCACAAGAGACAAGACGGAAATCTAGCATTCTACCTGAAGAAGAAGCCTTTAAAGAAGAGGCAGTTCAGCAAAATGGAGCATCAAAAACATATAATGAAGAATAAAAAAAGGGGAACCAAGATAAATTAGGATTGTGCCGAATAAGCTGTTGGCTAAAATTACCACTAAGTGGTGACCTGAACAAAGATTTTTCATATCACCCTGACAAATCAAATAGGCGTGGGAGTCTCGGCAGACCGCGAAGAATATGGCGGGACGAGCTTGACACTTGGGGCCAGTTCCTATGCCCGTCAGCTTTTGACATAAACGCCATACAAAAAATGACAATGAGTAACGAGACGTTGAAAAAAAGACTCATTTCATTTTTATAGGAATAAGGGTAAGTAACTAATCACTGATTGACCCCCCCCCCCCCCCGTAAATCGATAATTAGTTACTTACCCAATAGAGCCAAATATATGTGCTTTTAAGACATGCGGTCTTTGCCCAATATTGGGATACTCCATACTAGCAGCAACAGATCAAGACTACAACTTAGTTGTGTTTAGTTCTGGCTTGAATCGTGATGCTTCTACTTGCGCCGGCGCAGAGTAGGTATATCTGCAGCCAGTCCAACCTCATTATACGAAAATGACTACACAGAATCTCGAGCGGCCAAACGTATTGAAATAACTGCAGAATATAATGATACCTACATCGAACACAAATACATTTTTCCGTGTCATTATTTTGGATGAGTCAGTAGGTAATTGCTATTTTAAATTAAATGGATACGCGCTGGTATGGAAATGAAGTGTTGTGTTTGATGTAATTGGAATATCATTTTCAAATCAATGTTAGTAATTCTGGTTTGGGCACAGAATAATACATAGTAAATAATACCAATCTTGAAAAGCCAAACAGCCTCACAAATAAAATGCACTAGGATCGGAATGACTACATTGAAAACGGCTCTGAAGATTTCCATCACATGTACAGTAAACCTAAAACACATAATAAAAAGCTATAAAGTCAAGATCAAGGCACTGGCGATTGAAATTAAAAAAAAATGTCTGCTAGTCTTTAGGTAAATCGATCTGTTATACCAAGACTGAGTCTTGTCTCCGAGAAACGAACAAAGTTCGATGGACCAGGTACTGTTGGTTGAATCGATTTCACAATGTATTGTCACCGATGTGTGACGGCTAAGCGATATTATGAATTAGTCCGCAATCCGCACCAATTACTTTTAACAATTGAAGTGCGGGTGTACCTGCTGTGAATCGGAAAACACGTGAAGCTGTCGATCATTTGCTAACAGCTCTCACTGAGTGCAGTCGTAGAGCCGCGTCAGAGGAACTTGGGCGGCCAGACAAACTGACCAAAAGTCGGCATCTTATTCAACATTGACATACACACATACATACATTTACACGGGTCTAAATAAGAGTGTTGCTGATATTGAACTTGGATCCAATCGAACCAGAAATGCGGCAATTGTCTATGAACAAATACTTCAACAAATATGTCTTAAAACTATGATTGACGTCCTAAATTTAGATAAAATGAATGATGACTACAACCTGAATATCTTTACGATCAAGACTGAAATGAATATGAATCTACTTCTGCATACAAACATCAAGAGCATTGAGTGCTGTACCTACTTTTGCATTGGTTTTTCATATCTTAGAAGAAAATAGGATGCTTTTTTTCGCGATAAACAATAGTCTGCGCGTACGAAGTCGCGAGAATATTTTTAATATAACATAATATTAAAAACTACCCGTTTTCACCCTAGGCTACATCATCGCTTAATTCATAGGCTACATTATCGCATGATTCATAGGCCACATTATCGCTTCACATGAGAATGTGAAGCATGTTTTTTTTTGCATAGACAACATTAGTTTTTTTTTCATTTTTCTTCTTTATTTTTGTCTTTTCACTTGTAACGTTTTTTTTTGTTTTTTTTTTATTGCTTTGTCTTGGTTTGTGAGCTACTGAGTCATTTCTTGCTGTTGTTGGAACTACCCTGAAAATTTCAGCTGGATAACTAATCGGGAAGTGCTCGAAATTTGAATTGCAAGATTCCAGGACAGATAAAATACATAGATACATACATAGATACTTACAAATGAAGTGAAATAAAAAGCTTTTAATTAAAAAAAGGGTCCATGCAAAAAGGTCCTTTTTGTCATAAAGGTAATTATGGTCACAGATTACGCCAAAACATATGGCATTACTGGCAACCTAAATCTACAGCTAAAGTGCAACCTTTTACCCGCAAAGTTACACGCGCCGCCGGCCCTGTCGGTTCTTTATCAACGACGCAAAAATCAAAAACAACCTGTGGAAAATAATTTGCCAGAATATTACAATAATTATTATTTATAGCTTCATTCGCATCGATCACGCCGATACCTTCTGCGTAAACATTCAATATTAAATTTAATTCTTCATGTAATGGACTCACGTAGTCTCATTTAGTAGGGTGTAATTATGGTTCTGTTTATCTTGCTATGTTTTATGTGTGTAATATAAGTATTTTTTTAATTGTATAGGGCTTGAGTTTTTCCACGCGGAGGTCTTGTGCGTGAATTTGACGGTTTGTTCAATAATTAAATAACTAGCTTAAAAGCTAAAAAAAACACGCCCTGTCAAAAAATAACTTATGCCAATAAATTATATACTGTTGGAATGTGCTTATCACGGCCTTCAATTAGATACCCATATTGTAAAATGGGGATAAATAATTTTATTTCACCTTTTTAATTGGAGCCATACTGCCGCCATATAGGATATTTAAAAAAATATATAGCCTATGTTACTCGGGGAGATGCAAGGATTCTAACGATACCCCATACGTCTAAATCTGTTCAGGCATTTAAAAGTTACATGGATTAAAGAAACTCACATTTAGACAAACATACATACAAACAAACAAGCATACATGAATGCTAAAAACATAACACTCCATTTTTGGGCAGACGTAAAAAGCACCACGCGAAAATTATTATAGGTACTCTGCCACGATCTGGTGCAAACTGCGGGATTATTATGAATCCTACTGGATTCATAATAATCCAACTTAATCATCGAACTTAAGTGCAACCATACTTGGTTGAACTTAAGTTCGATAAGTTAGTTCATTTTCAATACTTAACGTGGACTGCATTTTTTACTATTTTTGCTTCTGCGGCGGCAAAGCCAGCAAATTTCGCCAATGTCAAGTTCTTAGATTTAGCAACTCGTATTGTCACGACAGAGTACTATGTATTTTTATCAAATATATTGAACCTGAAGCAGAGACTTGAGCTCACTTCGCTCGCACGGTCAATTGTATTCACCGTTTTTGTCCTAGGTATTTGCTGTTTGTCACTAATATAGGTTCAAAGAGGGAACAGTGGCTCGGTTTTGTTTGGAAGGGTTACAAAAATTGAATAGTGTGAAGAATCCAACAGAAATTTGAAAGTAATTAAGCGGTTCTATTTTGTGTCATCAAGTGATTACACAAATCGAGCCAGGCATTAAAAAAATGGGAATTGAGCCACTGTTGTACTCTGTAGGCGTCGCAGTGACTCACTAAAGAGCGGTACATTGTGGCAGTTAGGTTCAACTGCATACCCTCCGATTTTGTAGAATTCTTAGTCTTCCAGTGATAACTTTTAAACGTAGCAAAGACAACGCCGTTGGTTTTTGATGCCTTTCATATTGATTTGTATATAATGCAGAAAAAAACTATCAAAATGTGATAATTTTTCAAGGAAAATAAATAATGTTAAAAGTTTCTCAAAAATTTCCCTAAGGCTGTTGACGGTTATAAAGACCACCATGATATTGCACGCTGTCCTACCTACAAGCTCCTACCCTATGCACAGAATAAATAATAGTGCCTCTATGGCACACCATGTAGAATAGGTTCACAGTGTTTCGAGTCACTGTGTAGGTACCCTTTCAAATTGTACACCACTTCCTCATTCTAGCTTTCGCTCGTGATTTCGTCCGCGTGGGCAAAAAAAGCACCCTATGTTCTTCTAGGATAATAAAAACCAATGCAAAAGTAGGTATAGCACCAATGCTCTTGATGTTTTTTGACTGACTTGCTATTTCGTTTCCATGGCAACCGTTCATTACAGCCAGTAATCAACATTTTGCAGTTTTCTGGTGGAAACTTACCATTTTCCGGGATAAAAAGTATCCTAGGTTTTATTCCAGGGTATAAGCTATCTCCATGCCAAATTTCATCAAAATCCATCCAGCCGTTATCGCGTTAAAACTCCCCAAACAAACAAATGTTTTCAATTTTATGTATTGGTGTGGATCTCACTGAATCGAAAAATTACCTCATAAAAACGCGGAAGCAAGTATGAAGTAAGTAAGTATGAAGCAAGTATGAGCGGCAGCTTCTAAATGTGTTCGTTCTGCACTCTATTTGGAATTGAGGGGCTGCTTAGTACTGTGCTGGTCTTTTATTCTGTATACCTACTATAACCAGAGCCACAAGCACCAAAGGCACGATTAAAGAGTTAACCCAACCGTTACTCATTATAATTTTTATATCCGCAGTAGTTCGATTGTTATTATTAGCTTGCAAGGATGGAAGTAGTGTGAAAAATACCAACCTGAACCTGAATCAGCATTTCACAAAGCTTCCCAGCTTTATCTTTAACATTGATAAAGTGGCGAGTAAAGTCTCAACGATAATTCGTCTTGCGAGTACTTTCAGTAATCGCAGTATAACAATATCGATTGGACCATTCGTCAAAATCGTTACGGACTCTGACGGTAATATACCTTTTACGTGTAAAATAATATGAACCATTTATCACGATCCCGCATAAAGCGAGCCGAGTTTATCATAACGAGTACTGGATCAATCACATCGTGAGTCGACTTTCACTCGGCATTCATCTTCGGCCGTACTTGTGGGACGAAATCGATTCAACGCAAACGAGATCTCGATTCCCGATCCCATAAATCTTTTTTGCGGATGCTCGGGGCGCGGGCGCTGTAACCGATTAGTAGGTGCGCCTCTCCGCGAGAAACAATTTCCAATGTTATGTAATTTATGACTTCATATGCGATCATGGGGTCACGAATTGCGTGTTCGAGATGAACGTGAGTCGAGAACAAATCGTAGAGGTCGACGCATGGTATTGATGAAACGTGTGAATCGAATGGACAATATGCAATTGAATGTGACAGCGGTATCTAATGGGACGGGATTAGTTTATGATATAAGGTTAAGAAACGAGTCGAGTAATCCGTCTTCCAAGTAAACAGCTTGAAGAAAGTTTAATGCTAGTTTTCCACTGTGATTAATACCTAAACATTAATGTGCGGTATTTTTATTAATGACTCAATGGCGTAAAGCTGGCGTTGAATAAATTAGTAGGTACAGTTTTAACTTTTAACCCGTCATCGAGGTGACTGGAAGATAATATATTTGTTTCTCAGTCCCGTGCTGCCGTTACAAAGAAAAAAGATGTGTGTCTGACTGAATTTCCGGTTACAGAATGCTGCGGCAAATGAATGGGGTATTAATTTTTACGGCGTCGACAATTGATATAATTACTTCATTTTAAGCGAGGTTTGTTGATTTAATGAGAACAGGGCCATATCATTACATTTGATGTGATGAGACGGATATAGGGAAGTTTTGTAACCTTAGGAACATTAATATGTTTGTTAATTTTTGTCGACACACTCTTTACTTATTATAAAGTGTCTCTGTGAGCTTCATACCTCGCGGGCACAAACTTTTTTGCAAACAATCTAGCGGTGCACAGTATCGCCATCTAGTTACTTTATTGTAAAACTAACATTAATAACCAAGGTGCTCCATCAATCTCTACCTAGTAGGTAAAGGGCTGATTCCACTGGTAGAAACCTAAAAGTGAGCAATTCATTGCATTTTGAGGAGCTATTTTGGTCATCACGCCGAAGACCCTTATCAGATCTTCACCAATTTTTTATGAGACATTTTTAATTTTACCTTTCAAATAAAAAAAATAACCATCGAAATCGAATCTAATTCCGAACACCAAAAAATTTTTAAAATTCGCCTTACTTTTATATCAAGTTTCGTCTAGATCGGATGAGAAATGTGTCTGTACGACAGCGCTGTCCGAACAGCGCGCGGACTGACATGTGAAAGCATTTTTGCCCAAGCTGAAACGAAGACGGTTCGCTCGCGCTTCGCGCTCGCTCGGCAATAAAGCAGTAACAAAAAGTCTTCGAAGATAACGTTAAAAAAAAAGAACATGAACATATCATTTTTGAAATGGTCTGTCTGTATATTCACGCGACACGTAAATACTAATGGACTGATTAAAATGCGGTTTTCAATTTTGGATAGCTTTAGGCTTACTTTGTATTTCAAACCTCAATCCGATAGTAGAACGGCTTCAATAAAATAGAAGCAATCAATAAAAACTAATCGAAGTCTAAAGAAATTTTGATGAAATTATATTTGAATATATATTTTACTTTGTATGTACTTTAGTCCTGGAATATCATATAGGTAGGTTATTTTAATCGAGATAAAGCCGCGGGCCAGTCATTAGGCAAAATTTACCTAAATTACAAATAAAATAGTTTGTACACCTTTCACCATCTTAAGTATTAGTTTTTACACTTTTGCCAAATGGGTTATTTCACAGTTTCTAGCACCTTCTAAATACAATTCTATATTGCACAAGACATTGAAAGTTGGACACGACAACGCTAACACAACTCCACCGTAGTTGCAATTATTTCAAATTCCCGGTGTTGTCCTGCTCTATAACTATTATTAATCATGTTATAAAAACTGCATTTAATAGAATGTTTATAGGACTAGTTTATTATTAAGTGCAAAGTACTATCGGTTACCGTTGCCGTTCGATAGGTCCTCAAGTCTTGGAAAAATATATATTTACAAGACTGTTTATTGGAGAAACTTGATCTCTAGAGTGCAAAATTACGAAATTGAATGTTTAGATTATTGTATTGGTATGGTACCTGTAGTTAGTACATTATAGCTTGATCCGCAGGAAAGCTGTCATCGAGATCACGCTCATGAAGTTTTGTATTTTTAACAGTCAAAATGTACCCAAAACAATGTCTTCCTTTATTGGTGTTGGAAAGGGATGTTCAATTTTCATTGCAACATCTTAATCGCAGACTACAAAACAAAAATAATCGATTATGAAAATCAAAATAACTTGATTTGATTATTTGTAATAAATTTATTTTTATAGTTTCCAACAAGGTAATTTGAATCTATTGTTGTGGTAAAACGCAAAGATTTTGAATTACGCTTACTGGCGTAAAATAGATTCCGCGCTAATCTAATTTTGTTCTAGCAAAAGGTCGTGTTTTATTTGGTCTAGATGGTCTTTACGCACCCAAAAAAAACAAATAGAAGGAACGACAAAATAATTTTATCAAATACTAGCTTTTGCCCGCGACTTAACTCAAATAATAATAATAACTCGAAGAACCGACAACCGTTGGGTCGTTAACCGCTTGATTGATTCTATGCGCTACAGTCACTTTTTTGTTTTCATTGATCATCGCAACTAACGCTACAGTCACATTTTTTGTTTTCATCGATCATCGGACCACTCGATAGCGACGTAAATTTTGCCACTCGATTTTGAACATTATTGACCTCAATAATCATTCAAATCTAAGCGTGTTTATATAATTATTTTGCTTCGAAACCCACAACATAAACACTTGAAATATGTGCCGTACCTATTTAGCTCCATAAATCACCAGCTTGTTTATCTAAGCGCTCAATGAAGTGGATATAAAAACTGTTTGTTTACGCAAAGTCGGCGCGGCCAAATGTGTCGCGTAGACCTTCTTTCTTTGTGGGTTGACAATCAGATACCTGTGATCTCGGCACGTACCCAATAAATCCCCAGTTTACAGCCAGATGTGTCGCGTCGACCTTCTTTTTTTTTGTGGGTTGACCATCAAGCACCTGTAGTCTCAACGCATATACAATAATTACCAGTTTGAGGTTAGATGTGTCGCGTCGGCCATTTTTTTTTGGGTTATCAGTTTGGCCCTGCGGTCTTCAGCGCGTGGACAACCGAGCGGTTATACGATTTTGTTGTGGAGACCACGATTAGACAAACGTAGTGAGACCGTTGGCCAGGTGGAGTGTCGAGTTACGAATGGCGAGGAGAATTGAATATCGGGCTCAGTGGCGTTCACAAAGAGACATCTGCGTCCAGTAGTGGATGAATACGGGCTGATGATTTTGATGATGTGTCTCCACATCAAAGTAAAGATAATACATACCTACCATCGTTTATGAATACCTATATAATATATTATGATTTTAATCGGTCCATCACTAGGATTACAAAAAAGTGTACAACCTTTCAAAATGGATGCTTGACAACTGTATGTATGTCTTTTTCTGTCAAACTTTCATAGGAATGAAAAGTTGAGCAATAGTGAACAACCTTTCTGTTTTAGGGCTCCCTCTTCTTCGTACTCAACAAAACATATCTCGGAAAACGGTAAGTAGCTACGGGAAAACTGGAAAATGACGATTACTCGCTGTAAGTGTCCGTTCACATAGTCCGGCTCGGAGAGGAGAGCAGTTTTCAATCTCCCTCTACTGTAAAATACAAAACATAGAATGCTTTTACCTCGGAAAATGGTAAGTAGCTACGGGAAAACTGGAAAATGACGATTACTCGCTGTAAGTGTCCCTTCACACAGTCCGGCTCGGAGAGGAGAGCAGTTTTAATCTCCCTCTACTGTAAAATGCCAAAGTGAAAAAACAAATAATGCATTAAAAAATGTGAAGAAAATTTACACTGGCTTGGAACACTAAGCACAATAGATATCATGGTGAGACGACACGTCTGTCAGTATGAATGCTCAAGCCTTATATACACACTCGTATTCTCTTTGTGCGCACAACAACCGTTTTCCCATATTTTTTACCACGTTTTTATCAAGTCACTTTCCAGTTTGTCATTCCGGAGGAATCTTGCAACTCAAATTCCGAGCACTTCCCTAATAGCTATCCGGATGAAACTTTCAGGGTAGCTCAATGCACGATGAAAAGGAATTTCGATTTTAAAAGAAAACGTTGTTTTTGGATTTGTTTTTTAATCTACATTTGCTGCTTGTTTATTCCTCTGTTGGTATCGTTTTTTTTATCTGTTAGTTGATTTTTGTTACAATGCCAAAAAGATCGAAAAATACTGTTCTAAATAGTGAATACCGCGAGTTTGTGGTCTCTTGCGTGAATATTTTGAGCGTGAGTACCAAAATGGCAGACCGCTGCTACCATTGGCATAAATGCGCAAATCGAGTTGCGGATGATCTTGGTATCGGAACAGCTACAGTTTCACGCACTAGCAAATAAAAAGTTATCCTCACCAAACAATAAGAGAACGAATATTATTTACATGTTACAGTTTTATTATATGTATAGATATAGATTGATAGATAGATATATATCATCATCATCATCATCATCATCATGTCAGCCTCTAAAAGTCCACTGCTGAACATAGGCCTCCACCAAAGAGCGCCATGACGAGCGATCTTGTGCCACCTCCATCCACCGACTTCCTGCGATGGCTACAATGTCGTCGGTCCATCGTGTGGGGGGTCTCCCTACACTTTGCTTGCTTGTTCGTGGTCGCGATTCGAGAACTTTTATTCCCCAGCGGTCGTCGGTTCTGCGAACTATATAGCCTGCCCGTTGCTACTTTAACTTGCAAACTCTGAAAGCTATGTCGGTAACCTTGGTTCTTCTACGGATTTCCTCGTTACGGATTCTATCATGTGGTGAAACACCTAGCATAGCTCTCTCCATTGCACGCTGCGCGACTTTGAGCTTATGTATGAGACCAATAGTTAGCGACCACGTCTCAGTGCTGCACATATCATCACTGAAAACTTTCGTCTTGAGGCTCTGCGGTATCTGTGACGAGAAGATATATCTATATACTTATAATAAAACTGTAACGGGTCCAAATCTGTACACTGAAGATATTTAGATATTTTTTTTTGGACGTTACTCTAAATTGACTAAATTGACGTTACGATACTGAAGGCAAAACTGTATTTTTTTTCATATTTGTCTGTCTGTCTGTCTGTCTGTCTGTCCGTATCTTGGCTAGGCATCACGCCGAAACTAATTAATGAATTTAAATGAAACTTGGTATGATGTGAGTTCATACTATGAGGTAGGAGATAGGTTAATTTTCATCCCGAAAAATGAAAGGGGGAAGGAACCCTTTCATTTTTCGGGATGAAAAGTTTGGGATTGGGGTTGAAAGTTATTTCAAAAAACACTTACCACTCTGAAAGTACTGGACGGATTTTGATGCAACTTGGCACAGTCATAGTTTATATGATGTGTTAAAATTGAGGATACTTTTTATCCCGAAAAAATAAAGAGTTTCTGCGGGATAATGTCCCAAATTCTGTAAATTAAAGCTATTTTGTAATTTTTTTTGGGGGCCGTTCTATATTCAATACTAAAGCCAAAACTGTATTTTTTTAATTTTTATCTTTCTGTCTGTCTGTCCGTCTGTCTGTCTGTACCTTGGCAGTGCACCATGCCGAAAATGAATTAACTTCATGAATTCAAATGAAATTTGGTATGATTTGAGTTCACACTTCGAGGTAGGACATTAGATACTTTTCATCCCGAAAAAATTAAGTGATCCTGCAGGATAGGGGTAAAAAATTATAAATTTGAATTTATTTAAAAGAACACTTAGCACGCTGAAACTATTGGATGGATGTTGATGCAACTTGGCACAGACATAGTTTATAAGATAGGTGAAAATTATGACACATTTTGTTCCGAAAAAAAGGGTTCCTGTGGGATATGGGTCAAAATTCTGTACATTAAAGATACAGTGTTTTTTTTTGGAAGTTACTCTATATTCGATTATGCAATATAGAAAACTACCTAAACTGTATGTTTTTTTCATTTTTGTCTGTATGTCTGTCAGTCTGTATCTTAGCCGCGCATCACGCCGCCGGAACTACTGGATGAATTCAAAAGAAACTTGGTATGATTTGAGTTCGTACTACGAGGTAGGACATAGGACCGAATACATATCGAAAAATTTATGGGTTATTATTTAGGGGTTGAAACTTATTTAAAAGAACACGTACCACGCTGAAAGTAATGGTTGGATTTTGATGCAACTTGGCACTGTCTTAAGTTATATGATGGGTTAAAATGAGGACACGTTTTATCCCGAAAAAGTAAAGGGTTTCTGCGGGATATGGGTTCAAAGTTATGTTAATATTTAAGTTATAAAAAATATTTTTTGGATGGTTCTCTATATTCGATACTGAAACCAAAAGTGTCTTACTTTTTAATTTTGTCTGTCTGTTTGTCCGTGTCTTGACCGCGCATCGCACCTAAACTACTAAATAAATTTAAATGAAAAAAATGCTCTTGGGTGCTTAAAAGAGGTATTGAACAATTATTTTTTTGTTAATCGTGTCTTTCTTTTTGTTAGTCTGTATGTTTGTTTGTTCACGCATCACGTAAAAAATACTGAACCGATTGCAATGCGGTTCAGTATTTTTTGCGGTTTTCATTGTTAGATAGCTTAGGGTTTGATTTAAATCTGGTGTAATTGGTATCTCAATCGGGTGAGTAAGAAGCCGAACAATTGATAAAGTATTTTTGACGGCTGAAGAAATTTTGTTTAAATGTTGGTATATTGGTCCTGGAATAGCACATTATGGTACTTTCAACCTAAAGAAAAGAACACGCGTGCGAAGCCGTGGGTACAGCTAGTACCACAGTTAGTATATATAATGTATGTACTAGAAAAGTCACAATTAGAATATAAAACATAAGTGAGCAACATATATGATGAAATTTTTTCAACATCTTTCGGTAATCGTTTTTTTCCTACGCTACTCCAATCCTACAAATATCATATGGCAGCTGTCTTGCGAATCAAGCTATGTTGTACAAACTACAGTATCGAAAATGTACATTTCTACTTTTCTGTTAGGCTTACACCAATCTGCATTTAAATTTGTAATGTATCTAATATATTACCAATCATAATTAAAGTTAAGTAATTTGAACTGTAACTAGCGCTATTGTTCAACGTTTTAACGTTAATAGTTGAGCAACGAAAAAAAAACCTTTTAACGTTCATAGTTGAGTATTGGGTTTGTTCATACTACGAGGTAGGACATACGATACTTTCATCCCGAAAAATTAAACAGTTCCCGCAGGATATGGGTTGAAAGTTATTTAAAGAACTTTCAACCGACCGGTTGGTTTAGTGGCTAGTAACGCTAGGAACGAAATCAAACAGTCGCGGGTTCAAATCCTGCAAGGTGCAATCATTTGTGTGATGAGCAGAAATGTTTGTTTCCGAGTCATGGATGTTGATATTCGTATTTATGTATGTTTATCCGTTATCTAGTGCCCATTTTACAGGGTATCCTAGTTTGGGGCTAGGTAATTGGTGTGGAATTGTCCCGAGTAGAAGCCGAGCAATCGATAACAACTTTATAACTTTATAAATATTTTAGGTCTTGGAATAGTAATAGAGTTCTTTTTACCAAGAGAAATTGCCACGCGTGTGAAGCCGCGGGTATGGCTAGTAACTTTAATAAAAGTATTAGTTACAACCATGGTAATGTAGTCGCCAAAGAGAACCAGAAGTCTTCTCTGAATCTGTCTGCTATATGCTGTCAAAGTACCGGCGGCCGATCCATGCAAGACTGACACCAACTTATTGGTCTTGAAATCTCAGACTCAAGACTCTCGACAAACACTCCACTCCCAGTAAGCTGAACGCCCTAGTGCATGGTACAGTCAGGCGCAATCAGACAATTTCACACCTTTTCCACGGACTACCGCGGGCCCATTCGATTTAATAGTGCAATTAGAGAACATAAAAACAGGCTAAAGTCAGTAACGGCAAGTCGAGGCGATGTGCGCTTGCGTTTTTGAAACCGCGACTGACATTCCGACAAGTACAGAGACGCAACGTAGTAAAACGTTGTATCGATTTGATGCAACGAATAAAATAAATACATTCAAATTGTTTTGATTTTGGCGACCGTTAGGCGGTACAATCAATAAATTCTTCAATAAAATTACGTATACTTCGATATATAGATAAAATTGTAATGCACTAATATCTAGAATTAGATATAGAGCGTCAGCATTCACCTTAAAAATATTAGCTATCAGCGCACAGACACATAAAAAGTACAGTAGTCGCAGCGGAAGTTTGTGTCTCGGAAGTTGTCTGCTAGTCGCTGCGCAAACTGCAATTTTTCATGCGCAATCCCAATGTTGAAGGTGAAGACAGCATTGAGTGCCTTGCTCACTCGCTTACGTTTTTCGCATATTCTATCTTGCTCTTACTTTATGTTGTTTTATCCCCACAGCAGTACCTGTGCAATAGTTTAAAGAGCCTAACTTCACAAACATATAGTTTCGCTGCGACTATATCTGTGCACATCAGCTGTCAATATAAAGTGCAACCAAGCACCCGTTTGTGGGTGCAGTTTAATTAGAGTGTGGATGTCGTGGCGATTTCATAGAATTGATCATTTCATGAAATGGTTGGCCACATCATGAAAAAGTTATATTTCATATAATTATCAGTGACATCATGAAACGGATTGGCCAGATTAATTAATGATCAACGTTTGACAATATGAACAGCTAAACGCACGGCTACTTCATGATATGGTCAAACATTAGTGATCATATCAAGCTCACTATGCTTCACTCCCGCCTTCGTTTTCGTATTATTTTATGCCTTGAAAACCTTTTTGTTTGAACTCCTTTGGTATCATGAAAACCCTGCATTAATAATATTTAATGATATGGCCAAACGTGGATTGAAATATCATTAAACGTTAATGTTTCCACAATATGTCCTGTTTTTGCTGGCCACATCATAAGATAAGATAAGATATGAAAAAATTTATTCTCACAAACTATAAACACAGCAACACATAAATCAACAGAGAAACCTAAAAACAAGCAACTAAGCACCTGTGTACAAAGATCGCTGCCATGTACAGTGCTGCCAGAAACAAGCAACTAAGCACCTGTGTACAAAGATCGCTGCCATGTACAGTGCTGCCAAAAACAAGCAACTAAGCACCTGTGTACAAAGATCGCTGCTATGTACAGTGCTGCCAGAAACAAGCAACTAAGCACCTGTGTACAAAGATCGCTGCCATGTACAGTGCTGCCAGAAACAAGCAACTAAGCACCTGTGTACAAAGATCGCTGCCATGTACAGTGCTGCCAGAAACAAGCAACTAAGCACCTGTGTACAAAGATCGCTGCCATGTACAGTGCTGCCAGAAACAAGCAACTAAGCACCTGTGTACAAAGATCGCTGCCATGTACAGTGCTGCCAGAAACAAGCAACTAAGCACCTGTGTACAAAGATCGCTGCCATGTACAGTGCTGCCAGAAACAAGCAACTAAGCACCTGTGTACAAAGATCGCTGCCATGTACAGTGCTGCCAGAAACAAGCAACTAAGCACCTGTGTACAAAGATCGCTGCCATGTACAGTGCTGCCAGAAACAAGCAACTAAGTACCTGTGTACAAAGATCGCTGCCATGTACAGTGCTGCCAGAAACAAGCAACTAAGTACCTGTGTACAAAGATCGCTGCCATGTACAGTGCTGCTAGAAAAGGTCTGAGCTCAGCAAAAAAGCTGTGAATGAAAATCCACAGCGCTGATTTTCAGCTCAGGCCATTGGTGACGCACGGACTTTTTTTAAATTAATAAATATAAAGTAAGTACACAAATGTATAGAAAATAAATATAACTAGTTATGAATTCTATAAAATGGCTACGACATGGACACTGTAAATAAATATCTTTACACTTACTGAGCGTGAGTCATCGGTGCCATCTTGCCCCAGTCCGCCTCTGTACAGCAACATAGTCTAGGATATTTAAGGCAGTTTCAAAGAAAGATTAAACGTTGTCGCCGCTGTTTTTGTCCCATTAAAGCCGCCATACATAAAGCACTTTTTGTCGGATGCCATTTTAAAATAATAAGCGCACGTTTTCACTTAACAAGACAATAAATACGACCATTTAACTAGGCGGTGATTAGATGAACTAAAAATACATGATACAGCGCGTTTCAGTATGGTCCATCGTTACCTCCGCTATTTCTCTCCGTGAAAAGGTTGCCTGGGATAAATCCATTTTAGTGACACGTCCGGTCCATTTAGCGTTAAGGTGGATCTTCTCTCAGATTAGTTTTCTTTTAATCTGAGGTTCTTACATTGTATGATTTGAGCTTATACTACGAGGTAGGACATTGGAAACTTATCATCCCGAAAAATTAAAGGTTTTCCGCAGGGTATTAGTTGAAAACTATTTAAAAGAGCACGTATCACGCTGACTGGATGAATGTTGATGTAACTTGACTTGATTCGGACATCCTGAACTAAACTTAATTTCTTCAAATGTAATTTAAACCTTGTCGGCTTCGTAACAAGGTATTTTTTCCCCTGGCATCTAATCCTCACTCACTAAACTATCACTAAAGCCTGTCAGCGTAAAATCAACTTTATTTCCACGCGGCGAGAGTCCCGATTTGTCCAAACGCTGTCTCAGAACTTTTTTTTATTATTATTTTTCTGACTAGGCAATCGTTTGACCACGATCTCACCTGATTGAAAGCGATGATGTGGTCGAAAGTGTAGCACGCTTGCCTAGTAGATACCTACTCACTCTTAACTTGAACACACCGGGGTTATAAATTACCGGAAACACTGACGAGGGCAGGGCATTACACTCCTTTGCAGTTCTTATAATAAATGAAGAAGCGGAACGCTTCGTTCTTGTGCGAGGTATTTCAACCATGAAAGGGTGACGCTTTGCTGATCGTCTAGTCGTACGGTGATGGAAAGGTGATGGGGGAATCAGGTTGTGCAGTTCTTGTGCACACTCTCCATAGTGCAATCTATAGAATACCGCCAGGCTTGCTACCTCACGTCGATGCGCCAGACTTTGAAGCTTACTCTTTACCAGAGTGTCATCCCCAATGAGCCTGATAGCACGTCTCAACGTCAATTGAATCCAAAGACTCGAGCTGATACTTGGCAGAACCGTCCCAGAGGTGGCAGCAGTACTCCATACAAGATCGGACCTGTGCTTGATAAAGATTCAAAAGCTGTCCCGGTGTGAAGTACCGCCTAACCTTAGACAAAATACCAAGTTTTTTTGCAGCTACCTTGGCTTTGGATTCAATATAAGACCCAAAATTCAGGTTTGATGTGAGTTCAACACCCAAAAGCTCCAAATGGTCGCCTATTGGTATTATTACACTTTGGAAAGACGGAGATCGGTGTAGAGGACTCTTTTTAGCAGAAAACAAACACGCTTGCGTTTTAGTAGCATTAAACTTAACCAGGTTAGCATCGCCCCAATCGGACACAGCTTCTAAGGCTAAATTTAAACGGTCTACCATAGCTTCTCTCTGAAACTGGACAGCGTCACAGCTGGCTTGAGCATTGGAAGTTTATCTCTCAACTACAGTACTGTCATCAACATACCCAAAGGTACCGGGCTTCAGAAGGTCATTAATGTGCAGTAAAAACAGTGTAGCCGAGAGAACCGATCCCTGAGGTACACCGGCATTGATAGCCATTTGATCAGACGAGCAGCCCTCTAAGACTACTCGAATAGATCGTTCCCTCAAGAAGTCAACTATCCAATTGCATAAGCCAACAGGTAAACCATATGAGGGAAGCTTGTTTAAAATGCCATCGTGCTAGACCCGATCAAATGCCTTCGATATGTCAAGGGAGACGGCAAGCGCCTCACCATGCATCTCTATGGCTTCGCTCAGTACGTGAGTGGCATACGCGAGAAGATCCCCAGTAGACCTGTTTCGGCGAAATCCGTATTGTCGGTCACTGAGAAGATCATTGTCTTCAAGGTATGCCAAGAGCCTAATGTTTATGACACGCTCCATACACTTACAGAGTGAGGAGGTAATCGAGATGGGACGATAATTGGCCGGATCAGCACGACTACCCTTCTTTGGTACTGCTTGTACATTGGCAAGCTTCCAGCTCTTCGGAACTTTACCTGAGTGAAGAGAGAGGCGGTACAAACGCGTTAAGATGGGAGACAATTCGGGCGCACAGTTTTTTAACACAATCGCTGGAATACCATCAGGACCACTGGCCTTGTTCACATCTAGAGCTCGAAGCGTTTTGAGAACCTCCTTCTGGCGAATGCGAATTTCGGGCATAAAAACCCCGCAATGAGGAAGGCAGGAAGGTGTCTTGCCAGAAGCATCTAGATGCGAGGCTTCTGCAAAAAGAGAAGCAAATAAATTCGCTTTGTCTCCAGCAGTCTGAGCTAGTGATCCATCAGGTTTCAGCAGTAGTGGCAGTGAGGGGCGGCAGAAGTTTACTTCGACCGACTTGGCCAGGGACCAAAAAGCTTTGCTACCCGCGGGGTATGAAGCCAGTTTGGCCCCAATTGGACTTACGTGATCAAAATGGGCCTTCCTAAGTATCTTCTTGCAGGTCTTAGCGGCAACGTTAAATTTTCTCTTCTTAGCCCGAATATCAGAAGACTTGCGCTTTCGAGCATCAGCCCAGTCTAGATATGCCGCACGCTTTAGAGCCACAGCATGACCACAGCTGGATCCAAACCAAGGCTGAGCTTTGCTGGAAAGAGTCTTGTCACTGAATGGAATGAAATATTCCATTGCCTGACATATTACCTCTGTAACAGCAGACGCGCAAGTGGACGGGTCCTGGGAGATGAAACATGTTTGCCGCCAAGGGTACGATGGTGTCTGAATTTATCCAAGCGCTGTTAGACAGCGTGTTGAAAACCTGTTTTAATTGCGTTATTTAAAGCAGTGCAGCTTAAATTGATGTAAGTTTAGAATAGATGCCAGGGGCAAAAAGACCTTGTTACAAAGTCGACAAGGTTTAAATTATATTTGAATAAATTTAGTCTAGTTTAGTTTAAAGTATTTCTAAGTAGTTTCAAGTCCATGCGTCGTCTGAGGCTGCGCTGGAAATAAGCGCAGTGTTTTTTTTTCACAGCATGTTGCTGTGCTCATGCCCTTTCTAACAGCACTGTGGGTACATGGCAGCGCCGATGCTATTACTAGTTTTTTATTGAAGTAGCTCTCTTGTTTTCTGTGTTTTGTGTGTTGTATGCTGAGATTTTATGTTGGAATAAATCGTTTTTGATCTTATATCACCCGATGGAAAGCGATGATGTAGTCGAAGGTGTAGCACGCTTCCACGTTCACTTTCACTTTGCTTATTATTATAGGTATATAATAATATACCTATTCACTCTTGACTTGAATACTCCTGGGTTTTATTTTACCGGAAACATTGAAGAGGTTTTCCACTCCTTTGCAGTTCTTATCTACATCTACACTATAATATATAATATTATAAAGAGGAAAGATTTGATTCTCTGTATGTTTGTTTGTTTGTAATGGATAAACTCAAAAAATACTAAACCAATTTTAAAAATTATTTCGCCTGTAGGTAGGTACATTGTCCTTTAGTAACATTAGCAGTATTATATTTTTCAAAAAAATAGAGATCGCTACGTAAATTACAATAATGTAATCAAAGGTATCAAATATACAGAACGGCATGGCGTTTCTATGAAAACGAAATAACAATTACACGTTGCCATGGAAACGAAATAATTACAAGTCTGTGGAGTACGTGATTAATAATGCAGTTGTCTATGGTAAAAAATCATCACGATCGTTGCTGTCAAAGATTTTGAATTGCGCTTACTGGCGTATTTTTGTAGAAGTTACGACCGGTATAAAAATGCTAAGTTAGAAAAATGCCGCGGTGTCACGTGGCACTACCCGTGCGAAGCCGGGGCGAGTCTCTATAAGTAAAAAATGAAGAAGCATAGCGTTTCGCTCTTGTACATGGTGTTTCTACCATAAAATGGTAGCCTTTTTTTAATCTTCTGGTTTGACGGTGATGTGAAGGGGATGCGGGAATCAGATTGTGCAGATCACGTGCACACTCTCCACAGTGTAATCTGTAGAATACCGATGAGCTTGCGATGCGACCTCACGACGATGCGCCAGACTTTGAAGCCTACTCTTTACCAGAGTATCATCTCCAATGAGCCTCATAGCACGTCTCACAATTAATTCGAAAGCCTCGAGCTGATACTTGGCAGAACCCTTCCAACCTAAACATGACTGCAGTACTCGATACAAGATCGGACCTGAGACCAAAACAACACGCTAAACGAAGAAAATCTTGGTATGAACTTATGTACGGTTGCCTCCATTTTTGTTTGGCGCACCTTAATCAAACTGCACGACGCAATCTTGACGATATACGGTAGTCTCTACAGCGGATGACAATAGATAGCTTTTGTCAATTAAAAATTATCAGTTTCCGGGAAAACTGGAAAATGTAGATTACTCACTGTAATGAACGGTTGCCATCACAGAATGGTGTGTGGTTGGCATGGACACGAAATAACAAGTCTGTCAAAAAACATCAAGAGTGGTGTTATACCTACTTTTGCATGGGTTTTTAATATCCTAGAAGAAAAAAGGATGCTGTTTTTCGCGTTAAACGGGCGTACGAAGTCGCGGGTGGGAAAACTAGTTATTATTAACATACAAAAAACCCGACTGCGAATTTTTTTATCGAATAAGACGTGACCGCCGCAAAAAATAATCACATTATCTATACTTATAATAAAGCAATAGGTACGAAAAAGTCTGTACAAAGAAGATAAATTAAAAACAAATGGTCTAGGTTACTTAAAATAAGCTACTGAACAACATGTATGTCTACATATAACATGTAGTATATTGTCCATCCGTTATGGGTACTTATTTGGTCCAAGATTAACACGTGTGTGCTACTTTGAAATTTAACGACCACTCGGGCAAAGACGCGGGTACAGCTAGTTAATATTATATAGGCGAAAATTTGTATGTATGTATGGGTGCGTGCGAGCTCATACCTTGGATTAACACATAGGCACACAAAATGCACGGTTCCTGAGGGACGCAGGTAAAACCACGAGGCGCAGCTAGTATTTCATCATCATCATCGTGTCAGCCTTTAGCAGTCCACTGCTGAACATAGGCCTCTCCCAAAGAGCGCCATGACGTCTTGTGCCACCTCCATCCACCGACTCCCTGCGATGGCTACAATGTCTTCCGTCCATCGTGTGGAGGGTCTCCCAACACTTCGCTTGCTTGTTCGTGGTCGCCATTTAAACTTACTTTTTCTTATTTACTTACATATTTTACTTTACTTTAATACTTGCAATTGCAACATTACTACATTACATATAGTATTTACATTAACTTTTATAATCCAAAATGAAAAAAAAATGTAAGAAGCTTAAAAGACAATTGCTGGTGTCTATTTACAAGAATGATACATTTTTCAAATGGTCTTTTAAATACCTTCATTATGATACCTCATATGAAGGTATTTAATAAGATAAGGAAATAAGTACAATAAGCCACCATAATAGTTTTCTTGACACTTCATATATCCTATAGCACTCTCGTGATCAAAACAAATCAAATGATAACTCAATTATAAAAATCCATCAAGCCGTTTAGGCTGTAGGACGCGCCTAAGAAACGTACAAACAAACATACAACCCAAACACATAAGCGTCCGCGCAGTCGGGTATGAAATGCCCATTATACACGAGCTGTGGATCCAAAACAATTTAAGACTCTGTCAAGTATGACAATGGCTGAATTTACAATCCGATTGACACTTTATAAATAGTACGACGAAAGTTAGGTACAAAAAGTATTTTTTCAACAATTAATTTATCTGTACTTCTTAATTATAAACAGAACAGAATCATCAAGACAATTGGTGCGTTCTGTGCATTTCTCGCCGGCAATTGCTCCTTCTTGCTCGACTTGGCGCACGCAAGCAGTTAACTTGACGGATGGCCTGTAAAATGAGGGTTATGTAGTGCATAAACTGTTTATGGAAGCGATTTCATGTGTAGTAATTTGGTTTTTGATGAGCTTGTTTTTGGATCTTGCGGTATTTTTTCGAGATTGTAATGGCGCTGAGAAGGCGTTGTCATAAATACAACATTGACTGTAGAGCAAATGCCTGTTGGGCAAATGCCTCCTAACATAACTTCCAGACATTGTGATCCTGTGATATACTTGGTCAGCAGTCATCTCTTCCAAGGTCTGCTGCGATGTCGTCTTGCTAAATGAAGAGGCTCCAAGCGATGGTAGCATAATAGTTCAATAGTATAAGTTATAATCCAACGATACCGGGTTCGGTCCTATAGTTGTACTATTCTAAGTTGTACTATTGAACCATTAGGCCCTCGGGCGGCCTGTCAAACTCTGACACCAGAGGCCAGCCTACCTCATACGACAAACAAACAAAAATGGCTCCACTTTTTGTCAATTTTGGCCCACATGTCAACCGGTATCCGTCAGACGCGCTGTGCTCTTCCTGGGATGCGCAAGCTGTAGTGGGACCCAGTCCTACTCCAGTTTATTTTCGGCTTTTACAGCTACGTCAGCAGTTGAGTTTGAAAGCGTAGCACAGTGTTCAAAACTCGATCAATGCTCAAAAAAACTGCTACAAGCAATATGTTCACGATTACGGTCGTTTGCTCTTCAGTCAGGGATAATCCCCAGGCATTTACTATGAAATATAGTTTGGATTCTTGCATGGAAGTGATGTCCACAAAATCATAACTCTTGCATTACACTAAAACCATATTGTACTGCTCTGTAGACCACCCACAGAACTCCCAGAAGTGACATTAATCATATCCACAAAACAATAAAGTCCATAATTCAACATTTCACGTTTTAAATCATTCCTCGCTTTACGGCCTTCCATTGATAACACTTGAATGCAAATGGCTGTTCAACCTACGAAGGCAGCTGGGCCTTGATGGACTCACTGTACCCACGCGGCTATAAACGCTAAGAATGGCCAGCACCGTTGGCTTGGGAATCAATCGACTGGGTTAAGTGCTGCAATAAGTGAGGTAAATCCCTTTGGAGTTGGTTGTTAGAAGAAAAATTCCTGAATCAAAAGATGTATCTTAATTCGTTTTATAATATACTAACTTTCCCGCCCGCGACATCGTCCGCGCTATAGCGCTATATATTGGTGCTCAATACACCAATACCAATGCTCTTGTTTTTTTTTTGGCAGATTGTTATTTCATTTCCATGGCAACCGTTCCTTACAGCAACATTTTCCGATTTTCCCGTGGAAACTTACAATTTTCCGGGATATAAAATATCCTGTTTTATTCTAGGGTGCCTATAAGCTATCTCCATTCCAAATTTCATCAAAATCCATCCAGCCGTTATCGCGTGAAACCTCCCCAAACAAATAAAACAGACATTGTTTCACTTTTATATGTTAGTATGGACTAGCTGTGCCTGCAGCTTTGCCCACGTGGTTATTTCTCTGGGTTAAAAGTAACCTGTGTTATTTCCGGACCAAAAGTACCTTAATTACTTTAAAGTACAAAATACCAAATTTCGTTCAGCTGTCGGCTAGTTTTTTATCGATTGGTCAGTTTCTAATCATGGTATTAAGATACCAAGATAGGTTTAGTAGTTTTCATGTGATGGGCAAACAGACAGACACGATTTAAAAAAATGCTATATTCCTGTTCAGTAACTCATTAATTTAAGTACCTTAGACCAATTTATATAAATTATCTTCACAGACACAGATGTTATACAGACTTTTTGGTACTTACTGCTTATAAGTAGATATATACGAGTATATAGAAGATTACAACACTTTAATCAAAAAGGCTTTGTCACGTGTCTCGTTAGGTAAAAAAACAATCGCTAGGATACAGAAAAAAAAGATAGAAAAAAAGTTCTAATATTCTATCCTCTCTGTTCAGGTTTATCTTTGGGACTAACGGCAATCATCATCAGCTGGAAGATGTCCACAGCTGAACATGGGCCTCCCCCTAAGAACACCACAACAAGCAGCTGCAACTGCTCTCTGTTTGTATCTAGTGGCTCCCCGAAGGTTGTCGGTCCACTTCGTGGGCAGCAGTACCTACTGTAAGCAACACCGAGTTAAGCCACTGCGAATTCGAGTGGATGGCGGGAAAGCTTCGACGAACATCGACGATGCTGCTCGAAGTAGTTCATAGTAGAAGGAAGGCGCGCAAAGAAACCGATGCGGACGTTCAGTTGAGCAAAGAGAATACAATACTATATCAGTTGAGCTTAAAGAGAATACAATACTACATCAGTTGACCTCTAAGAGAATACATTATATCAGTTGAGCTCAAAGAGAATACACAACTATATCAGTTGAGCTCAAAGATAATACAATACTACATCAGTTGAGCTCAAAAAAAATACAATACTACATCAGTTGAGCTCAAAGAGAATACAATACTACGTCAGTTGAGCTTCACTCGCCGAGAGCGCAGGGTATATTTAATTCATACTGTTATGTGGTTTTGTAATTTATTTGACTTGTTAATCATTTTAAATAATAAGAAGACAGTTTTTTCTGTAAAAACCTTCGGTCTTCTAGGTTAGTCGAGGGCCTTTCTTCCCAAACAGTTATCGATTCTACCTGCTTATTGCCACTTCATTTTGTTATATCTGAGAGTGTCGATAACTTTAGTTCTGCTGCGAAATACACTTCGTAACCTATCTCGCACAGAAACACCAATATCTCTCCAAATATACTGCAAACTGAAATCTAATTTCGTGGCCAAACGCGTCAGTTTATTCAACAAACCACGTCTACTTCTGATATTTCTCACTTGATTCAGTAAACCCAAATTGCTCTAGTGTAAATTGTTCAACAGCCTACCAGCACATCCCACTCAGACACTTACCAACGAATGAACATAAATCCCAACGATTGACACATCCGAGCATAACCTTTAAAATCAATCGTTAACAGTTAATTCGCGTGTCGAAATGTGATTTACAATAGATTTAACACCTTACATTATTGACTCTAATTTGATGGGTGTCAAGAGTAATAAACTGATTTATGAACAATAACAACAATGGAATTTAGTAATAAAAACTAAGGAGTGTTTTTTTCTAAAAAAAAACAATGCGAGGTTAATAACAGCAAAGCTTAAAATTATTTCGACTACATTACTACAAAATGCAGTACCTACTGATTATATTTTTGTTTGTTATAGCCTGTAGTCATAGTTCAGGTGAATTAATTAATAATAATATAACTTATTAACTATTATTTTTTAAAACGTTGACTTTCAGCCAAGCGGTGCACACAAGTTAGAGAGAGAGAGAGGAGCTGAATGATAGTCAAAATTAAAATAAACAAGTAGGAAATTTAGATTATAAAACTAATCTAAAACATTTTTTTTATGCATTTTCATCGAGTTGTGAGCTAACCTGAAAGGTTAGCTGGATTAATCGGGAAGTGCTCGAAATTTGAGCTCCAATATTCCACCCGGAACAACAGACAGACAGACAGACAAACAAACAATCAAGAAAGTGACTTAATGAAAACGTGGTAAATAAAAATAGAAAGTAAGCAATTTATTTCTTCATACAATTTTTTTTATATTTTGGTAAACATATCGTCAAGAACTTGTTTATACGTGTTGTTTATATCTTCATCTTATATTTGTATCAATACTTATAATAAAGCAGTAAGTACATGACAACAAGTCTGTACAATTAAGACAGTTAAAACAATTGGTCTAGGGGACTTAAATTATGCTACTGAACAAGAACAAATTTTTTTTTTAATGGTTTCTGTCTGTTTGTATGCCTGTTCTTAAAAATGAAAAACTTCTGGACCGATTGCCATGTGGTTTTCGTTGTTGGATAACTTAGGTTATGTCTTAAAATCTGTTGTATTTTGTTTCTAAATCAAGGGTACTTATTATAAAAATGTTATCAGAGAGTACCTAATTAATTAATAACGATAATGATGACACATCCTGATGTGCCGTGGTGGTCTCGGCTTAGAATAAGACCCCTCCCAATCCTCCCGTAAATGTCGTAAGAGGCGACTAAAGGAATACACACCGGAAGATGGGCAGCAGCGTCCTCCGAGCACATATTTGTAATAATGCGGTCACCGATCGCCTACCAAGCGTGGTGATTATGGCAAACCCCCCGCAATATGATAGACACAACACAAAGACGGCCCCCAGTCCTCGGCGGCTCCGTTATTCCTGGCACCGGTAGCAGCCATGGTAACGGCAGAGCAGGGGGTGCTGATAATCCCCGGCAGAGACCCAGCTACCAACCCCCACGATCTCTGGACCTGGCAACTTATAACGCACGGCCCTTTGAGGACCTATGAAAGGTTGATAGAGCTGGAAGAAGTAGTAAGTAAGTTGCGCTGGGGTATTATAGGGCTATCAGAACTCAATTCCGGCAACTTACTCTAATACCGGGAGGGCGACCAGCAGTCCCAACACGGTGGTTGACGACGGACTTGTGGACGAGAAACCCCGTCCATAAGTCCGTCGTCAATAACATTGTGAAGATAAAAAGCGTTTTGAGCAGGGTGGCATACCTTATACTCAGAATTACCGAACGGTATTCGTTGAAGGTCATACAGGTATACGCCCCACACTCAAAACGCCCGGACGATGAAGTGGAGGCTATGTATGACGACATTTCTAATGCCATACATGCCCCGAAAACACACTTCACAGTGGTGGTGGGGGACTTCAACGCACGGCTGAGTATGAGGAATGGCAATGAACTGAGAGTGGGGCAGTTTGGATTTGGACAGCGGAACCAAAGGGGTCAGCGATTGGCCAACTTCGTGGAGAAGGAGGGACTCTTTATGATGAACTCCTTTTTCAAGAAGCGCCTTGCCAGGAAATGGACGTGGCTGAACCCCGGTGGTCATAAGCATGAGATAGATTTCATTTTGACGACCAATCGGCATATACGAGTATTCAATGATGTCTCTGTGATCAACAGGGTTAAGACCGGCAGTGATCACCGCATGGTAAGAGGCTCATTGAATATCAACGTAAAGCTGGAGAGGTCTCGTTTGATGGGATCTTCTCTTCGCCCAAGTCCTGCCCAAATCCAAAACCCCGAGAGCTTTCAGTTGGAGCTCCGAAATCGCTTCCAAATCCTTACCGAATGCGATACAGTGGACGAACTAAACAACAGGCTGGTGGAAATTGTGCACGCGGTCGGTTCGGAGTTCTTTAAGACACCCCACTAAAATAGAACACAAAAACTTTCTGAGTATACACTCAACCTTATGGCTGAACGGAGCGAGATGAGGCTGCAGTCTTCAGTGGATATGTCGAGTTACAGCATGCTTAATAAACAGATCTCTAAGTTGATGCGACGATTTGCGTTTCTATAATACTACTTGTATTAAGATCGCAATAGAGCGGAACAATGGCTCCAAAGTGTTCGCAAGAGATCTGTCTAATGGGCAAAGCCTGTTGATGAAGCTGGAAACCGACAGTGGCAGCATCGTTTCGTCGAAGCCAGAGATTTTGAGTGAGCTCGAGAAGTTCTTTGCACAATTATACACCTCATCGCGTAGTCCTCCTAGCACGACTAGCGATGCTAGAGCCCGTTTGACCCGACATTATACCAAAAATATCCCGGACGTCAGCCTATACGAGATCAGAATGGCTCTCAAACAGCTTAAGAGCAACAAGGCACCAGGGGAGGACGGAGTAATGACAGAGCTACTGAAAGCGGGTGAAACACCGGTACTTAAAGTCCTTCAGAAGCTATTTAACTCCGTCATCCTCGAGGGTACTATGCCAGAGGCGTGGCACAGGAGCGTTAGTTTTTTTTTAATATTTTTTTTAAGGAAGGTGATAAAACCCTCTTGAAGAATTATAGGCCAATTTCGCTGCTGAGCCACGTCTATAAGCTGTTTTCGAGAGAAGTTACAACCGTCTCGCTCGTAGGTTTGACGACTTTCAGCCTCCCGAACAAGCTGGATTCCGGAAAGGCTTTAGCACCGGAGACCACATCCATACGCTCCGGCAGATTATACAGAAGACCGAAGAGTATTATTGGCCACTATGTCTAGCGTTTGTGGACTACGAGATAGCCTTTGATTCAGTCGAGACCTGGGCAGTACTACAGTCATTACAGTGGTGCCAGATTGATTACCAGTACATTGAAGTGTTCAAGTGTTTGTACAGCAAGGCCACCATGACAGTCCGTCTTCAGGATCAGAGCACGAATTTTATCGACTTGCAAAAAGGGGTGAGATAGGGAGATGTTATTTCTCCGAAGCTGTTCACCTCTGCACTGGAAGATATATTCAAGCTTCTGAACTGGAACGGATTTGGTGTTAACATCAATGGCGAATACATCACTCACCTTCGATTTGCGGATGATATAGTCATCATGCTGAAACTCTGGAAGACCTAAGCACAATGCTCAGTGACCTCAATATTGTTTCCCAACAGGTGGGTCTTAAAATGAAAATGGGCAAGACGCACATCATGTCAAATGCCCATGTCGTACCCATGCCGGTTTATGTTGGGAACAATATAATCGAAGCTGTTGATCACTATATCTACTTGGCTCAGACGATTCAACTGGGTAGATCCAATTTCAACAAAGAGGTAAACCGACGAATCCAACTCGGATGAGCAGAGATCGGGAAATTACGCCATATCTTCTCGTCACAGATACCGCAGAGCCTCAACACGAAAGTTTATATTCAGCGCGTGTTGCCAGTGATGACATACGGCACTGAGACGTGGTCGCTAACTATTAGTCTCATACACAAGCTCAGAGTAGCGCAGCGCGCAATGGAGAGAGCTATGCTCGGTGTTTCACTACGTGATAGAATCCGAAATGAGGAAATCCGTAGAAGAACGAAGGTTACCGACATAGCTCTCAGAGTTTGCAAGTTGAAATGGCAATAGGCAGGCCTTATAAGTCGCAGAACCGACAACTGTTGGGGAATAAAGGTCCTCGAATGGCGACCACGAACAAGCAAGCGAAGTGTGGGGAGACGCCCCACACGATGGACCGACGATATTGTAGCAATCGCAGGAAGTCGGTGGATGGAGATGGCATGGGATCGCTCATCATGGCGCTCTTTGGGGGAGGCCTATGTTAAGCAGTGGACTTTTAAAGGCTGACATGTTGAATGATGACACAACCATGTCAACAATGTCAACAATATCGGTTTTTGGACAGATTTGATTATATTTTAGACAGAGTTCTAATTTTAATTGTACCTAGATATTAATTAAATTATTAATTATATCATCACAAATTAAATTGTGATTATATAATTAATAATTAACAGTATTATATATATATATAATACTGTGTACAGATTAGTACTATAGGTTACTGTAGGTACAGACTTCTACATTGATGATATTACCGACAGCTCTGGAAGTCTACATTTCTGTGTAATAAGTATCAATCTCAAAGATGAGGTGCGAGTATACTCATAATTAATGATTGAACGAGCTTACATTGTAAGTGAAGTTCTATCATAATTATAGGAGTACCGAGTCCGAGTAGATTGATAGCCCTCCCTATGTTTCATATTACGAATCTAAATTATCTCGCGATAATATTATCAATGAACGCAGGGGTTCCAGCTCTAAACAAAATGACATAACTAGAAATAGGAGATGGGAAGGTTTTAATAAAGCAAAGAGGTTTATATTTTCAAATTTATCTCCCAACTTGTGCATAAGTAGTGGGACGGGTGGCAACGAGAATCACTGCTACTAACACATGCTAACTAATGCCATTCCGATTGTGACTAAAACCAAGAAAGGCCAATTGTGTGCGTTGAGCCTAATTTATGTACCAAATGGTACCTAATAGCATTACAAAATACCGCAAAACCAAATTTCAAACCACATACAAAGTATTCTGAATTCTTCTCCTATTAATGTCCCATTTAACCATATCTAATCCAAGTGGCAGTTGAAGCTCATAACCTGACATCAAGCGTGTCCCACCTACGCAAGACCTTTTACACTATTATTTATTCTGTGGTAAGACTAGCACTTGAGTGCCAGCAATGACATTGCATTAACCAAGCTTGCATTGAAATAGCTCGATTTGTTGGCATTGCCCACGTCAAGCAAACAACCGTGCGAAAGTTAGTCACGACTTTGGAGACAATGTGGTCACAGTAGACGTCAATAATGAGACAAGGGTCATGGTTATTTTGATGATTACTTAAGATACACATTTAGATAATAATAAATAATTGACAGCGACATAATTTCGACTGTTGGGAATTGCGTAGTGAAATGGTGAAAACGATTCAGTATCAATAATTAATGCACTATAAGAAAAATATGACGATAATAACTGCTGTCATCATTCTAATCTTCATCGGTTTAGTTTCCACCGCTTGTTAATATTTTTTTTAATTAAATTCTTATTAATTGAACTATTCTTTTTTTATTTGCGGTTGTCGACATTTTGTTATCTCACTTAAATATTGATTTTATTACTAGTGGCTCTGTGTACTAGTGTACAAACTTTTTTGCAAACAATCTAGTGGTGCACAGTAGCGCCATTTAGTTACCTTGTTATAAAACTAACATTAATAACCAAGGTGCTCCATCAATCCCTACCTAGTAGGTAAAGGGCAGATTCCACTGGTAGAAACCTAAATGTGAGAAATTTACTGCATTTTGAGGTGCTGTTCTGCTCATGATACCTTCACCATATTTATATGAGACCATTTTAAAGTTACTACCTTTCAAATAAAAAGGAACCATCAAAATTGAATCACAAATCCCCGACGATTAAAACATAACATGTAAGCTAGGAAAAGCCTGGTTACAAATCAATTAAAAAAAAACAAGAAATTGAAACTTAATTTCCTTCCTACAATATTTTACCGGTCCTGTTGCCTGCCCAACGGGTGAAAAAAAATATATTACAATGACGTTTCCGATTCGGACGTCAAAATCGTCAACACAGTATACTTCCCGCCCGGTTTTTTATAATAAAGGAGGTGGAATTACTCTTACTAGCGTTAAATCTTTTTACAGTAAGCTTAATTCAACCTCCTTGCGATAAACATAATAATACTATAGACAAAATGGTACGTCAATATAAAATCTATCAACAAAACATTATAGCAAAGAGAATACAACGCATTATAGTTTATGGAGGAAGTGTAAGGAATTGTTGTTAGGTTATTTTTATTTATTTAATTGTTTTGCAATAAATTGTATACAAGAAACGACTCAATGCTAAACAGCATTATCTACCAGTTATACGGGTCGTGAAAGAAATACTAGTACATAGGGCGTGCAGTTTAAAGTATTGAACAATAAATACAAAAGACACAAAGGTTTGTGTAAATAAAGTATTTAGCGTAAGGAACTGTTGCAAAATATTTGTGCTTATATTGGACAACTGTTACCCTGCACTGTGAAACAGCAGCAACATATATAAACATATTGTTTTGTAATCTCGCTAGGCAGTAACAGATTGAAAATAATAATTATTCAACAGCCTAGTCTATTACACTCATGAATCTGTAATACTTCGTGTTACACTAGGTAGGTAATGAATAGGTACAATATCTTTAAACATTATATTTATCATAAGTACTTAATTGCCCACCTAATTAAGCAGATAAAATAATTAAAATCTCCAAGACTTATATCAAAAGTCGTTAACAGTAACATAACCTACAAAACTTTGAAGCCTAATAACAATGATTCCTGGCCTCCCCAATAAACTCATCGGTATGAGATACAAATTATAACCAGATTTTAATTCAAAGCCTGAGTAGCCGAGCAATTGAAAAAATGAAAGACGGCTGAAAGAAATTTGGTATGGTGTTTTTGTTCCTCGATTAACACTTACTCTTAACCCAGAGAAATGACCACGCGGGCACAGCTTATTTTAAAATATGATATAAATAGCTTATCTTATTCCCTCTTACAGTAATTATATACTACACAGATAAGTACCCCGATAACACTCCGTAAATTGTACGCAGCTACGGAAAGTATTAAAAAAACATACACGCACTGGGCCGCAAAGAAAGCGGGTTGATTAAAAATGGGATAACTATTAAAATATTTGTGCAAGCGCTTTAAAATAAAAACTAATTTTATGTTTATTTCATTTCATTATAAATATCAGAGGAAAAGAAACCTTTTTATTATTTTTGGTGTATTAAAAGCCGTAAATTAATATAAAAAAAACATTTTTATAAATTATCATTTGCTCAGAGATCTGGTGGAAATGATGCCATACCGTATAACAGCTGTATTAACAGCTCGTGGTGGCAATATAAAATACTAAAATGTGTGGAAATTGCACAGTAGCTCATTTTTTGTTTTTTATATATTTGATTATAATTATTAGTAAATATAAAAAATTCAATACAAAAAATATTATATTATATATAACGGCGCATTATTTTCAATCGAGTTTTTAGAAATAGTGACGTCAGCAGAGCTGACGTCACGATTCTCGTTATTAGGATCGTCCATTACAAGTGATGAAACAATACCAAAATACTAGGCACACTTCACAATTTATTGCAACACACTTACACAAACTCCAAATCACAGGAAAATCTTAGCTATCTCTTAAATAATTACAAGTACTCACACGTCTTATCAGCTCAGCCGCCCCCGCAGTAAAAGTGGCCCGAGCACCCTGAATATTCTCTGCTCAACATGGCGGCGTGCCATTCGACCATTTCCTTCAGAGTGCTTAGTCAATTTTACTAACATTTATAAACATCGAATTATTAACAATGCTTAAACTTATCGATAATTCTTAACTAATTTTAAGGGCTATATTTAAATATCCAGACATTTATTTCAGTGAGCACAACAAACTTCTGTGTGTTGTTTTAAAATAGCGAAATAAATGTTTGGTTAAACTTAGAATGGCTATAGCCTATGATGAAATGTAATGATAGTTAATTATAAATCAATATAGCATTTTACAGTTAGTTTCCAAGTATTAAAAGTGAGTTGTAAAGGAATTACTTATTTCAAAGACAACAACAATCAATCATCATCTTTTAAAACTAAATAAATAAAAACTGACTCCAAAGACAAAATTATTAAAGAATGTAAGATTGGTTTTGCTTAAAATCATTACCTAAATGTTACAATTAATTGTTAATCTTGATTAAATTAATTTACGCTTGGTCTTGCGTCGACACGGCCATATTGCGCCGCCAGCCGCCAGCCGCGGTTTCTGAAATACCAAGTTATGATTTGAGCTAGGTATCCGTACATACCGGTACGCTAGCTGATAACTAAATTTTATGTTCACTTCCTTAACGAATGTATGTTGTATGTTGAGATATAAATGTGATCTGACTCTCAATGTCAGCATCAGCAATCAGTTATGTTAAAGTAGGTAACCAAGTTATCAGCCAACTTATTGTACCATAAACTATTTTGAAACAAGGTAATATTTTTATAACGATTAACACATGTAATCATAAATATGCAGTAGACAAAATTGAATTGCTGTACATAGGAATGAGCAGTCAGCAGCTGTTATTTGTTAAGTGCGAATGCTCCACGCATTTTGCACAAATGGTTTTGTTATTAGATTAACGCAAATGCTCCACGCATCCTTGCATTATTTTATATAGGTACTCGTAGACAGGCATGATGCTGTGGTGCTGGGCGGTCTCGTACGCCGTGGTCCACAGGGGTTCTAAAGGAAATGGGAACTAGGTCGATGATGCGGCCTGGGCCTTATTATTATGACCGTGGTCCGCAGAGGCTCTGAAAATACCTCGTTCGGGATGATGCTGTGGTGCTGGGCGGTCTCGTACGCCGTGGTCCACAGGGGCTCTAAAGGAAATGGGTACTAGGACGATGCTGCGGCCTGGGCCTTATCATTATGACCGTGGTCCGCAGAGGCTCTAAGAATAAAATGGCGATATTTGTTTTGTTTATATACCTCGTTCAGGATGATGCTGTGGTGCTGAGCGGTCTTGTACGCCGTGGTCCACAGGGGCTCTAAAGGGAATGGTAACTAGGTCGTTGCTGCGGCCTGGGCCTTATCATTATGACCGTGGTCCGCAGAGGCTCTAAAATTATGTTTATATTTAGTTTATAATAGCTCATTGTGAATCATAGATGCTGTGGTGCTGAGCGGTCTCGTACGCCGTGGTCCACAGGGGCTCTAATGGAAATGGGGAGGACGATGCTGTGGCCTAGGCCTTCTATTGACCGTGGTCCACAGAGGCTCTGAAAATGTCAGAAATATGAAAGGATACCAGGGATATAAATGGTTTGTACAGTCTTACCATCATACTCTCAGCAGAAGGTAAATAAAAATGTAGTTTAAGTTAACGGAAGTAACTAACCGGTATGTTTATGTTAAGGAATTCATTTCCTGGGCATCTTGTGATGTAGAAGGTAGCTCTTTGGGTATTTCATTTGTTTGCTGCAGCTGTGATTGCGAATCTTGTATTGCAGTGGTTAGCGGGGACGACGCGACCGGTTGTTGGCTGCTTTCGTCGTATCCTGTCGACACGGTCGTCTGGTCACCTGGTTGCGGTGCTCGGCGTAATTGATCGTGAGCGACCTTGCGTGGTCGCCCTCTGCCTGTCACTCGTTTTACAATGTAGCGGTTATTAGCTAATACCCTGTGGATCTCATAGGGCTCGCTGTATTTGAGGTCGAGAGACTTTTGGTTACGTGGGTTATTTCTTATGAGTACATAATCGCCTCTCTGGAATGGTCGTATTTTCGCCTTGTTTTTATCGAAGCGCTGCTTTTCATATTGAGCTGCAGCAGTCATTTTCTGATGTACATGCTGCTCAAGTGCGTCAAAGTCAATAGATTCGTTATCAATATTGACTAACCTCAGGAGTTCCGGCGGAACGCAGTGTGGTCGACGTGTTAGAAGAGTAAGTGGTGCAACACCGGTTACACGATGTGGAGTGCAGTTGAACGCTAGCTGTAAAGCTTCCAGCGCTGTTCGCCAATTTTCGGTATTGTAGTTTTTAATCATAGTGAGGGCATTTTTTAATGTACCCATCACTCGTTCAACCTGTCCGTTCGCTCGGCTTATTCCTGGGGCAATTGTATGAACATTGATTCTGAAACGATCACAGTAGGCTTTGAATTCGCCTAGGAATTCTCGTCCGCCGTCGACTACTACCTGTATTGGAGTTGCGAACAAGTGAACGAGGCGCTTTAGTGCTGCAAGGCTGCTGCTCTGGCTCTTGTCTGTAGAGTAGCTGAGGAGTATATACTTCGTGTATGCGTCAATTGTTACAATGACATACTCGTCCTGACCCTCTGAATTTTTAGTACCAAGCTTGCCTGTGATATCCATATGGATCACCTGGAACGCTGCGGTGGGTTTTTGAATCGGATGAAGCTGTGCTTGAATTGCACCGGATGGGCCTTTAGAGGTTCTGCAAATGACACAATTATCAACGAACCCTCTGACTACCGTGCTCATTTTGTCAAACCAGTATGATTCTCTGAGCTTCTGAAGAGTCTTTTCCCATCCAGGGTGCTGCAGTGATGTATGGTAGGAGTTAATTAAACTCCACTGGAACGACTTAGGTACGACCATTACCTTACGTGAACCGAGTATAGGGTCTGAGAGTGTCTTCTTGAGTACCCCACTATCTAGTTCGTAGTCTGAGGCTGGGTTATCGCTGGTCATGCTGTCTATCAGCGGCCGCAGGGTTTCATCACGCCGCTGTTCTATTTGTAACCAGTCGGTGTCTCTCGTCATAACGTTGACCGAACTCTCTGCCGATGGATTTCTACTAAAGAAGTCTGCGTGCTGCAGTCTCTCACCTTTTCTGTATTCGACCTCGAAGTCGTAATTCTGAAGAAACGCCCACCACCGATGGATTCGAGGTAGCAAATCCTTCTTGTGCTGAGATGCCTTGAGAGCGTTACAGTCTGTGATTACCTTAAATTTTCGCCCGTACAGGTAATGCCGAAAATGTTTGATGGCCCTCACCACCGCCAGAGTCTCGAGCTCGTAGGAATGGTAGCGGCTCTCTGCGTCGGTGGTGCGTTGACTCATGTACGCGACGGGGTGCTGACGCTCTCCGATGATCTGGACCAGTACGGCTCCGTAGCCCAGGCTGCTTGCGTCCGTGTACAACTGGATCGGCGCGTCCTCATGAAATAGAGCAAGGGTTGGCGCAGTAGACAAGTGTTGGATAATACAATTTCGAGCCTCGTCGTGTCTCTCGTTCCATTCCCATTTGGCGTCTTTTCTTGTTAATTCATAAAGTGGAACCATTGTTCGCGAGAAATTGGGAATGAAACGTCTAAAATATCCGACGAGGCCGTTAAACTGCCTGACTTGTTTAGCGGTTGTTGGAATAGGTGCCTTCGTTAAAGCCTCTACTTTCCTTGGGCTTGGACCGACTTGTCCATCTGATATTATATTGCCCAAGTACTCGATAGAGCGTTTAAAGAATGCGGTCTTCTCTACATTAATTGAAAACCCAGCTTTTTGTAAAGCGATGAGAATTCGCTCTATGTGCGAAATTCCTTCCGAAAAATTTCGACATTTCGAGAGTACATCATCGACGTACACCTGACATACCTGTTCAGGCGCACATAATAGAGGCATTAGAGCCCTGTGCACCGCTGATATACAGAGCATGCGTTACTGAGACCAAATGGCATGGCGAGATATTCATACAGCCCATCGGGCGTGACAAAGGCGGTCTTTTCAATAGAGCTTTCTGAAATTGGGATTTGATGAAATCCAGCCGCCATGTCAAATGTAGAGTAGAAATCCCCTCCTGCCAGTTGGTCTATTTGATCCGAAATTATCGGTAACGGATAATGGTCTCTCAAGGTGTTTCTGTTCAACTCGCGGTAATCAACGCACATGCGATCTTTGCCATTTTTCTTTTTAACCAGAATAATGGGGCTGGAAAACGAGGATTTACTTTCGCGGATAATATTGTGTTCCAGCAATTCGTTTACGATCTCGCGTACTTTTTCCCGTTCGATGGGACTTAATCGGTATGGTCGTCGCTCTACATACTTATTAGAATCTTTCAGCCGTATCTCTAGCTCACCCGTGTTAACGCGTGTGCTAGGATATCCACGAATGAATAAGTGTTCGTACTTGTTCAAAAGTATCTTTAACTCATGGATTTGGTTATCATCCGTTAAATCACAGTCCAAGTTATCGAATTTTTCGCATTGAGATCGCACGTGGTTGACCGACGGTTGATGGAACAGTGTAGCTCCTCGTGCAGTTACAATTACTCCGAGGTTTGTATTTTCGACAAGATTCATCCCTATCAAAATATCTGCACACACTTCATAATCAGGTACCACGTGAAACTGAAGCTCTACTCGCAAATTGTCGATGACACAAACCACAGTAAGCATCGTTAGTGATACAACAGTAAACTGGCCAATACCCTTCAAAAAGTTAACCGCACTAATTCTTTTTCCGGGTAGTTTAGCCGCTACAGACTCACGTATTAAGGAACATTCCGCTCCACTATCGAAAACTGCAAGTAATTTTAAATCACCCACAACTATTTGCATATGAGTCAATTTGGGGGTACCCACACAATTCACGTTCGAGATTACTGCGCGTTCACGTTTGAAGCATGTTTCGTAAGTATGACCTACCCTCGAACAGAATGTACACAAAGGTTTTTCAGTACTTTTAGGCACAATCTTATTTTCTGGATGACGTAGTTGAGGGTTGTCAGTTTTAGTACCGAAATGGCAATCGCGGGTATCATGACCAGACCTCTTACACGTTTGGCAATAGAGCGAATTTTTATCTGGAAATCGAGGTCGTTTGTTAAGAACCGGTTGGACGTTTAAAGTACCCGGGTTTGGTCTTTTAACTCGGCGAATGGAAGACGCGACCGAAATCAGTTCTGGGACAGACGTAGCTCGTACGTTTAACAATTCGATTCTCAATCTCTCATCCCCAATGCAACCAATTACAGCCTCAACCGCGTCATCGTTCGATAGTTTATCCTTAGTTATACGTCGCCACAGTACCCAAGCCTGCGACAGAAATTGCGCAATATCCTTCGTATTATCATAACTATGTTCTCTAAAACGAAGGACATCACGAGAATATCTATTTTCAGGTTCAAATGTTGTTATCAAAACATCACGCAATTCCTGCCATGTGGTGGTAGACACAAGCCAGTTGTCAACCCACAACCTTGCACGACCTTTAAGCAAGCTACCAGCTTTCATTCTAACCTCATAGTCGCTCAGGTTATAGGTTTCCATGGCTGTAGTCACATGTTGGCACCACTCACGTATTCCAATATTAGCGTCCGGATCGTATGACGGCAAAAAAATGTCATTGATTTTAACCTTAGGTTCAGACTGCGTTGTGATACGATCCGACATATGTTTCATCACTTGTAACATTTGTGAGAAAAACTCGGTTGGGACGCCGCTAACAGAAGCGTTAGCATTTTCATTGGTTAAGCCAGAATTGCCGGAAGTGGGTGCGTATCCCACTTCTGATAACGGCGCATTATTTTCAATCGAGTTTTTAGAAATAGCAGAGCAGCGTCAGCAGAGCTGACGTCACGATTCTCGTTATTAGGATCGTCCATTACAAGTGATGAAACAATACCAAAATACTAGGCACACTTCACAATTTATTGCAACACACTTACACAAACTCCAAATCACAGGAAAATTTTAGCTATCTCTTAAATAATTACAAGTACTCACACGTCTTATCAGCTCAGCCGCCCCGCAGTAAAAGTGGCCCGAGCACCCTGAATATTCTCTGCTCAACATGGCGGCGTGCCATTCGACCATTTCCTTCAGAGTGCTTAGTCAATTTTACTAACATTTATAAACATCAAATTATTAACAATGCTTAAACTTATCGATAATTCTTAACTAATTTTAAGGGCTATATTTAAATATCCAGACATTTATTTCAGTGAGCACAACAAACTTCTGTGTGTTGTTTTAAAATAGCGAAATAAATGTTTGGTTAAACTTAGAATGGCTATAGCCTATGATGAAATGTAATGATAGTTAATTATAAATCAATATAGCATTTTACAGTTAGTTTCCAAGTATTAAAAGTGAGTTGTAAAGGAATTACTTGTTTCAAAGACAACAACAATCAATCATCATCTTTTAAAACTAAATAAATAAAAACTGACTCCAAAGACAAAATTATTAAAGAATGTAAGATTGGTTTTGCTTAAAATCATTACCTAAATGTTACAATTAATTGTTAATCTTGATTAAATTAATTTACGCTTGGTCTTGCGTCGACATATATAATCATATTATTATTTAAAAAAATATATTCATATATATATATATATTTATATATATTTATATTTAATTATAATTATTAGTAAATATAAAAAATTCAATACAAAAAAAAAATATGTAATCATATTATTATTTAAAAAAAATATTTTATATATATATATATATATATATATATATTATATTTAGTCTATTTTTATTAAAAGCTGTACACGTGGCTTCGCACGCGTGGTCATTTCTCTAGGTTAAAAGTAATATTTGTACTATTCCAAGACCTTAAATACCTTTATACCAACATTTGATCAAAATTCCTTCAGCTGCTCTACTCGGCTTCTACTCATCATATTGAGATACCAAGTACACCAGTTTTTAAGACTAAGCTATTCAATCTTTTCGTTTCCCCAAAGATTCCCCAATCATATATTTTTTCCTAAGATGGGGAAAAAAAACTCCCAATCTAGAGACCCTGCAGATAAATTAATACGCAGGCAATGCCTCGGGCTCAGCTAGAATACAATAAAGGCTAACCGAATGGGAAGTATCCGTTCGCATAAAAATTGTAAAAAGTTACAATCACACAGCTTTTGACCACTAAAGACACTACACACACTACACTACTACACTTACTGTTCTATATCAGCTAATGTCTGTTGACGGTACTTACCTACCTATTCTGACAAACTGGTAAGTACTGGTAAACACTTGAATAACCTTATAATGAACTGTTGAACTCACTAAAGAAATTGTGTCAAAATGGGTTATTAGGTCAACAATCCGGCTTGGTCACGATTAACTAACAATGCAACGGTATATCTATTTTACCACGTTTTTATCAAGTCACTTTCTTGTCCGTCTGTCATTCCAGGTAGAATCTTGCAGCTCAAATTTCGAGCACTTCCCGATTAGCTATATGACTGAAACTATGAGGGTAGCTCACAACTTGATGACAAAGAATTCTAAAAAAATATGGTTTTTACATTGTTTTTCTTATCTACATTTGCTGCTCGTTTTCATGCAAGGTAAAAAACACTGAACACAGGTTTCATAAAACATCACATATATGTTTGTTACAGCTAAGTTACAATTAGGAAGAGTTATTCTGTGGTTAAAGTGACCACCTTTAACCAAGCAAGCTAAGGTCACACCGAAGAACCGATAACCGTTGGGGTAGGCGAGTTCTCAAGTGGAGAGCACGTTTAGGCAAACATAGTGTAGGATGCTCTGTGGCCAGGTGGAATGACGACCTGGGAAAAGCGGCTGGCAGAAAATGGATGAGGAGAGCTGAAGACCGAGCTCAGCGGCGTGCAAAGGATGATGATGATGATGATGGTTAAAGCAATTTTCTGTCATAACTCGTAGAAATCAAAGAAACAGATACAAAAAACGCAAGTCAATCTGAAAGTACAAACCGAGCAAACCATTAGAAGCAAGATATTGTAGATATTAAAAACATAGGCGTGGTTTAATTAGAAATTTAACCTGTTAATAAATTACCGATGGCCCGCCGCCACCCAAGGCGTGGCAACACTCCCCATTATTTCCCTGGAGAAATAACGGCGCTGTCGTGTGTTGCCAGCGCGTCAACTTTCGGATATTTTTGGAATGTCTATATTTATTATAACATGTCCCCGAAAACATATTGTCGTCCATTAGCGTCTTGGGCGCACCTTAATTTATTTTTCTACTTATTTTAATTTTCGGATAAATGAGCATAATGGAGACGGTGCAATATATTAAAATTAAGTGTGCGACAACCCTACAAGTGATAAATTAATATAATTGGTCTCCAGTGTTTTCGGAATTAACAGAAATTATGGCATCGCTTCATAGAAGTGGAACAGTGTTTTTCTTTCCGTGATCTTTAAATAAATTGTTTGAAGAAACTTTATAAATTATCGGCTGTAAGAAATACTATAGTTCTAGGAAAAATTAACAATGTTATTACCTACTCCTTTGTAAATGTTATTTGTAGGGCTCTTGAACCACGAGTTTCTATTTAACCGACTTCAAAAAAGGAGGAGGTTCTCAATTCAACCAGTTTTTTTTTTTGTGTTTCCTCAGAACTCTGTGATTTGTGAACCGATTTCGAAAATTATTTTTTGTTTGCAAGGATATACTTTCAGATTGGTCCCATAGAAATTTTATCAAAATCGGTTCAGTAGCTTTTTAACCAGTTCCAATAATAAGACAAGTTTGGCTTGAGAGTTCGCGAAGTACGAGCGTTTGAAGTCGGTTGTTCACGTTTTTGTCAAAAAATAATTATTTAAAAGCTTTATTTGACTTGCAATGTTTGTATGTATGTATGTTTGTTTAGGTCAAATCTTGCAAGATGAAACCACTTCCTCTTATCCTACGGAGTTGAATTTTAACTCATTGGGTCAGTTTAAATGAATATGCATTTTTATGGTAACCATGACCTGAATAGAGATCCGGGATCAGCTCCAGATAAAGAAACTCTTCAATGGTCAACAGCACAGTCACGAAATTATGTGTACGCATTTTATTATGATAACCGGTTTGAAAATTTACCATGATATGGCTGCTGCACTCTGGGTTAGCTCCAGACTAGGGAACTCCTCAACGGTTAAACAGCATAGACACGAAATGTTGTGTACGGATTTAATTGTGGTAGCAACATGACATGGCTAGTACATAAAAGCTTTTTTCACCAAGAGTCCGCCTGAGTACCTTTGCCAGGTATTGAATCACCAAGCAGTAATGTGCAAACGTTTCTGTGTACCGGTTTGAAGGGCAATGTTTTCGCAGCAACCACAATTCTGGGAGGCACTAGTGTGCGTACGGGCGAATAACCTGCTCGAAGCTGCAAAAGGATTTCACATCGCTAACGCACAAGTGTGGGGTTATAGAAAAATTAGGGATTTCACTCACAGTCTGCACGATACTACCATAAAACGAGATATAAGTTCAAAAACTAAAACCCGACTACGGTCGGGTAAAAAAGTAGCCTAGGACACTCTTGCGATGAAGACGAATCGATTGATACCTCGCTTGTCAAAATCGGACCAAGTTTTTAGTTCGAACGCATAATCCTCCGTAGTCGGGTAAAAAAACCTTGACAGTATACCTGCAGACGAATCGATTGTCACCTTGTTTGTCAAAATCGGACCAATAGGGGCGAAGCTATGGTGGAACATCCAGATATCCACATACATAGATACATACATACATACAAAGACTGTTAAACTCATTACCCTTCACTTGCTTCGCCGTTGTCAGGTAACAAAAAACGTAAAATAAGTAGGTACCGCCGCTAATGAGTGGATTTGAAATGTATCAAGACATATTAGTTAAAAAAAATAAGAAAAAAAAGTGATGGGACGCTCTGGCACCTGAGATACAGGTACATAGTACTATTATTTACTTCGTGAAAGAATAAAGAGAAGTTTCGAAGTCAACATTTTAAATTTTGTCTTTTTTTTGTAAGTTTCTACCGTATATATTTTCATATGCATTTAGTAACAAGCTTATTTTGATATTACAAACAGACACTTCAATTTTATTTATTTGTATAGATATAGAAGATATACAGATATAGATAATGTAGCTTTCAATTTTTTTTAATGAAATGCGTTTACAGTTTGATCTGTGCAGGCAAAGTTGCAAACGACCAAAATAATCTCTGCAGTTGGGCTCATAGAACTTCTTCGAACTTCTTCGAACTTCTTCCAATGGAAACAAAAACGTCTGTTACCGAAAGAAAAGTTCTGAAGGACAGGGTCCGCGGAAGTGGGGAGCAGGGCCAAATGACACCCCCCCCCCCCCTCCCTCATAAAATATAGTTTAGTAATGAAAAAGCGCTTTCACGTAAGAAAAATTACCGGCGAGAGCAGCATATGAATATATTTTATCACGTTTTTATTAGTTCCACCTGTATGTATGTATGTATGTTTGTAACGGAATTTTAGAACGTGATTTTCACCCACTTCTATACTTTAGATTGAACTGAAACTTTGCACACTTATCAAGGACCGATGACAATACAATAATTTAATAAGCTTGTCCCATTATCCTGACTAGGATCTTCAGGATCAATGATTTTAATCCTAAAATCATAAAGTCTACTCAGGTAAAACTATAAACTTATACCAAATTTACCAACTCCCCGTCTCTTTACATATGGAAGAAGTAAATACAAAACCCCAAAGTTTTTTGGGTTTTGTATATACTTTTTTGGTTAGGGTGTAACCAAATAAATTTGCCCTCCCCGTCATGGAGTACTTCCGCGGTCCCTGCCGTCTGCCCGAGATCTTTTCAAGGAAAACATGCAATAAAAACAGAACATCTCAGCGACCGAGTCCCTTTCGTTACTCAAATCTAACAGCTCACTAAATTGAAACAAGATACCGTAGACGAGCTTTGAGCTTTTCTTGAAAACGTCCGATGTAACGCAAGCTTTCTCCGAGTCCAGCGGCGGCTGCGGCAAAGTGCGCGGCGCCTTTGATCCGAGATAGCGGCGCGTGTGATGTCCGACCGTACCGCGGTACAGTGCGCTGCAGAAGTGCTAGTAGAACTGATTGGCTGGTGGTCTTAATGCTACAATGTGAGTTTGGAGTTTTGGATTAAACTGCTGATAATAAAAACCATCTCAGGTAAGATATTTAGGAATATAACAATTATTATTTTATTGGTTGTTCATAACTTAAATATCCTAAAAAACATAGCATTTTATAGTATTCTTATTAGTAAAGTAGATTTTAATAAATACTTAAGTACTCTTTTGTGGTTTGAATAAATATTTTTTTACCACGTTTTATTAAGTCACTTTCTTGTTTGTCGTTACGTGTGGATTTTTGCACCTCTTTCGAGTACTTCCCGGTTATCCATCTGAAACTTTCAGGGTAGCTCCTCAACTCGAAGACAATGCAATTAGAAAAAAATGGATTAGTTATTTTCATCTTCATTTGCGGCTTGCTCTTTCTTCAGAGTCACATCATTTACTGAAATATCACTTGAAAGACTAGTGAAAACAAAAACTTGATCTGATTAAGTACGTACATGTTTACATTATACAGCATTTCAATCCGATCTGGGTTTTACGCATAGCGTGACTAGGTACTTACGTTTGTATGGGACTCACCGGTAATGAACCAGCTCCCTTAGGTCACAAAATCTATATACTTTCTTGTAACTAGCTGCCTCACACGCGTGGTCATTTCTCTGGGTTTATAAAATACCAATATACCAACATATAATCAAAACACCTTTAGCCAGAATCAAAATGTTTTTATCGATT
The DNA here is from genome assembly GCA_946251855.1 of Alsophila aescularia. Classification (NCBI taxonomy): domain Eukaryota; kingdom Metazoa; phylum Arthropoda; class Insecta; order Lepidoptera; family Geometridae; genus Alsophila; species Alsophila aescularia. Next base: position 55,523,644 of record OX276374.1, on the reverse strand, counting down.
GCTCGGCTTCTACTCATCGTATTGACATATGAAAGTACACCAGTGTTTAAGTCAAACCCTAAGCTATCCAACAGTGAAAACCGCATTGCAATCGGTCTAGTAGTTTTTACGTGATGCGTGAACAAACATACAGACAAACAGACAAATAGACAAACAGACAGACACGAATTTAAAAAATGTTATTTTCTTGTTCATTAGCTTATTTAAGGTTCTGAAAAATATTGTAATTATAAGTATAGATAAAGCAATAAGAACGAAAAAGTCTGTGCAAAGAAGATAATTTAAAAAAATTGTATATGGTACTTAAAATAAGCTACTGAACAAGCTCATAACATTTTTTAAATTCGTGTTTGTCTGTTTGTCTGCTCGTCTGTATGTTTGTTTGACTTAAAAATTGGTGTACTTTGTGTCTGAATCCGATGAGTAGAAGCCGAGCATTCGATAAAAACTTTTTGACGGCTGAAGGAATTTTGATCAAATGTTGGTATATTGGTATTTTAGGGCTTGAAATAGTACAAAGATTACTTTTAACCTACAGAACGGACCACGCGTGCGAAGCCGCGGGTACAGATAGTACCAAATATTTTTGCTTGGGTGCACTCAAGCTTCTGATCTTAGTTCCAACACTTTTCTCAATGTCTGTACCAACTGTTTACTGAATGTGTGCTCAGCACATAACCACACAACGCAGTGCCAAAAACATCGTTATATGAATAACGGTGCTCTATTGACCCGTTGCCGTTAGGCCCGTATACTGGTGTAGGAACGGCATTGTACCGGTGATCCTAAAAGCCGTTTGCTAGTTCCCGGTAGCTATATACTTACACGTATAATAGGTATGTAGGTATTCCAAGAGGAATCGTAAAGTACTTAGGCAAATAAAATTGGCAAAGAAACTTATGTTATAACAGGAGTCAAGTTATTTCATGATACTTCTAGTGAAATATTGTGCATTGATTTATATACGACAAATTCTTAACATTTCATGCAAAACACAAACATTCTGTATAATATATTATTGAACGAGCGAGCGCGAAGCGCGAGCGAAGTGTCTCCGTTTCAGCTTGGGCCATTGACATATAGTGCGTAGTACATATATATATCTATGGCTTGGGCAAATATGCTTTCGTATGTCCGGCGGATGTCCGAATGTCCGGTCATCCGGCTTTCCGGCTGTTCTCCTCTAGAGGTCGCATTTCTAAACCGATTTTGATGAAACTTGGTTTGCAGGGCAAAAAGGGGGCTACTTAATATCTCCACCTTATTAAATCCGTTTTCGATGGTTCTTTTTTAACTTATTTGAAAGGTATAAATTTGGTGAAGATCTGATGAGGATCTTCGGCGTGATGAGCAGAATAACTCCTCAAAATGCAGTAAATTGCTCACTTTTAGGTCTTTACCAGTGGAATCAACCCTTTGCCTACTAGGTAGGGATTGATGAAGCACCTTGGTTATTAATGTTAGATTTACAATAAGGTAACTAGATGGCGCTGATGGTGCACCGCTAGATTATTTGCAAAAAAGTTTGTAGTTAAGTATACATATATTTAATCGCGCTGAAAACTTAATTAATAATTTTTATTTACCTCAAAATTATACTCGTGTAACTATGTGTTCGAATCGCTAAAATTTAATATTTACTAAAAAGTTTGAGGTCTACAGCTCACAGAGCCACTAGTTTTATTCTTGTTCTAGTAATTATTTCTAATTACTTCTCATCTTCTTATTCTTTGAATAGTCTAGGCAAAATATATAGCTAATACATAACTGCATACTACATACAGACCAGTTATAACAACAAATCTTGTATTACTTTACTTGGTATATTACCTAATGGTACTGTTTATTCTGTGCCTAAAGCCTAGCCTACCTAAATTCTCAGCTGTTCCCTGAATCGACGAAAGTAGCAGTAGCTACTTTCGTCGATTCAGGGAACAGCTGAGTTTTTTTTTTTAGTAGTTAGTAACCTACTTGATAATGTTAATTGAAAGCACCCTTCCAGACCTTCCAGTTATGACTGTGGCAAGTGCTCAAACATTGGTATGTACAGTTGTTCCAAGTTATTGCTTCATTAATCTTATATGTCTTTACGAGGGTCCGTTGTCCCATAAACCCGGCCCGTCCTCAATTCAACCACTTTAAAAACCGATTAAAATCCAATCGATAAAAATCTGATAAGACTTTACTATCTAGAGAATCCGCTAAAGATTCCCTGTAAATACGAGTAGCCTCAATTTGTCAACCATAAAGTTATATACTGTGCAATTTGTCAACGTCAGACCGTAATGTGAATCGATGCATCGGAATGGAACGATTGAGATCGATATCTCGGTACGAATCGATGACGATTATCCGATTGTGGCCGATTCGATATGACCGCATGCATGCTGCATCGCCAATCGAGGAAGCTACGTTCGAATTCAGAACGCTGGTTATGTTTATTCAGATTTTGAATATCAATATGTTGTTGCTACTGTCCGGAATACAGATGTATCGGGCTAGTAATCAAGTGGATTATAATGATCATATTGTTGTGTTTACGAAAGGGATGGATGGATAGGTATACATATAATATTATTTAATAAAAAATTAACACTATTATAGAATCAGTTATTTCAATCATTGTAGCTCATAGAAACAGAGAATACACGCCAAGGTTCCCAAACTATTTATACTAGTAGTCAAGTTAGTTGTATCCTGTTATATTGTAGTACCTATATAATATTGTTCCCTAAAGAAACCACACAACTTTCCTTTTTAAACCTTTTTGTTCACCACTTAAATATTCGACATATATGTAGGTATAGAATTGAACTGACCTGAAACAGTTCTCTACTGTACTTACCTAATAATTTTATTTATAAATGTTTATTTTCCCGACTATGGCGAAGCAAGGGAAGGGTAATGTGTTTAACAGTCTATGTATGTATATTAGTATGTATGTACCTATGTATGTGGATGTTCCACCATAGCGTTATTGGTCAGATTTTGACCATAAGCACAGAATAAATAATAGTACAAGTACCATAAGCGAGGTATCAATCGATTCGTGTTCATGTTTAGAGTGTCATGTGCTATTTTTTACCCAACTTCGGCGAAGCAAAGGAAGGGTTATGTGTCCGAACTAAAAACTTGGTCCTATTTTGACTAGCGAGATATCAATCGATCTGACTTCATCGCAAGAGTATAATTTATACACGACTGCCCAAAAAAAGGAGTGCAATATATTTAGGATTCATGTATGTTTGTATGTATGTGAGTTTCTTTATTCCACCATAACTTTTAAATACCTGAACAGATGTAGACGTATGGGGGGAGCGGTATCGTTAAAATCGTTACATCCCCGTGGGTAACAAACAATAAAAAACAATATGGCAGTAATATGAATTATACAATATGAGTATCAAATTGAAAACCTCGATAAGCACATTCCAACAGTATATAATTTATTGGCTTAAGTTTTTTTTTGGCAGGGCAGGTTGTATGTATCTTTTCGACTATCAATTTCCAAAGAAAATCAATCTACTCGTACCTGGTGATTGTGCAACAAAACCAGACAGATTTTCTTCAACAAAACGTTACATAAAAGATCAAAGAGTGAAACTTGGGGACAAATTATCGGCACATCGTTCAGCGAAACCGAGCAAAAGAGCAGCGACGCCACTGATTAAATTATATCTAACTAAATGAGCCTTCAGCGGTGTTGGTGTTGCACATCAAAGTGGATGCAGCCGAGGGAGACAACTAGAAAACCAGACTAAACCGGTTATTAATACATATCAAGATGCTCAACGGGGAAACTGCTTGAGCGATATTTACAAATGATATTCTAATTTTAAACATTAGCATACATGTACTAGTTTGTGGTATATCCAGCAGCCAGACTCAACTCGAGTAAAACATGCGAGCCTCGCGACCTATACCTACTTAACTAATATTGTTACTAGACTGTGTAGGGTTGTGTGTTTGAGTTGTATGTTTGTTTGTTTTTACGTTTCTTATGCGCCTACAGACTAAACGGCTTGATGAATTGAAGAAAACTAATATGGCGGCTTACAGCTGCCATATTGTATTTCCGATGGAACAACAAAAAAATTAATTACCAAACTCTATTGAGTGAGGTATCAAAATTAAGGTATTTAAAAGACCATTCCAAAAATAAATAATTCTTATACCTAAACAGTAGCAATTGTCTTTTAAGCTTCATGCAAAATTTTCTGTTTAAGATTATTCAAGTAAGTTAGTACTACAGTCCAATATTGCAATTGCAACTATAAAATAAAAATAAAATGTGTATATAAATAAGAATCGTAAAATGTATATTACTATTATTTTTGCGGGCGGTCAGCTCGAATTTCGTCCATCCGCTATCGTGGCTGAAAAGCAATAACCCGACATAGCGCGTGAGTTGTTTAAAATTTTATTCAATAGTTTAGTTCGTAGTCGGGCTTTTGTTTTTTATAGTAATATTTACTTGTTTTGTATAACTCTACAAAAATTGGATCCATAGAGAGAAAACTGTCTGGCTTTGCATTTATAGAGAGAAAACTGCCTTGAACACATCCGTCGGGTTGGTCGGGTTAACTCAAATACCTACAAATAATACATAATTGATCGTCACTTGCAGATTTGTTTTCATTATGAACTAGCTGTGCCCGCGACATTGCACGTAGTCATTTCTCCAGCTTAAAAGTACCTACTCTAGAAGACCTAAGTACAAGACCTAAAATACCAATATACCAACATTTTAACCAAAAGTTCTTCAGTCGTCAAAAAGATTTTCATCTATTGCTGGCTTTTTGTTCTTGGATTGAGATACCAATTATACGAGTTTTTAAGTTAAGAAAAGGTGTGAGTTAATTTGTAATTTTGTATAATGTAAAAATCTAACTCAAGGAGTGATTATATATCTATAGGATCATAGAATATATATGTCCAATATTTACCAAAGTTCTTCAAATGTGGTCCTTCGAGTACTAAAATGTGGTCCTTCAAGTACTAAAATGTGGTCCTTCGAGTACTAAAATCAATTAAGGTCTACCGAGGACAATGAAAATACGGTTACCTATTCCTAGTCATCACGACGCTATATTCCTGATACGACACATTCACTTGTACACCAGTTGGTTTATCTAGTCAGTTTACTTGATTCAAGGTGGTTGCCTAACGGTTCAATAGTGCAGTTCTTAGAATCCTACGATACCGGGTGCAGTCCTAGGTTTCGCACCTATATGACTTTTCTAAGTTATGTGCGGTTTTCCATCGCTCCTTGCTTCGGAGGGCACATTAAGCTGTCGGTCCTGGCTGTTATTGATTAATAGCAGTCGTTAAGCCATGTCAGAGGCCCTCGGGCGGCCTGACAAACTCTGACACTAGAGGCCAGCACCACCTCATACGACAAACAAACTAAACGTAGATATAGTAAATTCCAAGCGAATTAATATTATAATTATCTGTCTAAAAGCTAGTTTTGTGCTGTGGGATCATGCATGAGTTGTATGTAGGTGTGAAAGATTTCTAACGTTTAAGGATTCATATTACCTAGTAGAATTTTTAAGATCCAAACCTGGTGCGAACCATGAATGAAAAGGTTTGAGTATGTCTGCTGTAAGAGCTGTCAGGTTAACATTTTCGAAGTCATGTCATGTCAAATTAGCCCAATTGAATAGTCTGTCTGTCTGACTGGCAGACCGTCCATCTCCCGTACAGGTGGTTAGCATATATGTTTCTAAAGATATCCACTGAGATATTCTTGGTAGATAATGTTTATTTATATGATCTAAGTAATATTATTAAAATGAAGTATTACAACATTTGAAAAAAAAACTGTAATTTTAATAGTATTAATTGTCGAAGAAGCGATAACTAGGATTCTCATAATACCGTAAAACGGCGAACCGTGCTCTCTGTGTACAATAGACACAAATAATAACTAGCTTAAAAGCTAAAAAACACGCCTACCCTGCCAGAAATTAACTTATGACAAAAAATTATAAACTGTTGGAATGTGCTAATCAAGACCTTCAATTTGATACCCATATTGTAAAATTCGAAGAATAAATATTTTTTGCCTTTGAAAATGGAGTCATATAGCCGCCATATCGACTTTTTTGAAAAAAAATATAAATTTAAACAACATGAATCCTAAAAAAATTACACACCTTTTTTGTGCAGTCGTGTATATTGTAACGTTCAAGGCTAATTCGGCGAACTGGACGGGAATCGGGCAGATGAGTTTTGTCTGCACCTAAGAAATCCCTTATTCGCTGACCATTCAGCCACGTGACGCACCGCGTCTAGATATCTGCGTGGAATTGTTCGTGTATGTTCGTAAAATTGACGTAATGTGCCGAACGAATCCAAAACGCGACGCGTTATGAGTGTGAATGGTCATAGCGAACAAGGGCCCAGGTTAAAAAAACAACAAACGAGTGAAGCATAGCAAATGGCGGCTGCATATGCCTGCGTGAGTGTTTTTTTTTTGTGTTTTGTGGTTTCTGAACAATACAACACAATTGCATCACTAAAGACATAGTTTTTTTTTATGAGAAGTTTACAGAATTAACAAAGTCGAGATCTTGCTGCGATGTGGTGGCTGATCGGCCACATCGCAGCAAGTGTTAAGCGTGCGTGAGACTTGTGCGGACTAGAGCGGATCGGCATATGTAGAATCCGTATTTTTTACACATTCTTTTGCAATGCATTAATGAAATAAGCCATGCAGAGGTCCTCGGGCGGCCTCACAAACCAGCACTACCACATACGTCAAGCAAGCAATTCCTATAATACAGAAAACCCTAGTTCTACTATGAACCTGCAATCGTTTTCGTCTACAATTCTCTATACCAGCTGCAACTCCTCAACTGTCACACACTACTGTCAGTAACAAGATCTGTCACTCCAACAACAATAACCACTTAGCCCAGAACGGATCCAGGAACGGTGTCACTTGGCAGAATCCCAAGTGAATCACTTGCCAAAGCATGTTCATCGTTAAAACAATGAGCTGACGCATCCTGCGCTCGCGCTTCCTTGTGTACAGACACGTATCGATTTATGATTCAACATGTGTCAGCCTTAATTCGTACCGAGCTGGTTTATGGTACATTTAAAAGATTTAGATACACGTGTAAACTAATCATAAATCAAGACAATGGGTAAATTAATAGGGCTGATTCATAGTGATTCTCTACTATTGTGCAGTAGGTATGTATTTTAGTAGTAACGCCTGCTTACCTAATCCAATCTCATAATTTTTCTAAATGATCAATTTCCTCCACATTAGACGGATAAAGAAACTCGAAGAAGTATAAAGAATTTGGAGTGTGTTGTAGTGGTTACCATAGGTTGTTACTGTAGCTTAAGTGGCAAAAAGCGTGTGAGTCACGGATGGATCGAGTTAGAATCCCGACCGTAACTTTTTTAATACGTTTATAATTTTATTAGAATTGTTTGAATAGTTCACATTAAAACAAAATATTATCACAGATTACTTATACTAGGGCTATTTATATGGGCCCTAAAAGGAGAATCATGAAAGTAAAATAACTGTACCACCAGATTCAGAATTCAATCATTCGAGAAAAAAGGTGAGAAATTCGAGTGCAAATTTATTATGTTTTAAGAAGTACATGAATAATAAGTACATGATAAAAGTATAGTCTCCAGGATATAAGAAAATTTCTGTCCAAATTTATATTGATCATATGAATGAACAGTTTTTTTAAGTAAATATACGTAGTTAATTGTATTGTTATCAGAACTAAAGGCGTGTACCAAATTTCAGATCAATCGGTCAACAGGAATGGGGTAAAATTTCAATTACTACCAAACAAATATCAACAAACTAGTCAAGCAAAATTTTTTTTTTAAATAGAAACTGTATGTTTATTTAGAATCTAGATGACGTTTTCTATGTGATTCACAAACTTTTTGTCATCATTTTTCATGATATTAGGTACGCAACATTCTTTACCAGTTCAAACAGCATTCAATAGTTTAACATAAAAGCCATCCATCAGACAACAGAGCCTACTTAATGGCGTATTGATGTATATCTATATTATATTGGCCATATGTAGATTAACTATAAGAGTTGATACACACGACGGTTTTTACAGAGCAAAATCTCCGCGCGTTTTCTTGTCAAAAGCCTGTTCCTACCATAACAAGACATAAGTTAAAAAGTTACCTATATGACACTCTTGTGATGAAGACGAATCGATTGATACCTCGCTTGTCAGAATTGGACCAAGTTTTTAGTTTAAAACTACCTTTGCTTTTCGTCGTTGGGTAAAAAAATTGCCTGTGACACTCATTACCTACCTGAAGTACGAATTGATTGACATTTCGCTTGTCAAAACCGGACCAATAGGGGCGACGCTATGGTGGTACATCTACATACCACATACCTACAACATACCATACACATACTGTAAACTCTACTTACACATCCCTTGCTTTGCCGTACTCGGGTACAATGGAAGTGACTGAAATAGTTTCAATGACGAGAATGTTCGTTGCATTAAATCATTGAATTTAAATTGCGCTATCATCAAAATGACATGCGCATATATTAAAGAAAAAGAATCAAAGTATAAGCAATGAGCAACCAACCAAAACTTCCGTGAACGTGATGCAAAACGTGCGTTTGCATCACGCAAACGCACAACGTCCGCGCAGCTATAAGTCACCGTGTACAAAAGGCTGTTATGTATATATGAACAAAATCAGCTGGAGTCACCAAGCAGTAGGCACTTCTGGTCGGCCTTGGCGCAGTCATTAGCGTGATGTATCGCACAGAAATCCAGCTGCTACGGACCATGTCGAGCGAATACCGCTTTATCTCTAATGGAAACTTAAGTGGGCCGCAAGGATTTCTCGACAACCTTTTAACTTTTATTACCGCCATGTTTTAAGTTATTGTTGTCGTACTTGTCGTTTACCCACTTTGATTGCCGCATGCTATGGCTGCTATTTCAAAGCTCATCTCTATAAATATTCGCAGGTATCCAATTTCAAACATGTTACTGTATGAAAATGAGACGTTAATTTCTGATGCTTTTCAACATAAACTAGATAGAGATTCAACGCTACACGGTGATATTGTTGGGTGACATTCTAAAGGGCAGATAAAGGTATCGTTTCGGAATTATATTCATAGTGGTGTCATAGGTAGAGTCATCAGTGTTAGTGGACTGAGAGCAAGGCACGGAGATGTCGTCACGATCAGTAAAGTCGATCGTATCGAGTCTTGACTCAGCGAACAATTTGTAGAGCATCTGATCCGTGCACAGGTGGCACGGCTGTAAAATTAATAGCTAACAAATAGCCCAGCGCTCTCCCAGCACGACCAAACATTGAATTTTATTTATTTTACATCACCAAGCATTACCAGCGACGCTGCCCTAAATGCACCTCCACCTTTAAAGGCAGCGAAATGCTGGAAGTAAATCGCCATATTGTTAAAGTCAATTGGTATTTTACAACACGAAGTTTCGTGTAGCGTTCCCTTGTAAGGCTACAGCTGCATTGCGCTTGCGCGTGCCTCTTCACGTTGCTGCGCAATTTGAACCTTATTGTGCAGGCAATAGATAATTTGTAGCAGTTTTCAGAATGAAGGTATTTCGACGCGTAGTCTGGGTCTAAAATTAAATGTCAATCTCGTTGACATGACGGTCGTAATAGCGACATCTAGCGGCAGGTCGCGAACGAAACGTGGCCATTACGGGTTTTCAAAATAACAGTCATTCAGATCTGTCTGTTTTGGAAACCTTTGCCTCGTAAGGCATGATGGCAGGGTAATCAAATGACGCGAAGGGCAACACTGTTTCACTTTCTAAATAGGTGAGGCAAAAACGACGTCTCATTTTAGGTCCCATCTCTCTTTCAAGTTGCTTGTTGACTTCGAATTTCACAATGATGATTGTGAAACGACATAAATAAAGCTTACATTATATTGTGACTGATCACTAGCAATTATTTTCATCGGCCTTTTAGTCTATATCTATAGGTACTTATAATAAAGCAATAGGAACGAAATAGTCTGTACAAAGAAGATAATAAAAAAAAATGGTCTAGGGTACTTTAAATAAGCTACTGAACAATAATAAGTATATCATTTTTTAAATCATGTCTGTCTGTTTGTTTGTCTGTATGTTTGTTCGCGCATCACGTAAAAATTACAGGACCGATAGACCGTATCCGCGGGTACAGCTAGTATTATTATAAGTCGCAGCGCGGACGCATCGGCAGAATACTTTCATAATTCATGTCATTATAATGAAGATGCTGCTAGTTTAATACATTTTTAATTTGTGCTTGTCACTTTTGCAAATGCTAAACGAAATGTTCAAAACAAGTTTCATTTTAATGCACTGCACATGTGTGTATAATCACAGAATAAATAATAGTACAGGTTATAATCTACGCTCACCCGCTGCGCTTCGCAATGTTTATATCTTCGTAATATTTATGATTGCTAACGTATAACGTAAATAGTAAACACAGTGAAGATACACAGCCACATAAATACGGACAAGAAGCGAGTGTCAATTAATGTAAAACCCCGCTATTATTGGCGATAGCACAGTTCTGCTGGAGCCACACCTACATCATTCCTACATAAATCGTGTGCGCGTCGTGGTCTACGTTTTGAAGACGCTTCGTTTAACTAAATAAAAAACACACTGGTGTCAAACATAGCTAAAAGTTATCCGGATGAAACTAGTTTAACAACAAGAAACGCTTTTATTTCGAAAACACAGACAGATGGACAAATTGAATGTTTCAAGCTTAGCTTAATATTGTGACGATGTGAAACCTCTGTCATAATTCTTAATTCTTTCATAATCCATTTCATTCCATTCGATAGTTTGTCATTATTAATTCTAAATTCAAATAACCTGTCATTCCCATATTGTCTTTGGATTAGCAAAACTGGAATTTGTACGAAATAATATGTTATAAAATACCTAAATAAGTTTATTACATCTGGAGTCTTTTAAATATATATGATAATACCTTCGTTCTTGGTTGTTTTGATCCGTATTGTTGAAGTACAAAAGTCTGTGATAATAACAATACTAGAGCCCACTCTTACTTCTTACTTCTTCTTCTTTGGTACACTCTTAGCAAATATATTAAATTGAGAGAAGACTGAATAGAATAGTCGAGTGCAAGATCTCTGTTTATCAACATCTCCAAGTGCTCCTAATTGTTCCTGTTCTTTTATGTTGTCCACTGAGGTTTGGTCCCTGGGCTAGTGGAACAAACCCAAACCCAAGGATCGCCTCTTGACACTGGCGCCCAACGTGGGGCCGTATCTTTTTTTATATGAGACCAGCAAATAAAATTAAGGGTTTACTTTGTAAGCGACGTTACGTTAAGTGCGATAGTAGCTTAAAAAAATATTTAATGGATGTTTGTTTTTAATGGATAAACTCAAAAACTACACCGATTTTAAAAATTATTTCACCTATAGTAAGCTGCATTATCAATATGGGCAGCATTTTATTTTAAATAAAATAGAGTTTCTAAAATTGCAATAATGTAAACAAGGTAACAACAATTTGCATAATAAAAGTCATTATTTGGCGTGCGCTGCGAAAACTGTTGATGATACATAAAATAATGTACTCGTACTACGTCTTTATAGTACTTATAATTTATAGTACTTTACCCGCAAAAAGGTCCGCGAGGCTATATGTCTAACGTAACCGTTTGTGATCGATTACCGTTTGATTGTTCAAAACACGTGAAAATCGTGTACATATTATAACATACCTTTTTTGCGTCAAGTAACTATATGAATCGTCAATATCGTCAAGCGTCAATATAAATGACTAGCTGTGCCCGCGAAACCGAGCACAGCTTAATCATCAATATTTTTTTATCGATTGCTCGATTTCTACTCATCAGATTGTAAGTCAAACCCTAAGCTATCCAACAGTGAAAACCGCATCTTAATCGGTCCAGTAGTTTTTACGTGATCCGTGAACAAACATACAGACAAACAAACAGACTAACATACAAACAGATAGACACGATTTAAAAAGAAAATATATTCTTGTTCAGTAGCTTATGTTAAGTACACTAGACAGACCACACCTTCTCTTCCCGCGGGTGCTGTGAGGACCAGCTCAGGGAATTCAGGAAATGGACAGCATTTTCTTGTGTACCAACTACTGCCTAATTTTATTTTCAATTTTTCCTATAATTTCCCATAACATTACAACACGTAATCGTCTATCGTGGTTAGATACGATTTAATAGTTGTAATTCCACCGTAGGGTTATTGGAACTAAACTTGTTAGGAAGTATATATAACGCAATAACTCATTATTATATAAGTAACATGTACAACCACATTAGCATAGAGTACGGAGCGGCAAAATTGAAACTGTCACATTACCGATATTTATCGTTCACGCGGCAATATTTTTTTCCGTTGGTAGCAGTGAGTTTTTCTTCTTTTTTTTTAAAGCTTTTATTTATCATCACTTGTATCTATGTATGTATTTTGTCTGTCCTGGAATCTTGCAATTCAAATTTCGAGCACTTCCCGATTAGCAATCGGGCTGAAACTTTCCGGGTAGCTCATAAACCGATGAAATTGCAATAAAAAAACTTAAAAATGTTAAGAGTGTAATTTTTTTTTTTTTTATATAATATAATTACAATAAAAGAAAAAAAAGTAGGCTATAAATTTTTCGCTGGCTGATGAAACTCCAGCATAGTACCTAATAGTAAAAACTTCGAGTATTTTAGACGCCATGTGGAACGAAAAGTAATGGTCTTTTAGAATAACTACCTATAGAAGGTAAGTAGTTATTCTAAGAATGGGCCATTCTAACGCGGAACCACCGGTCCTGTGTAGGAAATGTAGCATACTCCAGTCATCACTTAGCCAACATGGATCAACATGAGCCAGCCGATAATTTCGCTCGCTCTATTTTGCGTTACATTGTGCCAGTCATTAGGCTCACCAGCTGTATTGCTGTCACAGACGAGTTAGCTTATAGACCCCACAGTCATGACACTGATATTAGAAATCCGAAAGTTTTTATGTATGTGAATTTTTAATGGAGATACCTTATACTCTAGACTAATATATCGGCTACTTTTAATAATAATAATGATCAATTTTCATCATTGTTCATGCGGGTTAAACCTTGGGGCGCAGGTACTGTGAGATGTACAGGGCGTCCCAGCTGGTCCCAGACGTCTCTTTACATCATTTCGACTTAGGTAAATATTATATTCCCTATATATTAATATTAATGTTGCCCGTGTGGGTCCAAGGTAACCCACAAAGCTCTATGGATAAGCAAGCTTAAGTGGCAGTGGGCTGGTCACATTTCCCGAAGAACCGATAACCGTTAGGATAGACGAGTTCTCGGTTTAGGCAAACGTGGTGTGTGAATACCTGTGAAAAGCGACTGGAAGAAAATGGATGAAGAGAGCTGAAGACCGAGTTCAGTGGCGTGTATTACGAGAGGCCTACTTGGACAAATATGGACTGATGATGATGTGTGAGTTCGGCTTAGTAATGGATTCACCCTTTCTCATCCCGTGGGTGCTGCGAGAACCAGCAGGGAATTCAGTAAATGGTAGCAACATGCACCTGTGTAGAGATAAACATCTAGTGTAATCAACAAGTTTCCTGCCAAGCGTGGTGGTTGTGGCAACCCCCCTTATTATGGGGGAGGGCCATGTTCAGCAGTGGGTGCCTTCAGGCTGATGATATGATATCATTAATGTAGGAATATTTACAGGTTAATTGTGGTGTTAGCCGAAAAAACTGCTAGTTCCCATACCATTATGGTTTGCGATCCGAAACAATAGGCTATTTGACTTATTCTAGAAAATCAATTGCTTAGTTATTGCAAGTACCAAACACAGACATTCTAATTTTCAGTAAAAAAAACGTAAAGATTGATGAAAAAATTACTTCCGCCAAAAAACACATTCTGTCATGGCGTTGTTTTAGTAATAAGTATAATATAAAAAAAGAAGAAAAAAAGAGCTTTTACAGGTTCTTTTTTTTTTGTTCCTTTGTAACTTTTACGTCTTTAATTTTTTTTCCTTTTCCCTTTTAACAATTTTTAGTTTTTTTTTAAGGTTGTTTCCCCCCATTTTTATTTTTTTCTTTTTGGTTTTTCATTTATTTTTTTATATATATATTTTTATTGCATTGTCATCGGTTTGTGAGCTACCCTGAAAGTTTCAGCCAGATAGCTAATCGGGAAGTGCACGAAATTTGAATTGTAAGATTCCAGGACAGACAAAATACATACATAGATAGATAGATAGATACAAGTGAAGTTAAATAAAAGCTTTTAAAATAGATTCTGTTTTCAAGAAGTGACGCATAATTTAAGTCGTGAGGAAGAGTTTGCGATCACGTGACCATTTATTCAAAATTAAAGAAGTTTATTTAAACTACTAACTTTTTATTAAAATTAATAAATATTTTTACTCATAGTAATTTCATTAGACCATAGTAATTAGATTAGATAGTTTTAGGATAACAGCAATCCGGGATATATTTTCAGTACAGTCAAATAGCCTGTTATCTATGATTTGTCTTAGTGAAATTCCTTGCTTTTAGCATCTCTAAGGCAAGCGTCATTACTCAACATCAAATGAGATACCAGTCAAAATTTGCTCTTGGAGAATAGTAGGGTGTCTATTGACTGTCGTCAACGTGAACTATTGTCTTACAAACTGTACCTTTAAGTGGGTAACAGCTGGTAGTGTAAGTACGAGTACACTGTGTATTAGGTACACACTTACTTGTACTAAATCGCATCATAAGAGAAAACATTTTGCGCTATTAATATACTTATTAAAATACTTATATACCTTTATTAAAATACTAGCTGTGCCCGTGGCCACAGAATAACTAATAGTACAAGTACAGAAGGCTAACTGAGTAAAGTCATTTAAATAAATAGCGACTCTCGCTACAACGCTATAAAGTGCAATTTAACTCGCACGGCGCTGCGAGCTTTCAATTATATTTACCTAGAAGGCGCTCGCCCACCGCGTGCAGGCTAGAATGCACCGTATCACAACGCGCGAGAACTTCCATTGCTCTAACCGTTTCAGAATAGCTCTGTCCCTTTTTCGCTCGGTAGGGTTGTATTAAGATATGACTAGGTACTTGTACTACTAATTATTCTGTGATATGTTATGACTTAGATATTGTAACAGAATAAATAAGTAATAACGTATTATGTTATTACTTATTATTATAAATGAAAATAGTTCTATTACATCCAATGACATTCTTATCAGAATAGACCGACTACCTCATTTTTACTACCTACCTATCCCGTTTTCAGACCGCCGATAACTTTAGTGAGATACCTACCTACGTGTCGTTGTTTGATTATGATTAACTATATCCTATAGGTATTGCACTTTGATGAATAAAGGTGCCTGTCTGAATTCCATGCTTTTTAATGAGTGAAAAATAAATTGCTACCTACGTAATAAAAGGTATTAAAAGTATGTAGGCTACTTACTAAGTCAGCACAGTAATTCATTTTCCGATCAACAATACCTACTATAATCAGTTATAAAATTACATTGATCGATTTAATAAACGACTTTATTTCTGCGCGGAAAAACCTTAAATATGCGCAGCTTGGGTATGGAACACAAATGAAATAACATAAAACTATAGGAACCTACGTAATAAAAAAATATCAATATTTAACTACATAACTAGGACCTATTATAGGTATTACAATTTATTACCTTTCAATATCCTTTGGAAACGTAAAGAATGACAATTCGTCATTTCTATCACTATTCAAACAGCCGAATGCTATGCAGTACTTTCTAGCTTTCTTCTTGGTACTCATAATTAAAATACGAATAAAGTTTGTCAATAACTTTACGTAAGTAGGTGCTCTATCGCTAAGTACAAGGCACGCGACTCATCGAGCGCACGCTTGACACTCGACTGAACGGACCCGAATATTGGGTCCTTGAATTTATTTGTACTTGTTGCGGAGTGCGACCGCCATACCGTGGCTTGAAAAAAATGTTTTTTATCGATTGCTCAGCTTCTTCTCATCGGATTGAGATACCAAGTACCTCAGATTTTAAGTCAAACCCTAAGCTATCCAACAGTGAAAACCATATCGCAATCGGTCTTGTAATTTTTACGTAATGCGCGGACAAACAGACAAACAAACAGACAGACAGACACAATTTAAAAATGTTATATTCTGGTCCAGTGGCTTATTTTAAGATAGATACATATATATATATATATATATATATATATATATATACCTATGTATAGATATAGATAGATAGCGGTAAATAGTTTTTTCACGTATCGTACCTACTTCGTCTTGTATTTTATCTAATTTATCGAGATAAATAAATCCTGGACAGGATAGGATAAAAGTCCAGGATATCGAAACAATAAGAAATGAATGTAGTCTCGACATTATCAAAACTACAAATCAACGGGCAAAAGCAACTCTACCGTTTTTCTTCTACATTATCCCATCTCTGATGAGAATTGTGATTTACTCATTGTCATAGATAGTATGCATAGTCTCTATTTCTCTTGGTTTTGCGCCCACGTACTATTATTTATTCTGTGGCCCCAACTTGATTCTTTTGTCTACCAACATTTGATCTTCAAAATACTGATTTTAAGACCAAGTATTAATAAGATGAATAAAGAAAAAAACTGTCAGACCTCAATGTCGAAAAAATCAGTTCATATATTTTTATTAACATACTTTTAAAATGTATAAAAACCACGTTAGTTTTCATAATAACATACCTTTAGCTATTTTCTATAACGGAAATAGTAATTTATTACACACGTTTTTATGTGAACAATACTATTATCCAAATCTAATTTATTGCCTGTTTTGAAATAACTAATTTACATAAACACGTCTCTCATTCGAAGATATCAATTTAGATATGCGTCATTTCACAACAAATTCCGAAACCAACCTCTGGGTTTAAGGAGAATTTGGAAGAGCTCAAAATAACAGATAATTTGTACCCGTCGGCATAATGGCATGTCGCGTAGACTTCTGAAATACCTACCATCTAAACCTTTTCTCTCGCCTTCGCGTACGATTTAAAACTGTAGTGGAAAAAAGAAAAACAACTACACGTTGTATATCGAAATTTTCCATTTCATTTATTAATCTTACATAAGACATGACAGTGTAGTTGATAAATTAGCAAAATGGTATTCCAGTAATCGCAAGTCCGAGGGGTTATATCAAAAGTCATCGATTATCATTAAATCAGATCGAAAAAGGTGCATTGATGAGTCAGATGATCGACGGGTGTTCACACCGTATGGTACTCCACTGCCAATCTCGATATCGTAGGATACTATATCGATTGGTCAACATAATTCTCGCTATCAATTCATAGGCATAGTGTAATCGGGTCCATGAATCCATTGCTCTCTAAAAAAAAGTTTCATACATCTCACTCCGCAGGTTTATGAAACAAAATTCACAAGAATAATTATCATGGTCGCATTAACCTTGGCCATCCGGTACAGACAGTAACTTAATTCTAAAAAAACAAAAAAGTATGCATGTTATTAATACTTTTATTTTATGTACAGTACGGCCGATAAGTCGTGGCCACTCTGAACTTCGTGCAAATGGCTGCACAATTCAATTCCTAAAAATGTTCATTGTGCAGCCATTTGCACGAAGTTCAGAGTGGCCACGATTTATTGGCCGTACTGTAGATGGAAGATAGAGAACTATGTTTTATAAATCCGACTTATTAATTGGTTAATTAACTTACATTAAACACAATGTAAGTAACTATTAAACAATATAATTACTCCTAACGAAAACATATCTCGCTAATAAAATAAAATATTATGCTATATCTATAAATCAGTCATATTTAATTTACTCAAATTAAACACAATGTAATAATGGCGCACAAATAAAAGGAGGTAGACCTTTGTTTCTCAATCAAAGTACTAATATATATAGTTTGTAAGCATGTTGATGTTGGCGGTACTTCAAGCATAATTCAAGGGCCCTTTGGGAAAAATTTTTTTGCTTTTAAAGAGCAATAAAAATTTGTGGACCATCGCAGCATGATTTTTGGACCCGATTACACTAAGCATTGGCTTAGTGTAATCGGGTCCAAAAATCATGCATTGGCATAACCCCGTCGAAAGCGTACAAAATTACGTTTCCTTTCCAAAGTTCTCGAAGGCATGGATCTACCTCAGTAGAGAAATAAATTGGCCAAGTGCGAGCCGGCCAATTTATTTCTCTACTTTACTTACATTTTTTTTTATTTCTTTTTTTTATATTTGCCATATTGACACATATTCTGTGATTATTTCCACGGGACAGCAGGCGGCGCATAGACTTACCCCCATTCCTACAAAAATGAAACGAGTCGTTTTTCCAACGTCTCGTTATTTTTTGACGTTTTTGTAGGGCAAAATCTGACGGACAGTAAGCGAAAACGGTTCTTTTTAAGATATAAGAACCGGCCATAATCCTATATCTTGAAACGAACGAAGTAATAGTTTCCATGTGGACCCTTTGGGTTCGGAACACAAAAAAAGCCGGAAGGTGGTGATCAACACGGAACAGGCTAACAGCCATACTGTTCATGTATGTACACAAACACGCACCTCTGAGATAAGATGAACACAAGGCGTGCTCGGCTCATGGTATAATAAAGCAACCGGTATCTTTATTGCGGATTTGTATATTGCATTTGTGTAAACAAGCTATCCACTAATACACTAAGGGGCAACCCACAGGTCAATAACTGATTGCATGGGATAAGCCTAGGTGTGCCTGGCTTGTGGTTACTTGACAGGTATTTCGAAATACCTAACACATTGTTACAAAATTGGCCCTTAAATATATTATATATCTCTTATATATCTCAATAAGAAGGGTAGTATTTAACTGCAAATCATAATATCTGCTTTTTGTATAATGAAAATGGACGCACGCGCAGTAGTGCGCGTAGTACGAGTAGCTTTATTACGCGCGCGAGCAATGAAGTAGATATTTACATCAAAAATACTGATTGCACAGCAAAATACTTAACGCACGCATTTCAAATGGGCATTTTAACCTAAAATCACCTAACTAACCTAAGTACCTAGTTTTTAGGCGCAATGCGTTTTTTAGGCGCAAATCAAACGTAGTGTTACGCCGGTTGATTCTTAGAAAAATAGTAGCTACTAAAATATTCGAGGAGTTTCGGTCGGATGACGCAATACCTACATTTAAAGGAACATTCTTGAACTCACTAGTTGCGCGAAGGTACCTGTAGAGTTTCCAGAGCGCGCGGTAGGTAGGTACATACGGGCTCGGCGCGGCAAATTCAAAGGCGCCGCTGGCCTTAGGTACCTTCAGGCTCGACGCGACATCAAAGGCGCCGCCGACCTTGAAAGTTCAAATACCTACCGACTACTGCTAGTACATACGAGTACCTTCTGGAAATTTCCGTTGCGGTATAATTAGGGCGCGCATCGGCTGCCTGGGACAGTATTGACTTGGCCTTCGCAACGAAACGATCAAAGTGTTTCGAAGCGAGAATTCAGTGATAATTGATTAGTGTTTACAGTCAAGTTAAAAAGTCGTGCAGAGGCGAAACACGTGTCGTATTGATGTCAGACGTTTGGTATTTGAATCGAGGTATATGTTTTTTATTGTGTTTTTATATTTATGTATATGAATATATAAGTGTTTGGATACTTGTATTTGGGTAGGGTTTGTTTAGCTTGGGGTTTTTTTAGTGTGTATATATATTTATATATATTATTTGTATATAACTGTTTTTTCTGGCCTCCAGGCCTTAGCTTTCATTTCATTTATATTTTTCATTAGTTCAATTTGGGGTAGGGTTTTGTTTAGCGTGGGGTTTTACTTGTGTTAATTTTACCATTTATCATTTGTCTGACTTACAGTTTTGGCGGAAGTAAGCTACATATTTTTATTTAGTTCGTCAGTCCCGTACATTTTCGTTCTATTCCATTGCACTGAAATAATAGAAATCCTACTTGTCTAGGGCCCCTGAAAGAGATCGCTTAGCGTTAAAGCCACCAGTACTGTACTAGCTGTGCCCACGGCTTTGTCCGCGTGGTCATTTTATTTATAAGTAGTCCATACTTGTTATTCCAGGACCAAAAGTACCTATACAGTACAAAATAATACATTTCTTCAAAACTCGTTCAGCCATCAAATAGTTTTTTATTGATTGCTCGGCATCTAATCCTCGGAATAAGATTTAAGTCAAACCCTAAGCTATCCAACTTGAAAATTGCATTGGTTCAGTGGTTTTTACGTTATGCGCGAACAAACAAACAAATAGATAGAAACACAAGATTTAAAAAAATAATTGTTTAAGCTTATTTTAGCTTATTTAAGTACCTTAGATCATTTTTTTTACTACGGTACTTACTGCTTTATTATAATATAGAAGATACTTGAAGCAGCCTTTGACTGTTTGTGTGAAATTCATGTTCAGAAAAAAAAACTTACTGCATCTTTTAAAACCTCCGCAGTTTACCAGACTTCAAAGACTTTCTAAATCCACCAATTTCTCGGGAAAGTTGGTTTCTGGCAACAATAATCCAAGGCTTCATAATTGTGGTGTCGCTGGCACCCTGCGCGTCAAAGGGCAAAGGGCAACTTTCGACACTCAGCGCAGACCCAAGGAACACCCACCCATGGGCTTTGTGTCTACTTTCACACAAGATAACCTCTGCGCTGCTGCCAGCCTTAATTCGTGGGCCAGAGGTGTCCATATATTTATATTAGTCGAAGTTTGTGCAATAAAGATAACTGAGGAGTCAAGTATGGTGGCTTTGCCCGCGTGGTCAGTTCTCTGGGTTAAAAGTAGCCTTTGTGTTATTCCAGTACCAAAAGTACTTAAAAAGTACGAAATACCAAATGTTGTTCAGCCGTCAGATAGATTTTATCGATTGCTCGACTTGTAATCATGTGGTTGTAATACTAAGCACACCAGTTTTAAAGTCAAATCCTAATCTATCCAACTGTGTAAACCGCATCGCAATCGGTCCATTAGTTTTTAATTGATTCGTGAATAGACAAACAGATAAACACGAATTTTAAAAACGTTATATTCTTATTCAGTAGGTAGCTTATTGTCTCCTAGTATTTTTTTATCTTTATTGCAAATTCATATTCAAAATATTTTAATGTTCATATTTTCACAATGTCATTACTAAATTCTATCTATATTAAGTACATTGTCTTGAAAAGACTGGGCCAAGTCCCAAGGTTTGTTATCTCCTAAATTAGAGTACGTGTAAGCCTTCTTTGTGAATATTGATTTTACTGTTTTTTCGAATTTTGTTTCAGGTAATTTTTGAACTTCAAGAGGGATTTTATTGTAAAATTGTTTACTATATCTCAAAAAATACTTGCTTATCTTGGCTAATCCAGTTTTAAGCAATGCCAGTTGATCTTTATTTCTAGTATTGTGTGCCTGTCACCAAGTTTTTCAAATGGTTCTAAGTTTTTCCTCACATACATCATGTTCACGTATATAAAGAGGGACGGCATTGTCATAATATTGACAGTTATGAAAAACTCTCTTAGAGAAGCCCGAGCACCAAGTCCATATGCTGACCTAACCACCCGTTACTGAAGGATAAACACAGCTTCCGCAGCTCGCCACTATAGCAAGATGCCGTAAGACATGATGCTGTGGAAGTAGCTGAAGACTAACCGAGCTGTATTAATATCTGTGAGCTGACGAATTTTTCTAACCGCATATGCAGCAGAGCCGAGCCTATTTGAATACACACACTCACAGTTGCACAGTCTTTTTAGTTTTTACGGGTTTATTATTTACTAGCTGATGGCCGCGGCTTCGCACGCGTGGTCATTTCTGTAGGTTAAAAGTACTCTTTGTGCTATTCCAGGAGCTAAAATACCTATATACCAACATTTGATCAAAATTCCTTCAGCCGTCAAAAATATTTGTATTTATTGCTGGGCTTCTCTCATCGCATTGAGATATAATGTACCCCAGTTTTTAAGTCAAAACAAGCTATCCAACAGTGAAAATCCCACCGCAATCGGTCCAGTAGTTTTTACGTGATGCGTGAACAAACATACAGACAGACAAACATACAGACACGAATTTTTTAAATGTTATTTTCCTGTTCAGTAGCTTATTTTTTGTGCCCTACATTTCATTTTTAATTTTCTTCTTTGTGCAGACTTGTTCGTACCTATTGCTTTATTATAAGTATAGATAATGTGATTATTTAATTTCCTTCTTTGTGCAGACTTGTTCGTACCTATTGCTTTATTATAAGTATAGATAATGTGATTATTTAATTTTCTTCTTTGTGCAGACTTGTTCGTACCTATTGCTTTATTATAAGTATAGATAATGTGATTATTTAATTTTCTTCTTTGTGCAGACTTGTTCGTACCTATTGCTTTATTATAAGTATAGATAATGTGATTATTTAATTTTCTTCTTTGTGCAGACTTGTTCGTACCTATTGCTTTATTATAAGTATAGATAATGTGATTATTTAATTTTCTTCTTTGTGCAGACTTGTTCGTACCTATTGCTTTATTATAAGTATAGATAATGTGATTATTTAATTTTCTTCTTTGTGCAGACTTGTTCGTACCTATTGCTTTATTATAAGTATAGATAATGTGATTATTTAATTTTCTTCTTTGTGCAGACTTGTTCGTACCTATTGCTTTATTATAAGTATAGATAATGTGATTATTTAATTTTCTTCTTTGTGCAGACTTGTTCGTACCTATTGCTTTATTATAAGTATAGATAATGTGATTATTTAATTTTCTTCTTTGTGCAGACTTTTTCGTACCTATTGCTTTATTATAAGTATAGATAAAGTATAAGAGTAAGTATAAGTATAGATAATGTGATTATTTTTTGCGGGCGGTCACCACTTATTCGATAAATTTATTTTATTTATAAGTAAGAATAAATGCAATGATGTGCATCAATTTTGACACTAATAATATCGGGTCTATTTGCGCACAAATTAAACATATTCGAACACGCCACAGTCAATGCAATTTGATCATAACGTCATTGTCATTCAAAATGCTATCTTGAATATCTGTGTGCAAATGACGAGTGCAAATAGACCCGATAGAAATAAACTCATGACTTCAATTCGCAAATATGATTATGATAAGATTTACCAACTATTTTGGATCACAGCTGAAGGAACTAGGATTTTGCAGAATGCTTATCCTAAACACGCAAGTTTACTTTATGTACATTGTGTCATCCATTCATCCTCATGTTAGCGACAGATTCGTGGTCACACCGTTTTGTCACACTGGTGTGACCACGAGGAATGTTGAGGCTGTACATAGCATGACGTATATTCAAAGCAGAGGTCCCGAGCGATTACTAACCGGGGATATCTACTTGCTTGTAAATAATAAAAGTATACCACTTTATTGTGAAATTATGCCAAAAGAACAAATTATGCAAATATTTGATAGCGTGTTTACGACGTGGTAATAATGGAAAATGCACAAAAATACCTGGTACTCTCAAGCCTCTCAGATAAATGCTCAGTTTGCTAAAGGGCTCAATCAACAGCTCGCATTGCGATAAACCAAATGTCCACCTGAAGTTCCGGCTTCGTTTACGGCTGTAGTTTCGGTTTTGGCAGAGCACTGAAACCGAAACTATGTTAAAGTTGTTTTTTTTAAGAGTTTTGGCTTCGTTTTAGACGACATGCGAGCATCATGGTAAGCGTCACGCCAGCCCATAACAGTTGCAGAACTTTGGTTGCAAAACCTTGCGAGTCAACTGTGCTCGTCACCGAGACATTGGTTTTTAAGTCTCATTTTCCAGTAATTTGCTGAAAACATTGCTCACCAAACCGAAACAGGAATGAGTGAATATTACTGCTTGGCGGTTAAATATCTATCAAATTTTTTCATTTTAAAATTTTAGGTAACGAAACTAAATCCATAAATTGTATGGATCACTTAATCTAAGTCGATTAAAATCGTCTATTCCCGTTGTCTTCCACTTTTTTGACCACCACTGAAAGGAAGTTCTTATTTTTTACATATATTCATAATGTTTTTAAATTATGTTTGGTCAGTTACCTACACATTATTTTAAATAACTTTTGGCTTAAGTAATTTTTTGGCCACAACCATGTTTGTACAAAATTCGGCTTCACTCAACTTCTTCGCAACTTTGTCCTCTAATGAAGGCTTCCCTGTCGGGTTCACTAATGAAGGCTTCCCTGTCGGGTTCACTAATGAAGGCTTCCCTGTCGGGTTCACTAATGAAGGCTTCCCTGTCGGGTTCACTCCGAGCTGAAAGGTCCTGATGTTAAGTATAAAGGTGTAGCCCTGGTGTTTTTTTTGTTCAGTCGGACAAGAAGGCTGTATACTGTACATCAAAATGGAACCTTTCACGCCCTGAGACGCGGAGGCAAGCATCGAAACTCCGACGGATACATAATGTAAGTATCCAATGTTGGTATGTAAGGCCAGCAAAAATATATAGCTTCTATAGGTTTATGAACCTCTGTAAATCCACCTTCTCTATCTATCATGAAATTCAAATAATCAAATAAACTAATATTAAAATTTGTAACACAGTGATTATATAGCTCCGATTAAGTTTTGTGATAGGAAAACTGGTCCCTAGAAATTTTACGTATGCCAAGACCACTGAACCTTATCGGTAGTGAGGCCTGGCACCAAGAGTGATCATTAGACAGACTTATGCCAAGATATTGTATGATGCATTTCACTTTAGAGATTTTTCTATCTGCAGTAGAATGCAGAGTCTCATGAAATTGATCCTCTTTTGGTATTCCATGGAATATTCTGATGGACATATCATGAGTTAGAAAAAAGCAACCAGTCTCAAATTGTGTGACAAGACTTTTTAGCTTCATGCTAGATGCCACTCGACACGATTTGTTGCGGAACACTGGAACAAAATTTACTTATCTTCATATACATAGTAACACGTTTTCCAAACCGATCATTTTCGAGCGTTTTGAAATGACAGTATATTTGTTGCAAACTCTACACAAGTCGATACCAAGAACAGATTCAATCGTGCGCCCGATGCAATAATAAGTTGCAATCAAACAGTGCCCGGGGCGACCGTTCCGCGCGTGAATGATTTGTCATACTCTTGAACGGAATCTATTCGTGCTTGATGCAGCATATTTGAATAAACTGTCAATAATGAGATATTAAAGTGCTGCCGATTTAAGCTGGAATATTCGCTGTTGTTTCTTGGCCGTATATTCGAGGGATTTCCAATTCTTCATACCATTGTACTTGCGTTCATGTAATGCTGCGAGTATCTGTTACGGTTTTTGCGGCATTTTTTTATACTCAGGATGGTGACTGTGGTGTGGATTTGGCCTGACCAGTTTTATAGTGATTCTCGCAATAGCATGTACTCGTTATTTTTTTGCTGACAAAGAGCTTTTAGAGAATTTTGTAGTTGTTTTATACAGCCTAGCGGATTACCAGTTACTGCGACTTAGGTTCCAATTACACCGAGATGCGTGGCACAAAAGCGTGGCACTACCAGATGCTCCGTACCAAGGACTTTTCAAAGTTATGTGCTATTTTCCACCGCTCCGTGCTTTGGAGGACAAGTTCAGTCGATCCCGGCTGTTATTGACTAACTAGCTTTCCCGCCCGTGACTTCGTTCGCGCGGACTACTGTTCATCGCGAAAAAAAGCATCCTATGTTCTTCTAGGGTATTAAAACCCAATGCAAAAGTAGGTATAGCACCAACGCTCTAGATTTTTTTGACAGATTTGTTACTTTGTTTCCATGGTAACCGTTCCTTACAGTGAGTAATCAAAATTTTGTTTTATATTTGTATTATGTTTTATTCCAAGTTATAAGCTATCTCCATTTCAAATTTCATCAAAATCCATCCAGCCGTTATCGCGTGATAGCTTCCCAAACAAACAGAAAACGTTTCACTTTTATATATTGGTATGGATAGCAGTCGCTATGCCATGTCAGAGGCCAGCATCCCAATTCCATAACTTGGCTTGGCAATCGGATTATCACTTTTTTCATAGCAAATTCGACTCTATCGCAAGGCATTAGTGGCTGCGATACTGATAATTCGATTGAAGCCAAGTTATGAAATCGGGCTGCTGGATAGCTTGACAAACTCTGACACCAGAGGACAGCACTACCTTATACGACAAGCTAGTTACCTATTTCTATGCAGGTGATAGTTTAATGGCAAGTTTACTGCCAATTTCAGATAATATTATCCTCCAGGATAGGTATTATATCACACCACCTGCGGTAAAGGGTACATTACCACGGTGCGCAGGAGCAACGATTACTGCGCCCCGAGCGGTTGATTCCGTGCGGATCAACGCGTGCGAAGATGGATGACTTTGACTTCGCAACGGAGTATTCTGCATTATTAATGCATCATTCTGTCGTCATTTAGTTGTACGGGAGCTATAGATCTTGGCTGTTCTGTGTAAATCGATGAATAACCACAGCGTAGCCTAGTGTTTAGACACTTGCGATGCTGAGGGATGATTACAGGGCCCCGAGCAGTGTTGATTCCGCGCGATCGGCGCGTCTTTGAGATGGATCACCTCTCATCAGAGCTAACAATGTAGTAGTGCCACATAATATAGATAGGTATAGTTAAGTACTAACTTAGTAATCCTACACTACTTTAGTACTACGAGTATACTAGAGCGGCTCTACGTTATTCTGTCAAACGTATATCTATTCATACTTATAATATCAAATCAAAAATTCTGTACAATAAACATAATTAAAAATAAATTGGACTAAGGTACTTAAAATAAGCTAATGAACAAGTTTTTTTCTTATCTCGTGTGTGTCTGTTTGTCTGTATGTTTGTTCACGCATCACCTAAATACTACGGAACCGATTGCGATGCTCTTGGCTATATCTATAGATTTATTTATCATCATCATCAGCCTATACTAGTCCACTGCTGGACGTATGCCTCTCCCAATGAACGCCACTGAGCCCGATCTTCGGCTCTTCTCATCTAGTCGCTGCCAGCTGTCTTTCGCAAGTCGTCTTTCCTTTGTCGTCCTTTTTTCGTCCTTTGTCGCGTAGGCGTGCTCTCCAGCGTTGTCTACTGGTGAAGGGATAACACTTCGCGGGGCAGGGGTCTTCATCTGTTGCGTTTGGTGTGACGTGTGAACGAATAGTTTTACAAGTGAAATACATCGTCATATCTTCACGCTCAGTCAACTCAGAGCTGGACTTGCGAAGTAGCTGAATATAGTTAGTTCTCACGTGGGCGTGCTCCCCAGCGTTGTCTACTGATGAAGGGATAACACTTTGCGGGGCAGGGGTCGTCATCGGTTGCGTTTGGTGTGACGTGTGAACGAATAGTTTTACAAGTGAAATACATCGTCATATCTTCACGCTCAGTCAACTCAGAGCTGGACTTGCGAAGCAGCTGAATATAGTTAGTTCTCACGTGGGCGTGTTCCCCAGCGTTGTCTACTGATGAAGGGATAACACTTCGCGGGGCAGGGGTCTTCATCGGTTGCGTTTGGTGTGACGTGTGAACGAATAGTTTTACAAGTGAAATACATCGTCATATCTTCACGCTCAGTCAACTAAGAGCTGGACTTGCGATGCAGCAGAATATAGTTGGTATGTATAGTAATAATCGGTCACGTAGATATGTAATACGAGCACTAAACTGCATTTATATTGTAGAAACCACTCTTAAAAGCGCCTAATAACAGTGTATTAAAAGTTAGATCTATAAACGTTAATGAGTGGCTGTAAAATTGCATGATGGGATAATATAATAATGGCAAATTGATTGTGGTTAGAGTGATTGTACGTTGTGCCTGGTATTAGAGCTTGAGGCCCCCAATATGGGTGCAATTTGTAGTGAACGTGTATTTTAATTTTAGTATCGTTTTGTTCAGTTAAAATTACCGGTAAGTATTTTGTGCAATTTCCCATTAGCTAATAAATTCACATCGTTTCAAATTCAAATTCATTTATTAATAATTTGTAACATTACAGTAAGAACCAACGCGTTACAAATACCGTCAAAAATATTTATAAGTCAAAAGCAATAAATTGCACAATTATGAATGTTAACATAAAAATATGAACAAAAAACATTACATTATATTTTTAGGATAATGCTATCCTAGTTATACAAAAATATATTAGGTCAAAATAAGTATACAATGTCAAATTATATTATTGTAAATAACTACACATTCACACTGGATTTCCTTGCATTCATCTCACACATTATTTTGCATTCATTCATCAGACAGGCTATCCCACTCGCGAACAGGTCGCAGTGTGGAGCTGAGGCGAGTACGGCGTTCAGCGGCTCTGGCGGCGCTGGACTGTGCGGCCCGCCGCGCGCGCCATTAGGCACGGGGTGCGCGGCCGCAGGCGAGATGTCGTTAGTATATTTGGTACAGATTTGGTTTTGGTGGTTTGGTTTGGATTTGGTTAGTATATTTGGTTTGGTATTTTTTTTAGGTTTGGTTTGGTGATCGTGTATGTATCTGTACCATTTAACTAAAGGGCAGTATTATGTTGTCTGGATTTGGAGCTTTTTGCGCAAGTTTTAATGCGTAGTACCTATGCATAGTCTTAAGGAATTGCCATAAGTCATGGAGAGTGACGAAAGAGATTTCTTCCATTTTGCCTGTAGCTATCAGTTTTCTATCTTTTCTAACATAAAATAAATCACATTAAAAATATCTAACGCAATTTTGCAGCATAAATATTTGAATTTAGAATACGTGTTACCAATCAACAAAGAGTACATACATGCAAAAAGCAATTTTGCAGCATAAATATTTGAATTTAAAATACGTGTTACCAATCAACA
Source organism: Alsophila aescularia (assembly GCA_946251855.1). Lineage (NCBI taxonomy): Eukaryota > Metazoa > Arthropoda > Insecta > Lepidoptera > Geometridae > Alsophila > Alsophila aescularia. Next base: position 55,494,726 of record OX276374.1, on the reverse strand, counting down.
AAGATTACATGCATGCAAAAAGCAATTTTGCAGCATAAATATTTGAATTTAGAATACGTGTTACCAATCAACAAAGAGTACATACATGCAAAAAGCAATTTTGCAGCATAAATATTTGAATTTAAAATACGTGTTACCAATCAACAAAGATTACATGCATGCAGAAAGCAATTTTGCAGCATAAATATTTGAATTTAGAATACGTGTTACCAATCAACAAAGAGTACATACATGCAAAAAGCAATTTTGCAGCATTAATATTTGAATTTAAAATACGTGTTACCAATCAACAAAGAGTACATACATGCAAAAAGCAATTTTGCAGCATAAATATTAGAATTTAAAATACGTGTTACCAATCAACAAAGATTACATGCATGCAAAAAGCAATTTTGCAGCATAAATATTTGAATTTAGAATACGTGTTACCAATCAACAAAGAAAACATACATGCAAAAAGCAATTTTGCAGCATAAATATTTGAATTTAGAATACATGTTGCCAATAAACAAAGAAGATGCATACATACAACATACAAGATGTTTATTTTATTTTTACCTGACTGAGGAGGGCTATGTGTATGGGTTGTATGTATGTTTGTACGTTTCTTAGGCGCGTCCTACAGCCTAAACGTCTTGATCATCATCATCATTATCAGCCCGCATCAGTCCACTGCTGAACATAGTCCTCTCCCAAAGCACGCCACTGAGCCCGATCTTCGGCTCTTCTTTTCCAACCGCTGCCAGCCATCTTGAGTATGTCATTGCTCCACCTAGCTGTAGGGCGTCCCACACTACGTTTGCCAAGTCGCAGTCTCTACTCAAGAACACGTCTACCCCAACGGTTATCGGTCCTTCGGCAAATACGACCACCCCATTGCCACTTCAGCCTGCTAATCCTATGGGCTATGTCGATAACTTTGGTTCTCTGTCGGATCACCTCGTTGCGGATTTGATCTCTCAAAGAAACTCCGAGCATAGCCATTTCCAAAGCACGCTGATCGACTTTAAATTGGTGAACTAGTCGTACCGTGAGAGTCCACGTCTCGGCTCCGTAAGTCATAACAGGCAGGACGCACTGGTTGAAGTCCTTCGTTTTCAAGCATTGGGGAATTGATGACAAAAAGACTCGACGAAGTTTAGTCTTGATGAATTTTGATAAATGAGGTATCACTGGATTCGTCTTAATCACGAAAGTGCTATAGGATATAATATGAAGTGTCAAGAAAATTAATATGGCGGCTTACAGCTGCCATATTGTATTTTAGACGGAACAAAAAATTACCAATCCCTATCGAGTGAGGTATAAAAATGAAGGTTATTTTAAAAGACCATTCCAAAAATATATAATTACTATTAAATATATAATTATTATTATTATAGTTACTATTTAGGACAATTTTGTAAGAAGCTTGAAAGACAATTGCTATTTTTGACTATTCAAGTTATGTAAGTATTATAGTCTAATGTTGCAATTGCAACTATTAAAGGAAAGTAAAATACAGTAGTCGCAGCTAATCTATGTTTGTGCAGTTAGGCTCTGTGAACGATTGCGCAGATATGCTGTGGGAGCTGTGTGGAGCGAGATAAAATATGCGAAAATGTAAGTGAGTGAGCGAGGCAGTTATATGCTGTCTTCACCTTCAACATTGGGATTGAGCTTGAAAAATAACAGTTTGCGCAGCGACTAGCAGACAACTTCCGAGACACATACTTCCGCTGCGACTACTGTATGTACCTTTGTATGTAGATGTTCCACCATAGCGTCGTATTTTGACAAGCGAGGTATCAATCGATTCGACTTTATCGCAAGAGTATCATAGCCAATTTTTACACGACTGCCCAAAAAAAGTAGTGTAATGTATTTAGGATTCATGCATGTTTGTTTGTATGTATGTATGCGACTACTGTATGTAGGTAAGTAAAGAAGAAACGTTAAATTTAAATTAAATTTATACGTTTACGTCTTGCCTTGCGCGCACCACTCCTGCACCACTCTGCGAGTCTACTCCTGCACCACTCTGCGAGTCTACTCGTACATACCATGTGAGTTGTTTAAAATTGTATTCAATAGTTTTGAACGCAGTGAGGTTTTTTTATTTAAGAACACAATTATCACAATTATTACAACGATGGTAGCCTAAGGGTTCAATAGTGCAACTTAGAATCCAACGATACCGGATTCAGTCCTAGGCTCCGCACCAATTACTTTTCTTATGAGCGGTTTTTCATCGCTTCGTTCTTCGGGGGGCACGTTAAGCTGTAGGCCCCGGCTGCTAGCACTCGTTAAACCATGTCAGAGGCCCTCAGGCGGCCTGACAAAGTCTAAAACCAAAGGTCAGCAATACCTCATACGACAATCGAATAAAAACAGTCTTTAAACTAAATCGGTAGGTAGGTGCAGGATAGCACTTCACCAAAAGAAAACCGTCGACGATCGGAGGTAGTTCTATACATACATTAGCATAATAGTTACCTATTTATTCGTGTCTCTATGAGCATCAGTTTAGCCTAGACCTTTTCATTTTCGATTATGTTCCCGTTACTGCCATTGTGAGTTCAAATGTATAACAATTTATAACAATAACTAATTAATATTAACTAATAATTAATATTAACAATAACTACCTTAAATAAATGAGCTTGAACTACCAGAGGCGTGACGTGATGTCCGATTATTCCGTACCCAAGCTACTGTTTACACCGACGTAGACTGCGCGCATTATCTTCGGCCATAAATCTTCCCCGACTCGAATTATTCTCATTTCACACCAAATAAGTTACGGGATGCGCTGGCGCAGGTAGCCGGCAATCATCGACGGTAATATATTCAGCGTCCGCGGCGGGTAGCGGGAAGGAGTTTGCGTTATATTTATTAAATTCAAGTGGAAAACCAATAAAAAATATAAATCAGAAAGCAGAAATGTATTCAATGAAACAAGTATAGTTTAGACTACATAACCCCTAAACTAAACTTCTAACTATCAGCATTGCCAAGTTGTATGGCCATGCTTATCTTTGGCCGAACCATTTTTATTTAACCAGTGCCAAGTAATGAGATATAATAAGTTGTATGTTTTTTCAAAAAATAATCAAAATGTCGAGTCCCAGTCAGTCAGTTAGTCAAAAGTCTAGTCAAGTCACGATACAGTAAAGTGGTGGAGTTTCAGTAAAGCTTTACTGAAACTTCCTAGGGAGTTATCGCGGAAAAAAACATTCTAATACCTACCTTATTTATAACCTTTTTTCCAAGCAACACTGTCCCTTAATGTTTGTCGACTTTTGGCAGGAAACAAAGTGGAGACTGTTGATTTGCTTAGATTTTTATCTCGTGTTTCTTCGGGTGTTAATGTGTAATATTGGTGGAATATTAATCATTAGGTGTTCGTTAACTTGCAAGAGTGTGGGAAGATTTTCCCACACAGTTAGTTAGTTATAGCAGTTTGTATCATTATACAAACGCAAAAAAAACGTGCTTTTTCGTGTTCTCTCCGAAACTCTCTACTAGGAAGTTTCAATAAAGCTCCACCACTTTACTGAATCGTAACTTTGACTATAACTTAACTAGACTGTTGACTACCTGACTGACTGGGACTCGAAATGTCGACTATTTGTTAAAAAAAATACATAATTGACGCTGGCTAAATGCCTAGTCGAGCGGAGCCAAGCAATTATTTTAAAAATGCAGAACTTTCTTACACATCAACGTGATACGCCGATACCACTATAGTTTGTGGCCGATAGCATCTACACTACAGCCATATTCATTCTAGTGATGTAACGAATGTCGATTTTCACACATTCGCGAATGCGAATGCGAATACTTAGCGCGAATGTTCACTTTCAATCTTGCAGTAATTTTTCTGCGTAAACGACGCCCGGTATTCGTTCGTTTGGCTTATTCGTTTTACCTGGTTATGTTATGTGTGAAATAAAAAAGATAATTTTGTTGGTTTCATTTATTTTGTCAGTTCGATTTGAGTGTTGTTTCATAATTTTGATAGTGATTTGTTTTGTAAACTAAAATGATAAAAATATGAGTGAGATTTGGATCTATTGAACTCTGAATACATATTTTTTTATTATAAGCAGATACCTTTTTTGTTAGACTTTAAAGAGAGTTAAATTAAAGTATAAAAAGCTGTAATAAAAAATAACTTCTAATAATGCAAAATGTACGAAAAAGTCTGTACAAAGAAGATAATAAAAAGAGTGGTCTATGTTAGATACTTAAAAGAAGCTACTGAACTAGAAGTTTCTTTGTTAGTTTGTTCACGCATCACTTAAAAATTACTCTACCGGTTAAAATGCAGTTTTCACTGTTTGATAGTTAGCAAAATATTTGGATAATTGGTATCTCAATCCGATAAATAGAAGCCGAGCAATCGATAAAAAACGTTTTGACGGCTGAAGTTGGTATTTTAGGTCTTGCAATACCACATAGGGTACTTTTAACCTAAAGAAATGCCCACGCATGTGAAGCCGCAGTCTAGTACACAATAAATAAAATACTTACTATATAGTTTAATTACTATTATGTTGTTAGCAAATGTTCTTAATTTATTTGTTGTTCCTAATTACCGGCCTAATGTAAAAAATATTGAGACTGAATTAGTTGGCACCTCCTTGAAGTATTTATGATGTTATTGATTTTAATATTCATCTTGAATAAATTCCCCACCTATCTGATTAGGTATAAGGTAGTTATCAAAAAAATGTTGCTTTTTATCCTAAAAATATTAGCAAACCATTCGCTCAATTTTTTGCGAATGCGAATCTCAAAAATTATGCGAATGCGAATAATAGTAACGTCACTAGTTCATACATAAATATGCAGTACAACATCGACGAACGGACGGACACTTTCTTTGTCGCCTCCAAGGTGTAACGCTGACCTGCCATTCTGATTAACGATGCCCGAAATAAAATAGATATAAATCGATTATAGATAGATAGATAATACTTTATTGTACACCAGTTTCTAAAAATTTACAACATATAGGAACAATCTTATAGCTAAAGTACAACGGGCGGACTTATCGCTAAAAGCGATCTCTTCCAGTCAACCTTTGGTGGTTGATTTAGATTGTGGTTGTAAACCTATTAACAAACAAACCTATTAAGACTGCCTCAAACATTCTAGTCAGATCTAGTTTAATTTGAAATCTAAAAATCGATCTCCGAATAATCAAACAGTACTGTAGAGCACTTACCTACATACCTACTACATTTTTAATATGACCTGTAAATGTGTAGGTAAGTGATATTAATCAATAAAATAATTCATCATCATCATCAGCCTATACTCGTCCAATGTTCGACGTAGGCCTCGCCTCTCTTAATGAAGCCGACTGAGCCCATCTTCGCCTCTCATCCTTTTTTTCCCTGTTCCTGCCCGCCGTTTTCGCAGGTCGTCACTCCACCTAGCGGGCGGACGTCCACACTACGTTTGCCTAAACGTGGTACCTGTCCACTCTAGAATTCGCTTACCCCAACGTTTGTCGGTTATTCTATTAATAGGACCAGCCCAATAAAAAGCTAAAGCTATAAAATGTATATTATATTTTATGGCTATAGCATAAAATAAGCTATAAAATATATATTATATTTTATAGCTATAGCATAAAATAAGCTATAAAATATATAATACATATAAAATAAGCTATAAAATGTAATATATTTTGTACCTAGCTTTATCGCTATAAAATAATTAAATGTGATTATTAATTTCAAAGTCTATGAATGGACTAATAAATGGCGATGAAATATAATTAAGCTGGATTTAACAGTCGGTCTCGAATATAACGTCAATGAAACGTTTTGAGGTTCATAATATTTTCTTCAAACCGTGTTAATTTACTTCTCAAAGACCACAAAGTGTACTGATTTTTGGTTGTCTAGGATCGATTTAAAATAATCGATTATCAGATCATTCTATAACAAATCCTATCTTTATCTCCACCAGCGACTACTACCCTGTACTAAGTCTGTGCCAACTTGTTTATCTTTATGAATGAGCTTTCTAAAATGTTATTTATGCAAATTGACATAACTACTTATAAATAACTTCCCTTTTCATTGCACAGAACATCTCAAATGGGATAGCCGTATCACGGTAATGTTGCCGTATAATGTTAATCGGCATAGTTTGATAATAATGGATTCAATCGTATTATATTAGAACATAAAGGCACGCTGTCTGAAATAATTAATAATGCTTAAAATTACATCGTCGTAAAAATAGTTAATTTACAATTACCCATGATAATTTAAAGTTATAAGGATCAGAATTTATACATTTTATTATTCATCATCATCGTTATCATTTACAGCCACTAATTGCGTTTAGTATATTGTGTTGTGTTGTGACTCTACTCACCGCTGCGCTGTTAACCTCATTCGTTTCTTTCGCTCCACTTTGCAAGATCATCGCACCGCTGTACATCCGGGTTTCCTCTTACTAGTTCATGGTTTATTTTATCTCATAGGTTTTATCATTGCTTTTATTATCTCCAGGTTATTTTGTCATGGGGCGTTTATTATTTTAATCCCATAATCTGTAAATCGATTATGTACCGATTGAAGAATAGAGGTGATTCTCCACGAAAGCTACGAAACACTATAATTTGTCACTAGGACAGCTGCTAATTAATACAATAATTCCATGACACTCGCAGTTTCCGCAAGGCGACACAATCAGTCAGCACGTGCAGGTGCGCATTGGCAACCAACAAACATCTACCTACCCTGAAGTTAAAAAATAACATCTCCAATCCATAGACAGTGAAAATTCTTCTTAAACCGCGGCAGTTTGGGTCGATTTTAGAATATGACGGTACGTTTTTCAGCCGTTTTTGTTACGGTTAACACTATTTTATCGATGAATCTTCACAAGTGGTTACGGTAGCGGCTATAGGCATTGCGTTGGAGATGATAGAGTGTAAGTACATTTTATACAATTAGCCAATAAATATTGCAGGTAACACTGGGTAGGTACTAGGGATGCAATACAACATCATGTAAAATGGAAACTGTAATGATTAATATTGAAAATGTATTTGTTTATAATAAAACTATTCATTAAATTGGGTTGGTATTAATATTTTATTTTAAAAGCTTTTATTTAATATCTATTAAAGCTTTTATTTAAGCTTTTATTTTTTATCTTTAATCGATGTATCTATGTATTTTGTCTGTTCAAATTTCGAGCACTTCCCGATTAGCTATCCGGCTGAAATTTTCAGGGTAGCTCACAAACCGATGACAAAGCAATAAAAAAAAGGAAAATAGAAAAGAAAATAAAACATAAAATGTGACATTCGTTGAAAAAAATAAGTCAAAAGCTTATTTTTAAATTATACATTTACTATTAAAATTAATACTTACCTATGGCCTAGCCGTCTCGTACCAACGACGCGACGCGACCGTAAGAAATGCCTATAATTATGTCAAACTCACCTAACCACAACGAACCAGAAAATTTGACGTCAATACATTTTGGGCCTCAAAAAAATAGTTCCTTTGATTGTTTCTTTATTAGTGATACATCTACCTACCATCGCCATATAACTCCTCTTTTAACACACCTGTAATTTAAGCTTATCTATTGCGCCTTTTACCTCAGCAGTGCGATTCCCTTTAATTGCCAATAAGGCACCGCATTAAGTGCACGTGATAATGAAAATTTGATACAACATAAGAACACGTCATAAGTTCAAAAACTAAAACCATAAGACACTTGCTATGAAGACGAATCAATTGTTAAGTACCTCGCCTGTCAAAATCGGACCAAGTTTTTAGTTTGAACACATAACCCTTCCTTTGCCATGCTGTATTCAAGTAAAAAAATTGCTTATGCCACTATATACCTGAAGACGAATCGATTGACCCCTCGCTTGTCAAAATCGAACCAATAGGGGCTACGTTATGGTGGAACATCCACATACCCACATACATAGATACATCCCAGCCAGCAAAAAGTAATCAGATATAGCTGTATATCAGTGACACGAGCAGTCGTATATCCATAATAGATACGTGTCTATCACTGGAAACTGGCCCAGTTTTACAGCTATTTGATGATATATTGTGTGTATATTAGCCTATCACTTATTTGATACATATCCGTGATATTTCAGTGTTCGTTGAATCTGTTTGGTGTTATATCAATAATATCCTGATCACATATATCACTTAATAATTATATAATAGCTACCGTGACGCTGTTATGAAGCTATGTGTTGTTAATATGGTGATCAGGATTCTGTTTTATCACTTTCCTACATGCGTTTTGTTATTTGAAGGTTTTACAATAGGTTTATTAATTATTTCATAATTTTTTAAGGAATAACAAAACATCAGTAAATATATAATGTGTTCATATTTTTATGTCGCTGTATCAACTTCATTATTACGTATATTTTTTGTTGCGCTTGAAATTATATTGTTGAAATAATACTGCATTATAAGTTTTTTTTTCATGCCCCCTTCAAATATTTAATATTTGAACAAATTATCATTATTTAAATTATTAAATTATTTTAAAGTCACTACAATATGGCCTATACGTGTTTCAGTTACTGATATATCGCTAATTTACAGCTTCATGCTGCCATGACAAAATTTTAGGGGTTTTCAAGTACTCAGAGTTAAAACCCTAGTGGCGTATCATGATACCTTTTTTTAAATTAATTCTTAGTCTGTTCAGTTTATCTTAGTGAAATGAAAGTGGTGGAATATTTAGACGTTGACTGTTTTTTAAGAAATTATGATTAAGTGTGATAAGTAGGTAATTCAAAGTTCTCTTATAGAGCGTTATCTTTCCATAAAGCATCATTTGCAGCCATTATGCGCCTTTTTAGAGTTATATATGAACACAAAATGTTTATATGTAACTGGTGATATATGGATCTTGCAAAAGTATATTTGCAACTTCTTAGTGTTATTGTAGATTTCTTATGATGTTTATGGCGCAGGCATTAAGGGAACACTGATATACGATAAATTAGATGCATATCAGCTACGGTGAATTCTTTTATATCACGTATTAGATACATGCGCGCCAGTTATATCACCAGTGTTAGAAAACTGCGACTTGGAAGTCACTATAGATTAATTTTGCTGTATAACAGTACCGTCAAAATATGTTGTACAACATTTTTGCTCTAAATCGATGTTGTAAGAACCGCTTTACAGTTGTGTTATATATGCAGTACAAGGCGGTCGAGTAAACGTTTATGTCATCATTTATTATCACCATTTGACTATATTAGCTTATACAGCTAAATGATGTTACGAATCATCAATATACAGCAACGCTGTGATAAACAGTCACCGCGTTACTTTTATATCAGTTTTCTAACACTATTTAGCGCTAACACATTTTTCTTATCACTACTTTGCTGGCTGGGATATACATACCTACAATACATAGGTACATACATACATACATACATACATAGATTATTAAACTCATTACCCTTCCCTTGCTTGTTTGTAGTCGGGTAACAAATTACATTTACAATACAACCATAGACTAACGGAAACACGTTGCCATTTTCTCGAACGTGCATTTGTTTTAATAGCGAATTATGGATATTCCGAGAAAGCCCTTGTATCCGTTACATGAAATACCTACCTTATATTAAACACCCGTTATTTCTCACTAAAACACATAACTTATAAGGCAGCACACACACTGTGCGATGCGATATCGTTTAGAATGTATCTTACGATGAGGTCCGAGGTTCAACATAACATTTATAAATAACTAGAATTTTCATATCTATCCCATACCAAAATATAAAAGTGAAACGTTGTCTGTTTGTATGTTTGTTTGGGGAGCTTTCACGCGATAACGGCTGGACGGATTTTGATTAAATTTGGGATGGAGACAGCTTATACCCTGGAATAAAACATAGGAAACTTTTTATCCCGGAAAATTGTAAGTTTCCACGGGAAAACTGGAAAAATGTTGATTACTCGCTGTAAGAAACGGTTGCCATGGAAACGAAATAACAAGTATGTAAAATAACATCAAAAGCAATTGGTACTATACCTACTTTTGCATTGGTTTTTAATATCCTAGAAGAACATAGGATGTTTTTTTTCGCGATAAACAGTAGTCCGTGCGAATGAAGTCGCAAGCGGGACAGCTAGTGTAGTATAAAGAGAAATATACTAACTTTAAATCAAAATTTGTTCAGCCGTCAAATAGTTTTTATCGACTGCTCGGCTTCTACCAATCGTATTGAGATACAAAGTACAACAGATTTTAAGCCAAAACCAAATCTATCTGTCAGTAAAAACCACATTTAAATCGGTCGAGTAGTTTTTACTTGATGTACAAATAGACAGACACATTTTTTTTTTATTATTACGGACTGGGCAATCGTTTGACCATTGATCACACCTGATGGAAAGCGATGATGTGGTCGAAGGTGTAGCACGCTTGCCTAGTAGATACCTATTCACTCTTGACTTGAACACACCTGGGCTATAATTTACCGGAAACACTGACGAGGGCAGAGCATTCCACTCCTTAGAAGTTCTTATAATAAATGAAGAAGCGTAACGCTTCGTTCTTGTGCGAGGTATTTCAACCATGAAAGGGTGGCGCTTTGCTGATCGTCTAGTCGTACGGTGATGGAAAGGTGATGGGGGAATCAGGTTGTGCAGTTCTTGTGCACACTCTCCATAGTGCAATCTGTAGAATACCGACAGGCTTGCGATCTCACGTCGATGCGCCAGACTTTGAAGCTTACTCTTTACCAGAGTGTCATCCCCAATGAGCCTGATATTTTAAAAAACGGCCAAGTGCGAATCGAACTCACGCATCGGAGGTTCCATACAAACTTAACTTTGCCGTTGGACTGTGATCCCCATAAAACGATATAAGTCGCGGTCAGTTAGAAAGAGTAGTTTTTTGTTGTTTAACTACTTTACGGGTTTCGGATTTTTGCCTTTACTTTTGCTATAAGACATTGCCAAATTTAATGATTCTAGATCAATGGGAAGTATAGGACCTATAGGACCCTATAGGATTTGTTCCCCAGGTATTGATTCCCTTGACAGTGTCAAAACTATGCGGCATAAATGGCCGTATCTTGTGAATGCGTTGACTTAGAAGTTTGTTTTTTTCACACCTCCAAGGGATTACAGACTTGAGTATTAGATATTAATTTCAACTTGATACCTGTACGCGTTCCAGAGAAAAATGGTCTTGACAGACAGACAGTCTGACTGACAGACAGACAGACAGTCTGTCTGACAGACAGACAGACAGACGGACAACGAAGTGATCTTATAAGGGCTCGTTTTTCCCTTTTGAGGTACGGAACCCTATAAAATGTATTTTCTTGATCAGTACTTATATTAAGTTCCCCAGACCAATTTTTGTAATTATCTTCTTTGTACAGATTGCTTTATTATGAGTTTAGATATCGCATCTCGAAGTGTAAACAGTCCCATGAGATACATTTAGCTCATCGGGAACTTATCGATTCGCCACGGCGAGCGACCGCGCGCGGTCGGCAACAAATTGACTCCTCAAGCTATAAATAATTAATCTAAATAAGTAAGCAGGTACCGAAGTAATAAATAGTTTCAAGACGTAAGTACAACGTTTCGCACTTTCCAGTCACTCGGTTACTAGCGCAGTTTCTACCGTTCTTAACTGGTTAATACAGTATTTATGTTTTTATAATAATGGGTAAGGATTCTGAGGGATTATGGGATATAGACACAGAATAAATAATCCTACTTAATATTATAAATGATGAAGTGAGTTTCTTTGTTTGTTACGCTTTCACGCCCTACTCAACCGATCATAATAAAAATTTGTACACACGTTGTCTAGGGAACAGAAAAGGACATATTTCAACCCGATTTAGGAGAAAATAATGAAGCGGGAAAATAGAAATAGATAATTTTTGCCAATTCTATGTCAAAGTGACAGGTGTCAAAGAATAAATTTTGGTTCAGGATGCGTTTTATCACGATTAACTGTAGTCCGCTCGGACGAAGTCGCGGTTATGAGCTAGTAGTACATAATATTACATAGCATTACATGTAGTACATCTAGGTATCTATATCTATAGTTATAAAAAAGCAATATAAACGAAAAGTCTGTACAAAGAAGATAATTTAAAAATAAATTGTCTAGGGTACTAAAAATAAGCTACTGAACAACCATATAACATTTTTAAAATTCATGTCTGTCTGTCTGTTTGTTTGTTAGTTAGTATGTTTGTCTGTATGTTTGTTTGCGTATCACGTAAAAACTACTGGACCGATTGCGATGCAGTTTTCACTGTTGGATAGTTTAGGACTTGACTTAAAAACTGGGGTACTTGGTATCTCAATCCGATGAGCAGAAGCCGAGCAATCGATAAAAATATTTTTGACGGCTGAATGAATTTTGATCACATGTTGGTATATTGGTATTTTAGGTCCTAAAACAGCACATGGAGTATTACGCGTGCGAAGTCGCGGATACAGCTAGTTAACAATGAAGCAAAATTGGCCCATAGAAGAATACATACCTACTTACCTAGCTTAAAGCTTAGCTTAGTCTGTCTGTTTGTCTCTCTGTGTGTCTGTCTGTATGTTCGCGCATCAAGTAAAAACGATTGGATCGATTTAAATGCGGTTTTCACAGTCAGATAGACCAAATATTCTAACTATCCTCCTAGCTTCTAGCTTTGTAAGTACTTTGTATCTCAATCCGACGAGTAGAAGCCGAGCAATCGGTAAAAAACTATTTGCCGGCAAAACAAACTTTGATGAAATGTAATATATTGTACTTTATAGGTACTTTTGGTCTTGGAATAACACCGTTGACACAGCTAGTGCAACATAGATTAATTTTACACGTAACCCGCTGGACGCAGTGTCATGTAGCTGACCGAGAAATCGTCAACAAGCTCCATGATCTTCAGGCAAAATTAATTACTTGCAAAATACATTACTTTCATGAGGAAGATGGAAATGTACGGTGGTACTTCCACCACTAAAAAAAATGATGGGCAGGACTCCAACCGCTTGACCGTCACTAAACATTTGGTCTTCATCTTCATACCGTAGCAGATGATCCGCATGCACCTGTAGGTACTAAAGCACTTCGTGCGAACAAAGACCGAATCAGAAGTTGATATGATAACTCGTATCTAGCTGGTACTCCGCACGGGATGCTTCTCAACATACATATTAATTTTATTAATGTTTAGTTTTAAAGTTATTTTGTTTATTAAAACGTGATGCATGAACAAACATACATACAAATAGAGAGACACGATTTAAAAAAATATATATTCTTGTCCAGTATAGCTTACTTCAAGTAACTCATTTTGATTATCTTTTTTGTACAGACTTTTTCTTACTTATTGCTTTATTATAAGTATAGATACTTAGATAACTAAATAACCATAGATCTAATTAATAGTGAGAAGATTAGATACCAGATCCACACGCGTGCACCGCATAAATTAGGTGCAATGCACACAATTTGCCTTCTTTGGCCTTAGTCACAATCGGAGTAGCATTTGTGTAGCAGGTGTTAGCAGTGACTCTCATTCGCGCTACAGTCCCATGTTCGTATGACTCTCTATGTATATTTTTGTTGATGCACATGAAGCACGGTGGGAATGTAGCTGTGTGGGTGAGGGTATGACAGAAAACTGCCAGTAGTTGTAAATAGTCCAGTTTTTGTTAGTGTCATATCAAAGCCGTATCTTCACTTCCTTAACTAGATCTATGTTACTGACACATGGATATTTGTTGTCCGAAATAATCATATTTTAATTTGAATTTATGGAACCACTTATGAAGGAGTACAAGGGCCTAATTCTCTAATTTTAAGACACCAATTCCACGCCAATGCCACGCCGCCTGCGTGGAATTTGTTCGTGATTCCACGCAGGCAGCGAGGAAACGGCGTGGAATTCGCGTGGAATTGGCATACAGAATCATAAGTGTGATATATATGTGAGTGGTCATACAGAATCCAGGCTCAGGTGGGACACAAGTCGTATCGCGTCGTGTAAACAATCCCTCAGCATGCGTTTATCTCTTCGGAAACTTATCGATTCGCTGCGGCCGCGGCAGGCGGCAGGCGGCAGGCGGTAGGAAACAAATTAACGTCTCAAACAATTATTAATTGTACTAAATTATCACTTGCAAGCCGTGCTACATTCCGGACTAACTCGGTGCAACATACATCTATAGGTATGCAGACGATGCATAGATAGACGTAGCCGGCAAAGATTCGTATTGAGGAAGCTCCACGAAGCATACTTTATGTCTACTCCTGCTAAGAACTCCGTCTACGACTCATCCATACCAGTATATAAAAGTGAAACGTTGTCTGTTTGTTTGTTTGGGGAGCTTTCACGCGATAACGGCTGGACGGATTTTGATGAAATTTAGAATGAAGATAGCTTAAGCCCTGGATTTAAACATAGAATACTTTTTATCCCGGAAATTTTTATGTTTTCACGGGATTACTGGAAAATGTTGATTAATCACTGTAAGGAATGGTTGTCATCACAGAATGGTCTGTGGAGACAGTCAAAAAACATCCAGAGCTATTGGTGCTATACCTACTTTTGCATCGGTTTTTAATATCCTAGAAGAAAGTAGATTTTCTTCACGATAACCAGTAGTCCGCGCGTACGAAGTCGCGGGCGGGAAAACTAGTTATTAATTAAACCAACGCTAAAGTGGAATATATGAGAATTATGAAAAATAAAAATATAAAGTTTTCTCCGCTCTTAAGCTTTGCCTAATGATTAGCCCCCTTACTTATAAAAAGTTATGCAATGGTTATGCAATGATTAAGAATTCCGCGCAGTACAATATTGTACTGCGCAGTTTTACTAATCATTACTTAATCATTGCATAACTTTTTATAAGTAAGGGGGTAAGTAGTTAAGTATTTGATATTCGTGGTCCGACTTGGCTAATTATTGTAATTTCAAATTATAAACTGAAACAATTTTTGGAGTACGTACCTACAAACATAAAATAATACAAACGTGCGACTAGTACATAGGTTAGATGGTTTGTTTTTATTACAGTTAGGTACCTATTTGGCAAATCATTAATTTCATGATTACTTAGCTTGCATTTTTTTACATTTAGATTCCGTTGTCCAAATTTAAAAGGAACCTGTTTAGGATCACTTGTGTGCTTGTCTGTATGTCTGTTTGTCCGTCTGTTACAGCAAATTTTCTCTACAGGTGAATTTAGTTGAATGTACACAAATGAATTTCTGTGACCCAAACATGGAAGTGTAACGTAAATAAATGATCTTTGAATATATGAGTCATATTTTGGGAGCAATTTAGTTTATCTTAAATTTAAAAACTGTACAGTGTGACACATCAAATGAAAGGGCTTTTTTAAATCGTTATAGATCCTAAATGGTCGTTCGAAATGAAAAATGATCAAAGAAATCTAAAGATGATTTTCAAATTCCTATTCAATAATACCCCGTTTAACATAGTTCGTCGACTTTCATGTTTTCTTTTTCAAAATAATGCGTCTGATTGTCGCCATATTGAATTTTGATTACTGTCATGTATTTATTAGCACTCGAAAAATTAAAACTAATCGATTGACGAAAGAATCATCAAAATCGGCCCATGCGTTTGGTCTATTTAGTGCCACAGAACAGACATACATACATAGGCTGATAAACACAATAGCCTCCGCTCATTCAAAACGAGCAAAAATTTATGTTACCCCCCACCCCTCTTCCCCCTTCCTTCCATTATAGCTAAGAACCATCTCGATCACATTTGCTGTTAACTACTACCTTGCTTGCGCGCGAAAAAGCTACCAAGCGCACGACCACGCGCATGCGCACTCGGAACAAGGTAGTAGAAAAAACGCAACAAAATCGGTCCATTCGTTTGGGAGCCTCGATGCCACAGACAGACATTGATACATACATACACACCCTAAACTTAAAAATTTCCCCTCTTTTCGGAGTTCGTGGGCTACAAATAAGACTCTTTTTAATTCACAACAGCTGTCAAAGACCACAAAAACTCCCAGCACCAACTTGACCAGCATGCCAACTCCCAAATATGTAAATATGTTTACTGCCACATCCGCCTTCTTCACCAGTCACGACCCATAATCGGGTAGAAAACCGATCAGATTGCCATTACAACTAATGGCCGATTGAAATTTATAGCTTCCCCATTTAGCCGATCAATTTGTGCGACCAGAGTGTCAGAGATCATAGGTGCAATTGGTGGTAGACAATGTCGGATTGACCATTAAATAAGCGAATGTTTAGGCCAATGGTGGGGCACTAAGTCCTGAGAGCTTTGTTCTGACCTGTCGTAACATTATTTTAGTGCAATAATTAGCGCGATTATTTCCTTAAAGGCCTTGTAACCTTTGTGACATAGCTACAAGTGAAAACCTAGAAAAGTCGTGGCTGCTGATCAATCTATAATACACTCGAGAGCAATGAATCCGGGTCACTTACCTTAAGAAACCTATAAATCTCGGAAACTAAGAATGCTAGCTTAATGAAATAAATTGTGTTTAATAGACAATTAAATACTCCTTAAATTAAGGTCTTAGTCAAACTTCTTAGTTATTGTAAAGTTATGTCATAAAAAAACAAATTTGAAAAAGGGAAACTTTCGAAGATGGAACTACGAAATTACTGCATTTTATTTTGCCTTGTGTTTCTAATCTGTCATTTAAGTGGGTATATAAACCATATTTATAGTGTTCAATATTTATTATTCAAGCTTTAAAATCATGTCGCTTACACCTGAAGAATGCACCAGAATTCTCACAATTCTCGAAACCGGCCGGAGCCAGCGTGATACAGCCAGGACTTTCGGTGTGTCGCTGTCAACAGTACTAAGAGTTCTCCGACGTTACGAGGAAACTGGCTCTAACTTACGCAGACCAGGAACAGGTAGAACCAGGGGTACCACAGCACGAGAAGATCGATACTTGGTGAACATAATGCTTCGTAATCGCTTTCTCACAGGAACTGAACTTACAAATCAGTTTCGACGCCTCGGAGGAAGTAGCCCAAGCGCATAGACAGTAAGATGACGACTTGCTAGAGGTAACTTAAAACCACTTAGACCTGCAAATGGCCCTAAACTAGAGACTAATATATGCCCAGAACCACTTAAATTGGACTATTGAAGATTGGTCAAAAGTTATGTTCTCCGACGAATCAAAGTTTATGCTCTACAAGCATGATGGAAGACACATTGTATAGAAGACCAGGAGAAAGATTCAAGCAAGCATGTATCGAAGAAAAAGTAGCCTACGGTGGTGGTGAGATTGCTATATAGCAATAAGGCCGCCCATTGTGCCTTTCATTTCATGAGTTTATCCTATATATTACCTTCTTCTTGGTGTGCAATTAAGTGTTGTTGTTGTTGTTGTTGTTGTTGTTGTTGTTGTTGTGGGTCTGTACTTGTGTGGACCGGAATTTCATCTGAGGGTCGCACAGAACTGGTGTTTATAGAAAACGGCTCTTTAACTAGCGTAAGATATGTGGAAGAAATCAAACGTGTGGAAGAATCATGTGGAATGTACACGTTGGGCCATTTATGGTCAATTTGGGTGAGGATGCTATTTTTATGTATGACAATGCCCGACCTCATACAGGTTGGATTGTGAATGACTACCTTCAAGAGATGAATATTACTCGTATGGAGTGGCCAGCAAGCAGCCCGGATATCAACCCGATCGAGCATGCTTGGGACGAGCTAGGGAGATGCGTAAAACAACGAAAGCCTCCTCCAATCACGCTTCGTGAGCTCAAAATTGCTCTCACAGAGGAATGGGAGAATGTTCCCCAAAATCGTATAAGGAACTTGGTGTACAGCATGCCAAACCACGTAAACGCAGTAATGGAAGCACGAGGAGGCAATACAAAGTATTAAAATTCAAGAAAATCGTAATGTTTTTCAAAAATGTTATGTTTCCTATTTTTGTTTTAAAGCGAGATCAGCAGTTATCTTTTCTTTATGTAATTTGTGATCCAGATTCATTGCTCTCGAGTGTATTATAAAACTGTAATCTATATCTATATATACTATCTTCTATACAATAATCTTCTATCTATCTATCTTCTATACTATAATAAAACTGTAACTGAGCTAAATCTGTACATAAAATATTTTTTGAAAATTTTAATTGAGATAAACTTCAAAATCGTTATGGAGTGCAAAAAGGTTATTTTTTAATTTTTTGTCTGTCTGTCTGTTTGTCTGTCTGTCTCTTTGAACACGCATCACGCTGAAACTACCAGACGGATTTTGATACAACTTGGCACAATCATAGCTGATGTTATAAATTAACATTTAGAATATTTTTTATCCCGAAAAAATAAAGGGTTCCCGCAGGATAAGGGTTGAAAGTTATTTAAAAGAACACGTATCACGCTGAAACTACTGGACGGATTTTGATGTAACTGGGCATAATTAAAAGCATTTACATATCTTATGCGTTATTTTTACATTTTTTAACCCCCGAACAAAGAGACGGGTGTTATAAGTTTAGGGTGTGTATCACTGCGTGTGTGTGTGTGTTTTCGTTATTTTTTTTGGTTGAAAACTAATGTGATTGAGATCTCGGAGAAATTATTTCTCTGAGGATTGAGATGGTCAACAACTCCAGCGCATAAACCAAACAAATCAAAGTTCTGCCTCCAATTTAACTAGATGGCGCTGATTGACCTTAAAACACGCAAGCATTTCATTCACTGCAACCAAGCGTACCGCTAAATTCAAATCTGCAAACTTTTGGAATTCGGCTATGTTTATTTTTTTACTTTGTTTATTTGTTAGTTTTACCTGAAGTGCATGTTTAAAAAAGAAATAAATTATCGTTTATAAATTACAATCCCTCATAAAAAAGTGCCCTCTTGCCGCTGTTTTTATTAGTAACCAAACTGCTTGCTGTTTCACATTTTTAACCCCCGAACAAAGAGACGGGTGTTATAAGTTTAGGGTGCTTATCACTTAGTGTGTGTGTGTGTGTGTGTGTGTGTGTGTGTGTGTGTGCGCGAGGGTGAGCGCGAGGGTGTGCGCGAGGGTGTGTGCGAGGGTGTGTGTGAGGGTGTGTGTGAGGGTGTGTGCGTGTGTGTCTGTGGCATCGTAGCTTCTAAACGAATGTACCGATTTAGCTGCGGATTTTTATGTTTGAAAGCTGATGTGATCGAGATGGTTCTTAGATATATGGGGAATGGGAGGGAAAGGGGGAGGTGAGAAAAGAGGGGTGAGAATCGTAGCTTCTAAACGAATGTACCGATTTAGCTGGGGTTTTTTATGTTTGAAAGCTGGGGTAAACAAGATGGATCAGGCATAAAGAGTCTAAAACGGGTATATATTAGAGTTCGATTATAGCACAATGGAGTATCCTACTTCCTCAATACGGGTGTAAGTATTTTTATTGTAGGACTTCTACACTAGAGAGCGTATTATATGTACTTATAATAAAGCATTATGAACCAAAAAGTCTGTACAAAGAAGATAATTAAGGTTTGATTTAAAAACTGGGGTACTTGATAACTTAGGCCTTGCGCGCACTGCCTTGCGGTGGAACGCGGTGCGTTTATTCTACCGTTTATTTCATATTGTGTTATATGCGTTTATTTCACCGCAATACGTGCACTTCTATGACACTCCGTACTTTACAGAATATGCGTTATAAAAACGCAAGGCAGTGCGCGCTAGCCTTATGCCGATGATTAGATGCCGAGCAATCGATAAAAAACTACTTGACGGCTGAACTGAACGAATTTTGAAGAAATTGCCCTCTTGCGGCTGTTTTTATTGGTAAGCAAACTGCGTACTGTTTTACATTTTGCGCTAACAGAACTGTCACAGCCGTGCGTGAGAGTCACTTGATGAGTTGAGATGGGGTATACTTTCGAACATAAGATTCCGCGAGGCGTATTTTAAAAATATGCCTCCACATAACGCTACTGCAATGCAACACAGATAGATTCTCAAGGCATTACGCATAAAGAGCCTAAAACGGGTATATATTAGAGTATGAGTATAGCACAATGGAGTATCCTACTTCCTTAACACGGGCGTAAGTATTTTTAATGTAGGACCTCTACACTAGAGAGCGTGGTATCTGTACTTATAATAAAGTATTATGAACAAAAAAGAATGCAGGTACAAAGAAGATAATTAAGGTTTGATATAAAAACTGGGGTACTTGGTATCTTAGGGCCTTGCGCGCACTGCCTTGTGGTGGACCGCGATGCGTTTATTCTACCGTGTATTTCATATTGTATTATATGCGTTTATTTCACCGCAATACGAGCACTTCTATGACACTCCGAACTTCACAGAATATGTACCGTACTTTACGTTATAAAAACCTTATTCCGATGATTAGATGCCGAGCAATCTATAAAAAACTTTTTGACTCCTCAACGAATTTTGAAGAAATGTAGTTATATTGTACTTTGTAGGTACTTTTGGTCCTGGAATAACACGTGTGGGCTACTTTTAAATGAAATGACCACGCGGGCAAAGCCGCGGGCAGTGCTAGTCCTTAATAAATCGATAGAAGACTTCAATACAAACAAAAAATGTTGTTACACTTATCATAAAGTTTCACGATCATCATCATCACCAGCCTATATCTACCCACTGCTGGACGTAAGCATGTCCTAATGTACGCCACTGAGCTCGGTCTTCAGCTCTCCCACCCCTTTTCTTCCGGCCGCTTTTCGCAGGTCGTCACTCCACCTGGCCTCAGGGCGTCCTACTACACTACGTTTGCCTAAACGTGGTCTCCACTCGAGAACACGTCTACATCAAAGGCTCTTCGGGAAATGTGACCAGCCCTCGGCCACTTCAGCTTGCTTATCCTGTGAGCTAAGTCTTTGAGCTATGTTTCTGAGATATTGGCCATCAAATATAGCATAGTGAATAAAACGCTGCCTTGATATTGCACCAATATCACAGAAACGCAACACTTTAGGGTACCAGCAACACTTTAGGGTACCAGTTTTCTCAAAATATATATGTCTATGAGCTTTCTATCTTTTTTGTTTTTTTATTGAAGTCCTCTGTTGATTTATTAAGGTTTGATCAGCGGCTGTGACTTTTCGGGGTTTTCACTTGTAAGTATGCCAGTCTTCAAAATAAAATGTAATATCCCCTTTCTGTTCATTGACTGAACGTCACAAATTGTGAGATTCCGAGCATCATAACTCATTCCTGCGCATAAACTAAAACTCAATGGACTATGTCTCACTGGATCTATCTTGCTCTTGAACTACAAATCAATTAACCTAAGTCTCACAGGGTCTATCTCGCTCTTGAACTAAAACTCAAATCTAAATCTCAATATGCCTACCTCGCGTTTGGTTTAGACACAACGCGATTAAGGCACACTGCGTTTTAGGTACGCAGAGTAAACTTAGAGAGTAAACGTAGAGAATAAACGAGAATAACGTAGCTTCTACTGGGATACCGGTTAATGCCGCTTTTTATGCTCAAATGAATATGTTAGTTAGTGGCTACCATGAACCTGTATAGATACCTGTATAGAGACGTGGTAGTGATGCTTTTAAGCAACAAATTTATTACCCCCAATGTATGGCCAAAAGTCATTAGTTTTTGAGATATTTTCAAATTTAGAAATTTTAGTGAAGTACTCAATTTTGGGAGTTTGTCACTGAATAGAAAGAAATGGCAAATTTAATATCATTGAATTAATTATTTATTTTGCAGGCGACTTAATAACGAAGCTTAATACGCAATGAAATATCCAAAACCATCTAAAAAGTAACCAGTATGCATAATAAACTATTGTATATATAACTAGCTGTGCCCGCGGCTTTGCCCGCGTGGTCATTTCATTTAAAAGTAGCCCAAACATGTTATTCCAGGACCAAAAGTACCTATATAACGTACAATTTATCGTATTTTTTTCAAAATTTGTACATCCGTCTTATATAGTTAAATATTTAAACGGGACTTAATCGCGCTGGAAACTTAATATTTATTTACCTCGACGTTTTGATCAAGTTGCATTGATCGTGGTCACGAGAAGAAGAAGAAATATTTAAATATGTGTTCGAATCGCGAAAGTTTAAAAGTTACAATCCGTCTTATAGTTTTTATCGATTGCTCGGTATCTAATCATCAGAACCAAGTACCACAGTTTTTAAGGCAAACCCTAAGCTATCCAAGAGTGAAAACCGCATTGCAGTCTGTGGACCATGCGATATTTATATAAGCGTAACGATGGATATACGAAATGAAGCTTTATATTTTCTCTCAATTTAAGCAGCAACAATTTCCAACCATTTTTTCCAACTGACACTTTTCACATCAAACCAAAACTAAAAAACTTAACAAATTAGGTATATAAACTATTTGGTCGTGCACACAATCGGTCCAGTAGTTTTTACGTGATGCGTGAACAAATAAACAGACAAACAGACAGACACGATTTAAAAAATTGTTTTATTCGTGTTCAGTACCCTGGACTTTTTTTGTTGTCCAGACTTTTTTGCTTTATTATAAGTATAGATTTTTATTTAGTTACTAATGCCCAAAATTGGGTATTTTTATTAAAATTTATAAATTCCAAATATCTCAAAAAAACTTTTGGCTGTACATTGGAGGGCTTAAATCTTTGTCCTTCATTGATGTAAGGGAAATTTCCTTTCCAAACTCAAAGCATACTTTGTTTACCTAATTTTATTGATTTTACCTATTTATAATATCTAACGTTTTTCTCCTTATTCATGGGATGTCAATTTTGACTTCTAAAAGTGCTATTATTTGTAAGTTAAGTGCTATTTAAATACTCTGACTACAAAATACTCAACTACAAAAACTGTCATATTCTGACACCAGAGGCCAACATTACCTCATACGACAAACTACATACACAACAGCAACAATCAAATATTCTGTTTTTGAGATCTCCTTGACTGAGATGAAGTCAAGTATCCAATTAAGAATACTAGTGAATCAGTAACTCATATACATAAAATTATTGCTACAACGATAGATTTAGTTAAAGAGGGTAAGATACGGTACTCTTTAATATAACGTAAACAATAACTGGACTAGACACAACTACAGGCAAACACCCACACAACTACATTCCCAAAGTTGTACTTCATATGCATCAACAACTAAGATAGAGAGATATACGCAGACTGTAGCGCGAATGAGAGTCTTACGTGCTACATAAACACCAACTCCGATTGTAACTAAGGTCAATGAAGGCCAATTGTGTGCGTTGCACCTATTTATGCGGTCCACGCCCAAGGTGCTGGTACCTAATCTTCCCACTTTCCATCTATGGCTACAACACAACACTTACTATACTTATTTATTCTGTGACAACAGCAATAAACAGATCATGTACCTGCTCAAGCTAATGTTGCGATAAAGTTAAGACGTAAATGTATTAATAAGTTTGCTTATATAAATAATACGCTAGCGAAAGAGCAATATTTACTGGCTCGGGGTTTCAAGTTTATTACTAAGACAACTCAAACAGTGCTTCAGTAAATGATTTTCACACCGAGCATTCAACTTGCTGGCAGAGTGGCTAATGAGTAACGACCCAACCAACGGTCGCGGGCTCGAATCCCACAAGGTGCAATCATTTGTGTGATGAACAGGAATGTTTACATTTGAATGTTAGTTCTAACATTCATATGTGTATGTTTATCCTATCCTAGTTTGGGGCTAATTAATAGGCGTGAAAAAAATGTACTCTGGAGCAGTATGCTCGTATTTTTTTTATCTGATGTTTTTAAGGGTCTCTTTGTTAGTTTTTTTTTATAAGTTTTTTTATCAATACCCATTTACTGAGCAATGTTACTACTGAAGTTGATCTTGCTCATTCATCCAGAGCGATTGGGAGATACATTTCGGTTTAGGGGTTTACGCACAGAATAAATATAACAGAGGCCCTTGGGTGGCCAGACAAACTCTGACACCAGAGGCCAGCACTACCTCATAGGGACGATAAACAACAAACAATAATACTACAAGTGTTTAGGTACAATATTGCTACGCCTATACTGCATAATGCCATCCAACTTCAATCAAGTAACGCAAACAAGTACCCACAGAGGTTCGTCTAATTTGTAGGTATCCAATTAGTAGTATAAAGGAGCCTGTCCATTGTGCGAGCGCACGGTAGCGTCAGGAAGTCACGCGCGCGATGACATCGCATCCGCGGGCAAGCACGCGCGATATGTCTTAAGATAACACGGTATTGCTTGGTAGTTATAGATAGAACTGAAGCAGTGTGTCTTGACACGAGACTCGGAGACTGACATTGTGTTGTGTTGTTTTCGTACACATAAATTATTGAGAACAATTAAATAAATAAACAAATAGTGATGTACGAAATAGCAGGGTACAAAAAATCGACTTAAAAATGGATTAAAAAAAACTAAATCAAAATTGGATCAGTAGTTTACTGATCCAATTTTGATACAATTTATAAACCAACCTGGAGATTTATTCTTTCACATGAAAATTAATTTTCGAAATTGGTGTCCGCAATTGACGGAGAAATCGGTGAACATACGAGTACATAAAAATATGTACAGACAAACATAGAACCTTCTCCTTTTTTGAAGTCGTCTCGTCTCCTTTGTTGATATGTCAGGGTGTACGGCCGTTTGTATGTCGTGAAACGTCTACACCAAGTACAATTTTATCCAGTCCTGGAACCCTCTCGTTCGTTCTGTGCTAGAGTTTAGGGTATCGTTGTGAGCTCCATAACTTCTTCTTCCCAAAATTAGTCCTAATATTTATTTTAGTTCGGACTTTCTAAGTGCTGCAGCCACTTTTGTGATTTTTACTTATTTTCCTGCCCGTTTTTTTTATTTACTTTGACTTAATTAGACTTTCTAATGATCACAAAATCATCAATTTTGCTGATTTTGCTCTGTGCGTCCTGCCCCCTCCCCCTCTGTCTATTGTCAAAAATTGAACATTACATAATTGAGCTGACTTTATAAGATACAAAATTACACCAACATTGGATATAAGCGATGGTGGACTAACGGTTCTTTAGTGCAATTTAGAATCCAAAGATACCGGGTTCAAAACCTAGGCTCCGTCCTTACCAATGACTTTTCGGAGTTATGTGCGGTTTTCCATCGGTCCTCGCTTTGGAGGGCACGTTAAGCTGTTGGTCCCAGCTGTTATTGATTAATAGCAGTCGTTAAACCATGTCAGAGGCCCTCGGGCGGCTTGGCAAACTCTGTCATCAGAGGCCAGCGACATACCTCATACGTCAAACAAACAAACAAACCAACATTGGATCTCTGGAGCGTATAGTTACAGAGCTATAAAAGTGAGACGATATAGAACTTTTTGTTACGGTTCACTTTTCTGCCCTGTAAAATAGGGGGTGTAAGTTGCACCTCTTTTATCGATAAAATCAGGTACTTATATTGCTTAGCAAGTCTCCGAGTCCCGGGTCTAGAGCCAGACACATAATATTATCCGGTTCATATTTTCAATGCGCTAGTTAAGATTTCTCGATACTTTCGTATCATATTATTAAGTTAATTTTAGGAAAATGGCTAGGTACTCATCAAAACGCCGATGCGTACCTATGCTTATATATGTTTCGCCTGAAGTAGTCACATGGTGAAAAGGAATTGGGTAAAGTTTGATGGGTGGGGTTGACTACTTGGCACAGCCAACCGCCTCGCCGATACATGAAATTACTTGCTTATGTAACCGGCGATGAAACCTGTGTTTCTGCATCCAATTCATACAAGACTATGGTGACGTTTAATGTCACTATGATACGGAATCGGAGGGTTGTATTGTATCTAATTACACCGGAATTGTATGAAAACTTTGGCAGCACTGCACAGCGAACTGCGACCTAGCAACAATGGGCGCGACGCGACGCACACCATTGTCCGCGATGCACTGATGCACGATAGCGTTTATTACCTCCGTTAGCGACTGGAGGTCTGGATGCTCGCCCTTATGTATTCATAGAAATATTCGCTTAGCTAGTGAGACGTCTCCCTAATGACCGCGCCGGCTATCGCTCATCTTTTTCATATTGTCACGTGAGTTAAGTACAGTCGAGTGCAACAACATATAGGTATGTTAAAATAGAATAAAATTGTAAATTTACTTTTTGAAAATTTCTCAAATCTCTGCTCTCTCACTTTCACTGTGGATTCTGTACAAACTTGTAGGTATGTTAATATTTCGTCCAACACGGAAATCAAAACTTGAAGTTATTTTTTGTGATGTGTCTACTATTTTCGTATTTTTCCGTTTACTTGTGCTATAAGACATTGCTTCTTGCAAAAAAAACATGATTCTAGGTCAAAGGGACTTCCCTTTTAAACGCCCACTACACTACTCGCAAAGTTGATCGAAGTTAAGCGAACACGAGAGTGTAGACGGGCACTTCGGTTCGCTTCGTGCGACCTTGGCTCGCCTCGGGTGAATTCCGATTGTTGTCGGTTTTTGCGCCCGAGTCAAAGGACTCGAAGCGTCCCGAAGTTCTATAACGAAGCGTCTCACTACACTACTCGGCTTACTTCATATGATAGTGATAAAAAATTATTAAAGGTAATGTTAAAATTTATTGTGCCTTGTTTATTCTAATGACATAGTTCTGTTCCGGTGCATTGCAATCATCCACCATTATTAAATATTTTTTTCTTGTGGTATATACGCTCGTAGATATAATACGCGAGAAAAAAACATTGCAAAAGCAGCTGCCATTCGAACATTATCCATGATGCATAGCGTGTGGGCGCCGCCGGGCGACTGAGCTCCTTGCGAAGTTGCACGAGTGTGTAGTCACGTACTTCGAACTTCGGTCAACTTCGAACCGTACTTTGTCGAAGCAACTTCGCGAGATTCCCTTGCGAGTGACGAAAATGTCGAAATATGCGGCATAAACGGCCGTATCTTTTGATTCCGTTGATTTAGAAGTTTGTTTTTTTCATAACTCCAATGGATTGCAGACTTGAGTATTTGATATTAATTTCAACTTGATACCTCTACGCATTACTGAGGAAAAGGGTATTGACAGACACACAGATGGATGGACGGACATCATAGTGATTCCTTTTTCCTTTTGCGGTACGGGAACCCAAAGAGACGTAGGTTATCTATTAGTTAGATAGATATACCTACGAGCATAGAACCAACAAAACGGAGTTGGTTGATTCCTCGAAGTATTATAACACTGAGTACTAGGTATTGAAACACTACATAATAAAGAAAACTTAAAGCTAGAATAATAACAATAATTAACGACAGTGTATTCCTCTGGTGGCGCAAGTGTACATAATTATACTATTTTTTTATATGATTGAGCAACGAGACGATCGGCAGTGCGATTACGTAATGTTGATCATGACGGTTTCGAGCCATCAAATTCAATAATGCTTTGCGATAGAGTCGATTTTGCTATGAAAAAAGTGACAATCTGATTGAAGCCAAGTTCTGTAATCGGGCTGCAGGTCACTCGCCTGATGGTAAGCGTCACGCCTGTGCATAACAGTTGCAATGCCACCCAGAACATTGGTTGTAAAATCTTGTGCGTCACTGCCTTGCGGTGGAACGGGGTGCGTTTATTCTACTGTCTATTACAGATTGTATTATATACGTTTATTTCACCGCAATGCACGCACTTCTATGACTTTCCGTACTTCACAGAATATGCGTTATAACAAGTAAAACTATTATATAAATACAAAAAACTCAACTGCGAACAAAATTATTGAATACGATCTAACTGCCTGCAAAAATAATCACACTAATATCATAACGACGAAAGTAAAGTATGTATTTAAGGGGTAAGCGTGTATGCAAGTGTGTGTTGACGTTTATAACCTGGATTAACACATAGGCTACTTTTTATCCAGGAAAAGTCTGTGGTTCCTGAGGGACGCGGGTGAAACTACGGGCGTAATTAGTATTTAAATAAATTGAATGTTTATTTTTCAATAACATACTTTACTTCAATAGTTGCAATTGCAACATTAGACATCAAAGTATTACAGTAGATAGAGAGTTACTACACATTAACATGAATAAACAAAAATTGAAAATTTCGTAAGAAGCTTAAAAGAAAATTGCTACTGTTGAGTTTGGAAGTGGTCTTTTATAGAACTGTAAATTGTACCTGTACCTCACTCGATAGGTATTGGTAATTTTTTGTTCCTTCGGAAATACTATATGGCAGCTGTAAGCCGCCATATTGGTTTTATAGCACTCTCGTGATCAAGACAAATCAAATGATACCACATTTATCAAAATTCAACAAGCCGTTTAGGCTGTAGGACGCGCCTAAGAAACGTACAAACATACATACAACCCAAACACATAACCTCAGTTGGGTAAAAACTCAAGGTAGTGCGAGTTAGCCATTTTTAACACACATTTATTAGCTTCACCCGTATGTACGTTTGTATGTAACTGAATCTTTGAACTCGATTTTTACCCACTTTATTTGCTCAGTAAATTCGCTGGAAACATTGCCCTAGTGTGTAGGTATTTACACACTAATGCTTAGTGGTTGAATATCTGACAAAGGTATGATACTTCCCCAGGCGGACTCTTGCGTAAGAGGCCTACCACTTACTTGTGTGTGAGTAGGTATTACACCATAAGCACTAAAGGAGGCCCACTTTTAATGAAATTTATGGCTTTTTTTATGTTTGAACATTTTTGTAGCGAAGGATTAATACTATCAACTGACCGATCGGTTATTGGTTGACTGCGAAGTCAACCAACGATCTCGGGTTCGAATCCTGCTAGGTGCAATCATTTGTGTGATGAGCAAAAACGTTTGTTTTCAGATTTATTCGTATCTATGCATGTTTATCCGTTGTCTAGTACAAATAGTACAGGGTATCCTAGTTTGTGGCTAGGTAATTGGCGTGAACTGTCCCATAATTTATTAATAAATTTCTATGTATCATATGATCATCATCATCATCATTTCAGCCTTTAGAAGTCCACTGCTGAACATAGGCGCCAAAGAGCGCCACGACGAGCGATCTTGTGCCACCTCCATCCACCGACTTCCTGCAAAGTGGGGTCTCCCCACACTTCGCTTGCTTGTTCGTGGTCGCCATTCGAGAACCTTTATTCCCCAGCGGTTGTCAGTTCTGTGAACTATATGGCCTGCCCATTGCAACGCTGCCTTTCCGAGTTGAATTCGTCGGTTGACCTCTATTTCGAAGTTGGATCTACCCAGTTGGATCGCCATTATATGATAATGCCATAAATTCTGCCGAAATAACTGCACCGTTAAGGTGATGTTTGATGTAACGGTCAAAGTGTTTGCGATGCGTTTCTAATGTTTTTACGGTGTAGGTAACCTCAGCTTTTAGTAGGTTTACGTACTTATTAACAGCTTAACATTAGTGGAAGATGACTATCTAGGTGGTACGCTGTTAATTACATCAATAAAATTGTCTTGTTTTAACGACTGTGCGTAAAATAAGTACATGAAGCTGGAAACTTTATCAGAAATCCAATCGCTACTTCAGTCAAGTACTTCAAGTCTTAACGAACATCATAAAAAACAGATGAACAGGCCCGAGATTCAGCAGTCGAAATAATTGTAACTTTTAAACTTTCGCGTTTCGAATACATAGTTAAATATTTAAACGGGACTTAATCGCGCTGAAAACTTATTATTTATTTACCTCGACGTTTCGATCAAGTTGCATTGATCGTGGTCACGAGAAGACTGAAGTAGCGTGTGTCAGCGTCGAGAAGGACGAGCGTTGTCTCCAACTACCCGCATTTGGTTTTGTAAAAATTCAGAATTGTCACGACACACGACACTAACGACATCTGTAGATATCTTCTGACATAAACCGCGACGCAAACACTTGCTTATCACGGGATTCCAGGACGCTCCCAACTTGAAACCATCCTCTCGGTTGAAATTGGGATACTTTTTAATTTCAACCGCTTCACGTACAATCCTGGAGTAGTAGTGACGTTCCGTGGAGAGGATCTTCGGGTCATGGAGTTCTATCCAGTGATTAGGGCCCGATTCGAGCAAATGCTCAGCGATTGCAGATTTATTTATCTGGCGGTTCTTTACAGCTGCAATGTGTTCGTGACCACGATCAATGCAACTTGATCGAAACGTCGAGGTAAATAAATAATAAGTTTTCAGCGCGATTAAGTCCCGTTTAAATATTTAACTATGTAGTCGAAATAATGTTGTTTGGGTAAGTTAGTGTATCTTCTATAAGTACTTACTTTTATTAAAGCAAAAACCAAATTGTGTGTACAATGAAAATCCATACCAATATATAAAAGTTGTCTGTTTGTTTATTTGTTTGTTTGACTGGAATGAACTCCACGACCCGAAGATCCTCTCCACGGAACGTCACTACTACTCCAGGATTGTACATGAAGCGGTTTAAATTAAATCGTATCCCAATTTCAATCGGCTTGTACTATTATTTATTCTGTGCCTGAACTGTGACATGGATCATCGCGCGGTTCGGTTCCGCCTTGAGGAAGTACGCAACGATAGCTGGGACGATTT
This sequence comes from Alsophila aescularia, assembly GCA_946251855.1. Lineage (NCBI taxonomy): Eukaryota > Metazoa > Arthropoda > Insecta > Lepidoptera > Geometridae > Alsophila > Alsophila aescularia. The sequence continues at coordinate 55,464,166 of OX276374.1, read as the reverse complement.
TATGACAGACATTAAGCCGTCCCATGTTGCATTCTATAAGGTGGTGAGAAAACTCAAAACAGAAACCATTTCTAAAAAAAAAAAACTATCTGTGACATGGTTGCTGCACTCAGGGTTGGCTCCTGACCAGGGAACTCCTCAATAGCACAGACACGAAATGTTGTATACGCATTTAATTGTGAAAGCCCGTTCTAAGTATCACCATGACATGGCTACTGCATAATAGCTTTTTTTTAAACGTTTGTTGATTATTTACATATAATCAACAAACGTTTATTCATTATTTATTTGTTTATCAAACACACGCCACAGAATCCATATTTACGTCTGGTACAAAGAAGGTAATAAAAAAATGGTCTAGAACACTTTAAGTGTTAAGCTATTGAACAAGAATATATAATTTTTTTAATTCGTGTCTGTCTACTTGTTTGTCTGTATGTTTGTTCGCACATAACGTAAAAACTACTGGACCTATTGCGATGCAATGAGTAGAAGCTGAGATATCGATAAAAATATTTAGGACGGCAGAAGGAATTTTGATCAAATGTTGGTATATTGATATTTTAGATCTTAGAATAGTACATAGAATACTATTAACCCAGAGAAATGACCACGCGTGTGAAGACGCGGGTACAGCTAGTATATCATCATCATCATCACTCCACCTGGCCACAGGGCGTCCTACACTACGTTTGCATAAGCGTGGTCTCCACGCGAGAACTCGTCTACACCAACGGTTAAATGTTCTTCGGGAAATGTGACCAGCCCACTGCCACTTTAGCTTGTTTATTCTTTGAGCTATGTCGGTTACCTTGGTTCTCCGTCGGGCATAGAATATACCATATAGAACATAGTACATAGAACATATTACATAGAACAGATTACATAAAACATAGTACATAGAACGCGGGTACAGGTAGTAAATAATAGAACAAAAGGCGCAGGGCGGCGCGCGGGGCGGGCAACGGCAGAGCAACTGAAATCAACCGGGGCATCGCGGCATCCAATTAGGTACAGATGGGAGCTGGGAGCGTGCGCTGCCATGACAGTTGACGAGCCCGTGACGTAATTAAGCCTTTGTTTCGCGTTATTAACTATTTAATGACGTTAAAAAACATGCCAGCCCCTGATCATGTGACTGTTTGACACTTTGTTAAGTATCTAGGTAGGTAGTTATCAGAGATGTACAAGATACCCTATACAAAGTATCTGGAATACAAAATACTATTAAGATAAGTATTTGAGATACCAGATACAAGATACCCTAAGGAAAGGTATCTGAAATCCTAGATACAAGATACGTATCTTCTAAATACTTTTTATAGATAAAATACTTTTTGAAAGAAAATTTTATGGAGTTTAAGTTTATTATATGAACTATGAAACATTAGTCTGGGGCCTATTTGATAGATGGCGATAGTCACCATCTATCAAATTGGCCCCAGTCTAAAGTTTCATCAAATGTCAATATATGGCTCTTTGCATTTGCATAGGTAATTCAAAGGTAATTATTATTAAAAGTATTTTAGCAAACATAGTATTTACGAAATGCAAGATACCAAACGAATGGTATCTAAATACAAAATACAAAATGTATTTAATAAAACTATTTTTGTTATAAGATGGAAATATGTATTTGTATCTTGTATCTGTATTTCAGATATTTGTATCTTAGATATGTCACATCTCTGGTAGTTATACAGGTATCCCAAAAGTCAACCTCCAAACGATTAGCTCAGTTTCAACCAGTCAGGCACAACTAGACTTCTACGACAGATGCTTGGTTTTAGAGAAATGGCAACATTAATTATTATTTTATTGTACCTTCGGACTTATTTACTTATTATTTTATTGTACCTTCAGACATGGTCATTGACGAACATCCAGAAGTCCAAGCTCAAGGTAAGCCAACGAGCAATGGAGCGCAGTATTTTAGGGGTTAAATTAACTGACCATGTTCGAAACACCGAGCTGCGCTCCAGCACTCAAATTGCTGACGTAGCTGAAAAAGCCGCCAAACTGAAATTAACCTGGGCTGGTCACGTCTGCCGTATACCAAAAAAGCTGTGGGCCAAGATAGCCACCATGTGGAGCCCCAATACAGCGAGGCGACGTCGCGGGAGACCACGCAGGAGATGGCAGGACGAACTAGACACCTTCAGTGACTACTGGTCATCCATAGCCCAAGACCGCGAAGCCTGGAAATCATGAGGGGAGGCCTTTGCCCCACATTGGGACACCACAGGCTGACTGTAACTGTAACTGTAACTGTACCTTCGGCAAGGAAGTTCTATGTACTAACAGTATAGGACATATAACTTCCTTGATCTTCGGTCACTCATTTGGATGATAATTTCCACATATCACGGATTTTTGACTTCTGTTTTAGGTTACATTAAATCAAACAGTTGCGTTTTATAATGAGTTGCAATATTATTATTCGATCATTAGGTACTGTATAGTCATAAATCGAAGGTTATCTCAATTTTAAGAATCTGAAATGTTGATCATCAAACTTGAAACTATAAAAATATGTAAGTACGTGGCTATGATTGCAAACTTCTTTTAAAAATATGCTTGCAATAATCAGATTTTAAAATGGTATAACGTTGTACTATTATTTATTCTGTGGTATAACCATTGGCGGGCCGACGATCGAACCCGGGTCGATTACTAAGAGCACATAATCGGATCATCTTGATATATTTGTAGGGTTCCGTACCTCAAAGGAAAAAAGGAACTCCATAGGATCACTTCGTTGTCCGGCTGTCTGTCTGTCTGTCTGTCAAGACCCTTTTTCTCAGAAATGCCTGGAGGTATCAAGTTGAAATAAATATCCAAAACTCAAGTTTGCAATCCCATGGAGCTGTGAAAAAACAAACTTCTAAGTTTTTTATTTAAGCAAATCGGCTTAAACAGCTATAATATATAGCTGTTTATGCCGAATATTTTGATACTCGCAAGGGAATCAAAACCTATATGGTTTTGATTCCCTTGCCTTGAAATTTGGCAAGAAAAAATGTCTTATAGTTCAAGTAATGGGAAAAATCCGAAAACCGTAAATTAGTAGTAAAATCAACACACAAAAAAAAAACTTAAACCTATAAGTTTGTACGGAACCCTCGGTGCCCTAGTCCGACTCGCACTTAGGCGGTTATTTATCAGTTTTCATTCTGTGTCTACTGCAAATATCCTGCAGTACAAACCCGTACAACCAACGCCGTGTGTACCCTAACGTAGCTGTCAAACAGCCATTATAATTGTGTTATACTTGTTTGCGAGAACGATAATTACTGAAATGGCGGGCAAACAAGGCTAATTGAACAAAAAGACTGCCCGACATGCCCCGGTCGCAATCACCCCGGTAAAACTGCGTGGTAAAAAATGCCAGCTGGCGTCAACCCACGTTAACTGGCCAATTATAGGTGCCACGGGTACAATATACACCACTTAGGGAGGCGTAGTTAGGACGTAGACAGGGAATAATTCTAAAACATGGTTAGCTAAAAATTCACGTTTCTCTCAAAGTCCGACGCAGAATAAAATGTTGCTCTATAACTGGACGGAAAACAAAGACAGGTTGGGGTTTAAAATATCGGACTTAGAAACCAATAAAGAACTCAGTAAATTATCATCACACTATCACACTAATTATGAGACTTAAATGGAGCTGGGCAGGACACTTGGCTAGACGAAGTGACGATAGGTGGACGGTGGCGGTGACTGAGTGGTGGCAGAGTCAGGGGAAGTGAAGCGTCGGTCAACTGGCAGCGAGATGGGCCGACGATATTGTAAAGATCGCGGGTCAAACCTGGGAACGATTGGCACAGGACCGAGGCGAATGGTGTGGAAAGAGAGGCCCATACCCAGCAGTGGGAAGATAAGGGCTGTGGATGATGATGATGACGATCAAACTGATATTATAAATCAGAGAAATGTAGCCACTATCGTAAACAGGCCAACCAGAGCTTACAGTTACAGTTACATTTACAATCAGCTGTGGTGTCCCAATGTTGGGCAAAGGCTTCCAGGCTTCGCGATCTTGGGCTATGGAGGACCAGTATATAGTCACTGCAGGTGTCTAGTTCATCCCTCCATCTCCTGCGTGGTCTCCCGCGACGCCAACTCGCTGTATTGGGGCGCCACATGGTGGCTATTTTGGCCCACAGCTCTTCTGGCATATTAAGCTCCCAAATCTATCAAGAATGTCCAATCAGAGCTTAGAGTTTTAAAAATGAATACTCTCTCATCGAGCGGAATCGAGCAGAATCTCTCTTCGTATGCGCGATGCAGAACTCTTTACATTAGAACTGACAGTCCATACGAAACGTCAAAATGCATAAAACCGATTAGCGCCATCTATCTTTTGAAGTGTGTTTGTTACTTCTTCACGCTCAAACGGCAGAACGGATTTGGATGAAATTTGGTACTAGGATAGCTTATATCCTGGATTAACACATTAGCTACATTTCATTATCATCATCATGCATCATCATAATCCACGTGGGAGAAACCGAGCTCATGTTCTGTCTCTTAGATTATCAGAAAACCTTCGCCTTCAGATTCCGATACATAATATCACTTTCTACGCCTCATCTTTACTGTCCTTCGTCTCTGGAATGTCCTCCCGGTTGCTAAGTATAAGTAAGGCGCGCTCACCGAAGTGGGAAAGAAACGAAAGGCAGTGAAGCATTTTTTGTATGAAACCTAGTGTCGCCTGTTCTATATTCGAACGGTATTTTGTCTTATTTGATGCACAAATTGCATAAAAATATAATTCTACTTTTCGTTACGTTTATTACTATTTTAAAAGCTATTAACGCGATTCGTAACTCTTAAGAACAGGTATACCTTACGGGATATACAGGTGATTTCCAGGCTGTAAGAAAATGGATGAGGAGAGCTGTCTAACTCTCCTAATCCATTCCGATGCCATCACCCATCGATGATTATGATGATTTGATTAGCAACCGGTGGCGTGCATTAAGAGAAGCCTACGTCCAGCAGTGGACAAATATAGGCCGTCACGCTAACATAGCCTCTCTACATAAAAAATATATACGCAATCCAGTACTTTGACGTGATTCGCGAACTAACTGACAGACAAGACTTAAAAATATATTTTTCAGTAACAGATTAATAATACATGTATACCCGTGAATTATTAAGTGTTAAATGCAAAATAGATGTCCCACACTCAACAAAACTGACTAACAAACCAAAAATTGTAAGCTCTCCTTCACTTTAGTGTCGTAAGTATTTGCTGATTATAACTATTCTTATTCACTTGTTAAGAAGTAGCATATAACTGTTAGCCCCAGTTAGAACTGACCATTAACGAATTCAGGAAATAGAATGTAAATCATTATGACCAATATTATAATTCTCAGGCGTTGAAACACCGCTGTTCCAAGTATCTTTATGTTCACTAACATCGCCATATTTCATGTTGTTGTGCTGGACGTTATAATCTGTGTTACAAAACGTAATAATAATAATTTTGTTAATGCTTGACATATAAAGCTCTAATACAACTTTAGAGTATAGCTGAGCTGGTTATATTGATGTTTGTTTATCGTATGAGGTAGTGCTGGCTTCTGGTCAGAGTTTATCATGCCGCCCGAGGGCCTCTGACATGGCTTAACGACTGCTATTAATCAATAACAGCAGCCGGGACTGACATCTTAACGTGCCCTTCGAAGCACGGAGCTATGGCAACGCCACATAAAATCACTTAATTGACGAATCGGTGTGAAGAATCTTATCAACAAAACTTCACAGCGAGCTTCTGGCTAGGCGCTTACGAATTAAAAAAGGGGGTAGGGCAGAGTCGGACCACGTTATCTGATGTCTATTGCTCTGCTCGCTTGCTAAGAGTGCTAATACTTCGCTCGCTACGTTCCAGCCTCGCAGGTTCGAACCAGAGAATTTGGATCTGAACCGATAGCAGTGTTTTATAGACATATTCGCGAAGCGGTATTGCAAAATTAATTTTATCTACACTCATATCGTAAAATCCGGATTATGAACTCAAAAATGGTGGCATAATGATATACATTACACACCCGCACGTTTCTAATAGGAAAAAAATAGTAGTTTATGAAACGGTTGCATAATGAAGGGAATTAAAACAAGAGGGTGAGATTAAAAAACGAGCCGTAGGCGGGTTTTTTAATAGTATCACTTGAGTGTTTAATCTATGGCGGCGCATGTTTGACCGTATGCGCGCGAATTCGCTGTGCACTGGATTTTTTACATTAGTACCTAACCAATTTTGTGTGATTTATTATGTTGATCAAATGTTTTATCCTGATTAAAAATGTGACAAAGATGTGTTAAACATGTGAAAACAGTGTTGTTGAGGAGAATTTGACTCCATCTGACATCACGGAACAGCAACGAACATGACGAACGAGCTTTTACCAGCAAAATCAAGAAAAGATTACGACTTTATTTTTTTCATTAAAAGTAAGTTCCTATTGCATGATAAAGTAGTTTATGAAAAGGCACATAACTAGGTATTAAAACACGAGAGTGATACTATTAAAAAACTTTTAAACTCACTCTCATGTTTTGATTCCCTTCATTATGCAACCGTTTCATAAACTACTATAATAACATTAAAAATATATATCATAATTCAATGATTAGCTTCTTAGGTAAAGTAGCATCACGTAAAAAATGTGAATGTCATTTCTGTCACATAATATTATACCTAGAACATGTAATTGATGTCTAGTAATTTTATGGCAAAAGTTATTTCGGTCTTTCAAAACTTCGAACATAAGAAATTGATGCCCAAAGAAAAAAAGTTTGATGATTTCTGACAATAGTGTTTCTGACAAATGATAGTTCTGTTAAGCGTATTTTCCAAATAAGAAAAATATGTGTACAATATATAAGTTGAAAAACTAAAACGGGAAAAAATTGCCTATGACACTCTTGCGATGAAGACGAATCGATTGATACCTATTTGCTTGTCAAAATCGTACCAATAGGGGCGACTTTATGGTGGAAATCCACATAGCTACATACATAGACTGTCAAACTGAATTACACTTGCTTCGCTGTAGTCGGTTAAAATACATCTGGAATTTAAAAAAAAACAATCGATTTCCAGCATTTAAAATTCGGATTAAAAAAAAAGAAAGTTTGATAGGTTACCCCGTTATGTAGATGAAACATAAACTCCAAATAGTTATTAGAGGAACAAAATAACCCTTTCATTGCTGACCTCTAAGTCTCCGCCATGTTTAGGTACTCCAACCAAAACAAGCTCGAGCCCAAATCGAATGCCCTTTAAACCAACCGAATATAAACCGAAATATCGATTCTATAAACAGAGCTCATTTGAGCCTAACGATTCACGTTTTACTAATATGCTATCGTCGAGTGGGCAAAATATCGGATGCAAAATGCCATGAGGTCAACAGCGGCCGCAGTTACCAAAGAACACGAGCCAAACATAGATTTGTTCGTGCAATGGCGGTCATTACGGATCGATGATCGATCTCGCACGCTTTTGAGCTTTCGCAACTGGCAACACTTCGAAGGGTTCCAAACATCGACAAAAAGGCTTAGACCTAGACGAAAGGGGATAGAGTATTAGGCCCACTTGCATGAAAACAAAACAATGTATCTAGTTAGTTAGTCCAAAAATTTGTTAGCCATTATTATGGTATAAGGATATCCCGTAGATATTTCTATTTGATTGGTCAAACGGGGACAAATCAACGCGCAGGCAAATTATTTATCACATCTATACATAGCGACATCTCGATTTGACGATTCTTAATCGAAGGCTTTTGAAAGAAATAATAATTACAAGCGATAACTTTTTCAGTTCGAACGAAGTTCAGACGAAGGAATTAATATTTATTAATTATTTATAACATTGTTTTGCACAAAAATTGTGTACAACAACTTAATGCTAAACAGCATAATCTACGAGTCATCTAGGTCGAGAAATAATAGTACGGCGTGCCGCTTAAAGTTAGTACTGAACAATAAATACCAAGAAAATAAATATAGTACGGCGTGTGGTTTAAAGTTAGTACTGAACAATAAATACCAAAGAAAATAATAATAGTACGGCGTGTGGTTTAAAGTTAGTACTGAACAATAAATACCAAGAAAATAATAATAGTACGGCGTGTGGTTTAAAGTTAATACTGAACAATAAATACCAAAGAAAGTAATAATAGTACGGCGTGCGGCTTAAAGTTAGTACTGAACAATAAATACCAAGAAAATAATAATAGTACGGCGTGCGGTTTAAAGTTAGTACTGAACAAAAAATACCAAAGAAAATAATAATAGACACAGAAAATAAAAATAAGTAAGTAACAAAATAAAAATATTAAATGAAACTATAAATGATTATACATAAAACAGTACATGCATAAATAACTAAATACTTTACTAAATATAATATACATACTTACCTACCATAACAACATGAATAATCTGTGCCTTGGCAAAGTTTAATGTCCGTAACGTGTTAAGCATCCAGCTCATTATGAAGACAAACAAATAGTTACGACGTTGTCCAAGGTGTTAGTTAAAGCCCATAATATTTATTTGGCTGTAGATAGAAAGTACTTTGTCTTGTAAAAAGGGAAATGCAAATAAGTCCTCTTTACAACGGCGGACAATTTAAAGATAAAGAAATTCACTCTGAGTGATGAAGGTGGCAACGACTCAGTAATTGACTCCCATCTTAACGCGTTTGTACCGCCTCTCTCTTCACTCAGGTAAAGTTCCGAAGATCTGGAAGCTTGCCAATGTACAACCAGTACCAAAGAAGGGTAGTCGTGCTGATCCGGCCAATTATTGTCCCATCTCGATTACCTCCTTACTCTGTAAGTGTATGGAGCGTGTCATAAACATTAGGCTCTTAGCATACCTTGAAGACAATGATCTTCTCAGTGACCGTCAATACGGATTTCGCCGAAACCTTGGGTATGCTGATAACAGTACTGTAGTTGAGAGATACACTTCCAATGCTCAAGCCAGTTGTGACGCTGTCCAGTTTCAGAGAGACGCTATGGTAGACCGTTTAAATTTAGCCTTAGAAGCCGTGTCCGATTGGGGCGATGCTAACCTGGTTAAGTTTAATGCTACTAAAACGCAAGCGTGTATGTTTTCTGCTAAAAAGTATCCTCTACGCCGATCTACGTCTTTCCAAAGTGTAACAATACCAATAGGCGACCATTTGGAGCTTTTGGGTGTCGAACTCACATCAAACCTGAATTTTGGGTCTTATATTGAATCCAAAGCCAAGGTAGCTGCAAAAAACTTGGTATTTTGTCTAAGGTTAGGCGGTACTTCACACCGGGAAAGCTTTTGAATCTTTATCAAGCACAGGTCCGATCTTGTATGAAGTACTGCTGCCACCTCTGGGACGGTTCTGCCAAGTATCAGCTCGAGTCTTTGGATTCAATTGAGAGACGTGCTATCAGGCTCATTGGAGATGACACTCTGGTAAAGAGTAAGCTTCAAAATCTGGCGCATCGACGTGAGGTAGCAAGCCTGGCGGTATTCTACAGATTGCATTATGGAGAGTGTGCACAAGAACTGCACAACTTGATTCCCCCATCACCTTTCCATCACCGTACGACTAGACGATCAGCAAAGCGCCACCCTTTCATGGTTGAAATACCTCGCACAAGAACGAAGCGTTACACTTCTTCATTTATTATAAGAACTGCAAAGGAGTGGAATGCCCTGCCCTCGTCAGTATTTCCGGTAAATTATAACCCCGGTGTGTTCAAGTCAAGAGTGAATAGATATCTACTAGGCAAGCGTGCTACACCTTCGACCATATCATCGCTTTCCATCAGGTGAGATCGTGGTCAAACGATTGCCTAGTCCGTAATAAAAAAAGAAAAAAAAGAAAATAGTAATTGAGGATGTTGAAGATCAGACGAATTGGAGGTGATCATTAGCAGGTGCTAATTTCGAAACAAGTTGGGAAGTCGACTGCACGCGTTAACACCTCACGACAGTTAACTTACAAAGTGAATTATCCAGCTTAAAAGGAAGTGTGTGAAATCCATTAAAGAACATCGTACGGTTCGCTGAGAATTACCGCTAAATTAAAAACTCATTTACTTCGATTTCCGAACGTGATGCGTCGTGCAATGTGCGTCCGATGCAATTACGCGGAAAAATCTGCAGCTGCCAGTGCTGCCAACTTAGTACAGCTAACCTAACCTAACTTCTTTTTCTGGAGAAAATAGTCACGTAATCTCACTGATTGTGGACGTGACCGAACAAGGTGAATAAAACTGGATCCGATACCACAGAACCGATACTAAGTTAAATCACGCATCGGGCGCATCGGTGACAAATCAGAATTTCTAGGAATCTTTCTCGATTACTCGTGGTCAAATACAGACGTGAACACGTGAGAAAGGAATGGGAAAGAAGAAAGTTGAAAGTTAATTTCTAAGCTACCATACCAGAAATAGTTAAAACGCTTGGAAATAACAGGTAGGTATCGTTGTACACTATCTTTAGATCTTTATGTAACGGTTATGGTCAAGAAAGCCGCAAAAGGAGTGATAAAAATCTACACAATAAATCACTGATTTGCGTTATTACAGCACCTGCCACTGATTTAGCACCTCACCGAGCAGGCTTGAGGCGTAAACTCTAGGAACAAACGACCGAGCTGAGGGCTAGATATATCTTTTTAATCACACTCAGTAAGGGAGTTGTCCATAGACAAGATCCCGATGATTCTTAACCCCAAGGTGAGTGCAAGTAATTACCTAGGTACTCCGTCGAGGCACTACACCGATGGATGGCACACATTAGAGATAGGCTTGCGGATAGATGGCGCGCGAGGCGAATAAATCGTTGGCGTTTGAGGCTTTCTGATTCCTAGACAAAACCAGTCGCGATGCGACTACTCGAAGTGGATGGAGTTTATCAATGCTCAACGAGCCTGACACCGCAAATGGCAAGCTCAAGCACTGTCATTAGTCATCACGTTTTAACATAGGAGGGAGGAGGGGTTAAATATCTATCCTGTTTCAAATTAATAAGCGACATCTTTATCATATCTTTATAGTAGTAGTAGTTGTAGTAGTAAAAGTAGTAGGTATATTTAATAACTATCTGTACCCGCGGCTTCGCACGCGTTTTCTTTTCTTTAGGTTCAAAGTACCATAATGTGCTATTCCTGGACCATTTTTTTTGTACATTTGAACAAAATTGCTTCAGACGTCAAAAATACTTTATCAATTGCTCGGCTTCTAACTCACCGGATTGAGATACCAATTACACCAGATTTAAATCAAACCCTAAGCTATCTAACAATGAAAACCGCATTGCAATCGGTCGCGTAGTTTTTATTTGATGCGTGAACAAACAAACATACAGACAAAAGAAAGAAAAACACGATTAACAAAAAAAATTGTTCAATTCCTTTTTTAAGCACCCAAGAGCATTTTTTCATTTGAATTCATTTAGTAGTTTGGGTGCGATGCGCGGTAAGATACGGACAAACAGACAGACAAAATTAAAAAGTAAAACATTTTGGCTTCAGTATCGAATATAGAGAACCATTCATAAAATATTTTTTATTACTTATATATTAACATAACTTTGGACACATATCCCGCAGAAACCCTTTACTTATTCGGGATAAAACGTGTCCTCAATTTTAAACCATCATATAACTTAAGACAGTGCCAAGTTGCATCAAAACCCGTCCATTACTTTCAGCGTGGTACCTGTTCCTTTAAATAAGTTTCAACCCCTAAATAATAACCCATAATTTTTTCGATATGTAAAGTAACCTATGTCCTACCTCGTAGTACGAACTCAAATCATACCAAGTTTCTTTTGAATTCATCCAGTTGTTCCGGCGGTGTGATGCGCGGCTAAGATACAGACTGACAGACATACAGACAATAATGAAAAAACATAGAGTACATCCAAAAAAAACACTATATTTTTAATGTACAGAATTTGACAATATGTAATCCATAATTTTCACCTATCTTATAAACTATGTCTGTGCCAAGTTGCATCAACATCCGTCAAATAGTTTCAGCGTGCTAAGTGTTCTTTTAAATAATTTTCCACCCCTATCCTGCAGGAAAACTTATTTTTTTCGGGATGAAAAGTATCCAATATCCTACCTCGAAGTGAAAATCAAATCATACCAAATTTCACTTGAATTCATTAAGTATTTTCGGCGTGGTGCGCTGCCAAGGTACAGACAGAAAGACGGACAGACAGACAGACAGACAACAAAAAAAACAGTGTTGGCTTATTGAACATAAAACGTCCTCCAAAAAAAATTACATAATATCTTCAATTTACAGAATTTTGGACATTATACCGAAGTTACACTTTATTTTTCGGGATGAAAAGTATCCTCCATTTTTACCCATTATATAAACTATGACTGTACCAAGTTTCAACAAAATCCATCAAGTAGTTTTAGCGTGATACGTGTTCTTTTAAATAACTTTCAATGCCTATCCTGCAGGAATCCTTTAATTTTCCGGGATGAAAAGTATCCTATGTCCTACCTCAAAGTATGAACTCAAATCATACCAAATTTCATTTGAATTCATTCAGTATTTTCGGCGTGATACACTTCCAAGATACAGACAGACAGACGGACAGACAGACAGAAAGACAAAAATTAAAAATACAGTTTTGGCTTTAGTCTTGAATATAGAACGGCCCCCAAAAAAAATTACAAAATATATTTAATTTACAGAATTTGGGACATTATCCCGCAGGAACTACTTATTTTTTCGGGATAAAAAGTATCCTCAATTTTAACCCATTATATAAACTATGACTGTGCCAAGTTGCATCAAAATCCGTCAAGTAGTTTCAGAGTGGTAAGTGTTTTTTGAAATAACGTTCAACCCCAATCCTGCGGGAACCCTTACATTTTTCGGGATGAAAAGTAGCCTAAGTCCTACCTCGTAGTATGAACTCAAATCATACCAAGTTTCATTTAAATTCATTCAGTAGTTTCGGCGTGATGCTTAGCGAAGATACAGACAGACAGACAGAGACAGACAGACAGACAGACAGACAGACAGACAAACAGACAAAAATGAAAAAAAAAAACAGTTTTGGCTTCAGTATCGAATATAGAGTAAGGTCCAAAAAAAATATTCTAAATATCTTCAATGTACAGAATTGGACCCGTTACAGTTTTATTATAAGGATAGATAAGTAAGGTTAAATTTCTAATCGTGGTTACATTGTGAATGCTCACATATCTATCTCGGCTATCGGCAACGTAGGAGAGCGCCATTCAGCATGTATTTTAATCTACTGACTGCACCATTCATTACTAAATAGTAGGTAATGACCGTAATTACCGGATAACCGATATAAGAATCCAAATACGAAATTTTGCGGGTACTTTGATAGTTTAGACATAGAATTTACAAATGCAATAAAGAATTTCGTATCGTATGTTATAGTAAGTTAAGAATACGCTACTACTTATACATTCAAATACCTACAAAAATCCATACTTATATTAGTAACTCTGTCATTCTGCCTATTGGTTTCCTTTTCGCGACTAAACAGCTGAAGCAATCTTTACGAAATTTGGTTTTGAGATAGTTTGAACCCTGGTGAAGGAAGGAAATAGGATACAATTATAACTGAAGCTCGCGTGGTCCTAGTCGCGGGAAAAACCTACTTTGACTATTTATCAAGAAAAGAAAAGAGAAGAGATAGGGCAAACCAATAGACAATTACATAGACAGGCTTTTGACGAACGCAATGAGAGCATTTGATTGTCGCCATTTTGGCGCTGATAGCAGTAGTTTGGCAGTAGTGAGCGTCCATGGACCTAACGTATTTGTGCTATTATTTATTCTGTCACTAATCTCAGGAGATGAAACTATATCAATTTCAGTTCCATGGAAGCTCGGTGGCGGCGCTTTGAATTGGCACAAAAGAATGTACGGCAAAGTCAATCCATAGATATAGAGATCAGTGGACAAATCAGACAGTAACAGTAATAGTTATCTTCAAAACAATTTAACCAGAATACATATAGAAAGAAAAATAGAAATAGAAAAAGCATTTATTTAACAAAACATAATTACAAAAAAAAATATGTGATTCCCACCCTAGGCGGACCTGTGTTGTGGGAGGTAGTCTCTTTCGAACAAAAAGTAGAAAATTAAAACAAATTTAATATTATAATATTTGAGTAACTTATTTGAGTACACTTTAGAATATATTTATAATCCATGTCCTAAATTGTATAATTGAAGAAAAATAAGTTATTCTATCCGTATCCGAAATTATACATCCCAAAAAAGTAGCCACTTTAAAGTACTTCAGTTTCCAAGCACGGCCAAAGTCGTTGACTGGCTATTCCTAAGACCAATAATTTCAACTGCTTAAACGGTTTACATTGTAAGCTTCAACATTGTATACAGCACCACTTTTCTGAATATTTCCTTTTCTCAGTAAACAGCTTGACACTTCCTTCCCAATCCAAAGAAAAGTCAACTTTTTGTTGTGTGACAAGGTGCCACTATTAAGACTTGCTACAATTATTTACTAGGCCTGCAGTCTCGACATCGACAGTGATTGCTTTACAACCGATATCGGTCGCAAAGTTCGATTATTACGATACTAGCTGATGGCCGCGGCTACGCGCGCGTGGTTATTTCTGTAGGTTAAAAGTACTCATTGTGCTATTCCAGGACCTAAAATACCAATATACCAACATATGATAAAAATTCCTTCAGCCGTCAAAAATATTTTTATCGATTGCTCGGCTTCTACTCATTGGATTGAGATATAAAGTACCCCAGTTTTTAAGTCAGAACATAAGCTATCCAACAGTGGAAACCGTATCGCAATCCAGTAGTTTTACGTGATGCGTGAACAAACATACAGTCAAACAGACAGACACGAATTTTTAAAATGTTATATTTTTGTTCAATAGCTTATTTTATGTACCCTAGACCATTTCTTTTTTTATTATCTTCCTTTTTCGTTCCTATTGCTTTATTATACGTATAGATTTGGTAGTCCCTGCCAAATATCGATGTCAATCATGATCAATGTCAATACAAATACCGATGAAAATCGATACCTTTTGACAATAACTGTCAAACCTAACAGTTGTCATCGGTATGTACCGATTTCGGTTGTAAAGCAATCACTATCGATATGTCGAGACTGCAGGCCCGATTATACAAAATCATCGCGTGTAGCGCTCGCCCAGTGCATGCTGCTGACATAATTAGTATTCCTAATGCAACAGTATCAATAACTCAGCACGATTAGCGACCACCATAAACCAGCGCAAAGGTCATCCCTCGATGTTGTGCTGATGGCTGAACAGTCGCCTGGAACTAACTTGGTGTTGCTTTACGATAAATGCTATAGCAGTAATTAACGAGCGCTCGTAAACAATAGTTGTGTCAGCCTTTGTTTATTGGAATCGTTGTTTAGCAACAACTGTAGGAGATATAGATTTGACTAAGTCGAGCGTTTTAAATGATCAAGGCGTCATGTTGTATTTACAATTTAGTTTTAGGCGTTCTTTATGAGTATATACCGTAGATCTAACTGAAAAAAAAACTACTGATTTCTATCAAGATCTCTTCGATCGGGTGTCTAACAAAAAAGTACTGTTTATTTTGTGGAGAAACATCAGTAGGAAAGAATAGATGGTGTAGACCATTGATGTATATGTTACTATGTGTAGGCTGGTACCATAATTATAATGAAGTATGTACAAATCTTATTTCGGTCTAATATGTACGCTATTATTTAGTTTTCGCAGAAGATGTCAGTATAAACTAAACACTTTTTGTGCATACTCTTCCACAAAAGCATCACTTATTGAACCAAAAAACAGTCTTAAAAAACCATTTACCTAATGAAAAACTCAATTTAAAAACTAATTTTAATCTGAATTCACTAAATTTTAATTGTGGATTAAATTTAAATGTATAGCCTAGTCAAGTAGATAAAAGTGATTGATCCAAATCATAGCTGTTTGATTGAATGGCTGAATATCATTCATTAGTTGAATGGCACCATTCAATCAAAAGGCTAGACAGTTTATTAATATCTAATAATAATATATTCGGGACAATTCAAACCAATTACCTAGCCCCAAACTAGGATACCCTGTACTATGGGCACTAGAGAACGGTTAAACATACATAGATACCAATATTACATCAATGACTCGGAAACAAACATTTCTGAAATCGTCTATTTAATAAAAAGTTCTATACTTATTTTCATGGTTTCTACATCGTTTTTACATCTGCATCTACGACCATGAAACTAAAATAAATTTTGATCCTGGAATACTCCAGTATTTGTGCTTATGGTAAGAAATAGCACTTATCAATATATTTATTTATTTATTCTTTATTACACAAATACAATGTACAAGGAGGACTTAATGCTAAGTAACATTTTCTACCAGTCAACCTGGACGTGCAAGAAATATGGTGTCGGCGCAGTAAAAAAACGTACACATAAAACATGCGAACTTGGCGCTTGAACATACCCTTACTAGTTGCCTTTTTTACGTCTACCAGCAACGCATTCCACAGTCTTACCCAATGATGTTATATTATAAAACATCATTGGTCTTACCGCTACAATGGAGAAGTTGTCCAGGAAGGAGGAAAGGTGCTTATGAGTAGCAAGAAGTAGGTAACTGAATGACCTAAGATGATGATATAGTGGTAAATCATTCCCTTAAGCTATCTGATTCCAAAATCGATTTCCAAGATTGTCTATCCGTTCGATTTTTGCATTGAATCGAATGCGTGCCGAGAATTGCCAGCACAACGTCTTTCTCCCATAATATTTAAAAGGAGCTAACCGCAGGCATCAGTCCCGGTTCTCGACTGCCATTATGGTCACTGGCTAAATGAATAATGATGTGTCACGCAACATAATAACAGATGCTAGCTTTAGTAGAGTGGGAGCTATCTATCTCTGTGCGAGCCGGACACGCACTTGGCCGGTTTTAAGTTAAACATTGCTGTTTTAAGTAACTGAATGTCCCCTTAAAATACATATATATGACCCTATTTACATACTTATGTATGTAAGTATGTGAGTTTCTTTTTTACACTACTGCACAAAAAAGTAGTTTAACGTTTTCAGGGTTTATTTATGTATGTACGAGTATTTATGTATGTTAGTTTCTTTATTGCACTATAACTTTTAAATGCCTGAACAGATTTGGATGTACGGGATACCGTTACAGTCGTATTTTTTCTCTTTGATGATATTGTACTTGTTCATATTCCTTCGTGCCACTCGCTCATTCAAATACTGGCATCGCCCCAGTTGTGCCAGGATTTACCTACGCATGCTACCTTATACTGCCGTGTTGAGAAAGGCAGTAGCTTCAATTTAGTATAAAATCAAGATATTTATCGATGAAAATTAACCTTTTTGCACCTGGCAACCCAGGGCTTGTGCCAGCATACGGGGTGGCAACCTATATTTTTTTTTGTTCTTTAGAGTGGTCTCTTTGGACACCATCCCTTCATTTACCTTACATATGCGTGCAATTTATTTTAAATTTAGCAATTTACCTTCTATTTTTTTTGTGCCAAGATTTTGCCAACCCAGCGTAATTTGGACTTTTGGCGGAAAACGAAGTAGAGACGGTTCTTTTGCTTTGAATTTTTAACTCATACTTGTGAATCTCCGAGAGTTAATGTGTAGTATATACCTAGGTGGAGTATTAACCATTAGGTGTACGTTAACGTGTACGACTGTGGGCAAATGATACAAACGCGGAAAAACTTTCTATTACGTGTTCTCTCCGGAACTCCCTAGGAAGTTTCAGTAAAGCTCCACCACTTTTAAAGAATCGTGACTTGACTAGACTTTTCACTAAGACTGACTGGGACTCGACATATTAACTTTTTCTTGACAAAACATACCACTAGTTATATATATTTTCATACCACCTGTGTCCAATTACATATCACGCAACCACAACGTAAAGCAAGTCATTATATCAAGGGAGATAAAGTTATATGAAGCTCCAAGAGATATAATGTGATTTGAATTTGGAACATAAAAATTCGCATGACTCTTAGCATAGTTACGGGCATTATAAAGAGAGTTTATTCCAACGTTGAAGTGGCCACTAAAAAAGGCGTGATTTTAAAGAATGTGAAATAAAAGTCGGTGTTTGGTGTTATTATAATAATTCCGTATTTTAACATTATCAAGTCTTTGAGCGATAGTGATTTGACTCCGGAGTTTATTAAATCAGATGCTTTAGGGATAATTAATAATCTACTACCGGAAAAATCAAAAGACAAATACGTAAAAGTCTATTACGATTTTAATCAATGGAGAAACACATAAGTATTCAGTCCTTTTAGTTTATTTCCAACTCTTAGCATCAACTCGAAAGCCATGCAGCCTATGGTGCATTTATTCAATCCGGGTTTTTATTGTCTCGCAGAAGGTATGAAAAGTAGAGTATTCACCTCGAGGATAAAGCCTGTCTTCATCTTGGGCGGCTTGAACCCCTTGCTTCACTTAGGACGCTACATCTAGCTCCCTCGGTTCGCTTGGGAATTAAAAGTTGAACCCAAAAATATGACACCCGTGATGTAAGACACTGCTTTATCCACTTGGTGCATAATCTACTATTACTTAACACTGGCTAATGCACTAGACGTGTAGATCCAAAGAAGAAATAAAAAAACAGCCAAAGTATACGGCCCTAAGATGCAACGTTTCGCTCAGCGCGCGAAATTCAAATTTTCTTGCGTTTTTGACAATTATAGCTCTGTTACTCATTGTGGGTTCATGAAAACCTCAGAACAAGTATTTGGATTATTTGTCTAAGATGAAAACAACTTATTTTGCGGCAATAAATAGGTTGTATCAAGAAATTACGGTAAAAATATCCCTAGATAATATTGGTTTAGCTACAATTCTCAATTTTCATGAACCCACGATGAGTAATAGAACTGTAATTGACAAAAAAAAACAAAAGAAAATTTGAATTTGGCGAAACGTTGCACCCTAAGTGTAAGCCCAGTAAGCGTAATTCAAAATCTTTGGAGTAACCCTTCATTTAAACGACATAGCGGTTAGATAACTGATGGGTGCACATTTTTACGGTGTGATAGGTACCTACTCTATGTAAGATAGAAAAGCCAGACTTTTACGTGGTGTGACGTTTTAAAATTGTAAGTCTGGAGTTTTTATGGTTACTCCTACCTCCATGTTAAAATCTGCTAGTGATCTCTATCACTGATAAGTAGGTAGTGCTCGAAATGGACCGGAAAGCGCGGGCTCGCGCCGTTCCATATCGTGAAATAATCGCAAAGTTCAAATATTTGCGCTTACTTTTCTCGCGTTCATTTTTTATCTATTGTTTGATCAAACTGGTACCTCATCATCATCATCATCAACATGTCAGCCCTTAGAAGTCCGCTGCTGAACATAGGCCTCCCCCAAAGAGCGCCATGACGAGCGATCCTGTGCCACCTCCATCCACCGACTTCCTGCGATGGCTACAATGTCGTCGGTCCATCCTGTGGGAGGTACCTATACTGTGTAAATAGTTTTCACTTTGCCTGCTGTTCTGACCATGTCTAATTTCAATGCATATTGTCATATTATGTTTTGGAAATAAGATTTACTCAAACAATACAAGTAATGTGGTCATTATTTCGACAACCTTCTTTGGGCAAAGTCGACCTTGCCGCGCTGCTTGTATAGGCGCCAGCAAAGTTGTATGGAATTTCATTATTGTCGTCTTTTGTCGTAGCACTATTATTTATTCCGTGGGTTCGTTAACCCCGAACGCGAAAAGAGAGGCGTTGTAGCTCCCAGACGAATGGACCGATTTTGATGGTTTTTTTTCTGTTTGAAAGCTGATGTGATCGTGATTGTTGTTGTTTTTGTTGTTTCTGTTTCTGTTTCTGTTTCTGTTGTTGTGGTCGTTGTTGTTGTCTTTGTCGTTGTCGTTGTTGTTTTCGTTGTTGTTGCATTGTTTGAGTAAATTCTTATTATACTAAGCTGGTTTTATTAAAATTCCTGGCATTGTTTGAGTAAAGCACTATACAAGCCTTGGTCCGCAATGACTGCCCTGCTGGCCACACTATGATGGCATTGAGCTTTGCTTAGTTAAGTTCTCGACCATCATCATCGCTGCCAGCAACGCAGTCATTACAGACCACGGCAGTAATGTACTATTGATTTCTACATTGATAGAAACTGCTTAACATTTTCATGTTTATGATTTTGTATTGTTGTAATACACTGATATATTGTGTTAATAGTTTTTAGCTCTCACTCGCCCACTTTTCTGACCATGTCTAATTTCAATGCAAATTGTCATATTATGATTTGGAAATAAGATTTAATTTCTACATTGATAGAAACATTGATTGAGTACTACGACAGGTCTCCTGAAAGTAACTGAAGACATGCGTTGTAACATGGAGAACAAGTTAGTTACCGTGCTGGTTATAGTTGATTTTAGCAATGCCTTTAACGGCGTAGACCATGACCTGCTTGTGACCATGATAGATAGATAGATAGATAAATAACTCTTTATTGTACACCACATAGAACAAAAAAAACAATAATAACTAAAACATTTATACAAAATAAATGGGACAATGGGCGGTCTGATCGCTAAAAAGCGATCTCTTCCAGACAACCTTTGGATGGAAAGGAATTAATATACGGCAAAGACGGTGGTGCATTATAATCTAACAAATAAATAATAAAAACTGAATACAATGAATAAACATATATACACATATATTCCAATATACCTACACATAAATATGTAAATATATAGTACAGTATATATATATATATATATATATATATATATATATATATATATATATATATATATCACCATGCTTCCTCGTCTTAATGTCTCTTCAACCACCGTAAATTGGTTCTCTTCATATCTTCAAGGTCGTAGGCAAGCAACACGAAATGGTCAAAAAAAATCGGACTGGCACGATGTTGAAGCAGGTGTACCTCAATGAGGTATTTTGTTTCCGCTCCTGTTCTCCTTATTTATCAATCTACTTTCTCCTGCCATCAAAAGTCACTACCATATCCACGCTGACGACCTCCCAACTTTACTGCACCGCACCTGTTGAGGATCTCAATAGTGTCATAGACAGGCTCAATGCTGATCTATTTAATCTTCACACATGGTCTGACAGCCATGATTGCATCCGGGATTGCAGTTAACCCAAGCCATTTTTGTCGGCAGCTCGCGTCAACTTGTCAAAGTCAATGTATCTGATCTTCCTTCTCTTTCTTACGATGGCTGCATAATTCTTTTCTCTTCCACCGTCAAAGACTTGGGTGTCATCATTGACTCCAGTCTTTGCTGGTCGGAACACGTAAAAAAAATATCTCGTAAATTGTTCTCTTCCTTTCACTCTATTATTCGGCTGCCTCCCGTTGAACATTAAATGGTGTGATTATATTAAAAAAAGTATTTCTGAGTACCAGGAGAACAGAAACACTTAAGATGTTGGAGACATAATATTGAAAAATAAAGTTATTTAAAGTGCTCGTATACCTCCCCATGAATATTAAATAGAGTGACTATATTTAATAAAAGTATTTCTAAGTACCAGGAGAGTAGAAACACTTAAGAAGTTGGAGATACAAAATTGACAAATAAAGTTATTAAAAGTGATTATACCTCCCCCATGAACAATAAATGGTGTAATTATATATAAAAAAGTATTTATAAGTACCAGGAGAAAAGAAACACCTAAGAAGTTGGAGATATGACATTGACAAATAAGGTTATTAAAAGTGAGTTTACCTCGCCATGAACATTAAATAGTATAATTATATTTTATAAATGTATTTCTAAGTATCAGGAAAGCAGAAAAACTTAAGTCGCACTGTTGCTCCTTCACGCTCGAACAGCTGAACGGATTTGGATGAAATTTGGTACCACGATAGCTTATATCCTGGATTAACACACAGGTTACTTTTGATCTCGAAATAGGGGAAAAAAGTAGTATCGTTTTCTTTAAGATTTGAAAAAAAAAAACCTACTAATATTATAAACGCGAAAGTTTGTAAGTATGGATGGATGGATGGATGTTTGTTACTCTTTAACGCAAAAACTACTGAACGGATTTGGATGAAATTTGGTATGGAGGTAGCTTATACTCTGGATTAACACATAGGCTACTTCTTACCCCGAAATAGGAGAAAAAAATATAATTGTTTTCTTTAAGACTTGAAAAAAAGTGAGTATACCTCCCCATGAACTTTAAATGGTGTGGTTATCCTACTAATATTATAAACGCGAAAGTTTGTAGGTATGGATGGATGGATGGATGTTTGTTACTCTTTTACGCAAAAACTACTGAATGGATTTGGATGAAATTTGGTATGGAGGTAGTTTATACCCTGGATTAACATAAAGGCTACTTCTTACCCAGAAAAAATGCGGGGGTCCTGAGGGACGCGGGTGAAACCGCGGGGCGCAGCTAGTTAGAAATAAGCTTTAAGTTTTTTAGCTTTTAAAACTTTTTGTTATTATATATTTTGTAGTGTAGACCTCTTACGCAAGACTCCGCCTGGGGAAGTACCACACCTTTGTCAGATAGTCAACCACCAAGCAGTAGTGTGTTTCTGTGTTTCGGGTTTGAAGGGCAAAGTTTCCAGCGAAATTACTGGGCAGTGAGAATTAACAACCAATGTCTCAGGGTGACGAGCACAGTGCAGTGACACGCAACCAAAGTTCTGGGCGGCTCTGCAACTGCTATGGGCAGGCGTGACTTTCTGTCAGCGAGCCTGCACCATTTCTTTCACGCTGCAACTGCTCTTCTATCTGCCGAGCCTGCTCCTCCTTGTGACCCTGCAACTGCTCTTATATCCAACGAGCCTGCTTCTCCTGTCGGTGGTCCTGCTCCTCCTTGTCACGCTGCAACTGCTCTCATATCCAACGAACCTGCTCCATCTGCCAGTGAGC
Source organism: Alsophila aescularia (assembly GCA_946251855.1). Taxonomy (NCBI): domain Eukaryota; kingdom Metazoa; phylum Arthropoda; class Insecta; order Lepidoptera; family Geometridae; genus Alsophila; species Alsophila aescularia. The sequence goes on along the minus strand of OX276374.1, from coordinate 55,441,167 downwards.
CTGCTCCTCCTTGTCACGCTGCAACTGCTCTCATATCCAACGAGCCTGCTCCACCTGTCAGTGGCCTGCTAGTCCTTGTCACGCTGCAACTGCGTTTACATCCAACGAGCCTGCTCTACCTGTCAGTGAGCCTGGTCCTCCTTGTCACGCTGCAACTGCTCTTATATCCAACGAGCCTGCTGCTCCTTTCGGTGAAGCTGCTCCTCCTTGTCACGCTTGGGCTGCCCCTCTAGTAGTTGCAGTTGGCTAGGTACTATTAGGTAATATTATTCATTTTATATAGCTTTATGTATGTATACCCAATGTTTTACAGAAGCCAGCTCCTAGTCTAAAACAAATGACAGTTGTAACGCAAGAGCAGACGGGACGAGATCCGGACTCGTGAAGCTTGTTAGTTGGTATGTACTGCAACTATGTTTGCAGATGTCATTCATTAAGATAACTACAGATGCTTTGGATACGAGCTAGATGTGTTATTTGTAAAATTATAGAGAAAATGCAAAGCGTTGAGTGTTATGGTTACATATTTATACCGGTTAGGAATTCTAGACTTTAAGTAAGTAAAGGAAGGTGTCAATTTGATGACATCGGATACCACTGCAACTCCTGCCCATATATGTTGCAGTACTGGGTACCACCCAGAACTTTGGTTGCTACATCTTGCGTGACATCGGCACTGCTCAGCGCTCTTCACTTTAAACATTGGTTCTATGCTCATTAATTTCACTATTTTCACTGGAAACATTAGATACTTGAGGAGTAGCTCGCCAAATTGTAGCTGATTCTTTCCAAGGATAAATGATAAGCATGATGCCTCTGACTGCAACTAATACATATGAAAAAAACGAATAACTTCTAAATTGGGAGATTTGAAGTGTAAATGACCAGGTTCTTGCCTCTTTTTAGTTTTGTTCGTAGTCGGGTTTTCTTTTTGTTTTTTTTTTTATAATATGTTATTTTTATTTTAAACTTTTTAGCATAACTATAATTATCTGCATAAAATGGAGGTCAGTTATCAAGTGTTAATTACTAAATTCGATCTAACACATTTTGCCAATAAAATAGCATACAAAAACTTAAGTTAGGTAATAATAATTTAACATTTATTTTAATTTAATTATTTTATATTTCCATGCATCATGCAACAAATCATATATAGGTACCAATAATATACTCCAAAAATATAAGTTATTTGTATGTTAAATAATTGCTTTATTATAAGTATAGATATCTATCTATACTTATAATAAAGCAATAGGAACGAAAAAATCCGTACAAAGGTGAAAGATATATGTCTTGGGTACTTAAAATAAGCTACTGAACAAAAATAAAACATTTTTAAAATTCGTGTTTGTCTGTTTGTCTATTTATCTGTTTGTCTGTATGTTTGTTCACGCATTACGTAAAAACTACTGGACCATTTGCGATGCGGTTTTCATTGTTTGACTTAACAACTGGTGTACTTGGTATCTCAATCCGATGAGTAGAAGCACAGAATAAATAATTTATTTATTTATTTTACTTTATTTATTTATTTTTACTTTAATTAACACGGATTGCCCAATTACATTAATTAAAGACAGTGAACAATACAACAAAAGAGGCATTTTCAAATAATAAAAGGAACAAGAACACACAAACAATCATACATCCCTCTCACAAAAACACAAACACTCTGACAATATCTTCTGCCATCCATCAGCAAACAAATCACAGTCTGGATTGGCGTCCAGGAGAGCATTGAGCGTGAAGAGGGTACGTGGTATGGGCGAGTAATGTCGCGCCATTGTGCGACACGACGGCACGGCGAAAACCTTGTGTTTACGGCTGCAACTATAATTGTTGGGAGTGAAAAATCGACACAGCTCACCATGCAGATCTGGTGTGTCAATACCTCCTCGGAGAATTTTGCACATGACTACCAACTGGTGTTTATCCCACCTTACTTCCAGTGAGTTGTACCCCAGACAACCCAATAAAAACTTTGTGGGATACATGTAGGGATAGTATCCGTTAAACCACTTGTATAGGTATCTTAAGAAAGCTTTTTGTACCTTCTCAAGCAAAAGAATATAAGTGCTCTCATGTGGGTTTCACACACACATTGCACTTTCTAGCTTGCACCGTACTAACGCCCCAAAAATAAGCCGAATTACGTGCTGATTTCTAAAGTCATGGGAATTTCTAAGGATGAAACCCAAGCGCCTAAAACACTCTTTAGCCAACGCAATTATGTGGTCGTGAAATGTCAACTTTCGGTCAAATATGATTCCCAAATCCTTCACAACTGTCGAACGAGTTACGATAACTCCATTTATTTTGTAGCCACAAATTATTGGGTGCCACATTCGGCCGAAAGTCATTGCGTAGCATTTAGAGGCGTTGAATTCCATCCCATTCTCATGACTCCATTGGTAAATAGCATCAACGTCCTGCTGCAGAGCTATGCAGTCTGCATCAGACCTCACTTCTATGAAAAGCTTGAGGTCGTCAGCGTATAAGAAGCAACGTGAGTGCTTCTTATACGCAACATTAAATTAGAACGGTAGGCAGGTCATTCACCATCAGTAAAAATAAAAGAGGCCCAAGTATTGAGCCCTGACTCACACCGGAACGCGTATGACAGGGACTAGATTCATATAAACCGAGTCTGTGTCTGTGTGAGTTGTGGATCAATCAGCTATTTCAGCTGATTGATCCACAATTTTCATCTCCAGTGTCTCCACTTTGGTCACAAGTCCTTCCACTGTTTTAACTAACTCGCGTCGAGGCCTTCCAGCATCTTTTGTGCCATTTTTCGGCCTAAAATAATTTAAAATCACGGAGCACAACTACACACGATCGCAGGTGCGCGTTCACGACCGCAGGTGGCCGCTCCACAACTTCTTTAACTCGGGAATTGGTCCGGCATATTCTCGACGCCCGTGAGAGACATCAGCAAGTCGCCGTGATCTTTTGCGACCTATCTAAGGCATTTGACGTCGCGGACCATAATGTTTTAGCTGCAAATATGAGTTATTATGGTGTGGAAGGACCAGCACTCAAGTTACTGACTGATTTCATGTTGGTTCGACGTCAGGTAGTTGTAGGAAACGACGGCACGGTAAAATCGCAGTCGCTAAAAACCGTAATTGGAGTAGCGCAGGGCTCATCGCTCTCCAACATTATGTTCTCCCTTCTTCTCAACGACCTGCCAGAGAACGTTCATGGGGGTCACATACTAATGTATGCGGATGATGTCGCAGCAATTGTCTCCGCTCCTACCGTAGACGAGCTGGAGCGAAGGTTGAATGAAGTGTCAAGTGAACTGAACCATTGGTTCAGAATTAATGGATTAATTCTAAACATAACCAAGACCCACTTAAATAAAACTAAAATTAAATGAAAATAGTCACAATAATTTTATTTTTAAAATGTCATCAAACACATAAAATGACTGGTCAACAAGCCAACATTTTAATTTCAATTTAAATGAAAACCTGCGGTCATGTGTAGTTGTGCTCCGTGATTTTAAATTATTTTATGCACTTTAACCTGTCAGACCGTTCATACAGGCAGCTCAGCATCAGGGTTGGAAACGCCAAGATGGACCAGGTAGTAACTACCACTTTTTTGGGATTTCAGCTCGATAGTGGGCTTACCTGGGAGGGCCACATTGACAGGTTATGTGAAAAAATCGGCCGTGCCTGCTTTGCGCTGTGGCGCGTATCCGCAATACTTCCGTATAGCATGGTCTGGAACTGCTATTTTGCATCTGTGCACTCCTTACTTCAATATGGCGTCGAGCTCTGGGGACGCGCAGCCGATTGGCAGCGCGTCTTCAGAATGCAAAAAAAGCGGTAAGGGCTATAGTGCGAGTAGCACAAGATGAATCAACACTTCCTTTATTCCGGTCCATGAAGATACTGACCCTCCCATCCTTGATATGTCTTCAGACGGCTTTGTATGCCAGAGACCACCTGGAGGAATACTCGAGGCTCGGGGACAGACACAAGTATAGCACGCGGAACGCGCACCAGCTGCGAGCGGTGCCGCGGCGGCTGAAAAAAACGTCCGAACTAGTGCACGTGATGGCACCGGCGGTCTACAACCGGCTGCCATATAACGTTAAAGGTGCACCTTCGAGGGAATCATTTAAATTGAAATTAAAATGTTGGCTTGTTGACCAGTCGTTTTATGTGTTTGATGACATTTAAAAAATATAATTATTGTGACTATTTTCATTTAATTTTAGTTTTATTTTGACTACATATGTACTCAATTATTATTATTATTATTATTTTTAGTTACTTGTGTTTTAATATTTTTATTTACTTTCAACAATCAATAATTGTTCAATTAATGTTATGATTGTAAGGTACTTTAAATGTACCTATTTATTATTATTAGTCAGTCGAAATTGTATTCCATTAATTTGATATTATTATTGGTAATATTTGCCCTTTTGACATGTAACTTATATTGTTATGAATAAATGACTATGACTATGACTATGTCTGACAAACTACTAGCGATCACGCAGGTAATCTGCAATAAGCCGGAGAAGTCCCGGGGCATAGCCAATGGTGCTAATTTTTGCCAGCAGTATGTCATTATTGACCCTATCAAACGCCTTCCGGTAGTCAAAGTAAAGCACATCAACTTGGGAGCCGCGGTCCATCCTAGGCGAGATAAACTCCACGAGAGTCAAAAGGTTGGTATCAACCGATCTCTTTCTTCTGAAGCCATGCCGCTCGTTGCAAAGGTGTGCATATATATATTTGTGGATTATGCTCTCAAATACCTTTGCAGGAGACGACAATATTGCGATCGGTCTGTATTCCTCTACCTTAGACCTGTCTGAGCTTTTAGGTATTGGGCTAACTCTTGATAATTTCCACTGAGGCGGGTACATTCCAGTTTCCAACGCGAGGTTAAAAATATGGCAAAGGGGAAGGCACAATTTTTTTTTATTTGCTTAAGCACAGTAGATGGGATACTGTTTGGCCCCATGGAACTACTTGGTTTCAGCTTGTTGATTCCAGTCAAAACGTCGTTAGAGGTAATATGGAAAATATTTACATAGTTACTATCGCAACTTTTATCGGAGCTGTTTGCTATATCAGCGTTTAGTAGCGGTATTTCAGTCAAACATACACTACCAAAAAAACTAGCAAAAGCATTTGCTGCATCCACTCCCGAAAATGTCGGACCGCGGTATGTAACATTAGGTTCGAACCCACCCTTAGTGCGCAAGCTAGAAATGTGTCTTCAAAACTCGCGTGGATTAGACTTTATGCTGTCTTCAATACGTTCAGTGTAGGAACTGTATGCGGACGCGGTACTTAATTTAAGTTTTGCTCTAAGGTCAGAGAACTGTTTAAATGTTTCTCTACAGTTAGTTCGCTTCCAAGACGCATGCAATTTGGATTTAAGTTTAGTGTCATAGATAATATCACTGGAAAACCAGACAGGGTAGCGCCTACCTATACTATTCTGACGTCGCTTCTTAGGCATGCATGTGTCAAAAATACTATAAATAATTACTATAAGTAATTATTTATAGTATTATATATGTATGTAAGTATTAATACTATAAGTAGTTGGTAGCAGTACAGACATCATTGGTTTGAAACACTCTCCGAAATAAAAAAGTATAATTAACCCCAATCTTGCGGAAACCCTTTAATTTTTCGGAATGAAAAGTAGCTAATGTCCTACCTCGTAGTATGAACTCAAATCATACCAAGTTTCATTTGAATTCATTCAGTAGCTTTGGTGCGATTCGCGGTCAAGATACGGACAAACAGACAGATAGACAGACACACAAAAATATAAGTAAAACAGTTTTGGCTTGTGTATCGAATATAGAGAACCATCCAAAAAAATATATTTATTACTTCAATATTAACATAACCTTGGACCCATATCCCGCAGAAACCCCTTATTTTTTCGAGATAAAACGTATCCTCCTTTTTAACCCATCATATAACTTAAGACGGTGCCAAGTTGCATCAAAACTCGTCCATTAGTTTCAGCGTGGTACGTGTTGTTTTAAATAAGTTTCAACCCATATCCTTCGAGAACCCACTATTTTTTCGGGATGTAAAGTATCCTATGTCCTACCTCGTAATATGAGCTCAAATCTTTTGTGATTTTGATATCTCACTCGGTAGGTTTCAGTCATATCACTATTATTTATTTTGTGATTGTGATATCTCACTCGATAGGTTTCAGTCATATTCACTATTATTTATTTTGTGATTGTGATATCTCACTCGATAGGTTTCAGTCATATTCACTATTATTTATTTTGTGATTTTGATATCTCACTCGATAGGTTTCAGTAATTTTTTGTTCCGTCTGAAATAAAATGTGGCAGCTGCATACCACCATTATAAGGTTTCTTGAAAAATCCGAAAACCGTAAATGTGTAGTTACATCACATCAAAATTCATTTTTTTTTAAACTTCGAGCGTCGGTTCCCGTGATGGACGAACTACTTACATACCTACAAGTTTGGATGGAACCCTCGGAGCGTGAGTCCGACTTGCACTAGGCTAGTTTTTACACGACTGTCCAAAAAAAAGGAGTGTAATGTTTTTAGGATTCATGTATGTTTGTATGTAGGTATGTTTGTATGTATGTATGTGAGTTTCTTTATTCAACATAACTTTTAAATGCCTAAACAGATTTAGAAGTATGGGGTATCATTTAGAATCCTAACATCCCCCCAAGTAACATAGGTTATAAGTTCAGTATTGCCTCAGTATGGTTCCATTTTCAGTTAAGCATATTCCAACAGTATATAATTTATTGGCTTTTTTATTTAAGTTCATTTTTTGGCAGGCCAGGCATGTTTTTTGGCTTTTAAGCTAGTTTAGTATAAGTATATAAAAGCCGAAGCTGCGGAGGCGATCGTTGGTACCTGTGCTTTGTTACGCAAGGTCGGAACGGCTGCACTTCCCGCAGCGCCGGAGCAGTCGTGATTCATAATCTGTGGTAAATGGATACTGGAACGGGTAAAAGAGGCTTCGACTATATGACATTTGATGTCTTTCTAAGTTTTGGTTGTTTACTAGCTGTACCTGCCGCTTTACCCGCGTGGTCTGTTTATTTAAAAGTAGTCTATACGTGTTATGCCAGGGCTAAAAGTACCTATAAAGTACAACCATAGGGGGAATACGCAAAGAAAGGGACGCGCTGTGAAACGGACACTATAGATATCTTAAAATGTCTGACCGAAAATATTTGTCATTTGGTTGTTGGCAGCACTGATGACCATAGACAAACCCACAATAATGACAGCTTCTGGCAGCCTTATTTTTGTTAACATTTTCGCACGTTCTTGAAGCACTTGATTTTTGTGAAAAATTTCATATATTTTCAAACTAGATAAAATTAGATTATAAATTGGGCTACCATTGTGAACGGTTGCTCGTATTTGTTGTGACATATTTTCAAAAATACAGTTAAATACTTATTATTTGGAATTTGGTAAAATGTAATGAGTTTAGATTTGCAATGAATCGGACAGGTTCCGTCGTTTTGAAACGGACGTCCGATTCGTAGGAATCATTACAGGATTTAAGGAAACAGTTTTTGATTTGTTGCTCCTAATATTAATTAAGGAATATTTTTGATATCTACTTATATTATAACCAAATTGAAGCCAAGCTCTCTTCTAGTCCGTTTCAAGACACCCGCTGTCCTATTCAATGCTTCATGTGTCATGAAACGGAAATTAGTGATTTGAAAAAAACTTAATGTTAATGTTAATTTTCATTTTATCATACTATGGTGTATTACTAATATATATAAATAATATAATAATCTAATGTATATTACCTCTGAATTCCCAAAGGACAGTTAACGAGTTTCAAAATTTTTAACTACAGTATACAATAATACTCCAAAGTTAAACGTCCGTTTCATAGCGTATCTCCCCTACTGCATATCTTCAAAATTTGTTCAGACGTCAAATAGTTTTAATCGATTTCTCGGCATCAAATCATCGGGTTAATATACCAAGTACCCCAGTTTTTAAATCAAACCCTTAGCTATCCAATAATAAAAACCGCATCGCAACCGGTCCAGTAGTTTTTACGTAATACGCGAACAAACATACAAATCCAAGTTTTTTAAATGTTATATTCTTGTTCAGGAGCTTATTTTAAGTGCCCTAGACATTTTTTTATTATTATCTTCTTTGTACAAACTTTTTCGTACTTATTGCTGTATTATAAGTACTTATAGATTTATGTCTTCCATTAATGAAATATGTATTTATTTGTTTTTATATGTATTTTGTAAATAATAATAACTATGTAACTATTTAAATGTAGGTACTATACGTTTTAGGTAGGCAGCGAGCAAACGCTATAAAGGTACATCGAATTATGTATATTATATTGTATTTATTCTTCGCACCCTTTATTACATTACCCGCAGGGTTTATATGAAGACCAGTGGCCCAATTCCATAACTTGGCTACAATCGGATTATCACTTTTTTCATAGCAAATTCGACTCTATCGCAAGGCATTAGTGGTTGCGATACTGAGAATTTGATTGAAGCCAAGTTATGGAATCGGGCTGCAGTGTCTACTGTAATGTACTAGGCATTTGTGCTGACTATAAGCCCCTTTCAACACACTCACAAGCATATTTATGTTTTAACCTATGTTTTTTATATTGTTGTGTGTTGAATATTATAAATGTTATTTTTTCTTTCTTTTACATTTCTATTTTAATCAGTGATGTACACGGATTATTGTCTTTACATTATGGCCCGTGCAAAAAGTGTCCGACCCGTATTGTACGGCCAATAATGCACACCCTGATAATCCATTTTGCTGGCTGCGAATTTATTGCCTGTACAAAATCAGTTCGTGTTGATAATGCACAACCAAGTATCGTACGGCCCGTATTGTACACCCTGATAATCTGATACTTATACTGAGAACTCTTGTTAGCTGAGCTTGTTAGCTATCTCCGGGACTTTCGAACCGTTTTAGACAATTATATCATGTATTGTATATGATAGGATGCCTAATAACGCGTTACACATAATATATTGTCCTTACGGAGGACTGTACCCATACAGGGGAACCTCCAAGGAGTTAAGATAAAATCTGTAATGACTGAGAACCATGAATTCACCATTTTAAAAATTAATTGAAAAGCTTCCACACGAGCATGTTGAAAAAAGTATGAATACAGTTTTTTTGGTGACTATATATTTGCGGTCACACACGACAAAGCACAGTATTTCATTGTTAAGAGTATTACTGTTAAGACAATGTAATAAATAAATAAAACCGCCCAAGTGTCAGATACGCGCAGCGAAGGTTCCGTACAAAAATATAGCTACAAATTTACGGTTTTCGAATTTTTCCCTTTGCTTGTGCAAAATATTGACACAAACATTGCTTCTTGCCAAATTTCAAGGTCAACGGGGTCTCCAGCGTTCTTGGATCATGATATAATCTATCTGGTTTCTACATCGATCTCCTGGAGATATCCAGTTGTACAGTGTTCTGATGTTATGGTGTCGAAATACACAATACACAGTATAAGAGCTTTAATTAATATAATGCCTACAAATGTGTTGAAAATTTCACTATTTGGTACATTAAGTTTCTAATACATAGGTACTAAACATCCATCAACTACATCATCATCATCATCATCAGCCTAAATTCGTCCACAGCTGGACGCAGGCTGGTGTCCTACTGAACGCTCATTGAGCCCGATCTTCGGCAATTATTATTGTACATAGCTATCATTTTAGAGGGGTTTGCCAATAAATGGCTCGCTGCGAAAACGCTGGACTGACCACATAGTTAAAATCTAATGTTCTGCTTCATATTAAATAACAACAGGTTGCAAAGCAATAGAAAAACAAATAAGCGCCATTCGTGGATGGAAGGATCGCAAATTCTAAATGAAAAAGTAACGATTAATTTATTCGATCATCATCTCAACTGGGGTTGTCGGGGTTTATCCCAAGCTTATCACAAGTCTCTACGAGGCCTCTACTTTAGACAAAACATCGCAAGCACAGGTAAGTACTTGACATTCCTGAGATAACTCTCGCGCAAGACAAGACAGCATTCATAGAAACAGAATTACAAAATAAACCATTGACCCGATTCTCAAGCCCATCCCACACGGCATATTTACATTGCATTCTACAACCTTGTAGGGATGTGACAATGAGTGTTATCGATAACATATACATTTTGAAAACTAACTAAACATACAGTTTCCCAATAGAGCAGCTATTATTAGCATACATTTCAAAAAGTTGCTCAGCAAAACCTGAATCGATACTGAAGTTTCAATTATTGTTGAGACCTCTGTAGCGCACGGTTGATTTCAAGTAATTACTTATTGGTATTGGCAATTGGCAAATTAATCTTGTAATGCCTAACTAATAGGTAACTTATATTACAAAGCTCTTAACCCGGCATTTGCTACAGAACAAATAAGCATGAAAAATATAGTAAGACACGAGGGAGCTTTTACTCATGTTACATAAGTATACACATTACATGTACATTATATAAGTATACATCATCAACACTATTTATAGCTAAGTATTTTAAGTAAGAAATTTTACTTTTTACTAAGGTTTCGAAGCGCTTATAAGACAAATCTTAGGGTATGATATTACGTACCTAAAGGCATTGTAAGTTCATGAGATTTATAACTGCTTGTGATAAGAGTTATACCGCGTAACCTTAAGCCTATACGTAACTGCATTGAGTAAGATTATTTAATCCTATTAAATACAAATTGTACTTACTTATCTGTTACTTATATAAGATTATCGTGCGTATAAATGAATCAGGTACACAAAGTATAACAAGTTAAATAATTCATCCTTTTCCGGGCTTATAATCTGTTATAAGATGGTTTTATGAATGAGTTATGTTTTTTTTTTGTTTTTGCTTGTTGATAACATCATTTTCAATGTATTATTATATTTTATTGGATGCTTCTGTAAAATGTACCGATACCTGAACAAACCTGACTATACAATATTAAGTTAAATCGTTACCTATCGGTTAAGTTCATAGATACTTTCGATCAAACCATGCATCTCTAAAACCTTGCTAGATATGAACGTGCTGTGCAGTATCGTTAATATCAAACAGATTTGTGGCTGAATCTGTGCAAGCGAACAGATAATCTTTAATTTATAATTGCCTAGAGCAACGACTATACTCTTCATTAATCATACCGTGTAGTAAATGCCACAGGACTATCCTATTTACCTAATGTAGGTAGTATGTTAAGACTGTAGAAATAAGACTCAAAATACCAAAAGAGATTGTTGATAGGTACAGTAGGAGTCAAAGAGGATCCACAGAGTACCCACAGAGTAACTTCAAATATAGGTTAGAGCAGTGGTTCCCAAAGTTGACTGGACCGCGACTCTCCTAACAAAAAGCTCCATATTCGAAACACACCATTTGGTTTTCATGAAAAAAAGGGCATAACTATATAAATGAAGGACTGTTCAACGAGAAAATGAAAATATTCTGATCCGATCCAAAGTGTTAATATTTAAATACAAGGAGTGATATTTTTTATGAGAAGGTAGCAAATTCCTATTTTTATTATAGCCTTAGCATAAACTTCAATTTTAGTCAATTTTAATCTCAACGAGTTGGATCCGTCCAATTTATTACGGTATTTAGTTTTAATATTAATCATAGCTGAAAATCCCGCCTTACATATAAGTATGAGGTACTGAACAAAAGGAACAACAAAGGGAAGGAGGACTTTCATAGCTTCATCAAACAGGCAAGGATAGATAGAAGCAACTGAATTCCCAACTAAATTTGCCAGAACTGCTTGCGATTGAAACAATTTTTGAGTGACGTATCTTCTGTAAAATCCATGTTCTTCACCTTCTTTTGTGGATATTTTGGTAGTCAATCTTTAAATGTGTTACAGATCCAATTCATCGTGTCGAGCTTTTTCATCTCTTCGGTAGGCGTTTCTTTTCAGGCCAGTGCTACTTAATTCGGGGAAGAGATGAAAAAGCCCGACCCTATGAATTGGATTTGGGCCCACCCAATATTCGCTCGCGATGGGTCTGGATTGGTATGGTCGTGACCCATACATTCGGAACCACAGGATTAGAGGCTTAAAATGTAATACGTAGTGCATTTCCTTTGGTATCGGGATGTTTACCTAATAAAATGGGACGTAGCAATTCAATTGATTTCCTACAAAAAAACAGGTATTTTTTGTCCCCTCCTTTGGCTTAACACTTCTTGTGTATCTGCCAGAGTCATGTTTCGTTATTGCTTCTTCTTCATGTTTTTTAAGTTTCCTATTCATTCTCTATCCATTATCCCCTATATTTTCCTTTCCCAATGGTTTCCCCGTTTTTAACTATATATGTAAATAAGTCTAATAAAAATATAGAATCTTTTTACAGTAAACGAAAAAACTTCGAATAATGAATAGGAAACTTGAAAAACATGAAGAATAAGCAATAAAGAAACATGACTCGGGAGGAAAAAAAAGTAGATGTTAGGAAATCAATTCAATGGTTACGACCTATTTTATTAGGTAATCATCCCGATTGGACAACCTCATAATAAAAAACCTACTCAAAAGCAGGGTTTGGTAAACCTTTTTTCTTTCCATACAAAAAATTCCATTTGGTTATATTACTAAGTTTTTGCAAAAATATCATAAGCTAAGTAAGTAGAAATTGCTACCTGACTCTTGCGCAGTGAAATATGTGTGTTATCTCTTTCTTAGGAACAACTTTAACTTTCTTGTGGCTTGAAGTAAAAATATCAAATCATAATAATAACAAATGATTGTAGCTTAGTAGTTGATCAGTGCGTCTTAGAATCCAACGATATCGGGTTCGGTACTAGGCTGAATGACTTCGGACCAATGACTTTTCTAAGTTATGTGCAGTTTTTTATCTCTCCGTACTTCGGAGGGCACAATAAGTTGTCGGCTGTTTTGCGTACCATTAGAAAGGGGATAGACCAGATACATTTTCAAAATAATCCTAATAACATGATCACTTCATTTTAAATACAGTTCTAAGTTTAGCTTTAGATTTTATTTTACTTCATCTAAAAAATTTGGAAGTCAATAAAATAAACTAGACGTTACTTGCAAGTAATTTTGATTTTGATAGAATCTTTCAACATACCCATTTAAACTGAAGCTTATAAGCTTATAAAAAGTTATTGGTATACCAACGTTTTTTAATACGAGTTTAAATGCTGACTTTGGGATATTTCACATAAAAAAATAAAAATTGTCCCGTGGGGCCAAAAATTCTATATGGGGGCTGATGTGATAGCAAAAGACCCCTCCTATCGGCCATTTTGATTTGGCAAACGATGCAGCAATCACCCTGTATATTGTACTAGCTTTCCCGCCCGCGACTTCCTCCGCGCGGACTCAGTTTATCGCGAAAAAACATTCTATCTTCTGTACCTTCTTTCTACATTCTGAATACAAGCACTGACGTGATTTGATTCTCATAATATTTGGTTCCTATTAGAGTTTATAGGTCACACTTGTTGGTCACCTTTTTACCCGACTACTGCGAAGCAAGGGAAGGGTAATGGGTTTAACAGTCTATTTATGTATGTGGATATTCCACTATGGCGTCGCCCCTATCGCTCCAATTTTGACAAGCGAGGTGTCAATCGATTCGTGTTCACCTGAAGAGAGTGTGTGTGCGTGTGTGTGTGGGAGGTGTGTGTGGCTACTTTTTTACCCCATTTCCGCAAGCAAAGGGTATGTATTCAAACTACTCGTAACATAGACATTGGTTTTTAAGTATCATTGCCCAGTAATTTCGCTGAAAACATTACCCTTCAAATCGAAACACAGAAATGTTTACGCACTACTATGTTTACTAAACAAATAGCTAGACCGTATACGGAGTACGGGGCCGAGCTCTGGACCCGTTCTGCAGAATGGCAACGGGCATTTCGGATGCAAAAACGTGCCATTCGAACTATGGTCAACTATTATTTATTCTGTGCTATGGTACGCGTGTCGCGATACACCTCTGTGAGACCATACTTCAAAGAACTCGGGATCCTCACATTGCCTTCCATCGCAATTCTACAGGTAGCGGTGTTTGTGAGAACCAACCCTGGTAAATACAAAAAACACAGCGACATGCATGTCTACCGCACCCGCAACGCGGACAAGCTCGTGGCGGTGCCGCGCACACTCACCAAGTCAAGTAAGCTGACCCACGTGATGGGGCCAGCCGTCTACAACAGACTGCCAGACAACATCACCGCTGCTCACAGCCTAGCATCCTTCAAATACAAATTGAAGCAGTGGCTTACTGAGCGGACGTTCTATAGTTTTGAGGAATTCGTAACCTATAAACAAATTAAAATTGTATTATTTTCGTAATATATTGATCATAATCATATTATGTCTTGGCAAACATTTTTGTTTGACATGATTTATTTTTTATTGACATTGTTACCTCTATTTTGTCATATTTTGTTTTTATTATATTAATAATTTTATTTCAATTTTTTATTGTGTACAATTATTTGGATGTATTATGCATGTTTTTTGTTTTTTTTTTTTTTTTAAAGCGTTCTGACTTGTAAATATTTTGTATGAGTATATTACTTTGACTTTGTATAGCTAGAATCTGCTAGAATGCTAGATGGTCCCGGACTGCGGACCTGACTGACATTATACCGACTTTGCACTTCCCATAAAGCAAGCGGATTGTCTAGACGGAAACGCAAATGAATTACTACTTATTATTTATTAATTTTATTGTGAAGAGCCGAGGCCTCGGGGCTTTTCCCTCCAAACCTAATGAGACTCTACAGTAATAAAGTTTCCCACAAACTTTACGAGACTCAACAGTAACTGTATTTTCTACTCATAATAACTGTGATGAGCAGAAAATTTTATGAAGCATTTTAGTAAACGGAACTGCAAATGGTATGAGTAGGTATGAAGATAGGTAAGTACATTGTTAGTAAACGGAACTGAAAATGGTATGGGTAGGTATGAAGATAGGTAGGTACATTGTTAGAAAACGGAACTGAAAATGGTATGAGTAGGTATGAAGATAGGTAAGTACATTGTTAGTAAACGGAACTGAAAATGGTATGGGTAGGTATGAAGATACCTACCCATACCATGTTTTCGTGTACATCGTTAGTAAACGGAACTGAAAATGGTATGAGTAGGTATGAAGATAGGTAGGTACATTGTTAGTAAACGGAACTGAAAACTGTATGAGTAGGTACTGAGAAGGTACGAATACTTATAGGATACAAACATCAAGAACCCGATCCACGTTTCTCGAAAATTATATTCTCAGGTTTTTTGGTTAAAATCATGTTTGATGACCGTTTGGCCGAGTTTTAGTGACCCTGACTGCAAAGTCAACCTACTGTCACGGTTTCGAATCCGGCATCCGGGTTTCTATTCGTATCTATGTATCTGTTGTCTAGAGCCCATAGTACAGGGTATCCTAGTTTGGGGCTAGGTGTGTCACGAGGCGGTCCAGGGCTTTGTGTTTGTTCTACTAGCCCAGGGACCAAGCCTCAGTGACACAAAATTACAGGAACAACAGGTGCATAGACTTTTCGTGGTGCTACAATACGGATGAAAACGACCACTTAAGTATTTTATAATAGTCCAGGTAATCGGTGTGAATTGTCCCGAATATATTTATATTTTATTTATTTATGCTAAAAGTACAGTCTTTTATTGGGTTGAGGTCTACGGTTGAGGTACTTAAAAACATTAAGTAGGTACTTATACCATGCTTATAATAATAAGTTAATTAATTCCTAACATTAAAAAAAAACTTTTATGCAGTAGTCATGTCATAGTGAAACATAGAATGGGCTATCACAATTGAATGCGTATACAACATTTCGTGTCTGTGCTGTTAACCGTTAAGGAGTTCCCTAGTCAGGCAGGACCCAACCCTAAATGCAGCAAACATGTCATGGTAAAACTTAAAAACAGCTATCATAATTGTAGGCGATGGATCGCAAGGTCTACACGATGTACTGGAGACTTCGGTTCGTAGCTCCTAGTAGTTCAGGTTCCTGGTTCGATGTGGACTGTAGTTCAATTAAACACTGTTGCTTGTTCAAGTTCCGTTGATTGAATGGTCGGATCCAATCACTTTGACTACTTCAGTTCAACTACATTTATTTCAAATAACTTATCGCTATATATACAGTTATACGGTCTTAAAACTAATGCGGTACACACGGCGCAGTTAAAAGGGGCGTGGCCTATTTTGCATGTTGTCTGCGTTCATGCTGTCGCGGGCAGGCTCGGCGTCCACAACATCTCTCCCCCCGGCGCAGCTCGCGTAGCCTCTTCTTCCCTTAGCAGGACGGCGAGTTTGCTGGTAGGGCGTCGGAAGGTACCGCTCTTAGTTCTTACGTCGGCGACTCGAACGCAGCCATCTGGACCGGGATAGGTGCGCTCAACAATCCCGATTGGCCAGACGTTCCGGGGCAGCGTGTGGTCGACCACAACCACGATGTCGCCGGCTTGCAGTTGTCGTTGGCGGTTAGCTGGCTCCCCTCGTGGTACAAGCGTGGGGAGGTATTCCCGCAGCCAACGCTTCCAGAAATGGTCAGCGAGCGCTTGGCTTGCTCGCCAAGTTCGTCGGTCAGCTTCATCGCAGGGGCCTGTGGTAGGTAGGCCGATCGATGATCCCAGCAGGAAATGGTTCGGTGTGAGTGCTTCTGGGTCGAGTGCACTCACGCTGACGTAGGTGAGGGGGCGAGCATTGATAGAGTGCTCGGCTTCGATCAGGAGGGTCTGCAGAACCTCTTCGGAAGGTGCCTTTTCTCTTAGCGTCGTGTGCAGAGCGGTCTTCACGGAGCGTACTAAGCGCTCCCACGCTCCACCCTGGTTGGGCGCGCCTGGTGGGATGAAATGCCACTTCATCCGGTGTAATAGCCCTTCGTCACTTAGGGCGGGTGCCCATTCTGCGTATGCCTTCTTCAGCGCCACGTCGGAGCCCCGGAAGGCCGTTCCGTTGTCCGAGACCATAAGACGTGGCCAGCCTCGACGTGCAGCCATCCGTCGCAGCGCCATCAGAGCTGAGTCAGTGGACAACGAAGCTACGAGCTCTAGGTGCACGGCGCGCGTCGTGAGACAGGTGAATAGGGCACCCCATCTCTTTTCTCGGCGGCGCCCCACCTTGACCTGCATTGGCCCGAAGTAGTCCACCCCGCAGTTAGTGAACGGACGGTGAAATGGGTCAAGGCGGGCGCGTGGCAGGTCCCCCGTGGCGGGCGGCCGCGGTCTTGCTCGTCGTACTCGGCAGAGGGCGCATTTACTTTCTACGGCGCGTACGGTAGGTCGCAGGTGAATGACCCAGTACCGCTGCCGTAGGTCGTTCGTCACGCGCTCTCTGTTAGCGTGACCGGCGGCGCAGTGCTCCCTTAGCACGATGAGCTTTGTCACGTGGTGACGGCCGTCAAGGATAACCGGTCGCTTGGTTTCCAGGGGCGCGCTGGATGCGTCGATGCGCCCCCGCACCCGCAGAAGTCCGTCTTCGAGCACCGGGTCTAGCTTGAATAGTCTGCTTGCTCTAGGGACGGGGCAAGCAGACTCGATCCTCCTCAGTTCGGTCCCGAAGTTGTCTTCTTGGGCGCGTCGTATGAGCGCTTTCTCAGCGCGTTCAATGTGATCTGCTTCCATGCGCGTCGTACGGCGCCGGCATATGTCGACGAATGCCAGCACACGCGCGGCTGCCCGCACCAGCGTTTCGTATTTAGAGAAACGAGTGGGTTCAGGCAGCCATCGGTCACTATATTCATCCCGCTCGTTCGTGTGCGGGATCTCTAAATGTTCGTCCTGCTCGCTCGTGTGCAGGACCTCTTGTTGGTCAGTGAACGCTTGGTGTGTGGGCCATTCTTCTTCGGGTTCGCGAAGGAAGCTGGGCCCCTGGAACCAGCGATCGCTAGCGGCTATGGGCGTGCGGCTCAGTCTCGTCGCGTCGTCGGCTACGTTATGTTCGGTAGGCAGCCATCTCCACTCACGTCGGTGAGTTAACTCCGCTAACTCGCCCAGCCGGTGCGCTACAAAGGGCGTGTAGCGCTTCGCGTCGTTGTGCACCCAATGGACTACGGTCGCAGAGTCGGTCCAGTAGGTGGTTTTTGTTACTTGCACGCGATGCTCCTTTTTTATAACGTCCGCGAGCCTCGCGCCGATGACCGCTGCCTGAAGTTCTAGGCGCGGTATGCTCTGCGCGCGTCGCGGCGCTACCTTGGCTTTAGCAGCCACCAAGGCAATGGTCACGCTGCCGTCGTGGTGGATGGCCCTCCAAAAGGCCACCGTAGAGAATGCCTGCTCGCTCGCATCGCATAGTATGTGCAGGTCTACGCGCTTGTGTCCCTCTAGCGCGTAGCTACGGCGTAGGCGCAAGCGAGTTATCTCGCTCAGCTGGCGTAGCCATTCTGCGAAATGTTCGGCTTCTTCTGCAGGTATCGGCTCGTCCCATGGCATGTGAAGACGCCACAGGCTCTGCAGGATGATCTTCGCTCGAATGGTGTACTGACTGAGGAGACCAAGCGGGTCATAAATGGACATGACCGCGCTGAGGGCCTCTCTCTTCGTGGGTGCGCGGATCTGCGCGCGCACCTCAGTCGGTACGCGGTGCATTGCGGTGTTGAACCCCAGTTCGTCTCTGTTGGAGTCCCAGCAGAGCCCGAGTATCTTGCTCTCAGGGCTCCCTGCTCCCAACTGAGTGGGCGTAGTCGCTCGTAGCTCTGGCGGTACGTCTCGTAGCACGTTCGTGTTGCTAGCACTCCAACTGCGCAGAGTGAAGCCAGCGGCCGCGTGCACCTCGCGTAGCTCTTGTATGGTGCTACGGGCCTCCTCTTCATTGGCGTAGCTGTCTACTAGATCATCCATATAGTGGCTGTTCGTGATGGCCACTAGAGCGCGTGGGTGAGTCTGTGCATGTGCGCGCGCATTGTGGTTGCGCACGCTGTGCGCCATAAACGGTGAGCTGGCGGCGCCGAAAATCATGCTCGCCATCTTGTAGTGGCGAGGCGGGTTAGTTCGGTCCCGGCCTCGCCATAAGAACTGCTGTGCGGGCTGGTCTTCAGGTCGGATCTTCACTCGTAGAAACATCTCTTGTATGTCGGCGGTGACGGCGATCGGCCGTTCTCTGAATCTGAAGACGATTCCTTGTAGTGATAGTAGAAGGTCCGGGCCCTCCAGCAGCTGGTCGTTCAAGCTCACGCCGTGACATTGGTGAGCTGCGTCAAAAACAAGCCGTTGTTTACCAGGCTTGTTTGGGTTCTGTACTGCGAAGTGCGGGAGGTACCAGCAGATGGGGCTCCGTCGTTCAGTCCCGTCGCATGGCACCGCATAATTCTTAGCCAACAGATTTTCTATTTGCGCGGCGTATTGGTCCGCGAAGTCTGGGTAGGCGTCCATCTTTCGTTCGATGCTTTGTAGACGTCGTAGAGCCGCGCCGTAGTTCGACGGCATGGTGACGTCATCTCGCCGCCAAGGCAAGCCCACTTCGTAGCCGCTGTCTGTTTTCTTTATTGTTTCTTCGAAGATCTTCGTAGCTCGTAGATCTGCGTCGCTCACTCTCGAATGGATAGCGACGCCGAGCGCGTCGATGCGGAAGTGCGCCTCCACAAGCTCGTGTAGGCGCTGGTCGTGCTTGTTCGTACGCTGGTCGGGCGCGTATACGTGCAGCACGCTCTCGTTTTCGTAGATCAGGCTGCGGGGTGCGGTTCCATGCATCACCCAGCCAAGTCGGGTCCTCGACGCGGCCGGTTCATTTGGCCCGCCAAGACGAAGCTCACGGGATACAATGAGCTCCCAGTGGTCGGCGCCTACTAAGATGAGGGGGTGTGCCAGGTTGTAGCACACCTCTGCCTCCATCAAGTCCCGCAGATGATTGTGTCGAAGAAGCGAGCTTGGGACGGACTGCCGGTGTAGCTTCAGATCGCGCACCGTGCGCGCTTTGATGTCGTGACGTGTCGCCTCCTTAGCTCCCCTTATAGAGAGAGAGACGGTTTGGCTGTCTCCCTCTCGCTGCGACATGTTCACGCCGTTCAGATGTAGGGGCTGCGTAGGGCCTTCTGCGCCGATCTTCTTCGCTAGTTCATGGTCGATGAGCGTGATGGTGGCGCCTTCGTCCAGCAGCGCGTAAGTGTCGACCTCCCCCCGTGGACCGGTGACGACCACGGGGCAGATCTTAAGCATCACGGTCTTCAGGCCAGTAGCATTGGTGGGTGCTACCGACAAGACCGCTGCGTTGTGGCTCGGTGAATGTTTGGGTTGCGCAGCAGATGGCTCGTTAGGTCGCGCAGCTGATCGCGTATTATGTCGCGTGTCTTCGTGCAGTGTTGAGTGGTGCGGGCGGTGGCATTGGTTAATGCCGCACAGCTTCGCCTTGCATTGGTACCGACGATGTTTCTTGTCGGCGCATCGGAAGCATACGCCTTTCTCTTTGACCAGCTCCCAGCGCTTATCGACGGTCAGTGCCCGGTAGGTTGGGCACTGATGTAGCGCATGGGCTTGGTTGCAGCTCTGGCATAGGTCAGTCTTTGTTTCTTGTTCCGCGCCCTCGTCGGTAGTGTACACGGCGTTCCCTTTCTTCTTAAATGCCGCTGGTCTCGTCTCACGGGCGGCAGAGGTCGCTGCCGGTGCGTATGTAAAACGCAGTGCCATGTCTGCTTCTCGCATGAGGAATCGAGACAGCATGACAATTTCTGGCTCCGAAGGTGACTGGTGTTCGTTGGCGTAGTGGCACCACTGCGTTTTGATGTGCGGGCTTAGCTTCTCCAGCACCTCACGCGCCAGCATCGGGTTATACAGGTACCCCCGCCGGTCGATGTTCTGTAGCACGCAGACGACGTTCTGAAGTTTGACAGCGAACGTGTTGAGGTCGGTCGCTGTCATCCCTGGCTTCGGGAACCTTCTTAGCTCTTCTAATGCTCGGTCGATGATGAGCTCCGGTCTCCCAAAGCTCTGTTCCAATGTTTTGATGATGACGTCAGGATCAGTGGCTGTGTGCAGTAATGCAGCCACGGCGTCACGTGCGTCGCCCTTGAGGCAACTTCTCAGCCGCTGTAAGTTCTCAGCGGCTGAGATGTGGTACAGGGCTGTGGAGTCCCGTACTGCTGCCTTGAATGGCAGCCACTCGTTTGGTGCCCCAGTGAAGACGGGCAGGTCGGAGTTGTAGCGGGCCCGAGGTCTGGCCATTCGTTCAATGGCCTCGGCGAGTTGTTCGATCCCGGATCTGCGGTCAGATCGACCCGGGGTAGGTGATCTTGTAGAACGCTCAAAGCGTGCTCGTCGTGGTTCTTCTTGTTGCCTCTCGGTGTTGAGGCGTGGCACATCCCCGCTCTCCCCCCGTAGGGTGGAGGGGTTTGTGCGTTGCAACCAATCATCCACCTTCTGGTGGTTGTCGTTGTTCCGCACGGTTGGCTCGTCGTGAAGGCTCTGATCTTCTTCAATATTCGCGATCTGAGCCGCCAATCGCTTCTTCACTAGGTCCGCTTCCATTTCCAACTCCTTTCTCTTCAATTCAGCAAGTTTCTCGGCCGCCTCTAACTCCGCCAGCCGCAGCCTTAGGGTGGAGTTCGCAGTTCGTTGCGAGTGCGCCGGTGACTTGCTTCGTTCGATGTTGCCGGACGGGCCGGCGGTCGTGCCAGCAGCCGTGCCAGCGGCCGGCACAGATGGTGATGCCGGCGGCTCTAGGGATAGCTTTCGAAGGCGCTCTTCGTCCAACCGCTTCCGCTCTTCCAGCTCTGCCAGGTCGCTTTGGCTCCTCGTGACCACCATGTTCGATGGGCGGCAGACGTTCACTGGATAAGCTGTTGGTCGCTTAAGTTCTTCTGGTTCTATCCGGCTCCGATGGACCAAGATGTAGTCGCTGGTTCTTCTATCCGGATCGTTAGGACCAAGATGTAGTCGCTGGTTCTTCTATCCGGCTCGTTAGGACCAAAATGTAGGCGATGGATCGCAAGGTCTACACGATGTACTGGAGACTTCGGTTCGTAGCTCCTAGTAGTTCAGGTTCCTGGTTCGATGTGGACTGTAGTTCAATTAAACACTGTTGCTTGTTCAAGTTCCGTTGATTGAATGGTCGGATCCAATCACTTTGACTACTTCAGTTCAACTACATTTATTTCAAATAACTTATCGCTATATATACAGTTATACGGTCTTAAAACTAATGCGGTACACACGGCGCAGTTAAAAGGGGCGTGGCCTATTTTGCATGTTGTCTGCGTTCATGCTGTCGCGGGCAGGCTCGGCGTCCACAACAATAATAAAATGCATACAAAAAAATCGTGTCTGTGCTGTTGACCGTTGAAGAGTTCCTTTATCTGCAGTTAATCCTGGATGTCAATTCAGGTCATTCTTACCATAAAAATTCATTGTCATCGAAACTGAACCAATATGTAAAAATTCATTGTCATCGAAACTGAACCAATATGTAAAAATTCATTGTCATCGAAACTGAACCAATATGTAAAAATTCATTGTCATCGGAACTGAACCAATATGTAAAAATTCATTGTCATCGAAACTGAACCAATATGTAAAAATTCATTGTCATCGAAACTGAACCAATATGTAAAAATTCATTGTCATCGAAACTGAACCAATATGTAAAAATTCATTGTCATCGAAACTGAACCAATATGTAAAAATTCATTGTCATCGGAACTGAACCAATATGTAAAAATTCATTGTCATCGAAACTGAACCAATATGTAAAAATTCATTGTCATCGAAACTGAACCAATATGTAAAAATTCATTGTCATCGAAACTGAACCAATATGTAAAAATTCATTGTCATCGGAACTGAACCAATATGTAAAAATTCATTGTCATCGGAACTGAACCAATAAGTATGTAAAAATTCAACTCTGTAGGATAAGAGGTAAATAAAAAAAACAATCGAGATAAATTGAAATTTTTCAATTGTTCGAAAAATACCTAGCTTTGGGAATTTCTGAGTAATTTTATTTAGCCACAAAAAAAATGTATTTTTCAATAAATTGCTAAATATCAATTTTGCTGTGCAAAAATGCTGAATTTCAAAAACTATCAACTTTTGGCCATACATTGGGGGGCTAAAATTTGTTGCATGTTAGCCCCCCTACCACGCCACGTCCTGCCGGTATTAGATACGTTACTAATAATGATGTATAGAACAAACGCGTGGACCGATTTTTATGATTCTTACGTCAATAGATTTTTCGTGTTATTAAAGATATGATAATAAACCAAATTTAATACTAGTGTCTCTGTCAGCTGTAGACCTCGCGAGTACAAACTTTTTGCAACCGATCTAGCGGTGCACAGTAGTGCCATCTAGTTACCTTATTGTACAACTAACATTAATAACCAAGGTGCTCCGCTCCATGAATCCCTACCTAGTAGTTAAAGGGCTGATTCCACTGGTAGAAACCAACGATACCGGATTCAAAACCTTGGCTCCGCACCAATGACTTTTCTAAGTTAGGTATGTGCGGTTTTCCATCGCTCCGTGCTTCGGAGGGCACGTTAAGCTGTCGGTCCCGGCTGTTATTGATTAATGGCAGTCGTTAAGCCATGTCAGAGACCCTCGGGTGGCTTGACAAACTCTGACATCAGAGGCCAGCACTACCTCATACGACAAAAACAACTGGTAGAAACCTAAAAGTGAGAAATTTACTGCATTTTGAGGAACTATTCTGCTCATCACGCCGAATGTGCTCATCAACTCTTCACCGAATTCTTATGAGACTAACTTAAAGTTACTACCTTTCAAATAAAAAAACGAACTATTGAAATCGGATCTAATAAGGCGTAGATATTCAGTAGCCCTATTTTTACCCATTTTTGGGGAAAGTAGCCCACCAATCAAAAATCCCCGACGACTAAAAAATTCAAAAAATTCCTTTAACCTGTATACCAAGTTTCGTCTAAATCAGTTGAGAAATGCGACCTGTAGAAGAGAACAGCCAGACAGACATCCGGACATACGAGATATATTTGCCCAAGCTAAAACAGAGACGCTTCGCTCGCGCTTCGCGCTCGCTCGATCAATGACGACATCCAGACGCCATACTGTAAAACAAAAAACAATAAAGCGACGAACAGTTACGAGTATGTCGGGTATCATTGAATCATCATCAGCTTATATCTGTCCACTGCCGGTCATAGGCGTCTCCTAATGCACGCCACTGAGCCTGGTCTTCAGCTTGCCTCATACACTTTCTTCCAGCCGCTTTTCGCAGGTCGTCACTCCACCTGGCCACAGTGCGTCCTACACGACGTTTGCCTAAACGTGGTCTCCACTCGAGAACTCGTCTACCCCAACGGTTATCGGTTCTTCGGGAAATATGACCAGCCCACTGCCACTTTGGCATGCTTATCCTTTGAGCTATGTCGGTTACCTTAGTTCTCCGTCGGATATCTTCATTATGAATCTCGTTATTGAACAGTTTCGGGGATATAATATCCCCCTATCTCACTCCCCTGCGCTATTGGATATGTTTAGACTGCTGGTTTTGTACTTGGACACTCATAGTCGCGGCGTCATACAGAAATCTAAGCACTTCGATGTATCGCCAGTCTACTTGACAACGCTGCAAATACTCCAGAACCGCCCAGGTTTCAACGGAGTCAAAGACCTCATAGTCCACAAAAACAAGACACAGGGGCTGGTTATACTCTTCAGACTTCTGTATAACCTGCCTCACTGTGTGTATGTGGTCTTTGGTACTCAATCCTCCGCGAAAGCTGGCCTGTTCATGAGGCTGGAATTTGTCAAGTCTTCTTGCGAGACGATTTGCGATGACCCTCGAAAACAACTTATAGACGTGGCTCAAGAGTGAAATAGGTCGGTAGTTCTTAAAAAGTGTTTTATCCCCTTTTTTATAGAAGAGCACTACCAAATTCCTGCTACACGTCTCTGGAGTTCTACCAAAAACCAAAAACGGTGCTAAATAACCCCTGAAGCTCTCGAAGTACGGGTTTCCCCCCTGCTTTCGAGCTCGGAAGTTATACCATCCTCACCGGAGGCCTTTTAATACTTAAGTTGTTTGGGCACCATCTCAATCTCGTCGCTGACGTCAGGCAGTTCATCAGTGTCGTGCCGGGTCAGTATCATTGAATAGGCATTTGAAAATCATCTTAAGGTTTCTGTTATCATATTTCATTTCGAATGTCCATTTAGGATCTATAACGTATAAAGGTGGTTAGTAACCACTCTCACATAAATTTTTGCCTCATTTTGTTTTGTTCGTAGTCGGGTTTTTTAGTACTTTCGATTATGTCTTGTGTACTTAATATAGGTAATTATAGTCCTGGAATAAGGTATAGGTAACTTTTAACCCGCAGAGAAATAACCAAGCGCGCAAAGCCGCGGGCACAGCTAGTTATGAATATAGAAGATTATAAACCAACAATATCTACCTACTATATGATTATGTTCAATAATATCGTACTATCTTCATTACAGCTAAATGTCGATAAATAATAAGCGCTGCCATTTTGTTTTGCTCAACGATAACAATGCTAACCATTTTCAATTACCTACCTTTAACGGAAAACTATAAATTATATCGGTTAAATAGATATAATTTATAATGTACTTAATTTATTTCTGGTCTGCGAATCGAGCTTTAAATTATTGACTTGGAAATTAATGGTAGAAAATTTCAAGGTGTACGTCAAATTCACAATGGCATAAAGTTTGGCGCCATGAGCTCCGTGTATATATGCAGATAAAAATAGTTAATTCTTACAAAATATAGTGTTAATTACTACCTTTGGACGTTGGACTTTCATTTAAACATTTCCCGGCCCACAACTGGGGGCTCGTCCAGGATTGACTATGAAGACGGACCGCGCCGAGACTGTTGAGGTTTAATTATTGTTGGGATTTCTAGCGAAGGATGGGAGAAATTTACATTATTTCTATAAATCAAACAACAAGGAAACCATTTTTGTACGCGTTCTCTGTAATCCAAAAATAATCTCCTCTCTTTATATTCCATAGAGTTAACATCAGATTCCCACAGAAAATAATGTAATAGAGATGTTCAACATCTCTCAATTTAAAATCTCTTCATTTACACATAAGTTTGAAATTGACCCAACATCTCACTATTAACTACTAATCTTAAAATTTACTGAAATTATATTTATTAATTTTAACTTACAGTTATTTTCCACAATCTTAGAAATGCTTTTGAATTACAAAATATGATAAGCTATTCCAATAATATCTTAATTAGATATACCGTAGTTAACAGGGTACATCTTTAGACATAACGCATATGTGTGTGCATTAATAAATATTATAAAAATAAAGTTAAGTAGATATGGTTGGACAACATTGTGAATCTTGGACGGAATAACGACAGAGCTACTGAAAGCGGGTGGAACTCCAGATTCCGGAAAGGCTTTAGCCCATAGAAAACATCCAAACGCTCCAGCAGATTATACAGAAGACCGAAGAGTATAATCAGCCACTATGTCTAGCGTTTGTGGACTACGAGAAAGCCTTTGATTCAGTCGAGACCTGGGCAGTGCTACAGTCATTACAGCGGTGCCAGATTAATTACCGGTATCGTTGAAGTGTTTGTACTTTGTACAGCAAGGCTACCATGACTGTCCGTCGTCAAGATCAGAGCATGAATTCTATCCAGTAGCAAAAAGGGGTGAGACAGGGAAGCGTTATTTCTCCGAAACTGTTCACCTCTGCACTGGAAGATATATTCAAGCTTCTGAACTGGAACGGATATAGAGAACATCAATGGCGAATTCATTTTCACTCACCTTCGATTTGCTGATGATATAAGACCTGGAAGACCTAATCACAATGCTCAGTGACCTCAATATTGTTTCCCAACAGGTGGGTCTTGAAATGAACAAGAGTAAGACGAATATCATGTCAAATGCCCATGTCGCACCCATGCCGGTTTATGTTGGGAACGATATTATCGAAGCTGTAGATCACTATATGTCTACTATCTACCTAGGTCAGACGATCCAACTGGGTAGATCCAACTTCGACAAAGAGGTCGACCGACGAATCCAGTTCGTCAGATTCGGGCAGCGTTCGGGAAATTACGCCATATGTTCTCGTCACAGATACCGCAGAGCTTCAAGACGAAAGTTTATAATCAGTGTGTGTTGCCAGTGCTGACATACGGCACTGAGACGTGGTCGCTATTGGTCTCATACACAAGCTCAAAGTCGCGTAGCGTGCAATGGATAGAGCTATGCTCGGTGTTTCACTACGTGATAGAATCCGAAACGAGGAAATCCGTAGAAGAACCAAGGTTACCGACATAGCTCTCAGAGTTAGCAAGTTGAAATGGCAATGGGCAGGCCATATAGTTCGCAGAACCAACAACCACTGGGGAATAAAGGTTCTCGAATGGCGACCACAAACAAGCAAGCGAAGTGTAGGGAGACCCCCACATGACTTTGTAGCAATCGCAGGAAGTCGGTGGATGGAGGTGGCACAAGATCGCTCGTCATGGCGCTCTTTGGGGGAGGCCCATGTTCAGCAGTGGACTTCTAAAGGCTGAAATGATGATGAAGATGAGATACGGTTGGTAAACTATAAATTACCTATAATGGTTAAATATATATACTAATATTACAAATGAAAAAGTTTGTGAGAGAGTGAGGTAATGTGTGTTTTTCACGCCATAGCCGTAGCCATGGGGGATGAAATGGGTGTTGAATCACCTCCAAAATTTTGGAATATTGTTAAATAAGAGTTAGAAGACTTTATTTTCGTACCCATAAACCTAAATATGTAAAAATCAAAATATCTGATGTGACAGGAGTCAACGTACATAACTATTTGTTTAAAAATAGAGATCTAGGGTTTCATGAGTCATAAATACAAATAATTAAGTCAGATTTACAAGATACCATTTTCATCATCATCATAACTTACTACACTGGTACCTAATACCGCGATGCAGCTAGTAAATTATAATTTGGTTAATTAAATTTATATCTACACTGCGAATTATAGGTACGTATTATATTATGTTCCACCCATAGATCTAGGATAAATACGGTACGCTGTAATATCACGTAAACAAAAAATGGACTAGATACAACTACAGGCCAACACACCCACACTGCTACAGGCCAACACACCCACACAGCTACAAATCCACCGTCGTGCTTCATGTTCATCAACAACAAAGATACTGTATCGGGAATGAGATCACTGCTGCGCGTGCTATGCAATCGTTACTGCGAATGTGATAAAGGCCAAGGAAGGTCAATTGTGTGCGTTGCACGTAATTTATGATGTCCATGCCCAAGGAGCTGGTACCTTATCTTCCCACTTTTAATTAGATCTATGATTACCAAACCGATATTCAATAAAGGCAACCAGCCACACGACGCGAGATGTGTGTGATACCACCGGCGGCGGGTGGCACTCTGATATTCAATTAAATATCTCGGACGATGTATGGTAGGAATGGAAGCCCCTCGAGCCGAGGCAAAGGTTAACAGTAACACGGCCGCGACATTCGAAACGCCAACTACTAGTGACGTGTGCCTTGTACCTATTGGATTGTTAATTATGTAGATTATTGCCCATAGACAAGTATTTTTTTGGTGGTATTGACCATAAGATTATGACCAATTACCACAGAATTAATAATTCCATTACAATGGTTTTATTGTACAATGGTCACTACAATGTTATCATGGGAGACTTTAACGCTAAAGTGGGAAGGCTGTACTCTGCTAGTGGAGTACAGACTTGCAGAGAATCGAAAATATGACTACACGGCTATGGAAACATGAATCAAAGGGGGCAAATGCTCGTAAACTTTTTGGAAAAAGAGGGGTTCTTTTTGATGAATTCCTCTTATTTATCGTTAGGGTGGACCACGGGCAAGAAAAAATTGCCCGTGGTCCACCCAGGTGAACTGAGCAGGTGGACCACGATCAATGCCCGCTACAAAGTCCTAGTGGTTGGTGCATACACGCTCTTTTCCTTTATTGTTTTTAAAAGCTTTTATTTAACTCCACTTGTATGTATGTGTCTATGTATTTCTGTCTGTCCTGAAATCTTGCAATTAAAATTTCAAGCACTTCTCGATTAGCTATCCTTGCTGAATCTTTCAGAGTAGCTCACAAATCGATGACAATGCAAAAAAAACCTCATAAAAGCTTATATATTTATTCATTACATTTATTTTATTTTACTTATTAAAAGGTTATTCGAGCACTTCCAAATTAGCAATCCGGCTGAAATTTTCAGGGTAGCTCACACCTAGACGACAACGCATTAAAAACATGATTTTATTCATACTTATTTGGTTGTTTAAATTCTGAGAAACGTAGTGATTATATTATCTTTGAGTGTGAATAATTATACTGTTTTCGTGAGTTATGAATTGATTTGTATTCTATTATATATTTCTGTGTATTATATTGTAGCTAATAAACAGTGTGTATCCAACCTCTTTGCTAATAACCATAACCATAGTGAATCTTAGTAAAGTAAGAGATTAGTAAATCTTGAACTAAAATAGCCATTAATTAAGCATAATTTACCTATGTTACGATTATTTTAGTACGATCTGTTTAGTTTATTTAGTATTCCCTTTGGAGATGTTTTGATCTATAATTTTCTCCGTCCTAAATATTTCCTGCGTCAAAGAAAATAGGTACCTACCTACTAGGTACACTTACTACAAACATAGCTTACGGAATTTTATCTTCAAAACTACATTTCCTATATGAAATATATTATAATTAAGTACTAAAAATAACGAGGTTGTATTGTATAATGCTTATACATAAACAGCAACTGCATATAACACTTATCTTCATAAATATTAATAAATGTTAAAACTGATACAAAGTTGCAAACTGCTGAAATATTTATGATGGGCATTTATTTCTTATCCCGACAAGAAACAGATAAAACCAAAGGACTTAAAAGGAAGAGAAACCGCTGGTGAACATTGACCATAACATTGTTGTTTTTTTCCTTTCCCAGAGCGGCTCACACTGGGAACCCATCGATCGTCGGAACGAAAAACTACAATTGTCTACCCTTCAATTGTAAAGTAGTGGTAAAATGTGGTTCTAGTTAAGAGGCAAGCGCATCAGGGGGTATGAAGGACGACTTCCTTCTTACTGTCGAGGTTGCCAGTGTGTGGAGTTACCCGAATACTTCAGTAGGTAGGTAATAGATATATTCTGTGCCAAAACATTTACATATTTTTACAGCCCTAAAATATTTTTATTTATTTGGCTCCGCACGTTTAGTGCATTTAGCCATTGTCAAATAAAGAGATATTACAGATAGTATGTTTTTTTCAATAAATAGTCAGTATCGAGTCCCAGTCAGTCAGGTAGTAAAAAATTTAGTCAAGTCACGATTCAATAAGGTGGTTGAGCTTTACTGAACCTTTCTTGGGAGTTCCGAAAAGAAAACGAAATGGCACGTTTTCCCGCGTTTGTATCAATAACACTCTAAGAAACAAGTTTGAGAAAAAACAAAGCAAAAGAACCGTCTCGATTTCGTTTCCCGACGAAAATCTCCTTTAATATCGTGCCGCTTTAATTGATTATGTTAGTGTGTTACTTTTATCTCATTAAATTATACCTAGGTACTTATATTAAAATAACATAATACAAAATTACAAATCTAATTTAATTCTAATATCAAAAATATAGTTACATACAAACTTTGACCCTAGGTACCATACAGATCACTGCGAAGGTGAATGTCTCTGTAGTGTTTTTTTTCTGAATTTATTACCTACATTATTACAATTTTCGGTGCAATGGCGGCGATGCGTACCGTATCATTATGAATCATCATATGCCTCAGCGCAATGACGTGTACTCAGTATGATGATTTTTATAGCGTAGGTACCCACTTTTCATAAATTTCAGTACACCCGCATTCAGGCACTTTCAACCAATAGCACTGGCAAGCTCTGAACATTTGCGGTGTCTGCCTGCCATGGACATTCTGCCAGCGAGTCCAGCGACCGACGAGTGCATTATTCAGCCAGGCTGCGTCCGCATTATACCGTACGCTCTTAAAGCTCGCTGCTTAGGGCTCGAAGAAAAACTAACAATGTCGTAGTACCTGTTACAAGACAAATTGGAACTATTAGCGGTCGGACTCTGAGCCGCTTTTAGTCTTTGCGGTAGGGCTACCGTTAGCTTTTCTATAGGTACTGTTTTATAATAGGGTAAAACAAGTGAAGTAGGTTATTGTCGGTATCATTTATGTGGTAATGCAGTCACTGACGAAAGTTTTATATGTTGAAAGTTATGTACGCTGTTCTATTTATTTCTCTTCCTACTTAGGTACGCGGAAGATGTCTGCGTAGACGTAGGTGTGCATATCAACAAAAATGTATGCATAATTTTAATAAATATTAGGTACCTACACTAAAACATCCGTACAAAAACAGTGCATAGAGAATAAAGGGGCTGTCTAAATGATACAGTTACAAAAAGGTCATTATCAAAAAGTTCCAAACTCCAATCTACAAAAGCTGCAGCCCTACGTTTCAACTATGCCCAGTGTTTGTTATTCAGTTCGCGGAAAATGTCTTTTTGCCGTAAAGGAGATGCGGAGACGCTGAAGCAATGTCCATTTAGGGACACACAGGTCGCCACTCTATAGCTACACGCCTCCACTGGCTACCAGTACCGTAGACACGTCCTATTGGCATATCCGCATACTCCTTGGCTACCTCGTATCGTACGCGAAATACTGGTATTTCTCGGAATGCATTGTAAGTGCTGAATAGGTATGGCTGCGCTTGCGCCGGTCGTTAGAAATGAAGCTTTAAAGTACATATATGTTATTATTGACAACTGTATTTTGACGTCTCATTATAAGGTCCGGGTTGAATGTTATGGACAGTCCGAATTGACTTGAGCCATTTGGGTGTTTAAGCCCGACCATCGCAGGCAAACGCCGTACGGCAGCGAACCAGTGGCCGTGGACTGTGGAATTCGGGAGTTTGTGTGGAAGGCATTGTCACATAGTAGGTATACTATACACTCTTGTTAATGTCTGGATATAATAATGTTAAAAATGATTTCCTTGCTGCATATAAGACCACAGGAGCATAAAACGAGTAAATTGTTCCCATTGTCATTATAGAAGCGATGGTAGCCTAACGGTGTAATTATTTAGTAATCTGTGCTAACGTTTCAATAGTGCAACTTAGAATCCATCGCTCCGGGTTCGGTCCTAACCAATGTTTTTTTTAAAGCGGTTTTCCATCGCTTAGTGCTTCGGAAGGTACGTAAATTACTGCCAATTGCTTTTATTGATTAGCGGTCGTTTAGTCAGAGGCCCTCGTGCTGCCTGACTATCTCTGACACTAGAGGCCAGCTCTACCTGATACGACAAACAAGCAAACCTTGTAGATATCGACACAGACCTTTAGGAAGCTGAAGTGACAGTGGACTGTTCGTGATATTTGTCGAAGGACTTATAGACTGCCTTAGAGGTAGACGTTTTTGAGATACACGCGATATATGTCTGGTAGCAGATGGAAAGAGGAGCCGAACTCCGTGACTCAGTGGCGTGCTTTGGGAGAGGGTTAACTGTGGACAGACACGGGCTGACAATTATGATTTTAGGGCGACGGACTCGTGGTCACACTGCTTGGTGTGACAACGAGTAAGTACCTACAAAATATAAGACTGGTAGTCACACCAGTGTGAAACCAAAAGACCCAATTACATAATTATGTGCAATAATTAATTAATTTGCGTCAAACTGACAGGTATCAAAGTGTCAGTTTGAGGAAAAGTGAGCAGAGAGTGGGGGGAAAGGGGGAGTGGAGGAAGTGAAGAGGGAGTGAGAGGAGGGAGTGAGAGGAGGGAGGGGGAGTGAGGGGATGGAGGAGTTAGGGGTGAAGGAAGGGGAGCGGAAGTGAGGGGAGGGAGAGGGAGAAGGTAAGAAGGTAAAGTGGAAGGGTAAGTGAGGGAGAAGGGGTGGGGGAAGGTGAGGTAGGAGAGGGGGGTGTGCGGGGAGGGAGTTGGGGAAGGAGAGTATAGGGGGATTGGGGGAAAGGGTGTGTTAAGTGAGAGGAAGGTGAGGTGATGAGTGTGGGAAGGGTTGGGGAGTGGGGGGAAGGGGACGGGGAGTGGAAGTGAGGTCAGGGGGAAGGGGTAAGTGAGGGGAGGAAGTTGGCCAATGAAGCGAATGGGGAAATGAGGGGAGGGAGAAGTGAGTGGAGGGTGGAGAAGTGGAGGGTGTGGGAAGTGAGTGGGGGAAGTGGGGGCGTTGGGGGAGGGGGAGATAAAGTGATAGTTGGTGGAGAGAGGGTGGGGTGGGTGGTGGAATTTGTGGAAAGTAAGAAAAGGGTATAGAATGCGGGGAAGGAGGATGTGAGTAGGGGGGTGGAGGAGGGAAAGGGGAGAAGCAAGTGAAGGGAGGGTCAGGGAGATCAAACGGATTTTGACCTTATTGTCATGAGCTAAGTACCTACCTTGTTTTTTAACGTATTTTGACAATATTAACGGATTATTCCCGAAAACCCCACCAGAACTTCCCCTCCGGTGGAGGTTTCAGAAAAACCCCAAAATAGTTTTCCCCTGCAGTAGGGATTTCGGGAAAAAAGCAAATGAGTATTTTTACAGTTTTCCCCACCACCCACGTCAGATTCCTTTTTATCTCCCTTTAGCTGTGTGAAGTCGGATGATAGCAGTCAAACTTAAAACAGCTATTACTCGGAAACTATTGATCCCTGACAAGTAGTGTATTTACAGAACTGATAGATCTCATCAATATCTTTGTTTTGGATGACAGTTGTTAAACTTAAAAGGGATATAACTCTGTAAGTAATCATCCTAGACTAGAAGTTTCTTTACAGAAGTGATAGATCTCATTGATATCTATGTTTTGGACGACAGCTGTCAATTTTAAAAGGGCTATAACTCTCAAACTATTGATCCTAGACTAGTAGTTTCGTTACAGAAGTGAAAGATCTCATCGATAACTTTGTTTTGGATGACAGCTGTCAAATTTCAAAAGGATATAACTCTGAACTTATGATCCTATAGTAGTAGTTTCTTTACTTACTTACTTTATTGCATCTAATTAGCTAGATTGCTCCAAAAGAAAAAAAATGATAGATGTTTGACAGCTGTCACCTGTCAATTTGAAGGCTGTTATGTAAAATGAAGATCTCAATAAGATCTATCCGTAATGTAAAGAATCTACTAGTTTAGAATCACTAGTTTCAGAGTTATAGCCCTTTTAAATTTGACAACTGTCATCAAAAACAAACATATCAATGAGATCTATCACTTCGGTAAAGAAACTACTAGTCTAGGACCATTAGTTTCAGTTAACGGCCAATAGTTTCCGAGTAATATGTGTTTTATATTTGACAGCTGTCCTCCGACATCACACTATACTTATGGAAGATAAAAAGGAATCTGTCGTGGTGGCGAAAACGGTAAAAATATTTATTTATTTATTTATATATATATATAAAAACCACAGCACTTGATGGAACTTAAATATAACTTATGATAATACAAAAACTCAAAAACAGTTTTACATTTTTCACTAATAATTCCAACATAATTATAGTATATAAAAAATTGTATACAAACAATATGATATAATAGTAAATATGTATATAGGGTGTAAGAGTGTGTGTGTTTTGAATACCCAGTGTTTATGGGTAATTGTACGTTAGCGCTCACCTGATGACACAAGCCTCATAAGAGTCAACACAATTTGACGGGAATTTTTTAATTACGGGACCTTCGACCTCGCCGGATGCGAGGTCGAAGGTCCCGTAATTAATGTCGACTTTATTCGCCTTCGAGTTTCTTGCCGATTCTTCTCGAAGGTGTATTCCGAATCGGTGGTCAGTTATACAATTCATTTCACACCCCTCGAGATCGAGGGGTGTTTAGCTCGATACTCCCCAAATAATCAATGGCAACTGTCCAAGCCGAGGTTCGTACCCCCTGGGTGCCCTTGAGCAAGTGGCCAAAAACTTAACTTTGGCGTGCGCCTTCTGCGTCACGCATTGCGGCGGAGCGCTTTTGCGCCCGCCCCACCGTCCGGTGACGCTGTAGAGGTCAGTTATAGACCAACAGCACATATCCTTTCTAAAAAAAAAAAGAAAAAAAAAAGTCAGGTACCAGGAGAGACGCTGTGTGCGTGTTTGTGTGAGTGCGTTAGAAGATGTGGGTGAATGTAAATTTTGTGTGTTATTATCAATAATAAGGTACTTAACGATGATATTGATAATATTTTAGTAATATTATCAATATCATCGTTAAGTACCTTAAGTACTTCACGCCTAAAACTTTTTTTACCTTGATGGAAAATATCAGTCCCATTAAATTGCTTATTTTATGTCCTATGTAACCGCCTGACGAGCGAGTTCCTGGCATATTTTATTGCTTTTTCCCGTAATCGCCACTGCAGATCCTGGTAAGAATTTTGGGTAAACTATTTTAGCTTTTTCCCAAATACCCCACCGTTGGGGATGGTCTGGTGGGGATTTGGGAATAATCTAACACAGTAAATGCCAAATCTGACTAAATCTGATTAATTTAAATAAGGGTCAAATTCGTGTGGCGTTATTTTTTGTAATGTACATAGCTCCATAATCATTTAAAGTGTGTCAGACGATTTTCGACCTTATTGACATGAGCTAAGTACCGTGTGTTTTTTACGCCATCTAGTTACCTTATTGTAAAACTAACATTAATAAGATAATCACCACGGTGTTCATTGATTTAATCCCTACCTAGTAGGTAAAGGGCTGATTCCACTGTTGGAAACCTAAAAGTGAGCAATTTATTGTATTTTCAGGAGCTTATTCTGCTCATCACGCCGAAGATCCTCATCAGATCTTCACCAATTTTTTATGTGACCTTTTTACTACCTTTCAAATAAAAAAGAACCATTGAAATCGGATCTAATAATATGGAGATATTCAGTAGCACCTTTTTGGCCCTTTTTGGGGGAAGTACCCCCCGAGCAAAACAGCCGGACA
The DNA here is from genome assembly GCA_946251855.1 of Alsophila aescularia. Classification (NCBI taxonomy): domain Eukaryota; kingdom Metazoa; phylum Arthropoda; class Insecta; order Lepidoptera; family Geometridae; genus Alsophila; species Alsophila aescularia. The sequence goes on along the minus strand of OX276374.1, from coordinate 55,405,134 downwards.
TACAAAAGCATTTTTGCCCAAGCTGAAACGGAGATGCTTCGCTCGCGGTTCACGCTCGCTCGGGCAAATAGCAAAAAACTGGAAACCATGGAAAGAGGAAAGGGAGATCTTTGCTACTTATTTATTCTGTTCCTTTGCTCATCGCATCAGATGTAATTATAAAAGTTTTTGTGTTGTAGGACCTTTAAGACTAAATTTGGCGCTGCCAGTCATATTCGCTCACACAAGAGATAACAAGGTTCGCCGTTGACGGATACGTCAAGGAGGACATCATCATCATCATGTATGTATATGTGGATGTTCCACCATAGCGTGTTAATCATAGCCATTTTGACAAGCGGGATATCATTCAATTCAACTTCTGGTATATAGGATATTTTTTTACCCGACTACGTGGAAGCAAAGGAAGGGTTGTGTGTTAAAAACTAAAAAAGCTAGTCCTATTTTGACAAGCGAGGTATCAATCGATTCGTCTTCATTTATAGTGTCATAGGCTATATTTTTTTACCCGACTATGGTTGGGTTTTACTTTTTGAACTTATGACTTGTTTGCTGTACCTGTTAAAAGGCTGATGAAGTACCACAAGGCAATAATAGGTAAAATAAAGTCATCCAAACTCAAACTAAAGCACGGCCGCGATACAGGAAGAAATTCGTACAATGACCCCTTACTACCTATCTCTGCCGCTCGCGCATAAATGTGTATTGCTGTCGCGCTCACACAAATTCGCATTATTTGTGTGAGTATCGCGGCCGTGCTTCTGAGCGCGCCAAATTCAAATTATCTTGCGTTTTTTTTAGTGATGCAACGAATACGAATACGAATATTCGTATTCGCCGAATAGTAGACATTTACCGAATATTCGTATTCGGCGAATACTAATACGAATAGTTAAAAACTAATATTTTACGTACAAACGCAACTCTAATTACTGGCAGACTTGAAAAACGCGCGTGTAAAAATACGCACGTGTGCAGAGGGCCTTAACCGCAACGACGACGCAACGGGGGACTCCCCGGCCATAGTTTGTACAGTACCGCAGCTCCGGGAGTTTCCCTATCATTACAATTACGAACAATTGATTGATTGATTCATTTCTTTCACTTCATTTGTTAGTCGAAAGCAGAAGTCAAGCAAGAGAGTATTGTTTTATTTATTTTCTGAGGTTGCTGCGAAGTAAAAGAAGTTAAAGTTGAATTGAAAATGTCTTCTCGTAAACGAGATCAAAGTGACATATGGAAACACTTCGATAAATTACCGAGTAAGTAGTTATATGGTCTGTATTTCTTTGGTATCAACAAAAGGTAGGATAGTAAGTAAGTAACTTAGACGAACGTTGGTAGTTAATGGCTGCGTCAATGTAGTACTAGACTTTGCCCGCGACTTCGTCCGCGCAGACATCGGTTTTACTTTCACATGTAATATTATAATGGGATAGGATTTTAAATTGTGTTGTTTTTATTTTAGATAATGAAAGCAAAGCTAGATGCAGATATTGTGCTTGTGAATTGTCTCGGGGTGGGAAAAATGCATATATTAAAGGATTTACTACGACCGCACTGTGGACTCATGTGAAGAGATTTCACGAAAATGAGCTTGCTGCCAGTATAAGTACTGTAGACGAAACAAGCACTGAAGTTGAACTCCAGCGAAGAAACAAGCGTCCTTAAAGGAAATATGGGTAAAGCGAACTACGTATGAAACGGGTGATCCTCGGGCTGTCAAAATCACATATTTGATTGCTGAACAAGTTTGTCTAGACATGGAGCCCCTGAATTTGGTAAATAAACAGGGATACCGTCGTTTGCTCAGTGAACTAGCTCCAAGGTTTGTTTGCTTTTATTAAAATGCTATACATTTGTTCATTCATACATATCAGTGGGATTTTCTTTCAACTTTCACAAAATCCTTTTTAATTCCTGACTGCTATTTTTTTTACAGATTGTCCCGGTTATAATTAAGGGGTACTGTTGTATGCCTTCTTACCTGCTTTCTTCCCTCAGGATGGGGGTTCAGAAATAAGGCAGAAATATACGGGCATAAAACATTTAATTTTGCCAAGGGCCGCTCAGTAGTAGGGGGTACACGAAAGTGGTGGTATCGGCCGGACACAGTATGGCTGATTCTACTTCTCTGGTCCTGGTCCAGTACTCTCCTGACTGAGGCCGCAGGTGGAAGGGGGCGCTCGTGGGAGACCAGGTTCTCAGATCGTAGCCGGTTCGAAGTGATGGCTGTCAGACCAGCAAGCCGGACGTAGGACCCCAAATTCCGGGGTGAAACAACAACACCAAGGTCTCGGAGAACGTGTAGGGACGAACAGTTTTATATTTGTTGTCTCTAAGATCCTGTCTTAATTCAAGCAGAGACCAATAAAATTGACGTACGTTCTATTAAATTAACCTCTCGGCGTGTGTGATGGCGGCGGTCTGCCGGTTGCGTCTCAGCTCCCTTAGTAACTCCTAATTAAACTGCACTGCAGCGAACAGGTCGGGGTGCGGCAAATAAAATGACGCTGCGAATATATTGAACGTATTGATGAATTTCAAAAGCTGTTTAATTTAATTAATATTTAATATATGATTAGTAGGTAAGGTAATATGCGTGTAGATAGTGTTTTATAGATATTAAAATTAGTTGTAACGATTTTAAGTTTTTTATTTTTTTTATAAATAATATGTAAATAATGTAAACATGTACGTATAACGTTACATTATCCCCCTCGTCACGGAAAGGGTTTTGTTCTTAAATAAAACCCGTCTACTAACCTCGAACTGCAATTAGCACTACACATTCATGCTATCATCTTACATTCAACCTAGTAAAGTTCACCTAAAAACACCTAAGCAACAACAACAGTATTAATATTTGTTGCTGACGCGCTCATTCATAAACAAGGCACCTGTGATTAATGCACAAGTGACCAATGATAATTGCATATTTTTTTTAACTTGTGGGATATATAAACTAACATATGTATACGTACATTAATATATATATTTTTAGTTTAAATTATTGATAAGCTTTAAATCCTTAACATGCCAGACTCCTATGCTTTTACCTGACATATCTTCTAGGACATACACAAGTGGTGATCGCTTTTCAGTAATCCGGCATTTTATGAATTTTGGCGCTAACTTTTTGCTAAAATATTTGTCTTTATCGCTGAGAACAAAAGTGCGTTTAAAGACTAAATCGCCTACGCTAAATTGCGCTGGTTTCCTTCGTAAATTATAGTGTGCAGTATTCTTTAAATGTGCCTGCCATAATGAAGCTTGCACATCATTGAACACGGACGAAAGGCCTCCCAGGTTTTCAGCATATATATCACGCGGCAGAAACAAAACTTCATCTCCTAGGTCTAGTATCCGTATAATGCGATCCACACAAAACAAGTTCTCTACCGTATACAAGAAATGAAGGCGTATAACCGGTGGCTTCATTTACGGAGTTATTGATCGCAAACTGTATTTTGGGGATAAATGTGTCCCAAGACCGGTGGTCGTTTTCAACGAATGTGGATAAACAAGTGACAATCGTTTTATTGTAACGTTCCACAGTGTTAATTTGCGGCGTATACTTAGGCGTAAAGTATACATTAGGGATTTTATACTTTTTAAACAAGGCATCAGTTGTAGAACTTATAAACTGACTTCCGTTATCAAGATATACCGTTTGAGATATGCCATGTACTAGAAATATTGATTCTTCTAGAATTTTGACTACAGCATCAGAAGTAGCACGACGTAATGGAAAGATATGGCAATATTTCGAAAAGCAGCAGGTTATCACGAGCATGTAACAATTTTGTTTGCGAGTTACTGGAAGAGGTCCGACAAAATCAATGGAAATCATTTGGAATGGCCTCGAACATTGTTTAGGCCGACCCATTTCTCCCAAAGTCATGTGATTTTGCGCCTTGTAGGACAAACAGATAGAACAAGAGCCTACAAACTTTACGACGTCTTGATGCATGCCAGGCCAGTAATATGTCAGTGATAAACGCCGATATGTTTTAAAAATGCCAAGATGTCCAGCTGTCGGTTCTGAGTGGTTCTCAGGTACTTTCATAAAATTCGTGGGGTACGACTTCCTTCCAAGCAAATTCTGAAGTTAGTGGGGATTTGGTTTTCGAAAGTCGATACAAAGAGTTATTTTTAATTAGGAAATTTGGATAATTGCTCGGTGTATTAAGACAACCATTATAAATTTTCTTGTACCAAACATCGTCTGTTGTTACTACAGAATTGGAAAGAGAGATAGAAGCATTAGGAAAAGCGCGTGAGAGTGCATCAGCAATGATGTTATCAATCCCGCGGCGTGTTTTTAATTCAAAATTAAATGAAGACAGCCGTATTCCCCAACGTGCTAATCGTCCTGTCGGATTATCTAGTGATAAAAACCATTTTAACGTGGAATGGTCAGTGTACACCGTAAACGTCTGTCCATTTTCGAGATAACAGCGCCAGTGCTCAAGAGCAGTCAATACAGCGAGGGTTTCCCTTTCGGTGACGCTGTAGTTTTTCTCGGCACTGGTAAGAGATCTACTCATGTAGGCGACAGGGTGTTCTTTACCGTTTAGTGTCTGCGTTAACATTGCGCCAACTCCGTAGTTGCTAGCATCCGTATGTACTTGAAATGGCATTGTGTAAACCGGACAAGAAAGTACAGGCGCGGAAACTAAACATTCTTTTAAAGCATCGAATGCTGTGTTAGCTTCTGTTGTCCATTTAAAAGGTGGTGATTTTTTACCATTTGCAGTAAGCTTGTTAAGAGGACCAGCTACTGTACTGAAATTTGGAACAAAACGTCGATACCATGTTGCAGTACCAAGAAAGCGTTTTAGTTCCTTTCTACTGGTTGGTGTGGGGAAGTTAATTATGGCTTCCACTTTATCTGGGTCTGTGCGCAGACCACGAGCATCAACCACATATCCAAGATATTTAAGCTCGCTTCTAAAGAACTTGCACTTTTCGAAATTTACCGTTAAGTTTGCTTGTTTTAATTTGTCCAAAACGCGCAACAGACGTGAGACATGGTCCTCAAATGACGAGCTAATAATAATAATATCATCAAGGTAGGCAAAGGTTTTAAAGTCCATGTCACCGAAAAGAGAGTCTACCAAACGTTGTTGTGTAGCGGGAGCGTTGGTCAAACCAAAAGCGGTGGTCTTAAATCGCAAGGTGCCTCTACCTGGTACATAAAATGCAGTCTTATCACGGTCTTCAGGTCGTATAGGGATCTGCCAGAAAGCTTTAGAAAGATCTACACTTGACAGATATTTCGCATCTCGAAGGTTATCTAAAATTTCTGAAACGTAAGGCAAGTTGTAAGCGTCACGCTTAGTTACGGCATTCAACTTTCGACTATCAAGACAGAATCTAGGCTGTCCGTTCTTTTTATTAACGACGAGTACGGGAGAGGACCACGCACTCTCACAAGGTTCCACTACATCAAGTGACAGCATCTCGTCAACCTGTTCTACTAAGATACGCTGTTTTTCTGGGGACATTCTATAGTACCGTTGTCTTATAGGAAGGGCGTCGCCAGTATCTATGCGATGGGTAATTATATTAGTTCTACCTAAACCCTTCTCATCAGTTGAAATTGACTCGAATTGTGAAATAATATTATCCGCTATAGCTTTTTGTGAGTCTATTAAATTATCATATGAGTGAATAAAGGTTTCCCCCTTGTTTATTATTATTTCTGCTAAAGATGAATTGGATAATTTAATACTGCCTAAATATTTAGGACAAATTTTAAAAGCACGCCAAAAATCTACGCCTAGTATTATTGAGGTCTCGACTTCGGGAACTACGTATGCCTTAATAATGTGAAACTGGCCTTCAAATGTTACAGGCAAATTTACGTAGCCAATATTTTTTAAGGATTGACCGCCGGCAGCTAACATTTTAATTTTGTCATCCTGGTGCAAAGTGCAGTTGGTTAAATGTTCATGGGAATTATTTCCCAGAATAGATACCGCAGCTCCAGAATCAAGCAAACCGCAGGCATCAATATTATTAATTTTAATATTAACATAGGGCCTAGAATCGTTTAAAGGTTTTGATTTCAGAATTGTATATACTCTATAACTAGAAGAAAATGTTCTTATAAATGCAAGCCAAGTTTCCCAATCTTGCTTGTCAAAATTACTACAATTCTGATTATTTAGTTTTTTGAATTTATATTAACTTTACTGCATTTAGGGCAGTGAGGTGTTTTAACATCTTTCATTCCGCACTTAAAACAAAAAATGTCGCGTTTAGCTTGACATTGACGAATGTGGTGTGAATTATTGCGACACCTAGGGCAATAAGGTTCATTTTTAGTGACATCAACAGCATGCATATTGTGATTCTGATTTTTATAGTTACTGTAATTTTGAGTGTAATTTTGATTCTTTGTATAAAAATCTTTATTGTTATTGTAGTTGTTAAATCTATTTGTTTTATTCTGATCTTTAGTGTATGCAAACTCTGGTGCTAGAGTGTCTATAGTAACCTTAGGAGGTTCTTGAAATTTCGCAAAACGAGCTTGAATGATCTCGTAGTTTCGACATAAAGAACGCAAAACGTCAATTGTTGTGATTTGAGCCGCTGAAGCTAATGTGCTAGCATAACAGGGCCTAATATTGTGGAGAAGAATCTCCAACTGATCTCCTTCAGATAATGAATTGGATAAACGCGAGAACATCCCACTCATGATCGAGAGATAGATGGTGATGTTTTCTCGTTCACCTTGAGTACGTGAGCGAATTTCAGAAATGAGCCGATAGTCGTAATCTGACTGATCAAAATTCTCCTTTAAAAGAACTGCTAACTCAGACCAAGAGTTGACTCTGTCTTTTACCGCACGAAACCAATGGAGGGCATCGTCTTGAAAAATTTCGGTAGAAAAACTTAATATTTTCGCTGAAGGAATATTTCGAGCTTCTATAAATTCATCAACACGCTGTATAAATGATCGCACACAAGTTTTACCGTTGAACTTTAATTTATTTAAGTCAGCTGAGCCACGATCACACGTCACCGAAATCAAATTTTGTAAGTTTGGTACATTTGGTAAGGTATCCGTACTACAACCAGCGACCGCGCTAGAGGAAGTGCTAGGCTTGGGTAAAATTGCTGAAAGCTTTCGGGATAAGATTTTAAATCCCTTGACTACATCTTCGTATTCTGTTTCTGTTTCGTCACTACACGTTATCCTTGCTATACGATTGTGCAAATGGTTCAACATGTTCTGGGTTCTCATAATTGAAGGCTCACTAAGATTAGGTACATCGAGATTTGTTTGTATTTTTGTGAGAACCTCTAAACAGCCTCTAAGATCCTGTCTTACTTCAAGCGGAGACTCCAATATGTGTTCGGATGGTAAATCAGGAGTTATTTTAACGATTTGTTTCCGTAATTCTTCAACTGAAGTTGCAGGAGTAACACCTCGAATCCGAACTTCATATTCTAATTCCGACTTTTGAAGTGAAAGGTACTTAATAGGTAACATGGTGACCGGTTATAAAATTAAACGATGTATAAGTGGTGATAAGTGCTGACTAATATAGATAAGTGGTGACTACTAAACTACTTAAAAAAAACAAAAAACGTTCTCCGTTCTGTTACAAAAATTAATTAGTGAACGTTTGTTTTTTTTTTATTTTTTTTTATTATTTTTCCTGAAAATAAATGTTCAGTTAATAATAAAAAATAACGCTACCAATGTGTAATTACCAATCAAAAACAAAATGTGTGTAATTGTTTTTATGTACAAGATTTTACGAAAGCGCTATTTTAGGGCCCAAATATGAAAAAAAACTTGAAGTGAGATTTGGCTCAGATAAATTACTATTATTGATTTAAATTGAATAGTATGTCAAAATATTGACTAATTAATATATTTAATTAATTTTAACCAATAATTTACTTGGGTAAACACCCTTTAGTTGCGATAAAAACCAAGAAAACAACTACGTTCTACAAGAATAACAACCACTAACATACACAAACCACAACCAAGAAGAAAAATAGAATCAGATGTGTGCTTTTACCACGTTCAGGGGCGCCAGTGTCCCGGTTATAATTAAGGGGTACTGTTGTATGCCTTCTTACCTGCTTTCTTCCCTCAGGATGGGGGTTCAGAAATAAGGCAGAAATATACGGGCATAAAACATTTAATTTTGCCAAGGGCCGCTCAGTAGTAGGGGGTACACGAAAGTGGTGGTATCGGCCGGACACAGTATGGCTGATTCTACTTCTCTGGTCCTGGTCCAGTACTCTCCTGACTGAGGCCGCAGGTGGAAGGGGGCGCTCGTGGGAGACCAGGTTCTCAGATCGTAGCCGGTTCGAAGTGATGGCTGTCAGACCAGCAAGCCGGACGTAGGACCCCAAATTCCGGGGTGAAACAACAACACCAAGGTCTCGGAGAACGTGTAGGGACGAACAGTTTTATATTTGTTGTCTCTAAGATCCTGTCTTAATTCAAGCAGAGACCAATAAAATTGACGTACGTTCTATTAAATTAACCTCTCGGCGTGTGTGATGGCGGCGGTCTGCCGGTTGCGTCTCAGCTCCCTTAGTAACTCCTAATTAAACTGCACTGCAGCGAACAGGTCGGGGTGCGGCAAATAAAATGACGCTGCGAATATATTGAACGTATTGATGAATTTCAAAAGCTATTTAATTAATATTTAATATATGATTAGTAGGTAAGGTAATATGCGTGTAGATAGTGTTTTATAGATATTAAAATTAGTTGTAACGATTTTAAGTTTTTTTATTTTTTTTATAAATAATATGTAAATAATGTAAACATGTACGTATAACGTTACAAGATATAATATTATATCTAGAACCCACCTTACAGAAAAAAATCTGCCGGATATTAATGAACGTGTTAAAATAAAATTGAAGGAGCAGTTAACAAAGACCCCATATCTCTCTGTCACAACAGACATGTGGACCAGTGACGCTTCCTCACAAGTCAATGATTTTATAAGTCTTACTGGACATGGTGTCAATGAAGATTTCCAGCTCAAATCTTATTGTCTGGAAGTGTTTCCCTTTGAAGGTGACTCACATTCAGGAGAAAATATTGCCCACAATATGCATATGGTGTTTCTGGAATGGCAGCTATTGGGTAAAGTTGCAGCAGTTGTAACGGACAACGCACGGAACATGGTTAAAGCAAATGATGAGCTTGATCTTAGTATTAAACATATTTCTTGTTTGGTACACAGCATCCAATTAGCGCTGAAAAAAAGTTTATTTGGTCAAGAACGCTTGACCGAAATGTTAACCACATGCAGGGGAGTTATTACTCATTTTAATCACTCAACCTCCGCACTCAAACAACTGAAAGATTCTCAACAAGCTAACAATATACCGAAACATGTTTTGTTTCAAGATGTTGAAACTAGATGGGACTCAACATATCAGATGTTGAAGAGATTACATGAACAACGCATGGCGATTCAAGATGTTTTACCATCTCTACCAAATTGTCGTCATGAAATCACAGCAAGGCAATGGGCTCTTATGAGCCAAATCATTGACATTCTGGCCAATTTTGAAGAAGCTACTAAAGAGCTAAGCAAAGAATCAACGACGTTATCTCAAGCAATCCCAATAATACGAAGTCTAAAATCTTGCCTCAATAAAATTTCAAATGATCCTTCTTCTCATCCTGATGTAAATGATCTGGCAAACTCCCTATTCAGTGGACTTTCGAATAGATTTGCCTTTATGGAAAGTGATGAAACTTATCTATTAGCAACGATCCTTGACCCACGGTTCAAAACAAGGATTTTCAGCTCAACAGTGGTCGCTGAAACCGCTCGATCAGTTCTTAACGCTGCTTTTGATGGCAGAGAGGCCGTAAGACCGACAAGACCTCCAGAAGAACCTCAACCGTCGACAAGTAGAGGAATTTGGCAAGTATGCCAAGAAATAATTGAAGAGGCTGAAATGGAAGAGCCAATTTCAATATTTTCTGGTGAGTATGAAAAAAGTTAGAAAAGTTATTAATAGGTAATAGGTACTCTTTGTTATCTACATAGTATACTAAAAGTTAAATTTAATTTCAAAATGTCTTTTTACAGGGGATTTGCAAACTAAAAACGAAATAGATGCTTATCTAAAGCTCCCAAATTTATCGCCCACTGCTGATCCACTCGCCTTTTGGCGAGAAGATGTCCATTTTCCAAGTCTGAAAAAACTTGCCCAAAAATATTTTTCACTGAAGCCATGTACAGTCGCCTCAGAAAGACTTTTTTCAACGGCTGGGAACATTCAGACTGAAAAAAGAAATCGCCTTAAACCAGAAAATCTACAAATTTTATGTTTTTTAAATAAAAATTTGCCTGTTGTAAATTTTAATTATTAGAAGAATAGAAATTTATCAAATAAATTAGTCTTTTATTACCATGGCGAGATATTCGTATTCGCCGAATAGTAGGTTTGATATCCGTATTCGTATTCGTATTCGTAAAAGTACTATTCGTTGCATCACTAGTTTTTTTCAATTCCATTACTCATCGTGGGTTCATGAAAAATGATTTTGCGGCGATAAATAGGTTGTATCAAGAAATTACGCTTAAAATTATCACCTAGATAATATTGGTTTAGCTACACATGTCAATAACCTGATTTTCATCTTGGTTTTTGGTTTATTGACAAATGTACATATACTAGCATTCACCTTGATTTTTTGGTCGGTGTAATATCTTGATACAACCTATGTATTGCCGCAAAATAATTTCATGAACCCACGATGAGTCATAGAACTATAATTGACAAATAACCCTTGAAATATTGAAATTGGCGCGCTGAGCGAAACGTTGCACCTTAATTAAAACAAAAGAACACTCAACTGACGAGCAAGCCCCCATGTTTGGAATCCCAAGGGCCGAGCCACACCTGCTGAATAGATAAAATCTCAAAGCCATTTCATTAAGTCAGCACTCGCTTCCTTCGCATCTCAATGCACACTTGAATACTACATAGTATCACCTGTACAAAACATGACAATCCAAGTACCTCTGCATCGGCGATGGGATCTTTAGATCTCCTAGTAGGCAGGTAGGTACGTATCTTGTGCTTCGTAGACTGCAATCGCATTGTAGCACGGACTAGCCCGATTGCATAAAACATACATGTTTGTCTTCGACCTTGCTGCTATCGGACGATCAACAAAGCATTATATAAATGGTAGAAATACCAAGAACGAAGCGATATGCTTAACAATCCTGTCAAAAACTTTATATTCTCTTTGACAAAAAACATCAACCGCATTGGTGCTATACACAGATTAAGTATCAGAATGATACTTAATCTGTGGTGCTATACCTTCTTTTGCATTGGTTTTTAATATCCTAGAAGAAAATAGGATGCTTTTTATCGCGATAAACAGTAGTCCGCGCGTACGGGCTGGAAAACTAGTAAATTATATACAGTTGGAATGTGCACAATTGGCCTTCAATTTGATACTCGGATTGTAAAATTCAAAGAAAAATATTTTTTTCGCCTTTTCAAATGGAGCCGCCATACCTATAGAATCTGTTCAAAAATAAAAATTGTTACTCGGGGGGATGTAAGGATTCTAACAATAACCCACACGTCTAAATCTATTCAGGCATTTAAAAGGTATGGTGGTATCATCGACCCTATTATTTGGTTAATAGGGTCGATGGGTGGTATAAAGAAACTCACATACCTACATAATTCCTAAAAACAATACTCCGTTTTGTGGGCAGTCGTGTAAAAATAGAGTTTTGCCAACTCATCTGCGCCCTATCATTTCGAGGTGTCTCAGGATAGTCAGCAAGTAGGTAAATGATTTTTTACTTACTCCCCTGGGGCCTTTCTATACTACTCTATAAGTAGCATAGCATCCCATCGATTGATGAGCAAAGTGTTAGCAATTGTGGCATTTTCAAATGCCTCTTGGTTTACGTGTTCCAATTTAACTTCTCCATCTGGCCCAATAAGTGGCGCCCTTTTACGCTGACAATTTAATCAGAGACAATACCTACTTTACAACCCTACTACAATAGAACATTGTCGCAGTCCTTCTTCTAACACCAGCTCTACATCTCGCTGATAAGTCAAACATTCCTTATTTCCACAAGGTGCTACTTTGAACTTGTGCCCATAGTCGAGTGTGCACCTAATAGACCATTACATGCAGATTTATGTAACAGTAACTCTGTAACAAGGCGTGGACCACTTGAATTCCCATATACGAGCAAGAGGCATATCTGTAGGTGTGTACTTTGATTGTTTGAAGGTCTTTATGTATTAGGTACAATACCTACCGGGCCTCATTCAAACACGAGTTTCTATGACAACATATAACATTTTGTTAACACCCGACTGTGCAACTGAGCTGTGAAATAGGTAGGTAAGCTTGCACCAATAAATGTATGGATGGGCCTTGTCCATATAATTTGCTCAAAAATAACTAGTCTACAATCGGAGTCCGGTTGACATATACTTGAACACCTAATTGTAAGTATTTATCAAGAATTTGTTACATAAAAAGAAGAAATGAATATAATTTTAATGTGAAAAAAAGATAACCTGTATTTATCGCGACCGACTAACCTTCACACTGCTCTATCACACTGGTGTGATGGTGAAGAAAATTTACTAACCGTCACACTTATTAAGGATAAGAATTCGCTTTCATAACCGTAACACCGTTTCTTAGTATTTTCTCGCGTTCACAATCATGACTGATCACGACCGACTAACCTTCACACTGCTGTCACACCTAGCTGCACCTCAAAGTGACAGGTGCCAAAGTGGCAGGTGCCAAAGTGGCAGATGTCAAAGAGGCAGGTGTCAAAGAGGCAGGTGTCAAATTGACAGGTGTCAAAGTGACAGGTGTCAAGTGACATGTGTCAAAGAGACAGGTCAAATGAGGGGTCAAAGTGACATGTCAAAGACATACGTCAACACCTATCTTCGTTTTGGATGACGGCTGTCAAACTTAAAAGGGATATAAATGTGAAACTAACGATCGTAAACTAGTAGTTTCTTTAAAAAAAAATAGTTCTCATTGATATCTTCATTTTGGATGACAGCTGTCAAAATTAAAAGGGCTATTACTCTTAAACTAACGATCCTAGACTAGCAGTTTCTTTACGGAAGTGATAGATCTCATCGATATCTTAATTTTGAATGACAGCTGCCAAACTTAAAAGGGCTATAACTTTGAAACTAACGATCCTAGATATGTAGATTTTTTACGGATGTGATAGATCTCATCGATATCTTTATTTTGGATGACAGCTGTCAAACTTAAAAGGACTATAACTTTGAAACTAACGATCCTAGACTAGTAGTTTCTTTACAGAACTGATAGATCTCATCGATATCTTAATTTTGGATGACAGCTGTCAAACTTAAAAGAGCTATAACTTTGAAAATAACGATCCTAGACTAGTAGTTTCTTTACAGAAGAGATAGATCTCATCGATATCTTCATTTTGGATGACAGCTGTCAATATTAAATGGGCTATATGGGACTCTTAAAGTAACGATCCTAGACTAACAGTTTCTTTACAGAAGTAATAGACTTAAAAGGGCTATAACTTTGAAACTAACGATCCTAGATTTGTAGTGTTTTTTACGGATGTGATAGATCTTATCGATATCTTCGTTTTGGATGACAGCTGTCAAACTTTAAAGAAATATATAACTCGAAACTATCGATCCTAATATTAGTTTATATACATACGGGATAGATCTTATCGAGATCTTCATTTCATATGAGAACTGTCATCCAAAACAAAGATATCGAAAAGATCTATCACTTCTGTAAAAAAACTACTAGTCAACCAGAACAGTCTGTCCAGTAAGTGAGGGAAGAGAGGGAAAGGTAAGGGAAGGTGGGGAAAGTAAAATGTTTAAGTCACATGGCTAATGTCAAAATTCGTATGTTATCTTTTCCTCCCTTCCATCATTTAATCCCATCATCCAACAACATTTAACATTTTACAAATTCCGTTATCCTCCTTTCACATCCCCCCACCCTCCCACAATTTCTCCGACACTCCCTTCACATCCACATCTTCCCCCAACTTACCCCTCTCCCCTCAACTTTACTTTGACTTTTGTCACTTTGACACCTGTCTCTTTGACATCCGTCACTTTAGATATGAAACAGTAATATACTATTGCATTTTTCTTTTCATTACATACTAACCGAACTATAGCTACTAAAGGGCATTAATAGTTTGGTGCTCTGTACCAACCGGACTATTGCCCCTGAAAAGTTGCACTAGTTCGGACAACTGGACTAACATCCGAATTACTTCCACGACAGGAAATCACATCGGTGTTAAGGTAAGGAAAGTGACTTCCTATCGTACACACTAGTGTGAACGTTAGGAAATACATTTCCTAACCTTCACACTGCTGTACAAACAGTGTAAAGGTTAGTAAATTTTCTTCCTAACCATCACACCGGTGTGACAGAGCAGTGTGAAGGTTAGTCGGTCGCGCACTTCATCTGATGGTCACGTGTCGCAGCTCTCACGGACAGAGGCCAACTGAGATTGGGCCCGTATTAATAAATCGCTCTTGGTTGAGCTCTCAAGTGCAATATCAACTGATACGCTCTCAAGTTGTGATCAGCATCTTAAGATCGTCGCTGATTAATAAAGACATTTCAAGAGCATCTCAGATCATGCCGCTTTCAAGAGCCGCATCTGAAGATGCTACGTCACGAACCAGAACTTGAGAGCAAGATTGAATGAACTACGAATGAACGATTTATTTTCTTTAGTGAAAGTTCGGTTTTGTTAAAATTTATTAGGTACTTCGATGAAGTTAAATTAAATGCGATTATATTAAACGTAATGTTTATTTTCTACATAATTATAATAACCTTACTTTATTTTTTTTGTAGAAAGGATGTAAGCCATATTTTTTGTCTATATTTTCAAAGTTACACTATCTATTATATAACTTAACGCAATTAATCAACAAATAACTATAATTTATGAAAATAAAAAATCGTTGATAAGCCATGCAGTATTTCCAGCGTATATCCTTTGGTTACGATTTCGGATCTTTTTAGACTTCAGCGAGTCCTCGCCAGGTTCTGATATCTATCAAATCTTCAGATCTTTTCGCAATCCAAATAAATTTGTTTATTTCCAGAGGAATATAAATATATTCTTATAATGATGGCTAATATAATTATAATTATCAACTTCTGGCATAATATTTTCGAAATCCTTGATTCTAGCAACTGGCAATCACGCTCTCAAGTCACGGATCGACTGCACTCAACATTCTGCATCTAAAAGCACATCGCAAGTACGCTCTTGAGAGTCGAGATTGATTTATTATTAAACACTAACTCAGCTGATTACGGCATCTCATTCAACAGCTTAAGATATGTTTATTAATTAGATTAGCATCTTGAAATCGCTCTCAATAGCGCTCTCAGAGTTGAGTTCGGTTAATTAATTCGGCCCCAAGTGAGAGCGGGCGCTCACTTTAGATTTCAATAATCCGCCACTTAGGCTCATCCATTCATTTCATGTTGATCGAAGTAGGTACAACAAAAATAAACTCTAAGGTACAAACTTTCACATCACACAGCTTGAGCAGTGAGAGGCTGAACGGATTTTGATGAAATTCGGTACATATTTCGTGGCGATATCGTAGATTTGATCAGTTCATGAAATGGTTCTGTTTAATGAAATGACCAGCTAATACTCACAATCAACGTTTTTAAACATTTCAATCCACGTTTAGCCCTATCATTAAATATAATTAATGTACGGTTTTCATGATACCAAAGGCGTTCAAACAGATAGGTTTCAGAGGCATTTATTTTTATTTTTGAAAACCTATCTGTTTGAACCTATCTATCTAATTTGGCTTCTAACCTATCAGGGTCAAGTCGGGCTTCCGCCTAGCGCCTCTAGCGGTGGATAATATAGCTATTATACAATATCATCACTAATGTATGACCATATCATGAAGTAGCCGTGCGTTTAGCTATTCATATCGTCAAACGTTATTATGCATCTGGCCAAACCATTTCATGATGTCACCGATAGTTTCATGAAATATTAATTATTCATGATATTGCCAAACCATTTTTATCGCATGTCTTTTCAATAGGTACTTGCAAAGAATGCTAACGAACCTAGATGATGCTTCTCGACGCGTCGGTCTCTGAATGAACACAGAAAAGACCAAGATCTAACTTCAAGATCTCTTGAAGTTGTCCAACAATATGTTTACCTTGGGCAAATATTGCAATTAGGTAGGAATTAGGAACAACTTTGAGAAGGAAGCCAAAAGAAGAATTCAGCTGGGTTAGGCAGCATTCGGCAAGCTTCGTAAAGTATTCTCGTCGTCCATACCACAGTGCCTGAGGACAAAAGACTTCAATCAGTGCGTGCTACCAGTCTGAAGGAGAAGATTCGTAATGAAGATATCCGAAAGAGAACCAATGTAACTGACTTACCTCTACCTAAGGATAAGCAAGCTAAAGTGACAGTGGGCTGGTCACATTTCCCGAAGAACCGATAACCGTTGGGGTAGACGAGTTCTCGAATGGAGACCACGTTTAGGCAACCGTAGTGTATGACGCCCTGTGGGCAGGTGGAGTGACGATCTATGAAAAGCCGCTAGAAGGAATTGGAGTGCATTAGGAGAGGCCTACGTCCAGCAGTGGATATATTATATAGGCAGATGATGATGATGAATTTATGGATACTTTATGTCCTCCTGATAACACAGGACTTACCTAAAGTACCTACTTTTCATTATCATCATCCACGCGCGTGAAACCGCGAGGCGCATCTAGTAACTTATAATACCTATCACAGTCGTTTGTGTGCGTCACATCGTCATTAGTCTCAACAAAAAAAATATATACGATTAACCCATATCCATACTAATATATAAAAGTGAAACGTTGTCTGTTTGTTTGGGGAGCTTACACGCGATAGCGGCTGGACGGATTTTGATGAAACTTGGAATGGAGATAGCTTATACCCTGGAATAAAACACAGGATACTTTTTATCCCGGAAAATTGTAAGGAAAAAACTGAAAAACTGGAGAAATGTTGATTAGTCGCTGTAAGAAACGGTTGCCATGGAAACGAAATAACAAGTATGTCAAAGAACATCAAGAGTGGGCTGCTATACCTACTTTTGCGTTAGTTTTTAATATCCTAGAAGAACATACGATGATTTTTATCGCGATAAACCACGCGGACGAAGTCATCATCGTCATCATCATTATCAGCCCGCATCAGTCCATTGCTGGACATAGGCCTCTCCCAAAGCACGCCACTGAACCCGATCTTCGGCTCTTCTTTTCCAACCGCCGCCAGCCATCTTGCGTATGTCGTCGCTCCACACTACGTTTGCCGAGTCGCGGTCTCCACTCAAGAACACGTCTACCCCAACTGTTATCGGTCCTTCGGCAAATATGACCAGCCCACTGCCACTTCAGCCTGCTAATCCTTTGGGCTATGTCGATAACTTTGGTTCTCTGTCGGATCACCTCGTTCCGGATTTGATCTATCAAAGAAACTCCGAGCATAGCCCTTTCCATAGCACGCTGAGCGACTTTGAATTGGTGAACTAGTCGTACCGTGAGAGTCCACGTCTCAGCTCCGTAAGTCATAACAAACAGGACGCACTGGTTGAAGACCTTCGTTTTCAGGCATTGGGGAATTGGTGACGAAAAAACTTGACGAAGTTTACCAAATGCTGCCCAGCCCAGCAGCACTCTTCTACGGGCCTCTCTCAAAGTTATTTTTACCCAACTTCAGCTTTGCCCAAGGTAAACATACTCTTGAACAACTTCAGGAGGAGATCCGTGAACAGCAATCGGTTCCGAAAAGACATGTTCATTGAACATTATCTTGGTCTTGTCCAAATTCATCCGGAGACCGATGCGTTGAGATGAATCAGCTAGGCCGTTCAGCATCTGATGTAAGTCCTGCAACGTTTCTGCCATAATGACGATGTCATCCGCAAACAGAACAACGAAGTCGCGGGCGGGAAAACTAGTAATATAATATATTCGGAACAATTCCACACCAATTACCTAGCCCCAAACTAGGATACCCTGTACTATGGACACGAGATAATTTAACGGATAAACATACATAGATACCAATATTTTTTTTCATTTCCATGATTCGGAAACAAACATTTCTGCTTATCACACAAATGATTGCACCTTGCAGGATTCGAACCCGCGACCGTTCGATTTCGTACCTAGGGTCGCTAGCCACGAGACCAACCGGCCGTCCAACATGGTATGAAAGTTAATCAAACGCGTGGAGAAAACATACGGCTCTGGCAGTTTACTAGTATATCTTACACTCATAGATTTTTATATATCTCTTAGATAGACAATGTAGGTACGTATAGATAGATGTTTGTCTATTTGATCGATCGCGATTTTTATTTCATTGCTCAATGATTTATTGATGAAGTGATAACTTTCTGCGTTCTTCGCGTTTTTTTGGTGATCGAGATGGATTTATGAGAAACTAATGCATTGACATAGAAATTATCATATCCTCATTCTTAACATGTATTTGCGACGAGCTACGCCCGCGCAATGCGGTTTTACCCGTGTGGGCAATGATAATGGATGATGATGAACAGTATCTCACACTACCAAATACTCTACTCAAATATCATAGGTACTATAATCATTGTTTTTTCCAACATACAAAACAATGATTAAATAGTATGTCCATTCATAACAAATGCACCTTTATCTTATACCTTGTACTATTATTTATTCTGTGCTTATACTAAAAACAAAGTTTCAATAGAGTTCCCGCTGCCCTCGGCCCGCATGCGGCCCGCGAGTCCCGCGACTGTTTACAATAGTTTACGTAGGCCTAGAGTACATTCAAAAATGTAGCAGGCCGCGCGTAATGATTCCCTCAAAAATCCACTTAACGAAATGAGAGATATTGACAACTTTTAAGGAAGTTGGCCTTGCACTATTATTTATTCTGTGATATGGCTAACCATATGATTTGACGATTTGAAAAAGTTTGCTCAGCAAATAATTTGCTTTTTCACAACACCGCCTGAACAACAGAAATAGTAGATTACTGCATCGAGCGAAAGGTGACTCATTCCTGCACCGAGTGGTTAGATTGGAGCCCGAGCTTTAGCGAGGGCTCTAAAACCACGAGTGCAGCAAGGAGTCACTTGAGCGAGTGCCAGTAATCTGCTTTTCTTTCCACTACAAAGTAATATCACAATTGATCACCTAAATGTAAGCAGTACAATTTCAATCACATTGACTCTTAAATTCGCGCCAATTCCGTCGCGCTCTCATTTGCGCATTTTTTTTTATTCAATATAAGCTGCGCCCCGTGTTTTCACCCGCGTGTTGGCTGATGATGATGATGGTGATGATGATGATGATGATAATGATGATGATGAAAGTATAATATGTGTTATTCCAAGTAGGTAGCTATATCCATTCCAAATTTCATCAAAATCCGTTTAGCCGTTTCAGAGTGAAGTAACATGATGATGATGATGATGATGATGATGATGAAAAATATCTTATTTAACAAATCCAGGCTATAAGCTGTCTCCATTCCAAATTTCATCAAAATCCGTTCAGCCGTTCAAGACTGAAGTAAAATGATGTTGATGATGATGATGAAAAATATCTTTTGTGTTATTCCAGGGTATAAGCTATCTCCATTATAAATTTCACCAAAATCCGTTCAGCCGTTCAAGACTGAAGTAAAATGATGTTGATGATGATGAAAAATATCTTATGTGTTATTCCAGGCTATAAGCTATCTCCATTCCAAATTTCATCAAAATCCGTTCAGCCGTTCAAGAGGGAAGTAAAATGATGTTGATGATGATGATGATGAAAGATATCTTATGGATTATTCCAGGCTATAAGCTATCTCCATTCCAAATTTCATCAAAATCCGTTCAGCCGTTCAAGAGTGAAGTAAAATGATATTGATGATGATAATGAAAAATATCTTATGTGTTTTTCCGGGGTATAAGCTATCTAGATTCCAAATTTCATCAAAATCCGTTCTGCCGTTTGAGAGTAAAGTAAAATGATGATGATGATGATGATGAAAAGTATCGTATGTGTTATTCCAGGGTATAAGCTAACTCCATTCCAAATTTCATCAAAATCTTTTCAGCCGTTTGAAAAAGTAACAGACATACACACACACACACCTAAACAAACTTTCGCCTTTAAAATATTAGTGTAATGAATCATGTAACTAACAAAAAAGTGCAGTAATGGATTTCAATACTTACTTTCCGCACTGTAAAACTGTGCAGTAATGGATTTCCATACTTACTTTCCTGCACTGTTTTTATTGAGCAGGAATGATGTACTTTCTGCTTACGTTTTAGGTGAAAAATGGTGATAGTACTGTGTACCTAGTGGGGAGAAAAAATATTGCTCTCGTCTTAGTGATGAAAATTTAGTAGCCATTCTTAGAAATTCTGCATATTTAAAAGCAAACATTCAACTACAGTCTCCAAAAAGCATGTTGTATTGCTAGATCCCTTAATTTGTGAATCCAACGTTATTTTTCCAAATCCATACTAAAGTTAACGCCTGCTTAGCGTAAACAAGTATAATAATTTTCTTATGGTTTTTTTTTGGATCACGGACGAGACCCAAATTTTTCCATTACAAACGTATTATATCATCAATACATAGTACAAAACACAGTCGCTTTCCGCGTCTGTCTCTCTGTCTGTCTGTTTGGCCGCTGGAAAACTAAGCCACGCAACGGATTTTGATATTTGATATTGTTACTGATAAACATCAGCTGTTGCTACGATAATTTTGACATAAGTACTTATTATTCGTAAAATGCATGCAATCTAATAGTTGTTTTAATAATGTGATATATAAGTTATTTTTAAAATACTCATACGCTTTCTAGAGGCAAGTTTTGGTTGAAACTCATTGTTCCTGAAACTTTCATGAATAAATATTATTTGATTTCATTTGACGCGGTTTTCACCAACAGTTAGATATTTTTTCACGGAAGGTTTGTATATAATTATCATAAAACTAACTAAGTCTTTAGGCAAGTAGAAAAAAAAATTGCTACCGTGTCGCCGAAAAATAAAACATGGCTTACGTAGGCTAAACCTTATGAGATACATAAAAATGATGTACTAGAGATGATGTGATGTGACCGCCCATTGTCCCATTTATTTTGTATAAATGTTTTAGTTATTATTGTATTTTTTGTTCTATGTGGTGTACAATAAAGAGTTATCTATCTATCTATCTATCTATCTATCTAGAGAATTGTAGTTCTTTTAAAATTCTAAAGAAAACTAAGCGATGGCATATCTCTATATGTTACGGTTAACTCACAGTAACCATTTATTTTATTTAAACTTTAATTAAACATTGCTTTACTTGCGGCGTTATTTTCTAGAGCTCTTTGTGCTAATCTGTATTACTTAGTCCTTATCAAATTCAATATCACGGTAATATTCTTAATCTAATGTAGATACATTTGCATTTTTCACCATTCTTTTTGACGAGTAGTTTGATAGTGTGGTTTTAATTGCGCTTATTATACAGTGCTGAGACTACTGCTAACGATCGGTTTAAATTGTTGGTCAGCATATGCACGAAACCGAACAAATTAAACCGAAGATTGCATGCTTATGTCATTTGAGTCAGTTGTTGAATCTACCTACTGTTGTTTTTTGTTTTTTGTATTCTCATTTAGCTATTATTTCTCTTGAAATCGTACGCTTCTGCTAAAATAATATAACTTCTAACTTGTGCTTAACAAGTACACCATTGAATACAAGGAACAATCTAAACCTGAGTGATAGCGTTACGCGAAATGGAAGAAACTATCTATGTATCTATACTATTGTGGCGACCCTCGACTGTACGTGACGTCAATACTGGCCTATTTTCAAATAAAGGCAAACCTCTTTATGTGCAAGTTTGATATGAAATAAAAAAAAGAAATGGGAAGGGAGAACTTGGGGAGAACGAGATACGTCAAAAAAAAGGACTGTGGTGATTTTGGAAAATAATAATTTGAGATCGTGAGAAATATTCTTTCTAATGTTTAAAGTAGCTCAGATAAAGTGTAGTTTATGTACCCGACGTGGTTGTTCCTTTTAATCGGTCTGGAATGCGCCTAGCGGCAGTATAGTTGGAAGTGAGCCCTGTTGTTGAAACAAATTGTGTAAGAAAAAGTGAACAGTGGAACAGTAAACAGTGGACAGTTACAGTACTGAACTAAGTGCGCGTTGTGACGGGATACTTGTACTGTGCGGAACTCAATAAATTGTCTCTCCATCCATACAAGTTCTTTTCTTCCAACCCTCACCGTACCCGCTCCCGTAACATTATAATAAAACTGTAACTGGGCTAAATCTGTACATTAAATATTTTTTGAAAATTATAATTGAGATAAACTTCAAAATCGATATAGAGTGCAAAAAGGATATTTTTTTAATTTTTGTCTGTCTGTCTCTTTGAACACACATCACGCTGAAACTACCGAACGATGCAACTTGGCACAATCATAGCTTATGTTATGGATTAACATTTAGAATACTTTTTATCCCGAAAAAATCATGAGTTCCCGCAGGATAGAGGTTGAAAGTTATTTAAAAGAACACATATTAGCTGAAACTACTGGACGGAGTTTGATGTAACTTGGCACAGTTAAAGTACATATTATGTATTAAAATTAATGTTTTTTTTATCCCCAAAAAATATAGAGTTCCTGCGGGATAGGTATTCAAAGTTATGGTAATTTAAATGTAATATAAATAAAACATTAAAAGCGTATCATAATTTCGACCCTCTCGCCACTATACTGTCTGGTTTAGCGGGACCATTTCTGCCTGCCAACCCAGACGTGCGTGGATCGAAATCACGCACTTCTTGAACTGTTTTGTTCCATATTTTTATGCATTTACATATTTTATGCGTTATTTTTACAATTTCTTTGATTTATTTAAATTGTTTTTTTTTTCTGAAGTAAACCGTCAAATCGTTACAACAAAATAGGTAAGAATAAATCCAATTCGGATAATTTAGAAAAAACGCTAAAACAGAAAAGAATTCTGTCAGTTTACTTTGTTTTTTTTTTGCCTTGTAAATTTATTAGTTTTACCTGAAGTGCATGTTTAAAAAAGAAATAAATTATCATTTATAATTAACATTCCCTCATACAAAAGCGCCCTCTTGCGGCTGTTTTAATTGGTAACCAAACTGCTTACTGTTTTACATTTTTAACCCCCGAACAAAGAGACGGGTGTTATAAGTTTAGGGTGTGTATCATTGTATGTGTGTTAGTGTGTGTGTGTGTGTTTTCGTTATTTTTTTTGGTTGAAAGCTAATGTGATTGAGATGGTCAACAACTCCAGCGCATAAACCAAACAAATCAAAGTTATGCCTCTAATTTAACTAGATGGCGCTGATTGACCTTAAAACACGCAAGCATTTCATTCACTGCAACCAATTACTTTGTTTATTCTGTGTGTGTGTGTGTGTGTGTATGCGTGTGTGTTAGAGGGTGTCTGTTTGTGGCATCCTCATAAAAAGCTCCCAAACGAGTGGACCGATTTTGATGCGGTTATTTTGTTTGAAAGCTAATGTGATCGAGATGGTTCTTAGCTATATGGGGTGGGGGAAGGGGCGAGAAAAGGGGGTGAGAATCGTAGCATCCAAACGAATGGTCCGATTTAGCTGCGAGTTTTTTATATTTGAAAGCTGAGGTAAACGAGATGGTTCTTAGCTATAATGGGAGGAAGGAGCAGGGATGGGGGTTAGGATCGTTGATCTCAAACAAATGGACCGATTTTGATGCGGTTTTTTATGTTTGAAACTGATGGGATCGGGATGGTTCTTAGCTATATGGGGCGAGAAAAGGGGGGAGTTTCGTACCTTTCAAATGAATCGACCAATTTAGCTGCGGTGTTTTATGTTTCAAAGCTGAGATAAACAAGATTTGTCTTAGCTATAGTAGGGGGGGGGTAATATGGTGAAGTTCGTAGCTCCCAAATGAATGGACCAAATTTGATGCAGTTTTTAATGTTATAAAACGGATGTGATCGAGCTGGTTCATCATGTTTCTTTGCTATATGGGAGGGAAGGGGGAGGAGTTGAAAAAGAGGGGGGGAAGGAGTTGAAAAAAGGGGGGGGAGGAGTTGAAAAAAAGGGGGGGAGGAGTTGAAAAAAAGGGGGGGAGTTGAAAAAAGGGGGGGGAGTTGAAAAAAGGGGGGGTGAGAATCTTATCTTTCAAACCGAATGGATCAATTTAATTGCGGGTTTTTGTGTCAAAGCTGAGGTAAACAAGATGGTTCTTAGCTATAATGGGGCTTTATGCTCGCTACGCTTCGCTCGCGTCTTCGTCTTCTAACCTATCACGACCATGTCGGATCGCCACTGAAGGTTGTTAACACAGGTAGGTAGGTACCTATATTAATACTTTTGGTACTGGAATAACTCAAAGGATCATTATATCCCAGAAAAACTACCACGCAAGCAACGCTGCGGGCACAGCTATAGGCAATAATAACGTAAAAGTCTGTACAAAGATTATTTTAAAAAAATTGGACTGAGCTACTGAACAAGAATAAAACATTTTTAAAATTCGTGTCTGTTTGTTTGTCTGTATGTTTGTTCGCGCATCACGTAAAAACTTTTAGACCGATTGCGATGCAGTTTTCCGTGTTGGATAGTTTAGGGTTTGACCAAGACCTGGGGTACTTGGTATCGTAATCCAATGATTAGATGCCGGGCAATCGATAAAAAACTTTTTAACGGCTGAAGGAATTTTGATCAAATGTTTATTTTAGGTATGGAATAGCACATAGAGTACTTTTAACATAGAGAAATGACCACGCGAGCGTAGCCGCTGGCACAGCTAGTATTATTTAAACTTCTAGAAACTGACGAAGAAGATGACAGTGATGATGAAGAAACATCGTCATCATCATCGTCGTTAAGTGATTATAAAATAGTCACTATTTTATGGCAAAAACAAAGGACGCTATCAGAAAAAAACCGTGAAATGGTTGCCCTATCATACTCAGTCCTCGTCAGATTGATGATCAATGAACAACTTAAACGTTATTACAGTTCTCGGCACGTAAGTTGAACCAAAATGGCGGTCATCCGCGCAATTATGGACAAAAGTGTTAGACGCATGCTCCGCAGTTGCACGGAAAATTCAAAAATCTTCAAGGAAAAACCGTGAATTCATCGTATTTAAATATATTTTTAATATAGTGTGAAAATTGAGTGAAGTAATTTAAATAAACACAAGTTAAGCGGAAAATCAAATTCATAAAAATAATATCGGATTTTCTTTCACAATATTTTAGTTTTTGAACAACAGTGGTACGGGAAGTGGTCGTTAGATATTATTAAATAGAACAGTTAAAGGAATATTAACAAAAATTGTATACGACAGAAGTTAATGTACCTACATGTTTAATCACTGTCACTCATTGGCATTACCTTCTACATAATTTTCAAGTGGTATACCAGAACATGCACTGTTCACCTCTGCACACTGGAAGATATATTCAAGCTTCTGAACTGGAACGGATATGGTGTTAACATCAATGGCGAATACATCACTCACCTTCGATTTGCTGATGATATAGTCATCATGGCAGAAACCCTGGAAGACCTTAGCATAATGCTCAGTTACCTCAATATTGTTTCCCAACAGGTGGGTCTTAAAATTAACATGGGCAAAACGAACATCATGTCAAATGCCCATGTCGCACCCATGCCGGTCTATGTTGGGAACGATATTATAGAAGCTGTTGATCACTATTTCTAATTGGGTCAGACGATCCAACTGGGTAGATCCATCTTCGACAAAGAGGTCAACCGACAAATCCAACTCGGATGGGCAGCGTTCGGGAAATTACGCCACATTTTCTCGTCACAGATACCGCAGTGCCTCAAGACGAAAGTTTATAATCAGTGCGTGTTGCCAGTGATGACATACGGCACTGAGACGTGGTCGCTAACTATTGGTCTCATACATAAGCTCAAAGTCACGCAGCGAGCAATGGAGAGAGCTATGCTTGGAGTTTCACTACGTGATAAGATCCGTAACGAGGAAATCCGTAGAAGAACCAAGGTTACCGACATAGCTCTCAGAGTTTGCAAGTTGAAGTGGCAATGGGCAGAACTATATGGCATAGTTCGCAGAACCGACAACCGCTGGGGAATGAAGGTTCTCGAATGGCGAACAAGCAAGCGAAGTGTGGGGAGACCCCCCACACGATGGACCGACGACATTGTAGCCATCGCAGGAAGTCGGTGGATGGAGGTGGCACAAGATCGCTCGTCATGGCGCCAATTTGTCCAACTATCATAAGGTCTATGCGGTATGTTATTAATAAAAGGGGAATTATTTACCACACACCAGAAAAATATTCTTACATCAAATACTTTACACATAACAATCTACAAATACACCAAAAATACTGATTGCACATCAAATGAACTTTCATTTTCACTTACCATGTTTCATTTGGGCCTAAAAAACGCATTGCGCCTAAAAACTAGATAGATAGATTAGCTCTTTATTAACAAATAAAAAGAATACATACAGAAAAACACTTAGATAATAAGTACCTACAATAGGTGGTCTTATCGCTAAAAGCGATCTCTTCCATACAACCTTTGGATGGACGGAAATTATTGAATAACAAGGACGATGTTTTACAACTAGGTTTAGTTAGGTTGAACGTGATGATTTTAGGTTAAAATGGCCATTTACCCCCTTACTTATAAAAAGTTATGCAATGATTAAGAAATGATTAGTAATACCGCGCAGTACAATATTGTAGTGCGCAGTTTTATTAATCATTGCATAACCATTGCATAACTTTTTATAAGTAAGGGGGTTAATGTTCGTAGCACATTAAATAGACGTTAAGTTTAATATATTTAGATGTGAACATTTTGGTGCACAAACAGTATTTTTGATGTATGTTTAGTATATTCTGTTGGGAAAAGTTTACCATTTTTGATGTGCGTTTAATTACTACCCTTAATAAAATATGTTATTTCGGTAGAGGTATTTCATATATAAAATTACCAAATTGACTATATAATTTTAATATTATAATCGTGTCTCATCTACGTTAACTAATTCTACGTTGACGTCAAAGTGGCCTTTGTCCAAGTCGCACGCCACTTGGAAGCTCCATTCATCTGATACTTTCGCTGTGTATGTTTGTTTCTGAAAGAGAATGGGTAAAAATTAAATTCATTAACCCCCGAACTCGATAAGAGAGGAATGTAATAAGTTTAGGTGTATCATTGTATGTATCCGTGTGTCTGTGTGTGGCATGGTAGCTCCCAAACGAATGGACCGATTATGATGCCTTTTTCTGATTGAAAGCTGATGTGATCGAAATGGTTCTTAGTTATAATAGGGGGGGGGGGGGAGGGGAGGATTGTAGCTCACAAACGAATGGTCCTATTTTCATGCGGTTTTTCTGTTTGAAACCTGATGTGATCGAGATGGTTAGTAGCTATAATGGGGGAGGGGTGATCGTAGCTCCCAATCGAATCGACGATTTTGATGCGGTTTTTTATATTTGAAAGCTAATGTGATCAAGATGCTTTTTAGCTATAAGGGGAAGGGGGTTACATCAGTTTACAATTATATTATTCTCGTTTTCTTCATTGGTATAAAGCGTTTGCAACAGCTGCAAAAGAGCAGAATAGACCTACACTCAGTTTTACTCATTGAGTAGACTGTACCTGCAGTCCACAACTCAACTGGACGGATCCCACGGAACTATACACTTTGGTCCTTCGAGCCGAAGAGCAAATAGTTATAAGGTACATCTAGTAAGAACTACTCACAAATATTTTGTCAGCTTATCCCGTGTGAGGGTCCCACTGTACTCTCGCATGGATCACGTTAGCGTGCTTTTTGTCCCTTGTCTCACTGGGCCCAAACCTGGGACGCGTGGCTAAATAATATTTAGTAAGAACTACTCACAAATATTTTAACAGCTTGTCTCGTGTGAGGGTCCCATTTCACTCTCTCGCCCACACGGATCACGTTGGCGTGCGTATTGTCCCCTGTGTCCCACTCGGCCCACAGCGCGAATCCGTTCACAGGGTATTCCGGGTCCTCTCCTGTCTCAATTGAGTTACTGTGGAGATAAATAAGTGATTGATGTAAATGCGCTTGATTGTATACTAGCGACTCGCCCCGGCTTCGCACGGGTAGCGTTCTCAGCGCGGCATTTTTCTTACTATTATCTTTTTTATACCCGTCGTAACTTCTAAATGAAAGGTCATGTACATAATCATCCTTGATTGTGAAACTATTTAGTTGGATAAGGATTAATATTATGATACGAATGTTATCATCTTATTTTATCTTAGCTTTCGATTCTACCCGTGTTTTAATATTATGATACGAATGTCATCATCTTATTTTATCTTAGCTTTCGATTCTACCCGTGTTTTAATATTATGATACGAATGTCATCATCTTATTTTAACTTAGCTTTCGATTCTATCCGTGTTTTAATATTATGATACGAATGTCATCATCTTATTTTATCTTAGCTTTCGATTCTACCCGTGTTTTAATATTATGATACGAATGTCATCATCTTATTTTATCTTAGCTTTCGATTCTACCCGTGTTTTAATATTATGATACGAATGTCATCATCTTATTTTATCTTAGCTTTCGATTCTACCCGTGTTTTAATTAACTAACTTGCATAAAAATCTGTTATTGTGACTTAACTATAATTCCTGGTTAGACATATATGCCTCGCGTACTTTTTTGTGGGTAATAATGAGTACGAGAAACATTTAGTACATTATTTTATGTATCATCAATAGTTTTTGTAGCGCACGCCAAATAAAGACATTTATAGTCAAATTTTTGATATCTTGGGACTTTCGTAGGGACCTACAATTTTTTGAAAAATTTAGCACAGCCCATGTTACTCGTTGATAATGTAGCTTTTAACAGTTTTTTTTTTAATCGGTATCTTAATCCGATGAGAAGAAGCCGAGTAATCGATCAAAAACTATTTGTTGTCTGAACGAAATTTGGTATATTGTACCGTAGAGGTAATTTTGGTCCTGGAATATCATATGAAAATGTATGTCAAAAAAATCCGCGCGAGTACAGCATGTATATAAAAAAAAATTGCCAGCAAGCATTTGTGCAAAATAAAATATTTCTCTTCGTTTCTAAACTGACCTCAGAGTAAAAGTGCCGTCAACGGCATATTTAGGCTTCAAATGTTGGAAGTCGATCCGCAGCAACCTTTGCGGCAGTCCACTGCTCTGGCAGGGATATTCCCATAACGGCTGTGCCT
Source organism: Alsophila aescularia (assembly GCA_946251855.1). Classification (NCBI taxonomy): domain Eukaryota; kingdom Metazoa; phylum Arthropoda; class Insecta; order Lepidoptera; family Geometridae; genus Alsophila; species Alsophila aescularia. The sequence goes on along the minus strand of OX276374.1, from coordinate 55,375,749 downwards.
CGATTTCCTCATCACTTACTATTCGAGAATTCTGTAAGGAAAAATAAAACCTTTACTTAATCCATCCATACCAATATATAAAAGTGAAACGCTGTCTGTTTGTTTGGGAAGCTTTCACGCGATACCAGGACCCCGATTCTGTAAGCTATTGAACCGCGATAACGCAAGTCGATCGCTTGAAATTTTTTGAGCAATTTTCTTATTTACCACTTAAAAGTGCTAGAATTGTTTTTTTTTTGAAATAATAAAAAAATGGAAAATAAAAAAACAAAAAAAAAAACAAAAAGCGAAAATTTTAGCAAAACTATTAAGTGGTAAATAAGAAAATTTCTCAAAAAATTTCAAGCGATCGACTTGCGTTATCACGGTTCAATAGCTTACAGAATCGGGGCTCTGCTGGAAGGATTTTGATAAAATTTAGAATGGAGATAGCTTATACCCTGGAATAAAACATAGGATACTTTTTATCTCGGAAAATTTTAAGTTTCCACGCGAAATCTGGAAAATGTTGATTACTCACTATAAGGAACGGTTGTCTTCACAGAATGGTCTGTGGTTGCCATGGAAACGAAATAACAAGTCTGGCAAAACATCAAGAGCATTGCGTGCTATACCTAACTTTTTTTTTTCCTATTTCTTAGGAGCACCCTAGTTTTATTACAATCTAGCCACGATTTAGCTAATAAGTAATTTGAATATAACTTAAACTTTTACACTGAGTATACTAAGAATGTGTCCATTAACACTTTTCTTATAGTCTCTATTAAGGTGAAGTCACATTGTTAATGTTTACTTTATAAGTAACACTACACTAATACAATAATAATATACACTACAATAACTCAAACGGTTTTGTCCTACTTTTGCATTGGTTTTTAATATCCTAGAAGAAAATAGGATGCTTTTTTTCGCGATAAACAGTAGTCCGCGCGGATGAAGTCGCGGGCGGGAAAACTAGTATTAATATAAAATAGTTTGCAATAGGATAGTCGAAAGTTATTGGCAGGGGGTTCTAGAAGGTAAGGGGAGGAGCAAACAAGCAGTCAATCACAAAAAGTTTGAACAATGAAGATAATTTAATAATATTGGTTTAGGAGACTTTGCTACTGAGCACGAATAACTATTACATTAAAACAAGACCAGACTACGGTCGGGTAAAAAATAGCCTAGGACACTCTTGCGATGAAGACGAATCGATTGATACCTCGCTTGTCAAAATCGGACTAAGTTTTTAGTTTGAACACAAAACCCTTCTTTTTTTTGCCGTAGTCGGCTAAAAAATTTGCCTTGAATCTCTATCATCATAGGCCTCCCCCAAAGAGCGCTATTACGAGCGATCTTGTGCCACCTCCATCTAACGATTCGCTGCGATGGCTACAATGTCGTCGGTCCATCGTGTGGGAGGTCTCCCTACACTTTGCTTGCTTGTTCGTGGTCGCCATTCGAGAACCTTTATTCCCCAGCGGTTGTCGGTTCTGCGAACTATAGTTCGCAGAACCGACAACCAAGTTGAAGTGGCAATGTGCAGGCCATATCTGGCCTGCACATTGCCACTTCAACTTGCATCTCTATAAATGAAGACAAATCGATTGACACCACCCTTGTCAAAATCGGACGAAGTTTTTAGTTTGAACACATAACCCTTAAATGTTTATTATATGATTTTAGCATTAACGCCTGCTTAGCGAGAACATATCTAATAATTTTTCTAAACGATTTTTTTTCAACCACGGACGGGATTCGAACCCGAATCATTCCGTACCTCTGCGCGGCACATGCCTTTACCAAGTTCGGCTACCGTAACAGGTACCACATGCTTCAAATTTTTCACTGAGTTTGTAAGCCCGTCTTAAATTATTAGATACATAACTCTTACTTTGCCTTGCCGTAGTCAGGTAAAAAATATAGCCTATGACACTGTATACCTGAAGACGAATCCGTTGACACCTTGCTTGTCAAAATTGAACCAATATGGGCGACGCTATGGTGGAACATCCACATAACCACATATACATAGACTGTTAAACTCATTACCCTTACAATGCTTTGCTGTAGTCGGGTAAAAAAAAATGACAGTCTTTCTGTGTTTTCGCATCACGTAAAACCTACTGGACCGATTGAAATGCGGTTTCCACTGTTGGATAACTCAGGATATAACGTAAAATCTAATCTACTTTGCATTTCAATGCGACGATTAGCGATAAAAAACTATTCAACGGCTGAACCAATATTGAGGTACTTTAGGTCCTTTATTCCAGGGACATACCTAGACAACTTTTATCCGAGAACAATAACCACACGGGCAAAGCCGCGGGGTGCAGTATAAAACAAACAAATCACAAATAACAAAATAATTGAATGTAACATAAACTTGTCACAAATACCAAAATAATTGAATGTAACATAAACTTGTCACAAATATCAAAATAATTGAATGTAACATAAACTTATCACAAATATCAAAATAATTGAATGTAACATAAACTTGTCACAAATAACAAAATAATTGAATGTAACATAAACTTGTCACAAATAACAAAATAATTGAATGTAACATAAACTTGTCACAAAAAATCGAAATAATTCAATGTAACATAAACTTACCTCTACAAGGCGATCAAATATAGACATATCGAAGCCCTCACAGCTATCCAAAGGCACCCTGATTTTATGTAAATCCTGGAATTCAACCGGCATCGCCCAGAGCTCAAAAGCCTTCGGAATTATTGACACATCAGCCTTCAAATGCTCCCTACACTTGTGCAAGATAAATGCAGTCCTCAAATTCTCCCAAGGCAATATAGACGAGCCCAGCACGGGGTCACAAACAACATTTGTCACCTCTTTCAATAACCCTTCGTCCAACTCAGAAACAAATTCAACATTGTTAATACCATTCTCTTTAATATACTCCTGTAATATATTTAAGTTGAACTGCAACGTTTCATGAATGTAGACCTTCTTGGCCATTTTAGAAGCGAGCAAGCCTAGAAGACTGCTTCCGTTCAAGTCTAAAACGACTGCGTTTCGTTTTATCTCCTTTTTCAGCTGGTCTTTTAGTCTACTGCTTTGCATTTGATTGTTAATGTATGAGACATGGGTCCGTGACCAAGCCATGTGCACTCCACACTCGCAGATTGGTCGTTGGTAATGTTTATCGTTGTCTAAATAGAACCATAGAGAATATTCGTCTTGGCATGAGACGAGCGTGATCTGTTTGTCTTTCTTGACCGGCTGTTCTCGGGGCAGGTAGTAGACGGCTTGCATCCAGTGGTCGCGCCAGGGTATGGAGTTTTCTGGCCGGTCGGACGACAGGGCGGCTGTTGGGTGATTCCACCACGGCGCACAGCTGAGTACTGTTGGGTGATTCCACCACGGCGCACAGCTGAGTACTGTTGGGTGATTCCACCACGGCGCACAGCTGAGTACTATTTTTCCTGAAAAATATATTTAAATTATGAATTAAGTATGTATTACTTACTAAATTGTACCGAGTAACATTTATATGAGGTTTTTTATTCAACAATACATTTTTGGGAAGCAAGTACAAGTTACTGTTTTAAGACTTTTGCCAAATTGTGATATACAAGCACATATTAAAATCCCCCCCTGTAGTTTTACTACAGGGGACGGGGGCCTGTAGTAAAGCTCTCGAAGTACGGGTTTCCAAGGGGGAAACAGTACTTCGAGAGCTTCAGGGGTTATTTAGCACCGTTCTTAACAGTGGGAGAACGGCGTGGTGCAGGAGTTTGGTAGTACATTTTTTTTAAAAAGGGTTTATGACCTTTTTAAAGAACTACCGACTTATTTCTTTCTTGAGCCACGTCTATAAGTTGTTTTCGAGGGTCATCTCAAATCGTCTCGCAAGAAGACTTGACGAATTCCAGCCTCCTGAACAGGTCGGGTTTCATACCATTTAGCACCATAGACCAAATACATACAGTGAGGCAGGTTATACAGAAGTCTGAAGAGTATAACCAGCCCCTGTATCTTGCTTTTATGGACTATGAGAAGGCCTTTGACTGCGTTGAAACCTGGGCGTTTCTGGAGTCTTTGCAGCGTTGTCAAGTGGACTGGCGATACTTCGAAGTGCTGAAGTTTCTGTATGACGCCGCGACTATGAGAATCCAAGCTTCAAAACTAGTAGTCTAAACATACCCAACTGCACAGGGGAGTGAGACAGGGGGATGTTATATCCCCGAAACTGTTCACTAATGCCCTGGAAGACATGTTTAAGATGCTGGATTGGAACGCAATGGTCATTAATATCGATGGCGAGAACATCTCACTCTTACGATTTGCCGATGATATCGTCCTAAAGACTTGCAAAGAATGCTGACCAACCTAGATGATGCTTCTCGACTGATCGGTCTCGGAATGAACATAGATAAGATCAAGATCATGTTCAACGATCTTATTGACCCGGAACCGATTGCAGTTAGTGATGTGCCTCTTAAAGTTTTCCAACGATATGTTTTCCTTGGGCAAATATTGCAATTGGGTAAGAACAACTTTGAGAAGGAAGCCAACATAAGAATTCAGCTGGGTTGAGCATCATTCGGCAAGATTTGTCAAGTCTTCTCGTCGTCCATACCACAGTGCCTGAAGACCAAAGTCTTCAATCAGTGCGTCCTACCAGTCATGACCTACGGAGCCGAAACGTGGACACTCACGGTCAAACTAAACCATAAATTTAAGGTCGCTCAGCGAGCTATGGAGAGAGCTATGCTTGGAGTTTCTCTGAAGGACAAGATTCGTAATGAAGATATCCGACGGAGAACCAAGGTAACCGACATAGCTCAAAGGATAAGCAAGCTAAAGTGGCAGAGGGCTGGTCACATTTCCCGAAGAACCGATAACTTTTGGGTTACACGAGTTCTCGAGTGGAGACCACGTTTAGGCAAACGTAGTGTAGGACGCCCTGGGGCCAGGTGGAGTGACGATCTGCGAAAAGCGGCCGGCAGGAAATGGACAAGCAGAGCTTAAGACCAAGCCCAGTGGCGTGCATTAGGAGAGGCCTACGTCCAGCAGTGGACAGATATAGGCTGATGATGAGCTCTCAGCTGTCTGTACCCAGTTACCTCCCGCCGCTTTTCTGAGGTCGTCAATCCACCTGGCAACAAGGCGTCCTGCACTTTTCTGAGATCATCACTCCACCTGGCGACAAGGCGTCCTGCACTTTATTTGGCTATGTGTTGTCTCACTTGAGAACTCGCCAACTTGAACGGTTATCGCTTGTCATTATATTATTTACTAGCGACCCGCCCCTACTTCGCATAGGTGTAATTTACAAAAAAAAAATAGGATTACGCGCAAAAAAACCCATGAATTTTGACTACGCGGGCAAAGCAGCGGGCACAGCATATATAGTATAAATTGAAACCCGCATTAAAATCCATTGCGTAAGTAGTTTAAAATATTAAGGACTAGTTTTCCCGCCCGCGACTTCGTCCGCGCGGATTACAGTTTATCGCGAAAAAAAGCATCCTATTTTCTTCTAGGATAATAAAAACCAATCCAAAAGTAGGTATAACACCACTCTTGATGTTTTTTGACAGACTTGTTATTTCGTTTCCATGGCAACCACAGACCATTCTGTGATAACAACCGTTCCTTACAGCGAGTAATCAACATTTTCCAGTTTTCCCGTGGAACCTTAAAAAGAATCCTATGTTTTATTCCAGGGTAGAAGCTATCTCCATTCCAAATTTCATCAAAATCCGTCCAGCCGTTATCGCGTGAAAGCTCCCCAAACAAACAAACAAACAAACTAACAGACAAACCGACAACGTTTTACTTTTATATATTGGTATGGAAAGCGACTTTGTTTCATACTATTTATTGATGATATACTAAACTTGACATAAATAATTGTTTAAAATTGACTCTAGTATATGTATATACTATGTATGTATGTATATACTATCTATGTTATGTATTTTAAGTGAAATGTACATGTTATTTTCTATTGAGTGAATATATAAAAACGATTTAATACAATCACCAAAAAGAAACTAAAAAAATAACAACAATTATTATGCTAGCCTAAAACCAGGGCGGTCGCACTCCGCAACAAGTGTAAATAAATGCGAGGACCCAATTCAGTCGGGTCCGTTCAGTCGAGTGTCAAGCGTGCGCTCGATGGGTCGCGCGCCTTGTACTTAGCGATAGAGCACCTACTTACGTAAAGTTATTGACAAACTTTATTCGTGTTTTAATTATGAGTACCAAGAAGAAAGCTAGAAAGTACTGCATAGCATTCGGCTGTTTGAATAGTGATAGAAATGACGAATTGACATTCTGTACGCTTCCAAAGGATATTGAAAGGTAATAAATTGTAATACCTATAATAGGTCCTAGTTATGTAGTTAGATATTGATATTTTTTTATTACGTAGGTTCCTATAGTTTTATGTTATTTCATTTGTGTTCCATACCGAAGCTACGCATATTTAAGGTTATTCCGCGCAGAAATAAAGTCGTTTATTAAATCGATCAACGTAATTTTATAATTGATTATAGTAGGTATTGTTGATCGGAAAATGAATTACTGTGCTGACTTAGTAAGTAGCCTACAACTAATTAGGCATTTATATAATATATGTCTCGTATAATACCTACCTACTTTTAATACCTTTTATTACGTAGGTAGCAATTTATTTTTCACTCATTTTAAAGCATGGAATTCAGACAGGCACCTTTATTCATCAAAGTGCAATACCTATAGGATATAATCATAATCAACCAACGACACGTAGGTAGGTATCTCACTAAAGTTATCGGCGTTCTGAAAACGGGATAGGTAGGTAGTAAAAATGAGGTAGTAGGTCTATTCTGATAAGAATGTCATTGTAAGTAATAGAACTATTTTAATTTATAATAATAAGTAATAACATAATACATTATTACTTATTTATTCTGTTACAATATCTAAGTCATAACATATCACAGAATAATTAGTAGTACAAGTACCTAGTCATATCTTAATACAACCCTACCGAGCGAAAAAGGGACAGAGCGATTCTGAAACGGTTAGAGCAATGGAAGTTCTCGCGCGTTGTGATACGGTGCATTCTAGCCTGCACGTGGTGGGCGAGCGCCTTCTAGGTAAATATAATTTGAAAGCTCGCAGCGCCGTGCGAGTTAAATTGCACTTTATAGCGTTGTAGCGAGAGTCGCTATTTTATTATTTAAATGACTTTACTCAGTTAGCCTTCTGTACTTGTACTATTATTTATTCTGTGCTAAAACTAAATTTAAAAAAATGTGTAATGTTTTTTCTATAATTTATTATAGTGGCAGTGGAGCATGGCCCAAGTATAGTGGGAACCAATCTTAATGGCGGCTGTGAACCGCGCTGCGAGTGTGACTTCGCGCTGGTACAGTAAGGTTCGCAATTATTAGAGTAATTTTATACTTGTAGAACATGCTAATAATAAGAAACAATTTAGTACACCAGAATTATGGAATAAATATACAAGAATTTAATATAAAAATAGGCAAAACGGATGGTCCTATCGCTAAAAGCGATCTTTTCCAGACAACCTTTGGATGGACAGAAATTACGAATTAAAAAAGTGCAAAACAATACAGTAAATCATGCAAAATAAAAATGAATATACCTACATACATATTTATTTATTTATTTATTTACAAAACTTAGAACTACCATTACAGGATTTCACCTAATGCGATAGTGTAGCAACAAATTAAAAATAACCCTCCTCAGTCGGCTAAAAAATAACCTATAATTTAATAAATTTAATAAACTACATAAACCATACTTACTTACATGTCACATGCAAATAATGTAATGATGTGTTAAGTACACACAAATAATGGAATGATAAAAAAATATTATAAGCTATAGCTATGTTTCTAATAGCTAAATTAGCGTCGACACTTAACTCTTTAACCTATTCATTATTTTTAACCAATCATGAAATTATGTTAACATAGTCAACACAATAATATTAATATCGGAATATATGCTGATATGTGTTGGTGGATTGTATTGGTTGGTAACAAACAGTTTTAAAATAACTAACTAGACTGTACTTAACAGAATCGCATGCATGTGTGCAGCGTTCGGATGTAGCGTGCACACAAGCACAACCGCGGCGGGCACGCGCGGGATGCGGTGGGCTAGCGGGAGGGTGTGCCCCGGCCTCTCACCTCTCCAAAGCCCGCTTACACCTAAAATTAGCTATTGCGCAGCGCCTTGCGCCTAACTTCTCAGCCGCCATTAAGATTGGTTCCTACTCTACCATTGGTTGGGCTGAAGAGAGGAGTGAGAGGAGTGAGTGAGAATACCTCTCCAATCTATTTTATCTATTGCATACAAACCTTCAGTATCCATATTGAGCTCCCACCACATGAACACCATCTGTGCTGCACCATCTTTGGTCACGGTGAAAGTTTGTTCGACCGTCTGGTTCATAGCTAAGGGAGTCTTTCCCGACCAATCGTAGTGGAGCACTGGGATGGGATCTGAGAGCTCATGGAAGCTGGAACGGTGCAGCTGAGAGAGTTGGATGTCGTGAACAGCGGCAGAACCAGCACAGTCTTTCATCTGCAATGTTTACTGAGGATTAAAAAAGTTTTTAGTGCATGGAATATGGAAATGAATGTGGAAAATGAAATGAAGATGGAATAGAAAAGGGTTCCTAAAAAGTAGACAATGTAAAAACATCCAGAGACTTGGATGGTGCAGGTTCGAGTTTTGTCTGTAATCCTTTTTTTTTTTAATTATTTTTTTTTGTCATCAAAAATTTTCAATGTTACAATTTGACATTCCAGAAAACTATCATTAATTAGCTACTCGTACATGTATAATCAGCTGGGATGGGCTGCATTCGGCAAACTTGAAGACATGCTCAGGGACTGAAAAATGCCGCAATGCCTGAAGACCCAATGTGTCTTACCAACCAATGTGTCTTGGCCATAATGATGTACATACCTATTTAAATCATTTACTATTGTTTTATTGAAATTTCAAAGCATACTGTTTTTTTCTTTAATTTTTAGCAAAGTACGATTTTTCCTAGTCTATGGTACCCTAAAAAATAAAGTTGGCAACGCTGGATATTAGTCCTTAAATTAAAAATTATAAGCAATACAATAAATGGTCTACCTTTTGTGGGGCCTTCAACATAAAGTCAAGCTGAGGGGCAGCTACATCTTCAATTTTGTTCCATTTCTGCAGAAAGGAGCACTCAACCACTTGTGCGTAGATGACAGCTGAGTCCGGGACCACGATGCAGTCTTTTTCTAGTAGGTGTTTGTGTGCATGCGAAAATGTAGATAGGGCACCTGAAATAGATGATGCTATAGTTACAGTCAAAAACATTGTGAAAAAAAATAGAGACACTTTTAGAATGGCACATTAATTAACTACAATGCAGGCAGATAAACAAACATGTCATAATTTAACTAAAACCCGACTACAACAAAAATATTGCAAGTTTCGTGAGCATGTGCGCTCATCTAGGCAAGATCACTTTTTGAAATGAAAATATTGTTAGTTTATATTTTAATGTAGAACAATATTTTTCACTTTTTATAGCAGTTAACGCCTGCTTAGCGTAAACATAGATGGTGTTACCGTCCCCATAAGACGGGTTCAAAGAAGCTAGTGGAAAAATTTGGATGGCGATGAGGTCACGGTAGCCGAGTTGGTAGAGGCAATGTCGTCCGTGATCCAAATTTTTCCATCAGAAAATTATTATAAATATTTTTCATGTCCAGACAAAAAACTTGAGGAAAGATTTGATTGTTTGTTTTTTGTTTGTAATGGGTGCACTGAAAAAATACTGAACCGATTTTAAAAATTCTTTCATCTATAGAAAGCTACATTATAAGCGAGTAACATGGGCAGTATTCTATTTATCAAAATATTAGAGATCGAAATATCGATACGAAAATTGCAATAATGTAACCCAAGATACCAAAAATACAGAACAGAATGACATGTTGCCATGGAAACGAAATAATAACAAGTCTGTCAAGTATGTGAGTAATAATGCAGTTGTCTATGATAAAAAAAACACAATTGTTGCAGCCAAAGATTTCAAATTATGCTTAACCGCTCGATTGATTCTATGCGCTACAGTCACTTTTTTGTTTTCATTGATCATCGCAACTAACGCTACAGTCACATTTTTTGTTTTCATCGATCATCGGACCACTCGATAACGACGTAAATTTTGCCACTCGATTTTGAACATTATTGACCTCAATAATCATTCAAATCTAAGCGTGTTTATATAATTATTTTGCTTCGAAACCCACAACATAAACACTTGAAATATGTGCCATACATATTTAGGTCCATAAATCACCAGTTTCTTTATCTAAGCGTTCAATGAAGTGGTCATAAAAACTGTTTGTTTACGCGAAGTCGGCGCGGCCAGATGTGACGCGTAGACCTTCTTTTTTTTGTGGGTTGACAATCAGATACCTGTGATCTCGGCACGTAGCTAATAAATCCCCAGTTTGCGGCCAGATGTGTCGCGTCGGCCATTTTTTTTTTTGGGTTATCAGTTTGGTCCTGCGGTCTTCAGCGCGTGGACAACCGAGCGGTTAAAGGCGTATTTTTTAGAAGTTATGAGCGGTATTAAAATGCATAACGTAAGAAAAATGCAGCAGTATGAGCGCTACCCGTGCAAAGCCGGGGCGAATGACTAATGTTATATATTTTTGAAATGAGCTCTCAAAGCTGTTGAATTTGATACTCAGCATAATGGAATATGATGATATTTATGTTTTAATCCTACAACCTATCATATTTCTACAAACAACTGTTTTTTTTTTGTTATATATTCTACAAAAAATCTTATGTCACTTGGACAACTGAGGCAAATTCAATAATACCTTATATGCTGAAATCGGTTAGGTGCTGCGAGAAAACAGACAATTATACATACACTGTTAAAATTGTAACTGTTTTTCCATACTCCTTGTTCGTAGTTGAGTAAAAGGGACCTTCTATTGACTTTGCTCAACTCTTACCTTCACCTATTAACTCTGTGTCAAACACCTCAGTGACCAGAATGTTAGCCTTCTCTTCCATATCGCCGTCCTCTCCCACTGTGATCTCTGTTGACCTTTTTGGAATTACTTTAATCTTATCAGCAACACTATTGTGTGCCAGTATCTTCAGGCAGCATTCAGCCATGGGTTTGAAGGCTTCACATGCCGTGATTGTATCAGCTCCGCATTTAGCCGCCATCATTGACAGGAGTCCAGTGCCTGTGCCTGAAAATGACATCATTGATTTATTTCATTTTTTATAATGCACTTTCAAAGTATTTAAAAGACATCATTGATTTATTTCATTTTTTAAATGCACTTTCAAAGTATTTAAAAGACATCATCGATTTATTTCATTTTTTATAATGCACTTTCAAAGTATTTAAAAGACATCATCGATTTATTTCATTTTTATAATGCACTTTCAAAGTATTTAAAAGACATCATCGATTTATTTCATTTTTTATAATGCACTTTCAAAGTATTTAAAAGACATCATCGATTTATTTCATTTTGTATAATGCACTTTCAAAGTATTTAAAAGAGCACTTGGCTAAACTGTAGAAGATTTACCGTCCTTTTGGGAAGGAAGAAGGGTGGTTGAGGGTAGGCGTAGGGAGTAGAACCCCCCTGAGAGTGGGAGATGTAGACTCCGCCCTTCCTCTGAGATGTTTTGGGAAGGAGGAAGGGTGGTTGGCGGTAGGCGTAGGGAGTAGAACCCCCCTGAGAGATGTAGACTCCGCACTTCCTCTGAGATGTTTTTTTTAAACATTTCTCTTTTTAGTAAAATCTTTTAATAATTGTGTCCACAGATCCCTTAACCTGTAGACCAGTGCATTTTTGGAGTTATTGGGCTATTTTTTTAAATAAGAATAATTAAAAGATTTGCCATACACAAAATCTTTATTTGAGGAAGGTAAATGAACCAAAATAGAGAAAAAGCTATTTTTTTTAAACTTATTTTTACTTAAATATAAATAACTACTCCGACCAGTATTTCAGTGGCTTGTCGGCATAACACTCCCAGATGAAGGACTTCAAAATAGTCCGAAACTGGTTGGAGTATTTCCGATCTTCTATTTCGTGAGTTTTTAGCCGTTTTATTTATATTTAATATGAATTACACTAGTGTTATTTTTACTTTTCTAATTTTTTACAAAATTTTCAAAATTTACCTCTTTTATCCCGTACGGGTTACCGATAGCTGACAGGTTAAGAAGAATAATGGTACAACTATAGACATCCGGTACCGGCGAAGAGTGGGGGGAGGAGGAAAGCCCCCTTGCCCACCAGTTTTGAGTTTTCAGTGTATGAGTTATGTTTTTTTTGTGTACATAAATAAAACAGTTTTAACGTTACCATAGTTTCAAGCCCTTTCAAATGATACATATATTTTGAAATAGCTTGGGAATTGTTGATGGAAAACGGGAAAAAACGTTTTTTTTTTTTTTTTTTTTTTTATATATATATTTTCGCACCAAATCAACAACCAAAAAAAATTTTTGCAATTTTTTTTATTATACTTCACATAAAAGCAATAAAAAATACCTTATAGATTTAGATTCAGAAATAATGTTTTGTAAAAAACTCCTTTATGTTTTTCTATCATTTTTTATAAATAAAATATTGCCCATAACTTATCAACAATACTTTAAACAAATAGTGTCATCAGTCTGTCAGCCAGGTTTTGAAATGAGAAGTTGTTTAAACAAAAGACCCTCTGAAGTGCTCATAAATGTTTTTTGTTTACATTATGACTTGGGTGGTCTTATCATATGTGAATCTGTTTCTGTGAATGTGTTATCTTGCTGCATCAAGTGAAGAAGAAAGAAGAGAAGGGAAGAAGGGGAGAAGGCGCGCATGTGACACCGGCTGTGCCAACAAACAGCCATTACAGTTATTAAAAATCAGATTTATTAAAGCCGTTATAAATTTGCCCGTGCTGCCGATGTGTAATCATGTTCAAACCTAACCTACCCTAATCTTTGGGGCCATACATAAAATCTTCAATTCACTTTCTGCCGAAAGCAGTGAAAAAAAAGACATTCTAATAGTTAATTATTTTATTTACGGCGATCACACAGCCAATTTTTAATAAACTTAAAACTGAAATATCTGTTTTGACACTTGTAGGGCATCCCTGCTTAGTTAGGATGCGGCTTATGCTTGAGGGTGGCGCAAGTGCATTGAATTTGTCCAAAAACAACCAAAAAATAATAAAAAAAGGCAGAAGGAATCTAGACCCCTCTTTTTCTACTAATCCCCTTTATCCCCTCCCCCACTTAAAATAGACGGTAAAGCTTGTACAGTGGTACCAAGCACATATAAAATTATTATTTGAAATGTTTATACCATATCAACTACAGACAGTAAGTAGGTGAATACCACAACCGATCAGACGAGTATGAAGCCACTTTGAAGAAGAAGAAGAAGAAGCAGCAATGTTTCACCACTCACCAATATCCAAAACATTGGCCTTCTTCCCATCTTTATGCATTTTCTCGATAGCTAGTTGCAAAGCTCTGTAATACATCTTATTTCGCTCAGTATCGTGAAGCATATCAGCGAACGCCGAGCGAGCGATCTCTTGATGGTAATCATAGTCTTCATGATCAACTCCGACTTCCCACTCAGTACTCCCTGTTAAAGGGTTCCTTTTCTGCAAGAACACCTTTGTTTTCGTATCTGGAACTTCTCCACCCATTTTAAACCTGAAATACACCGTAATTCTGATGAAATTAAACCTAACAAAATGTGGATCCATCAACATCAGGGATAAATTTTACTTTACCTCTTTATAGTTGTGCCTATGAAACTACTAAAAATTCTCTTTATTAGTGATAAGCTCATTAATTTAACAAAAATCAATGTTTTCAGTCATTCTAAGCAGTAATATAGGTGAACAACCTCAAATCAAAATTCCACGCAACGCAATTCGAATTTTATTTGTTTGTTGACGTTTTACCCTGCGTTCGAGATGATGAGATGGCGTTGCGGGCGGATTCGAAGTGTACATTTTTAACAAGCCTTTCTCTTTCAACATTTTTGCCCTTTTTATACGACTGCCCAAAAAATGGAGTGTATTGTTTTTGCAACTTTTGACACTACTGATCCATTCCAAACTGAATGAAAAAAGACCCTAAGATGAAAAGAATAATGTCGATTTTCTTCTGTCAACATGTCATTTAAACATGCAAAACGAACGGTGATCGATAACAGTTCAGCGGCCTGATTCCGTAAAGTTAAAGTGCGGTTCGGTTGATGCCACAACACTTGGACCATTCCTTGCCACCGATCACTCGTTTCGAATTCACTAAGCTCAGTGTGCATGTGAAATGACGTCATCAAGGTGATGAGCACTCAACCGCACGGAAACTGTCATTTTACTAGGAAATACAAAACCGGTAATCCAAAATCTATCTATCTAGATTAAATAGTTGTGGTATACCCCAAGGCAGCGTTCTTGGGCCACTACTTTTTATACTGTTCGTTAATGATCTTCGTAACGTAACGTCTAACAAATGTATACTATTTGCTGATGACATCTCTTCTGTGATAACATGTAATGACAATAATATTGCCAAATACGAATTAGACATAAATTTAACTATTAATTCTATAATAAACTGGTTAAAGAGTAACAATCTACAAGTAAATTAAAAAAAAACTAATTCTATACAATTCAATAACTACAGAGGTAAATTATACAACTTGAATCTAAACTACCAACACCAAGTAATTGAAGAACTTAAAGAAACAAAATATTTGGGGATAATAATTATCGATAGTAATTGTAATTGGAAATCTCACGTAGCGAATGTCATAGATAGATAAACAGATTTGTATTTGTTTTATACAGGTTACGAAGAACAACACAGCACTTGAAACACTTTTAGCTGCCTACCATGGGCACGTAGCTTCAATTCTAAAATATAGGTTGATCATATGGGGCAATTCAACGGACTTCAACAAAGTCTACGTCTGTCAAAAAAAAATGCATTAGAGCGATTTGTGGGAAAAAACCGTATGAATCTTGCAAGCCTCTATTTAGCGAGTTAGGTATACTTCCACTTCCCTGCATGTATATTTTTGAGCTAGCAAATTCCGTTCATAAATACCGGGTGTTTTTTAAAACAGCTAGAGAAATGTGTCCAAGAAATACTCGACACCCGAACAAACTTGTATACAGCATAGCTCCAAACATGACTTTTTACCAGAAGCAATGTTATATTATGTGCATTAAAGTATATAATGCAATACCGGAAGACTTAAAACGCCTACCAAATAAGCTTTTTAAGAAAAGCCTAATGTTGTACCTCAGCTCTAAAAATTATTACTCAATTAACGAGTTATTTTGACTCAAACATTCACATGTCATTGTATGACGAAATAGATGATACTCTAAAATACTAAGACCGTAATATTGTAATTACTTACTCTATTTTAAGTGAATAAATAATATTCTATTCTATTCTAAATTAGAATTCACAAGGAATTCAGTAGCAATGAGTTTTCGTCAACCGAAGAGCACCCGGTGCGTTCATTACATTTACTATCTAGCAGTGTTTGGTTAGTGAAGATCATTGATAATGCATAGTTATTATGAAACTTATAGTTCTAACACCTACATAGGTACACTTTGTTTCATGTTTTATCGTGCCATGAAATTGTGTTGTTTTTGTGAAAGGTAGGTTTAATGACATGTATGTATGTGGTGTTTCATAGAACCTACCTATCTATTTCATAGCTAGAGTAGGATTTTAACCCTAAAATAGAAAAATATCTACTCGTTTCAAATCTAGTAGTTTTCTTACAAAGCCTAATTATGTAAAGTTCTAACAACGAGGGGTCAAAGCAAATATAAGAAAAACGAAATCAAGGGTAAGTATTAAATATCATGTAATAATATTATAATTTTCACATAAATTGAGATTTACAGTATCCTAGCGGAAAGCGGAGATCTATACATTCTTATGAACTGCAGTTCTGTGTGCATCCATGCACCTGAAACAAATGTATCATATTATTAGTATAATCAAGTAGTATCAATATTCAATATACATAGTTAGGTACTTGTCTATCAAGTCCTAGGCTATAATTATCAACTGTCGAGCTCCCATTTGTCCGTCTCTTCAAGACGATCATTTTTGTGAATCTACAACGATACTTAGGACGTAGGTAGATAAAATACACTTCTATAAAGGTACAAAGCAAATTTCATCTAGAAATACATTTCTAAATCGCAAATTAATTTATTTCTTCGTTTTTTGGCGTTTTATTTATTTATTAATTTAATTGTTTTACACAAAAGTAGTGTAGGTACAAGGAATGACATGTGAAATCACAGCATTTTTACTCGAAAGATTAAAAAAAGATTAATTTCAGTTGAAGTTTAACATTACCTGTGAAGCACTATAGTCACTATACCTATAGGAAAATGGTATTTTTAAATAAGCAGTCGTAGGTAATAGTTATTTGAAGTAGGTAACATATTATTGCTGAGAAATAATATCAATGTTTAGATTTTCATTCAGAGACGTACAATCTGTAGGGTTTTGGCCTATTATTTCAAATCACCCGCCAAAAACGCCATCTTGCACAACGCGCGCCCCCTAACGCGCGCGGTGTGAACTATCGAAAACTACTTTCGGGCGGACATTAGTGGCTGCGTTTCCTCCGCCGGTATTCAAAATTAATGCAAAAACCGATTAAATACGGACGATATCATAATAAATACTGTGCCAAAATCAAAGTGACACTAGTGCGCGCACGTGAAACCCAAAATTCCGGGTCTGCAGCCTGTGCTGGAGCACAAATCGACGGCAGAAGGCGGGTGAGTCCCTGGCCAAGGGTTTTTCGTTTATGGGGAACATTTTGGTGATTTAACTTAACTACTGAGCTATCGGACGCTCATTTTGGTCCTTCGAGCCGGATTACCCAGTTATAACGCCGATTACAGTATATTTTCACCAACATATTGGTGCAAAAACACGTGCGGCTTGAGCACAAATTTGTGTTTTATACAAAAACTACACAGGTTGCAACATCAACCTAATTTCTTACATTCATAATACACTACATTCCAGATAATTCTAGTGTTCAAAGTGTGGAAAGTTGTTATTTACTGAGTTAAATTAAACCGGTGCGTTGACCTTTAGTTGAAACACAAATTGTATTTACTGAGCTAATTTAATTGCATTTGCACATTTCTATAGTAATATCTTAATCTATAAGTGTGTAAAGTGGAATTTAACAGTTACTTAGTGTTTTTATCCCGTATTTCATTTCGTTTTTACACATTATTCATTGTTGTTGGAGGCAAATCAACTGACCACCATTGCGTGCCATCACAGTCATAGACGCGCAACGTAGGTACCTACGTATCGGGTCACGTCGTTCAATAGGTTGTAATTCTTTTACCTACCTACGTTATCTACCTTCTATTTTATAATTGCTGAACAAATATTGTCAAGTGTTCTAAAGTAATTTCACTACACTCTATTACTTATTTAAAATGCCTAAAAATCCAGGAAACAACTCTGACTCGGAGCTTGACGATTTATTGCAACCGTTTCTGACGTCAAAAGAAATGTGTTTTATGCCAAGATTTTAATGCAGAAGCTCTGGGCTCTGAAACTAGAATGGGATCAGCGTTTGCCAGCTGACCTCGAAAGTCAATGGCTAAATTACGTCAGGGAACTACCACTCCTATCGGAGATGACACATGAAAGACATGTCATGGTTAAGAGAAGTACATACTGTCGTATTTTCGGATTTTCTGATGCGTCAACTCTAGGGTTTGCAGCAACGTTGTATATATACTCCACTAATAACGAGGGCGAAAGCAAAGTCAGTTTACTTATCGCCAAGTCTAAAGTAGCTCCTTTGAAGACGCTATCTGTTCCCCGACTGGAGCTGATGGCGGCTCATTTATTAGCCAAGCTAGTAAAGTATGCTCTGTCTGTACTACAGGAGCGAGCTATAACTGTCAACGACACACTTTTGTTCACTGACTCATCCGTAGTGTTGGCATGGCTAAACACACCCTCTTACAAACTCAAGACGTTTGTTGCTACTCGCGTAACTAAGATACTGGACACAGTTCCCAGTGCGAAGTTTTTCCATGTGAGTGGCGAATGTAATCCTTGTGATATTTGCTCGAGAGGTGCACTTCCATCAGCGCTACTGTCCACACCAGAGTGGCTTAATGGTCCCAGTTGGCTGTTAAGTGAGCAGTGGCCAGTCCGATCAATGGACGAATTTATAAATAATAATAGAGATGAGAATATTCCTGAGCTTAAAACACTCAATGAGATTAAGGTGATGGTTTCAGCTGAAAAACCTACAAATCTGATTTATCAGCTTACTGAGAGGCATTCTAATTACACGAAATTAGTCAATGTCGTTGCTTGGATTCAGATATTCATACTAAATTGTCGTACTCCTAAAGGCGAACGAACTAAACTCTCTCTAACAGACATTAACAAAGCACGGGACACAATTATTAAATCCGTGCAGCAGCAACACTTTGCTGACGACATTGCGGCGCTTTCTAAAGACCATACGCCTCAACAGTCTTTGCTAAAACTTAACCCCTTTGTAGGACCGGACGGATTCCTGAGGGTGGGGGGACGGCTTATGCTAGCAGATATGTCTTTTCAAAAAAGGCATCCTGTGTTGCTACCTAAAAAATGCAACTTCACAAATTGTCTGATCGACTATTATCACGTGCTCCATTTGCACGTTGGTCCACGTACTTTACAAAGTATAATAAGCCAAAAATTCTGGATTGTGGCTGCACGTAATGTAATTCGGTTGCGTACCAGTAAATGCATAGCATGCTTTAAGGTAAGTCCTACAGTTAGGCAACATGTTATGGGGCAGCTACCGAAGTTCAGGACTCAAAGCGTGCATGCGTTTCATACGGTGGGCATCGACATTGGGGGTCCCTTTCAAATAAAAGAGTCGATTCGTAAAAATGCTCGCATAACGAAGGCTTATTTGTGCGTGTTCGTTTGTTGTGCCACGCGTGCGATACATTTAGAGACATTAACGTCACTGAGCACTGAATGTTTTCTAGCAACATTTGATCGCTTCACTTCTAGGCGAGGTTTATGTAGCGGGATAGTCTCAGACAATGCGGGAAATTTTACTTCGGCGAGTAGACAACTAGCAGAGGTCTCACACTTTCTAAAATCGAACTCAGATGAGATTTCAGGCGGGTTTACAAAACGTCAAGTTGAATTGAGGTTTAATCCTCCTACCGGTAGCCATTTTGGTGGTCTTTACGAAGCCGCAATAAAATCTGCTAAATTACTTTTAAAACGAACTATTGGAACTAGAGCGTTAACTTATGAAGAATTAACTACACTGTTCACACGCGTAGAAGCTGTCTTAAATACGAGACCCCTTTGTTCCCAGTCGGCCAATGCGAATGAATTCGAAATAATTTCGCCTGCTCATCTATTGATAGGCCGCGAACTGCTAAACGCTCCAGAATATGACTTATCTAGTCATCCTATGAGTCATCTCAGTCGTTGGCAGGCTGTGCAACAGATCGCTCAACAATTTTGGCGTCTGTGGCGAAGAGACTTTCTCCACACACTTCAGCAACGGCAGAAGTGGTTCAATGGTTGTCGAGAGCTGAAGGTTGGAGATCTAGTGCTGATACACTCTGATGCACTTCCTCTTCAGTGGCCGTTAGGAAGAGTCACAAAGCTACACACGGGGCCCGATAACATCACGCGTGTCGTTAGTTTACGCACCAAGAACAGTGAATTCATTAGACCCGTAGTCAAACTTAGTCCTCTCCCCTTGGACGAGGAACCTTCGATTGAACACTAATAGCGGTCAACTCTCACAATATTATGTAGTTAAATTAGCATTTAAGTTTAATACATTAAAATAAAAAAATACAGTCCACTCATATGCTAATCTATTAGTTAGACTGTGCCTTCAATGCTGTATTCAAGTGTTAGGTATAGTTTAAAATATTTAATTATAAGCTTTTCCACATTTTGTTATTCAACATACTTTTCAACAAAATGATAATCAACCACATTCAATTTACACTTAAAGAATTTTGTTATTCAACACACTTTTCAACAAAATTTTGAATCCTTCCCGGAATTGTAACTGGGAAATCCTGGCGGATTTCGGTGGGGGGAAATGTAGGGTCTTGGCCTATTATTTCAAATCACCCGCCAAAAACGCCATCTTGCACAACGCGCGCCCCCTAACGCGCGCGGTGTGAACTATCGACAACTACTTTCGGGCGGACATTAGCGGCTGCCGTTTCCTCCGCCGGTATTCAAAATTAATGCAAAAACCGATTCACGTGCGCGCAAAGTGACACTAGTGCGCGCACGTGAAACCCAAAATTCCGGGTCTGCAGCCTGTGCTGGAGCACAGATCGACGGCAGAAGGCGGGTGAGTCCCTGGCCAAGGGTTTTTCGTTTTTGGGGAACATTTTGGTGATTTAACTTAACTACTGAGCTATCGGACGCTCACAATCTACAAAAAAAATATTGGCATATTTTTAGATCACTATAAAACTTACGATGCTAATTAACTTTTAATTATACTTAATATCTACACGGAAACAAAATTTTAGATAGATTAAAATAGAGAGAGAAAAAACAGAAAATAAATTCTGACGATGTATGTTGGGGGGCGATTGCCGCCATTGGTTGACTGGCGCGCCCGCCACCCATAGATAATCACTCGAACATAAATCCCGACAAAATTTGAGAAGTCCTATTTCTGCTAGAAGTATTTGTAGGCTAGGTTTAGCTTAATTCTGCCGCCGCTTAGTTACCGGTTTCCCGGTATTAGTGTTGATTGCGGGTGCTTGACGGGTGCGGGTTAACTGTTCAGTGAATTCCAAAACCTTCACGACCTTCAAGCGCACCCGCAATGGGTGCGCTTGAAGGCGGTGGCAATCACTCAACCTCACTCCTTAGGGAATCAGCCTGCAGAACGCTATTTTCACCCACAAATGTCCAATGCGAACGACAAATGGGATAATATTTAGCGTTTTTAACAGTTATTTTCGCCATTTTCTACAAACGAACGGTCTCTTAAGCAGACAAATAGGTCGTTCGTGTTGAAGCATAATGATAAAAAATAAAGGGAGTCACAGACGATTAAAATACTATAATATTTGATGTTAAGATATCTGCATATCAAATATTGTAGCATTTTAGGGTATCACACACGGTTAAGATACGATAATATATTGAAATTATTCATTCGCTCGCAGGCCGTCCTAGGTGCCACACGTATTTCTTCACCACTTTCTATAATTATACAGAATGATAAAATATGAGTAATACGGTTTCACTATTAGATTTATTAGGTAGCTTATCAGACGACGATTCTGATTTTGAATTTGATATGCAAATTGCATTAGCGCTCTGTAAAAGGCGATCAATTTGGATAGAAAATCACATTAAATATAGAAAAAGTCGCGGTGAATTTAATGCTTACGCAGATCTTTCTACAAAAAAAACAAACTTATTTTAAGAAGTCAAAGGAAACTTTTCTTGAAATTTATAATTTGACTATGGAAGATATAGTGAAACAAAATACGAACATGCGGGAGAGCATTTGCGGGAGCTTTTAGCTCCCCGAGATCAGCAGGGTCTTGCAATTTTTCCGATGCGGGAGAAGGTACTAGTAGCTCTCCAGGGAGTCTAAGAGGCTCACCGTAGAGTAGTTCTGCGACCGTGGCTTCGAGAACCTTTTTAAATGCCGATCGCATTCCTAGGAGAACCATCGAAAGTGATCTTACCCATGATTTATTGTGGCACATCAAAGCTGCCTTAAGCTGGCGATGAACCCTCTCAATCATCCCGTTAGCACATGGGTGGTATGAAGTGGTTCTAATACGCTTGGTGGCAAATTGAAACAACAATCGCTGAAACAGGTCCGACTCAAATTGAGCGCCCTGGTCTGTTGTTATAACCGACGGCAGACCAAAGCGAGGAATCCATTCTGTGGTGAAAGTTTCAGCTACTTCCTCCGCTGTAATAGAGCGCATGGGCCACACCTCAGGCCATCTAGACACTCTGTCTATCGCCGTCAAACAATAACTATATTCATTACAAACATGCAGAGGACCAATGATGTCTATATGGACATGCAAAAAACGACCAGATGGTAAATCAAATTTACCTAGGGGAGCTGAGTTGTGTCTTGAAACCTTGCTGCGCTGACACGCTTCACAAGATCGAGACCAAGCTTGGCAATCTTTTCTCACCATAGGCCAAACAAAACGATCTACAACGAGACGCGTTGTAGCTCGTGCACCAAGATGACTGAGATTGTGCAATTTGTTAAAAGCAGCACGGCGAAAGGAATGGGTCAAATAAGGACGCGACTTACCCGTAGAAATGTTGCAGTAAACCCAAGTGTTAGTCCCTGGTATGCTCATCTTAGTCAGGGACAGACTAGAGCCACCTTTAAGTAAAATGCTCAGTTCCTGATCGAAGGCTTGTGCCTTTTCGAGGGCTTCATAATCTTGCTCCATGGCATCGATATGTATACGTAACATAGCGTTAGCAATGACGTTATCTCCCCCTTTTATGTACTGGATGTCGGTAATAAATTGGCTGATGAACGACAGCTGATTTAGTTTGCGGGGGTGGAAGTTTTTCCCGACGCTGTAAAAACCCAAACAAAAGAGGCTTATGATCTGTAAATATGGTGGCGTGCTGTACCTCTAGGATATAACAAAAATGTTGAACACTTTCGTACACCCCTAGCAATTCTCTATAATAAGCTGGCCAATGTGTTTGTTGTGGAGTTAGCTTCTTGCTGAAAAAAGACAGGGGAAACCAATGATTATTAACCATCTGTTGCAAACAGGATCCGATGTGAACGCCGGATGCATCAGTAAATAGGCCCAATTTGGCGTCACTGATTGGGTGTTGTAGCAGCGTTACATTGGAAAGACTTTTCTTACAAGCCTCAAATTGCTGGAGCAGCTCGGGTGTCCATGGGAATGGTTTTGCACCCTTACTGTTAGTTGATACGAGTACCAATGCATCAATTAAGGGAGCTTGAAACTGTGCAGCTTGAGGGACAAATCTACGGTAGTAGATAAGCATGCCAAGAAATCGGCGCATGCCTTGTACTGTTTTAGGTCGTGGGAAATCCAGCAAAGCTTTGATGCGATCCTGTGGGGGGCGAGTACCATCGCCTCTGACATGATATCCCAAGAAAACTACTTCGCTAACTCCTAAGACACACTTAGAAGGGTTTATTACTACACCATAGTCCTGCAGTCGTTTGAAAAGAATGCGCTAATGATGCATGTGGGCATTCTCGTCTTGTAGAAAACGAGAATGCCATCAATGTATGAGAAACAAAATTAAAGGCCCCGTGTGACCTCATCTATGAAACGCTGGAAAGTTTGTCCAGCGTTCCTCAGCCCAAAGGCCATGTACGGGAATTCATAGAGACCAAATGGAGTAACGATAGCCGTTTTAGCAATATCTTCCTCGTGTACCGGTATTTGATGGTATGCCTTAACAAGATCTAAAGTACTAAATACCTTGGCGCCAGCAAGATTGTGAGCGAAATCATTTATGTGGCGAACTGGGTAACGGTCTGGTACGGTCTTGGCGTTCAGGGCGCGGTAGTCGCCGCAAGGACGACAGGCGCTATCTTTTTTTACTGCCATATGTAATGGTGCTGACCATGCGCTTTTAGACGGCCAAGCTGTCCCACATCGTACCATCTCCTCAAATTCTTTCTGGGCCGAAATGAGTTTCTGCGGCGCCAGACGTTTGCGACGACAGGATACGGGAGGTCCCTCTGTAGTTTTTATGTAATGCACTGTGTCATGTTTTATTTCTCTGGGAATGCCGGGCGGTCGAGCTATATCCGGGAATTCAGCTAGAAGCTGTGTAAAAATGGACTTACCGGGAGCTACCGCTCGTACGCTAGGTTGATCAATGCTGGCAGCAGAAACAGCTGCTGTTAATCCAGTAGTACCATCGACCAATTTGTTATTACGGCCATTGGGCAAAAGGTGATAATATGCCAAAAAGTCAGAGCCTATAATAGCTGTGCTGGCATCAGCAATCACGAATTGCTAGGAGAAATCGTGGCGTAGTCCAAAATTGAGTGTGAGATTGACTATACCAAAGGTTCCTATGCTGCTTCCGTTGGCTGCGCTAAGTTCATAATCTGTAGCTTGTCTACGTGAAAGCAACCAACGATGTGGGAAACAACACAGATCTGACCCCGTGTCAATCATAAAACGCCGCTTGGTCACCTGGTCGGTGACAAAAAGGCGGCGGCTGATGTTTTGACAATCAGTTGCCACCGTTACTGATTGCTGGTCGAGTTTTCCGCCATCCAGTTGCAGGGTTTGACACATTTAGTGGCTTTATTACCCCATTTTCTGTGGTACCTACACCGCTTCAAACTGTTTGAGGGTCTACTTGAAGGAATAGACCTGTCGCGAGAGGGTTGGCGTTCCTGCTTGGAAAGGGCAGCTAGTTGGAAAGGGTTATTTACCTCTTCCAATCGTTGCGCTAGCTTGTCTAAAGTTAAAGTCAAAAATGTCGAACATACAACCGGTGCTGGGGCTAATTCTACAATTTTATCGGCCAACTCAGAGACTTTGTCTAAATTGAGGTCAGTATGCGCCGCTAGGATTACCTGGACTTGTTGAGGCAGGCTGTGCAACCAAAGTTGGCGAATGATGTTATCATCTGAGTGGGCCGTCCCAGCAAGAGAACGAAGGTGTCGTAAGAACTGGGATGGTTTCCTATCACCAAGTTCTTCTTCGATTAAAAGTTGAGGAACTCTTTTCTCCTGGGAAGTTGAAAGACGCTGTATAAGTATCTCTTTTAATTTATCATATTTCCCCTCAACTAGGGTTTTTTTTATAGGATCTTCAATCTCACCTACCAATTTCTGGTCGAGGTGTCCTATTATATAATAATAGTTGTAGTATCCCCTACAATACTCGCAATTTGAAATTGGGCCTCTACCTGAGCAAACCAAATCGCTAGCTTGTCAGCCCAAAATGAGGGTAATTTTACTGCAACTCTGCATACATTTGCTTCCAACTCGCTTTGACCAAGGCGTTTCTGAAAACAGCGTTTTCTGCTAAGAGCTGTTGCGGTTGCGCCTTTAGTTGCTCTTCCGCCATAGTGTTGTTTAATCTTTATAATACCACACACTCAAGCAAAGCAAAAAGTACAATAACAAGAAAAGAAAAAATATATGGTAATTTGACAACCACTTGACCAATACCAAAATTATAAAATATATGTAAAATAACAGCACAGGCAATAGTTAATGAACTGTCAGTTACATAAAACCTTGGCATTCCAGAGCTAACTTTAAAAGTAAGTTTGGTAACTGAAATGCAATATAGGTTAAAGCTAATGATACGATGCATACGACATAAGCAGTAAGTGACCAATATACGTCAACACAGCTAATGGCACAGATACATTTAATAACGTAAAATATGGGCGTATTAAGTTATTGTTAATAATAGCTAACAATACCGAAATATTTAATAAGAATATTGTGAAAACCAACCGTACAATTATGTTGGTTTAATTATTTTTATATATTTATTACTATTTTATAACAATGGAATGCGGAAAGTATTATGAAATTGCAAAGATTTATGGTAATCAGCTAAGGAAGGAAAAATTATGTTAATTGCGACAAACTGAACGTTCGAAATCCGTCGATACGTCAATTGTCATGCTATCACTTGCTACCATAGGGCCCGTTCACATAAACGTTCGAGGACGCACGGATCACCCGCGCGTACACTCGAAATCGTTCACGGCGTCGTCCGGGCGTTCGCTGGGTCATCCGAAAAAGAGTAGGGGAATAGTATGAAACTGACACTTGACAGTTGTCAGTTCTATGTGGACGTCCAAAGTCGTTCACGATCTCCGGATGATCGAGCGATAATCACACGGATGATTCGAGCGTGTAAGTGAACACATCGACGCCATAGACTTGCTACGATAACACTTGCAAGAAGTATTGACACTGTCACTTGTTGCCAGAAGTGACAATCAGTTGATAGCAAATTATACCTATAGGTGGTGCTTTGATTCTCAAATTAACCTCTACCTCACTACAAACACACTCGATATAATTTTGAAAAAGATACAATGATGTTGATGTTTCTTGTAGCTCGTAGACACCACAAACGTAAATGACGATACGCGCCACGACGAAATGCAGCTGCAGTAGTCGCGACTAGGTCGCGAGTTGCAGAAACAACGACGGAGGCGCTCCGCTCCGGGCCCGTTTTGTGCGTGTAAATGAGTCCGATGATTGTTTTTCTTACACAGATCCAATGCCAGGTGTATGTAAGTTCTGTCGAATAGAAGCCAAGACTCTCTCGTGCAAGCTGATTGATTGGCTATAGCGTCTTTAGTAACGCTCTAAGCATTTGAACAGTCGTCGTAGGTCACCATTGCGGGAGCTTTTAGCTCCCCGAGTTGAACGCAGGCTCGTAAAAATCAAACTTTAATATTCACGGAGAAAAGCCGTTTAATCCGTATCACAAACTACGTTCATATTAATTTATTTACAATAATATTTGATCGTGTTATTCTTATCTATGTATGTTTATCCGTTATCTAGTGCCCATAGCACAGGGTATCCTAGTTTGGGTCTAGATAATTGGTGTGGAAATGTCCCGAATATATTTATTTATTTTATTTATTTATTTATACACGACCAGTACCACTATTACGAGTTGCAGTAGTAAACGCTCTTGACGTTACATAATTATCATGTAAAAGTATCTACGTGACTGACCGGTTAGACAATACAGTGGGTAGAGTCCGACTTATGAAAGAAGTCTCACAGACGCGGCGCTAGTTTCCTTGTAAAAGCGAAAAATGTTTAAGCGTTCAAACGTTAGTTCCTCTTATCACCGCTACTTCTTTAGTGAGACGGATCTCCGTTTGCTTATTTTTGGTATTATGCGTCACTATTTCTACCATGGCTATCGTCAGTTAACGCTGCTGCAGTAGTTATGTCACTCACTGCCATTTATCATCGTGAGTGAGTGGGGCTGGGTTACATTATTACAATTTTCGTAGGAATTGATATTTTTTTGTAAAATAAAATATAGACACCCGTGTTATTCGCAGATAATGTAGCTTTATATAGGTGAAAGAATGTTTAAAATCGGTTCAGTATTTTTTGAGTTTACCCATTATTTTTTGTCACTATAACCGTATTTTACTTTATTTAAACAGATCAGATTTTTTGTTTTTGACTAATATTCAAATAAACAAAAAAACAAATCTGTTTACTCTAAAATGGAAAACACAATCGCTTGCTCGATGAAGGCTCTTACAACGCCATCTATCTGGATTTGGGTAAACAAAAATGACAATGCGTTGGCTAGCCGCTGTTTTTTCTCTGTCTTTTTCATATATTTAGAAAAAGACAAATGCTAAGAAGGCGTCTGCTTGACGGCGCAATATGTACAGTTTCTCACGTATGGACTATTTCTATTGATGTAGAGTTAGCCAAACTCATAATAGAGCTAAAGATTGATAGTAACAAATAGTTCCGCTAGTTGCGCTGTGCTGGATTGCATAGAAAAATGTTACGATACTCGATAGCGAGTACAGATTTGAGCGTTTGGTTAAACTCATAATAGTGGTACAGAAGCCGTAATAAAACCACCGTAACTAGCCGTACTAATGACTGAACTACTATTTTAGTGATGGGACATTAGCGCGCCCGTTGGCACGCTAGTGATGTCGCCACACCTTTGTACAGAACAACAACTTGCAGTATGCTAAGAACCATCTCGTTTACCTCAGCTTTCAAACATAAAAAACCACAGCTAAATCGGTCCATTCGTTCCAAAACTACGATTCGCATGAAAAATGATCCTATCTGTGAGGAAATAAAGTCGATTTTTCTATGTCAACATGTCATAGAAACTTGCAAAACGAACGGTGAGCGAAAACGTTCAGAACGCTAATTTCACCCACAAATGGCCAAAGGGAACGCCAATAATTGTGATCATATTTAGCGTTTTTAATAGTTATTTTCGCCAACTGTTACAAAGCGAACGGCCCACCTGTCTGTGATGCGCATAACAGTTCAAAACGCTAAAATTAAATGTTTCGATCAACGTTCGTTTTGGACATGACAGTTAACTTTGTCAACTTTTCGAAAAAGCAACTTTATTCTATAGGTTCAGGGTCGTTTTTCGTTCGGTTTGGGAGGGATCGTTAGCGGTAAAAATGGCAATCGAAACTGCCCAAAAAGCCCTGCAGTATTATTACGCAGTGTTGATCATATCGGTTTCAAGCCGTCAAATTCATTAGTGCCTTGCGATAGAGTCGAAATTGCTATGAAAAGTGTCAATCTGATTGAAGCCAAGTTCTGTGGTCGGGCCCCTGCAGCCCGATTTCATAACTTGGCTTCAATCGAATTCTCAGTATCGCAGCCACTAATGCCTTGCGATAGAGTCGAATTTGCTATGACAAAAGTGATAATCCGATTGTAGCCAAGTTATGGAATTGGGCCACTGGTGTCAATCTGAACACAGACATCAATAACTAAAATGGTTGATTTTATTTACGCTTGCTTGGTATTTTTTTGACTCACCGTTGTATCAAGAGTTTGTATCCGAACAAATTCATAGGCTGTGTTCACTTACACGCTCGAATCATCCGTGCGATTATCGCTCGATCATCCGGAGATTGTGAACGACTTTGGACGTCCACATACAACTAACAACTGTCAAGTGTCAGTTTCATACTATTCCTCCCCTCCACTACTATTTTTCGGATGACCCAGGCGAACGCCCGGACGACGCCGTGAACGATTTCGAGTGTACGCGCGGGTGATCCGTGCGGCGTCGAACGTTTATGTGAACGGGCCCATTGAATTGATACCATAGAGCAACGGATAGGTAGCTTTTAACTTTTTTAACGTCAGTACGGGCGGCCCCCCTCGCTGTCAGTCGATCATCCTTCACTACGACGTTTTTCTATCATGGCTGCCGCCGTCGGTAGGATTTGTGGGGCACGTCTTTTCAAAAATTACGGGATAGTGGGTCCCCAGGTACAGAAAATGTCAATAAAATGATACTTAGGTTATCGCTAATTCAATTACAAGTTATTAGAGTGCTCCCTAAGTTATTATGATTGAAAATAGTGTAGTTAAAAAAAAACGTCATGGAAAAGTGGTGCAATTTATCAGTTTTTAGAGTTCCACGAAGTCCTTATTAACTCTTTATGAAATAACGTGGTTGCTCAGGTCTAATGGCAGAAGAATAGTGATTCTGTAACATCAAAAAATATTCACGGGCGAGTGATAACCTATTTTGCATTATGTAACAATTACATAGGAGTTCTAATAGTGCCCATGAATTGCAGGTCTGTCAGCTGTCCACTAACACTCAAGGATGGACAAAAAGTAGAAAAGTGGTAAGTTATCCCTAACACTAAAAGTATATAATTACTCATGAAAAAATAACCACCAGCCTTGAAATTCACAAGTACAAACTAACTAAGTACAATAGAAAAAGGTAGTATAAAAAATAAAGTATTACTATTATAAATTGACTTATTATTAACTTACCTTATTTGGAAGTCATCAAAGTGAGATTGAACACATCCAGGAAAGAGTGTCCGTCATATCATAGGTCTCATTTTTGCTTACCAAGTAGTAATTGTTTAGGATGCCGTATGTCTGAATGGAACTTCAATAGGATCACTAGTGTGTCAGTCTTGTCTGTCTATCCGTCTTTCACAGCCAGTTTGCTCCAAATCTACTGGACCAAATAACTTGAAATTTGGTAAACATATGATGATCTATGTATCTGTTGGATGTGTAATGTAAATAAATGAATAAGGGTTACTTTTGGAGGGCAATAAAAAAATATGTATTTGAAACCCTACCATGTAAAATATCAAATAAAAGGGTGAGGGTCTCAAATACATATTTTATATAATTTGAAAATAAATAGTTTTATAGTTATTATAGAAAATAGATGAAAATTGTCTCCCTATGGTATTAAAATAACATGGTATATCTTTCAATATTGTGAGGTGACAATATTCATTGTACGAAACCCTCTACACGCGAGTTCAACTCACACTTGATTTTATATTTTACTTAACACAATGATGGACAGTAACTACCTCTTGTTACCTCTTCAGTTTACCCTGCTGTGACACTACTAATTGTCATATATTACCTATGAACATAGTGTCACATCGTAACTAATTTTTCATACATTGCCTATAGGTGTACTGTCACAATATAAATATGTGTGAGGGTAACAGATGTGTGCGTGAACATAATATCTTTGTGTGAATTTTTGAACCTTATGCTGTGACAGTATAATACATGCGGTGAAAGTAAAAACTGCTGTTCCCTAAGCTAGTATGGAAAATCAATGGTCCCTTGTCGTACTGGCGTAAAACACGTGAAAATCTGACGTCAGCAGGCATTCTGTCATATTACCATAAACACCTGCAGGTGTACCATCCGTCATCATATTAACTTGTGGTATGGTATATAAAAAAAGAGTGTCATTTTGTCGATTGTTGGGTTGTTTGGGGAGAATATGTGGTGAGACTGGTGAGATAGATAAAAAGGGTTATCTATCTATCTATTTAAAATTGTACACAAATTTCACGAAAATTTAATAGAAAAATGATAACTGTATATTGGGTACCTAATCCTTACCTAATCACCAAAAAGTTATGAGTGTGTTATGTATACAGAGTGGATTTTTGAGACGGGACAGTAAGGGCAGGTACCTTAACCATGATAGTTACAGGAAAACGTTCCTAGGAGATCCATACATTTTTGAGTTATTCTGAACTGCATTCACAGATTTTGGAAAAAATGTACAGTCAGCAAGAAAATAGCTAATCACTTTATACAAAAACTTTTTTTGATGCCAATTGATTCTGTTTCCTAAAAAAAACAAGATAACATGTAACTATGATGGTTAAGGTACCTGCCCTTATAGGGAGACCGTCTCAAAAATCCACCCTAAAAAAATATATAGGATTATAAGCTTAATAATACTAACGAGCAGGGCCCCAATTCTAGTAAAACAATTGTAATGACTATTATCAATGAGCGGTTTTCCAAGTGCCATTTTATCATTAATTATCTCTCGCTAGATGGCGTTGGCGACAGTTTTGGTAACAAATTCATTTCTTACAGTTTTTATTAGTAGTATTTTCTACCTTCTTGATATTCTATATTATAAATTACAGCTAATGATACAAAGAAAAAGGACCGTTTTAATTTATCTGCTTTAATAAAGAGGTTAATAAAATCTGAATATTTGTTATCAACACTGCCATTGTAATAATAACAAAAAAAAAAACACATACTACTTGTTGTTAGTTTGGTTCACTCTTGGTTTGTGTATTTATACGGTAAAATGCTGTTTTGACCTGCTTTCAATTACTATATTGAGTTGAGTAAATATTTAAGTTACGCAAGGGCCATCTCTTGACGATGAAAGAACTAAACTGACAATACCTAATGGACAACTGCTCATTGGAACAAAGTGAAAATTAAAAAAATAAATAAGAAGATAAATATCTAATGTTTCACAAAATTGTTAATAATAATTGTCATTACAATAATAATTGTTTTAGTAGAATTAGGGCCCAGGAAAAATGTACTGACCCACTCACAGGAGGTAAACAAGCAATTATTTTTAAGTCTACATATTTTTTGTTCTTCACAGCTGCTGTCAACACTAGGAGTGGTGGGTGGGGGCGTAGGCACTCTGCTGTTTGCCCTAGAACAGTCTGTACAGGCAACTAGTGGTGTCGCACATCCTCCGCACCTGCCCTGGAACCACCAGGGCTGGTTCAAGTCGTTTGACCATGGCAGGTATGAATAGAACTAGTTATGAGTATTTGTGCATCACTATCCAACCTAGTGTTAACACATTTACTGCTGAACCTTAAAAAGTACTTCTCCCTCGGTGTACTAACATTACATCTAAAAACACATTGTGTGTTTTGCCATCCTGGTGTTGTAAATTCATAAACACAACGTTTGTGTTTTCAGCTGTGAATATTTTAAGTCATGTGTGAAGTTGGCTGACACGCTTAGCCAAAGAATGGGGCAAGCACCTTGAGCTGTGGTAGTAGAGTATTCTAGTGCAAGTTAGAATCCATCAAAAGTGGGTTCGGTCCTCGGCTCCGTATCTGTACCATTGACTTTTCTAAGTTATGTACGGATTTCCATGGCTGTTATTGATTAATTATTAGTTTTTAATGGTAAACCATGTCAGGGGCTATCGGGCGGGCATTTTTATTTAATTAACTTCCTTTTACGGATTTTGGTACTATTACAAAACTTAAATTATCTGTACCTATACTAGGTTTTTTCTGAACACAAAGGAGCTGAGTGGGAAATGATAGCAAACATACATTAATAATCTTCTCTATGTATAATATTAGTAGGACTAGCTGCATTCCGCGGCTGCGGCCGCAAATGTTCATTTTTCTGGGACAAGAAGTATTGTATGTCATAATTATGAGTTGTTACAAGAGTAATAGTATATCTATAATAAATTTCATTAAAAACCATTCAGCACTTAGGGAGCTAAGTGGTAACCAACATACTTACTCACAGACTTGCATTTATCTTTCGACTCGCTGTGAACGCGACTTTGCCCGCGTGGTCATTTCATTTAAAAATAGCCCATACTTGTTATTCCAGGACCAAAAATGCCTATAAAGTACAATATACTACATTTCTTTAAAATTCGTTCAGCCGTCAAATAGTTTTTATGGATTGCTCAGCATCTAATCATCGGATTAAGATACCAAGTATCCCAGTTTTTAAGTCAAACCCTAAGCTATCCAACAGTGAAAACCGCATCGCAATCGGTCAAGTAGTTTTTACGTGATGCGTGAACAAACATACAGATACGGTATAATAAATGTTATAATCTTATTTTAAGTACCCTAGAACTTTTGTTTTGAATACTTATTGCTTTATTATAAGTATAGATGATGTTAAACCTTGTACTATTATTTATTCTGTGGTTAAACTCAGCACTCGGAACGGTATTGACCTTGAAAGCTCAGCGCAGTTCAAAAACATAGGCCATGTAAGAACACCCGTCATTAGTTGACCGTTATTAGTCAGACTAGTCGGCCCGCTTTTTCGGCTTCCTTGACAACTATAGGCATTTGAAAATACAACATAATTTCCTCTTCACTTGAGATTATGGTGGAACATAGATATATATCTATCTATACTTATAATAAATCGGTAAGTAAAAATGGTTCTAGGGTACTGTACCAGAATCTTCTTTTTAATTGTGTCTGTCTTTCTATCTATTCGCGCATCACGTAAAAACTACTGGACCGACAGCGTTGTAGTTTTTACCGCCATATCGTAATTTTTTTAAACTTAATACTCTCGTGTACTTATAATCTCAAACCGATGCAAGTAGAAGCTGAGCAATCGATCAAAAACAATTTGATTATGTACTAGGAAGTTTAGTATATGAGTACTTGTGGTTTTAGAATAACACGTGGAATCCTTACACCCCCGAAAAATGAGCACGCGTGCAAATCCGCGGATACAGCTAGTATGTATAATAGAGCAGTAAGTTACAAAATGTCTGTACAGTGAAGATCCTGGGTTCCAAATCGAACTTTGGAATTCACATAGGATGCATAAATCCCAGAAAAAAATAATAGTTTAAAATACTAAAAAACACGCTTTATATAGAAAACCAAACTAAAAAATAGAAAATAAATTTTAATAGTGTAAATAAGAAAAAAAAAAAAAAAAGGACGTGGGGTGCATGGGTCAATAGTTATAAATATTTCATTGACAGATATGAGAAGCACCCCACGCTTTTTTTTTTTTACTTTTTTTTTTTTTAATTATTGCATTGTCATCGGTCTTTGACAGGTGTGCAAAATTAGAATGAAATCTGACCGTTTAAAGTGGGTCAAAATAGCGTCTAAAGGAGTCAGTTACAAACATACAAGTGAAGCTAATATAAAGCGTATAAAAACAATGTGGGCAAAGCCGCGGGCACAGATAGCAGATTCATAAAAAGATTATAACATAGAATGACAGATACATAACCCTTCCATTATCTGTTGTTTTTATGTTCTGAGCAAAGTTTGATGAAATTTGATATATTGAACTTTATAGGTGCTTTTGGTTAGTAGGATAGGATCCTGGGTTCCAAAAGAACATAAGACATAAGTTCAAAAACTAAACCCGACTACGGTCGGGTAAAAAATAGCCTATGACACTTGATACCTTGACGAATCGATACCTTGCTTGTCAAAATCGGACCAAGTTTTTAGTGTAATAACTTTCAAATTGCTTAGCCGTAGACGGGTAAAAAAAAATTGCTTGACACTCCATAAATAAAGAGGAACCGATTGATACCTCGTTTGTCATAATCGGACCAAGTTTCTTCAATCTAATTAATAATAAAATCTGAATAAATAATGCGTACTTTAAAACAAAATCAACTTTAAAGTCAACATTAGGACACGGGATATTTACCATGTGTTTATTGACATGTTTTCTGCGTTTGCTTGAAACTGTGCCGAAATATCGGAAACTCAAAACATACATTTTTTAGAGATCTTTATAAACCTCTAAAATATTGTTTCCTTCATACTTTTTGTAGTGGGTTTATTTCTTCGCATTTTTTTCCTCATCCACTTATCTTCCTTTTATTGTTATGCAGTATTCGGCGCGGCTACGAAGTGTACAAGCAAGTGTGCAGGGCATGCCACTCGCTGCAGTACATCGCCTTCCGCAACCTGGTCGGCGTCTCCCACACTGAGGCAGAGGCCAAGGCGGAAGCCGCCGACGTAAGTTATATCTGCTTTGTTACAGCCACCTGGGAAAGACCAGGTGACCCATCTACAGCAGAGTTTCCAAATGGTGGGGCGTGCCCACTGATCTGTATGGATTTGCTTTGCCGTACTTTCGTTTGCGCTGATTAAAAGCGCCCCCACCGAGGGTAACGTTAGTCACAAAATAAATAATAGTACAAGTACCGTGGACCCTCACTACTGCCAACTGTTGATGGCAGCGCCAAAATGGCAATATTGAAATGTTCACAATGCGACGTTCGTCAGAAGGCTGTCTAGAGAATGGAGTAATAATAATATGTAGTTGTCAATGGGCGCGCCTCACCAGGGAGGGTAGTGATCAAAAGGAGGGGCAGAAACGCCAAAAAAAAAAAGAATTCTATTTTATTTGTGTTGTTAGTAAAGTTTTTTTTATTTTTTATTATGGTCTAGGCAATCGTTTGACCACGATATCACCTGATGGAAAGTGATGATGTGGTCGAAGGTGTAGCACGCTTTCCTAGTAGATATCTATTCACTCTTAAATTGAACACACCTGGGTTATAATTTACCGGAATCACTGACGAGGGCAGGGCATTCCTACTCCTTTGCAGTTCTTATAATAAATGAAGAAGTGTAACGCTTCGTTTTTGTACGAGGTATTTCAACCATAAAAAGGTGGCGCTTTGCTGATCGTCTCGTCGTACGGTGATGGAAAGGTCATGGGGGAATCAGGTTGTGCAGTTCTTGTGCACACAGGCTTGCTACATCGCGTCGCTCGCCAGGCTTTGAAGCGATGCCTGTTATGTAACATTCTCAATTACCTTTCTTTGTTACCTTGTGTTTTCAAATCTGAAATCTAAATCTAAAAATAAAACAAAGTAACATACTGCATATTAAAAATGATCTCTGCTGGGCACTTACCAAAAAAAAAAACAAAACGCCAATTGGTTAAAGAAGTACAGTCTCAGGACTCGCACTAATTATAATATTTCGTTTTAGTTGAAGTATCATTCAATCTTTTATTTATTTACATTCATCAACATAGGTGCCATACGTCAGCACCGTGTAGTTTTTCTGAACCCCTGATCTACAGCGATATCACTGGAACAGCAGTGCCAGCACCTAAAGCCGTGCTCCGGTACATAAAAGACCTTGGTATTGTGGTAGGGGTAATGCACAACGCCCCAACACCCTAAGCGGGACGACAGTAAGGTCTTGGCCCCCACATCAAAATCTTTTTTTTTTTGTAAATGGGCAAAATAATAGCACTTTTAGGGTAAATCCGGGATATATGCCCAACTTTTTCTAATTAAAAAAAACATAACATACAAATAGTACGCACATGATTTTCATATATATACACTAAATTTGGTCTTATATTTAATCGCCTTGTATTGCTTTTTGTAGACTAGTAAATAAATAAACTGTATATTTTGAGTTGAAAATAAAACTGCATAACGGGATATATGCCTCGCATGCAGTATATAAGCCCAAGCCCTAATGTTTTGGAGGGATAGATGCCCTATGCAAGAAATCAATTATTTTCAATAATATATGTATTTAATCAAGATTATTATTCATTAAATATAAATCTATAATATTCTTATTAGCTTTTTAAATAAATATTATAATTAAAAACACGAAAAAATTTAATATATTCATATTAAAAACTGCAAAACTATTTAACAATTGAATGATGTTACAAATTTACTAAACATAGACACTAATAAACATTTCTCTACGGTATTAAAATATAATCAATTTAAAAACTGAAAAACAACATAACAATCATATATCATAGTTACATTAAAGTACGGTAAGGGATAGATGCCCTTAGGGGCGACTATCCCAAAAAGTATTGGGGCATATATCCCTTTTCACAGGGATAGACACATTTATTTATTTTATCCTAAAAAATATTTAAAAATAATCTAAATACCCTACTCCTTATTCAGAAATAAAAAGAAATAAACTGATATGTTAAATCCAAAGTTATAGAGGGCCAAAAACCATCCACAAAGTAAAATCACGACAGTTTGACTCTTCACTGTCCCTAGCGCTCATACGCACAATCGCACGCGCCATCTTTTTGTGGCAGACTGAAGTGAGGGAGGGGCAGGTTCGTGTCTCAAGGTATTTTTTTGTTCACGTGTCTTATTTTCACACAATTGCACTGCGGCGTCTATCCCGCTTGGGCGTATATCCCTGATGTACCCTACAAGTAATAGATAAAATAAACTTAGATAAAAACATAATATATTATAAATAGATCAAATCAATAAAATTAGATAAAAACATAACATATTATATATAGATCAAATCAATAAAATTAGATAAAAATCATGCTTTGAGTTTGAAAATCAAATTTCCTTATCAAGTGACTCAGAGTTGAATCTCAGAGAGAAAAAGAAATACACTTCCATGCTATTATTCCATCTTATTCTATTCAGCTTCTGAAATACATCGAGATCACTGAGAGTTTCATGTATTATAGTGGCTTTTGTGGAGGAGGCACCACAATTTTTAAAGGAGGCACTACAATTTCGCCAATGTCGTGTGGTAAGACCGTCAAACAAAGGAGATTATATCATCATCATCATGTCAGCCTTTAGAAGTCCACTGCTGAACATAGGCCTCCCCCAAAGAGCGCCATGACGAGCGATCCTGTGCCACCTCCATCGACCGACTTCCTGCAATGGCTACAATGTCGTCGGTCCATCGTGTGGGGGGTCTCCCCACACTGCGCTTGCTTGTTCGTGGT
The DNA here is from genome assembly GCA_946251855.1 of Alsophila aescularia. Classification (NCBI taxonomy): domain Eukaryota; kingdom Metazoa; phylum Arthropoda; class Insecta; order Lepidoptera; family Geometridae; genus Alsophila; species Alsophila aescularia. Next base: position 55,338,106 of record OX276374.1, on the reverse strand, counting down.
CGCCATTCGAGAACCTTTATTCCCCAGCGGTTGTCGGTTCTACGAACTATATGGCCTGCCCATTGCCACTTCAACTATATAAAAATTATATAGTTAAAAGAAGTTTGGTCAGTAGTATTATTATATGTTCCAAACTGTTTTTTTTTTATGAATACAGAATATTCATTTATTTTTCATTTTTAATTGAATTGTCTGAAGCCGATGATTAGCGAAGATTCCCGAGTGAAATAGCCACAACGTACAAACAAGTAGAAAATAGCTGCTTGGGCGTTGTACCTACCAGGTTTTGTTATCTTTCGAAAACCAGCTAACAGCGATTGTAGCAATAGCAGTTTTCAATAACTGGCTTTGTTGCGCAACGGCCACCTCTAACGCCATCTACACCTGGCTTGGTCGAAAATACTTCCCGTAATGATGGAGGAGCTTCAATAGTGGATAACCGATTCCTACCTATCCAATCCACTCCCACACAACCACACCTCCACATTATGGCTCTTCAGACAAAGTCTGGATCTCAGTCTACCAACTCCTGTATTAACTTTTTGGTCGATAGACATGCAAAACTGTATACGATAAAACTTAGTTGGCAGACCGAGATATAACCGTGGTCGCAGGATAGAATCCTTGTTTGCAGTAGTTTTTTTTCCTTTCCCATTTAATAATTCATTATTTTTATTGAACAGGTGATGATCAAAGATGGTCCCGATGATGAAGGCAATTTCTACGAGAGGCCCGGCAAGCTCTCCGACTATTTCCCATCGCCCTACCCCAACGAGAACGCAGCTAGGGCTGCCAACAATGGTAAGTAACTTCTGTCCTTAGTATTCATATACAAAAGTTGAGACAAACAGTTTTTAATTTTTTATTATTTTTTGAGTGAGGGGCAGGTCGCTCGCCTGATGGTAAGCGTCACGCCTGCCCATAATAGTTGCAGTGCCACCCAGAACCTTGGTTGCAAAATCTTGCGCGTCAGTGCAACCTTCCCTGAGACATTGGTTGTTAAGTCTCTTTGCCCAGTAATTTCGCTGGAAACATTGCCCTTCAAACTGAAACACAAATGTTTCCACACTACTGCATGACATATGAATATCTGACGAAAGTGTGGTACTTCCCCAGGCGGCCAAAAATATATGACCGGATACTTAAGTTACCAGGGATTGGTTTCATCTCTAGATAAAATAAATTTGAAATGATTATTATCAAACCATAATTATCTTGATAACTATGGTTTGATTATGTACTATTGATAAAAACAAAAAATTGCGTGCGTGGTTAATCGTCGCACTTACGTGCGCGCTAAGTGTCGGTTATCCAAAGAGATTCCCTACAGATACATCTAAGTTAAATGTCACTCGTTGTATTTAGGTATCGCTGTAGTTTCAAATAGAAAATGCCTCGTATCGTAAAATATCTCTAGTGTTATGCCTAAAAATGCCCCAATTATCACACAAATCAGCCATTATTATTCCAAGAAAATTAGATGGAATATGACCCAGACTGGTCATATTACATGGTAATAACTATACGATAATTATTGAATAATTAGCAGCTGAATATCAGATAATTCTCAATAAAAGATTATATAATTATCGAATTATAATCAGATAATTATCAAATAAATTGTTTGGTGCTTGTTGTCCAACCGCGTAGTCCTACTAGTAGGACCACGGGCAATTCCTTCAGATAATTCAGGGATCTAGTATCACAGGTAACACTCTACACTGTTTTTTTTTTGTTTTTTTTTCTTATGCTATCATGTTGTCTATGGCATTTTGTTACGTGTAATAAATTCACTTTATATACATCAATATCCAATATAAAAAACACTTTTATGAATGACTTAGCATCAAAGGCTACATTCGTAAACGCACCTTTCAATGTAAGCAGCAAACTCCTTCAAATGACAATCAAATGTAGCAAACTCCAAACATTAGTAACAAAATCAGCAAACTCCATTGTATTTATGTGAATTATTCGTTAAGTTATGCTCATTTCATTTAATTTTCATTATTTAAAGTTGGAATATATGCACAAATCTATAAACCAGTAAAATTCACTGCAGCAGCTAAAAAAATAAAGATTTTCACTTCTCCAATAATTATACATACTTTGGAGTTGTCAATTGAATTATCAAAAGTAACAAATATAATCAGATAATTATAGAATTATCATCAAATACTTATCGAATAAATGTCAAATAATTATCAAAAGTAACAAACATCAGATAAATTATCAGAATTCACAAATATCCGGAAATGTCGGACTGTAGGAGCAAGTAATTAGTAATATTTCTTTTTGTGGAGGCTGTTTTTATCTTTTTTTTAAACTTAGTTAAGGTAGCTGTAAGCCACCCGAAAATATATAAAATAAAATTTAATATTTCCAACCTCCAGGCTCGTACCCTCCGGACCTGTCGCTGATCAGCTCGGGCCGGCACGGTGGTGAGAGCTACATCTTCGCGCTGCTGACCGGGTACATGGAGGCGCCGGCCGGCGTGGTGCTCCGCGAGGGACAGAGCTACAACCCCTACTTCCCCGGCGGTGCCATCGCTATGGCCCAAGTATTATTCGACGAGGTCAGTACTGATGATCTACCACAACATTTGTATAACACAAATTATTGATCAAGGGATCTAGCCCCGTTTTCATAACTATTCTTAACCACCGAACTATAAAAAAGAGGGATGTTATAAGTTCAAGGTGTTTGTCATTGTATGTATCAGAATGTCTGTCTGTGGCATTGTAGATCCATAAGAATAAATTTGCAGCAAAAATCCAGTCATTGTCCGTTTGGACATTGACTTTTGGGACATGCTGTATACGGTATCCTCTATACAGATATACAAGTTTCTTGGAGCACCGCCCGCTCACTTGTCAATCTGTGAGGCTAAAAAAAATAAGAAAAGCTAGGAATACCCGGTAACTAAAAAAACACTGTAAAAATAGTTGACGGATATTCGTAGCTACACAAATGATATTTATGTGATACTATCCATTAACACATGTGTGTAAATGGTCTCCTAATTTGCGCAAAATTAACTTGCACTATCTGAAGAAGTATTGAAGAGCTGTGACCACCAAAAAGCACCAAAAATTTTGAATTGCGCGCCACATGCGAAACATTACACTTTAAATATTAAATTTTATTATTTTTCCATTTATCAATAGTTTGACTTGCAGTTTGGCGGAAACAAGTTACATAGTTTTTCTTCTAGTGGATTTCCGCAAATTAACGCCTGAGTCCATCAACTCAGACGACCGGTTGGTCTAGTGGCTAGACACCCTAAGTACGAAATCGAACAGTCGCAGGTTCGAATTCTGCAAGGTGCAATCATTTGTGTGATGAGGAGTAATGTTTGTTTCTGAGTCATGGATGTAATATTCTTATTTATGTATGTTTATCCGTTATCTAGTGTCCTTAGTACAGAGTATCCTAGTTTGAGGAAGGAATTGCCCAGAAAACATTTAAAAAAAAAACTTCCTATTAATATTCCTTCCTAAATGTTGAAACTCGTTTGATATGTATTGCAGGCTGCGGAGTTCACGGACGGCACGACGCCGACGGCCTCGCAGCTGGCCAAGGATGTGGCCACCTTCCTGCGCTGGTGCTCGGAGCCCGAGCTCGACGACCGCCGGCTTATGACCATCAAAGCCATCGGCATGTTCAGCATGCTCGCCGCGGTCGTCTACTACATGAAGCGGCACAAGTGGTCCACCATGAAATCCAGAAAACTAGCCTACAAACCCGTCTCTAAGAAATAAAAACCATACTATGTAGCGTTTTAGACAATTTTTTTCGATAGGCACAGTAACATGTTATTTGTTTAATTATTAAATTAATTTATTTTATACCTCGACGCGTTTATTTCAAACCTCAGTCAGATCGTGTTACCGTATTGTAATTTTTATCATAATATACGTCGGCGAGTGTTGACGTGCACAGTCAAATTAACTTACGGTTATTTATCTGTTCATATGATGGCTGTTACATATGACAGCTGTGCTTGTGATTTCGTGGACATTAACTGTGAATCAGTGTACAGTTGAATAAATGAGTTATTAAAAATCGAAATGAATGGTCTTTTAATCTGAAATGTCCTGTCCATTGCACTGATGCTTATTTCTGCACACATTTATAACGAGTGTCCGTCACTACAGCCGGCCACTTGTTTGTACGCAGCCCAAAACTTCCCAAACTGTAGTGCTCTCAAGTGCTCTGTAGTGCCCAAATATGGCCATTAGTTCTCGATTACTTCACGACATATTTCAATTCAAAGGGTGGCCTGCCGGGGTGACGCTGCGTTCAGCGCGTCGATGTCGACGAGACGAATCCAGCGAACAGATTTAAATGAAACATAGCTCAGCTTTTAGTTCCCGAAATAATAAGCGAAACTGTCAGACAAAATTACAATCGAAGTAGTGGTTTATGAGAAAACCATCATATAAGGGTGGTCAGCCAGGATGACGCTAGCTTCAGCGCGCTAACTCTATAACAACAAAACGAGTGAAGCTATTAAGTGGAGCTGCAGTTCTTCTCTTTGTGCCCAAAAATCAGTCGTGTGAGTTCAGTAGTTTTTCCTCGTTCGAGGCTCGAAAGGTGGCCTGCTGGGGTGACGCTGGCTCTGGCGCGCTACCCTGAAACTCGACAACGGCTGTGCCTGCAGCTTTGAGATGTTAACCTACAAATAGTTCCCGGTAAGATGGTCTTTGTGCCCGAGAATTGGACATCTACGTAACGAACTTTACGAGAAAAAAGCTACCGTTACTTTTTATAATGGAAGCTTGGACGGATAATACAATGTGTACAATCACGTTCAAAAGTGATAACTAGTAAAATTTAATTTAAATAAAGTATTGGTATGTATCACTTTATTTGGTATTATATTTTTATGATTTTAGGATCAACGCCTACTTAACGAGAACATTACTTGTTATGTACCTAATTATTTTTATAAGATCACGTTTGATCACGTAAGTAGTTGGTGGTTAGGTTTAATTCAATTGAGCTACCAATAGATGGCGTTACAGTCCTCGCAAGACAAAATTCATACAAAGTATTAAAATATTAAATAAAGTTTTACTTGATATCACTTTATTTGGTATAATTTTAATATATGTTCTATGATAAAGAACGAACACCTACTTAGGGAAAACATAATAGTATTATTTAATAGGTAATTTTCTAAAGGAAAAATTTGGATCACGTTGGTTGGTGGTATGGTCACGTGTTGGCTTCGTTCAGTTTAACCGCAGCCCGATTCCATAACTTGGCTTCAATCGAATTCTCAGTATCGCAGCCACTAATGCCTTGCGATAGAGTCGAATTTGCTATGAAAAAAGTGATAATCCGATTGTAGCCAAGTTATGGAATTGGGCCACTGAGCTGCCAAAAATGGCGTTACCGTCCCCTTACGACGAATTTAGAGAGGCCCTTTATTGTACGGCCAATAATTCGCGACCAAATAATACACAGCCAATAATTGGCGTCCAGTATTCCGTTGACTGACCTTGGATATAAGGGTATACACAGTACCATCAGTGCCTTAACTAGGGCGGTGCCGAGGCAGAGAGCGCAGAATCCATTTTATTGTCAGAACCAGTTATGATTAGAAAATATTTATAGCAGCTCGCACCGGGCGCATAAAAGGCTAATTACGTCTGCGAGTACTATACGGGTCTTATTGTGCATTATCAACACGAGCTAATTTTGTACAGGCGTTAATTCGCAGCCAGGAAAAAGAAGCCATTTGATGTACGTGGATTATCAGAGTGTGCATTAGTGGTTGTGAAATACGGGTTGGAGACTTTTCGCTCGGGCGATAATGTACAGCAATTAATCCGTGTACATAACAGATTAAACAGAAATGTCATATTCAAAGCTTCATTTGCACGTTCGGCGCGGTCCGAATCAGGCCATAATCGATATTATCGCGCTCACAAACGGTCCAACTCAGCATAAGCGCGCCAATGACAGACTGACGGTATGATGTCATAGATGACGTCATTATTGCCGCCATATTGAACTTACGGTGATTATGCTCCTGCGTGAAATCACGTAACAAATTTATAGTCAACGGTACGCGGTACATATCCAAAGAACTGGGTAGGTAGGTAGGTATTTACCACGGCACGTATCTCGACTCGAAAAAGAGACTCCTGTATTGTACGGCCAATAATTAGCGACCAATATTCCATGAATTGGCCTCGGATTATCACGATGTACAATACTTAGTTGTACATTATCACCACGAGCAATGAGCTCGTGGCTGTACAAAATCATTGTACAGGCGATAATTCGCAGCCAGGAAAAGGAAGCTACATGAATTAGTAAGGTGTGCATTATTGGCAATCTAAGGCGGGCCGGACACTTTTTGCACTGGCGATAATGTATAGCCGATAATCCGTGTATACCAACTAAATAGAAATGTCTTGGTCAAAGTTTGCATTTTCCAGTATCCTTTAACACAGATTATGCATCGCGGCTGCACCAGCGCTGCGGGATGTGCAGCCCCTCCGCCCTTGCGTAACAAAGCACTCGCCTCCGCAGCTTCGGAGACCAGCTTCTACCGCTCAGGTTCCCGCTGGTACCTTCGCTGTATTACAACGGACGGGTCTGCCTTCCCTCCGTGCTTTTGGCTTTATAAAAACACTAGCAGACAAGACCACGTGGAGTCGGGGTTGGCCGATTTGGTTCTTTGATAGTTTGTTCCTGACATTCGCCTACACCACGGAATAGAAAAAACAAGTGGAAGTAGTACTCTACGCCACGTACATTGGGACCGATGTCGCCAAAAACAAATAAAATAAAAGTTCTATACTGCACTACTAACAAGCCTTTCTTGTAATAGAGTGTGTATTATTGAGATGATTTAAACTTATGAATTAGATTTGAAAATAATGCGTTAACGACTGCTTCAAGGAGTAAGTTTTATTTTTACCTACGAAATATTTGTATACAAGTTATGATTCCCTGTGTATAACTGTGGCACACGTCACCCGCACACGTTGCATTTCAACTTGTTTTTTTATTCCGTGGCCTACACAGACGAGGCATCAAGGAGAGATTCCAGCATATTTCAAAGTAAAATTATTTTTTCTTCCGAGTCGTGCGTCACAGTATATTTATTTTTAAAGTAGAGTGAATCTGTTTCTTAGATTATGGCATTTTATTGCGTTGCTACATGATATTACTAGTACCGTAGATTAAATTAAAGGCCCTTGATACGATACAGATCAAATAAATCATAAAATGTACAAATTTGGTACAAAAGCATCGATCGATACACGACGCACTCGAGGAAAACAAAACTAGCAACCATCGAGGCTTGACTCACTTGAGAGATCCTTTTTTTACCGACGCACGTGAGCGGTTAGCAGAATTGGGGCCCTGGCTTGTGCGTTGCGATTACGGAAGTCCGTATGCTATTTGAAGTCAAACGATTGCTATAAGATTTGCTTAATCATCAAGTGACAACTTTAACGGCACGGTCCGAATCAGGCCATAATCAACATTATCGCGCTCATAAGCGGTCCGATTCAGCGTACAACAACAACAACGACAGACTTACGATATCGCGTGTGATGTCATAGATGACGTCATATTGAACTTACGGTGATTATGCTCCTGCGTGAAATCACTGTGAGCCTTATGTCAAATTTGACGTTTCTGCCATACATCGCCGGTTTTGTGGACTAACGCAAAGAGAAAATAAACCTTACAAGCTAAGTTGAGTTTAGATTAAAGAATATAATCACTACGTACATCTCCATATCTTCCTATATGGTAATTGCTGCCTGCGTTTAGAATTTTGGAGAAAATTGAAGTCTCTATTAGTGATGAAGGGGAGCACCGGGAGAACCGGGAAGCAGTTCACCCTCCGTTTCACGCTGCAAGAGGTCAAACGAAATTGAGTGAGTCCACGTCAAAGAGTAAAATTATCCGCGATCAAAGGAAGGTCCGATACAAAATCACGCTGACAGTGGCTGACAGCACTGTGAGCTGTCAAAGTCGCAATTTTTGATTCGTACCGCAGTTATTTCCGTCAACGCTTTTAAGCAATGAAAGTCGATTCGGACCGCGGCCTAAATCATTCCCAATACAAACAAAAGTAATCCCAATACATTTATTGCCATAGATAAATATATTTACTTGTTATTGCAGAAATTGTGTACAAATAGATCCTATTGATAGCTTAATAAATACCTATACCACAGAATAAATAATAGTACAAGTACCTATACTATAATGTAGAATCAACAATTTGTCCATAACGGACATACAATATTTAGAATACAATTAAGATAATTATTACAGCAATATCAATAAGAGAATGTCAGTCTAAATAATAATAATAATAATTCTAATTTACAAAAAAAACTGACATCATAAAAACATTTTACATTACAAGTTAGGAAATATGGGCACTGGTGTCAGCCCTAGGCCCTCTGACATAGCTTAACCAACTCTGTTGACTATACCAACACATAGTACAGGGTATCCTAGTTTGGGATCCCCGTATCTCATATCTGTGGACTAGGTCGAAGAATATACACCACTAGGTAAATAAATATTTACGTATATTTGAATATAGAGATGTAGGTGTTTTCCATATATTTTTTAAAACAATGAGGACGTACCTATGTCATTCTAACGAAACCCAGACCAGTTGGGTGGGTGTCAGTATCCATTGCAGAGGTAATAACTGAGACTACACGTTTTTCTCAATAGTCTCACTTTACCCAAATTTTGAAGGCACAGTATAACCATTTGCGGCGTTTAATCGTGAGACCGGGGTACACATGAGGCGATTTCAAGCGCGCGTTAAACTCGCGCTTCGAAATTTTGATTAGAAAGCGGCGGCAACGTGCGTCAGCCGCACGCTTCTAAATATATGCGCCGGCATTGCGCTGTACATGACATGTGATCGACAATAAATCAAATACAAAAGACTTATGTAAGTTCAAAAACTAAAACCCTAAGAGGCTCTTGCGATGAAGACGAATCGATTCCTCGCTTCAGACCGTTTTTTAGTTTGAATACATAACCCTTCCTTTGCTTCGCCGTAGAATAAGACCCCTCCCAATCCTCCCGTGGATGTCGTAAGAGGGGCGACTAAGGGAATAAACAACGAAAGATGGGCAGCAGCATCCTCCGAGTACATATTTGTAACACTGCGGTCACCAATCCACCTGCCAAGCGTGGTGACTATGGTAAATCCCCCCCCCCCCCCCTCCCTTCCCACCCAATATGATAGACACCGCAAACACGGCCCCCAGTCCCCGGTGGCTCCGTTATTCCTGGCACCGGTAGCAGCCACGGTAACGGCGGAGCAAGGGGTGCTAAGAATCCCCGGCAGAGACCCAGCTACCAAACCTCACGATTTCTGGACCTGGCAAACTGATAGAGCTGGAAGAAGTAGTAAGTAAGTTGCGCTGGGGTATTATTGTGTTATCAGAAGTCCGAAGAGAGGGAGAGGATACGATTACCCTCAATTCCAGCAACTTCCTCTATTACCGGGAGGGCAACCAGCAGTTCCAACAAGATCACGGTATTCTCGTCCACAAGCCCCTAGTCAACAACATTGCGAAGATTGAAAACGTTTCGAGCAGGGTGGCATACCTTATACTCAGATATTCGTTGAAGGTCATACAGATGTACGCCCCACACTCGAAACGACCGGACGATGACATGGAGGCTATGACGACATTTCCAATGCCATACATGCCCCGAAAACACACTTCACAGTGGTGATGGGGGACTTCAACGCACGGTTGGGCATGACGAATGGCGATGAACTGAGAGTGGGGCAGTTTGGATTTGGACAGCTGAACCAAAGGGGTCAGCGATTGGCCGACTTTATGGAGATGGAGGGGCTCTTTATGATGAACTCCTTTTTCAAGAAGCGCCCATCCAGGAAATGTGCGTGGCTGCACCCCGGTGGTCATAAGCACGAGATAGATTTCATTTTGACGAACAATAGGCATATATTCAATGATGTCTCTGTGATCAACAGGGTTAAGACCGCCTGTGATCACCGCATGGTAAGAGGTTCATTCAATCAATGTAAAGCTGGAAAGGTCTCGTTTCATGAAATCTACTCTTCGCCCAAGTCCTGCTCAAATCCAAAACCAGGAGAGCTTTCAGTTGGAAGTTGGAACACCAAAATCGTTTCCAAATCCTTACCGAATGCGATACAATGGACGAACTAAACAACGGGCTGGTGGAAATTGTAAACGCGGTCGGGTCGGAGTTCTTTAAGACCCACCGCAAAAATAGAAAACAGAAACTCTCTGAGCATACTCTCAAACTTATGGCAGAACGAGGCGAGATGAGGCTGCATTCTTCAGTGGATATGTCAAGTTATACCTAGCTTGTTTAATTTTCAAGTCGATGCGACACGATTTGCGTTCCTAAAATACTAATTGTATTAAGAACAATGGCTCCAAAGTGTTCGCAAGAGATCTGTCTATTGGGCAAAGCCTGTTGACGAAGCTGAAGACCGACAGTGGCAGCATCGTTTCGTCGAAGCCAGAGATTTTGAGTGAGCTCGCGAAGTTCTATGGGCAATTATACATACCTCATCGCGTAGTCCTCCTAGCACAACTAGCGATGCAAGAGCCCGTTTGACCCGATATTATACCGAAGATATAATATCAATAATATCCTGGACGTTAGCCTATACGAGATCAGAATGGCTCTCAAACAGCTAAAGAGCAACATGGCACGAGGATGGAATAACGACAGAGCTACTGAAAATGGGTGGAACGCTGGTACTTAAAAGTCCTTCAGAAGCTGTTTAACTCCGTCATCCTCGAGGGTACTACGCCAGAGGCGTGGCACAGGAGCGTAGTGGTGTTGTTCTTTAAGAAATGTGATAACACCTTCTTGAAGAATTTGATAGCTCGCTTGTCAGAATCGGACCAAGTTTTTATTTTGAACATAACCCTTCCTTAGCTTCGCCGTAGTCGGGTAAAAAAAAGGCTTTCACACTTTCAATGAAGATGAATTGATTGATACCTCTCGCTTGTCAAAATGGGACCTAGTTTTTAGTTTTTCTTTGTGCTTCGCCGTATTCGGATAAAATGGTGTTCACTGTTGGATAACTTAGGATTTGACTTAAAATCTGATGTAGGTACTTTGCTTTTCAATGCGACATGTAGAAGCCGTTTTAAACTATTCTTTTGATTGCTGAACTAACTTTGATGAGTATAAAACACTCAATCACAATAAGTGTGCCGCTATTATCTAATTCCGATAGCTATCGATTGCTATGATATTATCATTATATATATTCATAATTGATGAGTGACAAGTTTTGATTGCTTACTATTGAAAAGGCATGAAGCAAGTTGGGCAATTCAAGTTGCGTAATCCCATTAAACTAATTTTAAGTAATCCAAATAAACTAACTAACTAACTCCGACATGACTGACAAGACCAAGTACCTACTTTGGATACTGAACAATCAGACCACTGCGACATTATCCTACGTAGCAGGTAGTACTATTAATTATTGATTTGGGCTAGGCGAATACCTCCGAAGGAAGGGTTTTTTTTCGATATCCGAAGTAGGTACATACCTAGTCGTGTCAGCCAAGTCAGCACATGTCGGAACTTCTGGTACGGCTATAAGGGTCGTTTGTCGTAGCCAAAAACGCCATGTGCCCGTAATACGTAACTATTAACTTACAAGTTCAATCCAAATTAGTTTATTGAGATGACTTTTGTTTGTTTATGGATATTGCAACTTGTCTTGCCCCACTTTCATGCCATTTCAATGGACAGTGAACAATTCAAAAATGCCATTTATCAATTAAGAAAATATAATTATATAATGAAAATCTCATTCGTTAGCATCAGGAAATACATGGTCCTCCCGCTGTGCCCGTATTACTTTACTTCTAACCTACAAATGGAATCAACAGTTAACTAGTAATTATAATAGGATTACTTTTGTATCATTATATTAATTATATTGGGATTACGGAACTTTCGAGCCTTTTCAATCGATAGTTAGCAATTTAATGTTGTCACTACTATGAAAATATATAATGATAATCTCATAGCAATCGTTTGACTTCAAATATCAACCAGACTTCCGTGATCGCAATGCTTAACCCTACATGTTCATACCTATAAATAATAAATTCCTTTTCCTCAATCCAAAGAGGTTAAATTAGTCTTACTGGCTTCAACCCAAATATTTTGAATTACACTTAGCGGATTTGTACTCCCTCTACAGTGTGCAGTGCCACCAAATCTGTGAACTGAATGGTGGCGGGAATATTCTAGTCAATCGATAAGTAGACCAATCAAAAAACTAAAAATGTGAATCTCATTCGTGGCGGCTGTAGTTCCATTTTTTGCCACTTTACAGTTAAGCTGGTTGTATTGTACGCCTCAGCCCAATCCGAACATGGTATGGGGCTTGTCTATGTCAAATTGTCAATCAATAATGATACATGTAATCTGCGGCCCAACCAAATAATTTGGCTTCAATCGAATTCTCAATATCGCAACCACTAATGTCTTGCGATAGAGTCGAAATTGCTACGAAAAAAGTGATAATCCGATTGTAACCAAGTTCTGTAATCGGGCCGCTGCCGTTCTGTTTTCGATTCGTTTGCACTAATCGATATGAACGTAGAAAAATCGACTTTTTGACGCGAAGCTATACTCGAAGCGCGAAGCTACATTACTCTGGCAGAAATGTCATAAGGACAATTGTCAAAAAAAAAACTATTTTAAAAAAATCAATTTCTTTATTTAAATCTGCAATAATGAATGCTATAGTTGGTTTGTGCCATTTCTGTGAAGCTCACGGCCCTCGGCCGATATTCTGCACATTCACAACTGACAACGAGGAACATACCACAGACTCATCGAAATCTGCTGTTCAATGCAATGGTTGCACTTCTCTCGGTCCTGAGACAGTCCTAATCTCGAAAGATGATGATGCCACCATATTCTGCAGTAGAGAATCCGTGCCCAATGCGGACGTGACGGCGTTCTTGAGGCAAGCGGCGATTAGAAGTATTACATGTGAAGTGCGTGACATTCTTCTATTGCAAGTTATTTCACTATCCGCCATCTAAACCTATCTTAAGTTTTTATCTTCAGACTATAAACTGGTCAAATTCGGGCCTATTTTAATACCAAGACAGACAGTCTTCAAAACCATACTGCCACCACAGACTTTCTCCATGACTGCCACAAATTAATTTTCAGGCACAGAGTGCGTTGCTATTTAACTATGCATAGTTTTCAGGTTAGTTGGAGCAAAGAAGGTGGGGTAGTATATTTCAGTGACACGCAAGGTCATGTCCTTAGCTTCACATTCCAACTGCGGGACACCCGAGCAAGAGGCCTGAAAAGATGGTTCTCCATTGTAGTCCTAATGAAGGACAAAATGCTTCTGTTGAATATATCAACATTACTGTCTGAGCATATGCAGAAGATATCCAAAGAACTGCAACAACTGGCAGGAGCGGTGTTTGATAATGAACAGCACATTTGCTCACAGCGGGCACTGAGGCTGAAGACTGGAAGGAATGACTTTGGACAGTCTAGATCCCTCATTCAATTAACTGGTAAGCTTGTGGTTTATGAAATGTTTGCCCATATTCAATTCTAAGTATCTACATTTATTTTCTAATTTACATTAGGAACATCTGTCTGTCACGCATCATGGGAGACCATGCTGGTAGTGGTGTGATGAATTAGACTGCAACTGATCTTCCTTAGTCCAAGATTGCAATGCATAGAAATCATCACAGAGGCTTTTGCTCATTTTTTTTATTGTTCCTTCTATTTTTTAAGGTGATGAAGAAGTATTTAAAAGACTCCACTCCCACTTCACCTGGATGCTTCAAGCCGGTGCTCACATATACTCTGAAACCTTGTACTCCAGTCAGGATCTCCTTAAGAAGTTGAATCCTCAGTCAAATGAAGGATCCATATTTGAGCCCAATGCCTGTTCTGTACCCAGTGATGAGGAATGCATGCCTCTCAGGACTTTGGAGAGTCTGCTTTCAAACTCTGTTTTCAGGGTTTTGATGTATTGCACTTTGACAGGGATAAATGTAAGTACTATATCCCACAAGCAATTGCTCGATAATGCCTACTGTATGAGAGCAGCGGGACAGGGGAGTGAGGCAAGCAGTGTGCTGAGTCTGCCCTTTGATTGCGGCGGCTACCCCTCCTGTTGCTCACTACCTATCCCAAGAAATATCTAGCAGTTGCTTGTGGACTATAAGACCTGTTGTTTTAAATGTTTCAAAGAGACCACTTAGTCTGATCCAAAAATGAAGTCATTTTATAGAGGTGGATTTTAATGTATTTTGAAATGTTTGTAGACAATCATATAAATAGAGAGAAGAAATACCTGTAATTAAACCATCATAACTTTGAATATGCCTTACATTTAAATGTCACACTACTTTATTTCTCACCTAGGTCAAAGATGACTTAGGTAGATGTGTTCTCCTAACCGCCTTCATGTTTGATAAGATAAGCCAGTTGAAAAGAATTTTGACATATTTTCAGATTTACATAAAAACCAGCCACAGAGACCCAGCTGCCATAACAAATGGATTAGGGAGATTAGTACCACAGCCTAATAAAAATGTACCACATGTAAAGAGCAGTAATAATAATGAAGAGGTTTCATTAAGGAGCTGTGTCTTGGAAGAGATAGAAAACTGCAATTTTTGCCACAAATGGTCAGGAAGTTTACCTGCTAAATGTAAGTAAAACTCGCAAACTTCATCTTGTAGTATTGAGTCATAGAATCAACTTTCTAAAATAGGAGAAAATTTTCTCCTATTTTAACAACAAACAACAACAATCGATCGAATCGATGGCCGGTTGGTCTAGTGGCTAGTAACCCTAGGAACAAAATCAAACGGTTGTGGGTTTGAATCCTGGAAGGTGCAATCATTTGATTGTTGAGCAGAAATGTTTGTGTCCGAGTCATGGATGTTGATATTCGTATTTATGTATTCTTATCCGTTATCTAGTGTCCATAGCACAGGGTATCCTAGTTTGGTGCTAGGTAATTGGTGTGGAATTGTCCCAAATATATTATTTATTTATTTTATTTACAATTTAACAAAATTGTTTGTGGTTCTAGGTCCAACACTAATGAATAAAATAGAAAGTGCAATGAGCAATGACAAATTCAATGATGCAGTTTTACACCAACATGTCAAATCATTGCAACTGGAATGGCTTGGGTAAGTTATTGTTCTACGATAAAGAATAGTTTAAGTACAGGACATCTGTGCGAAGTCGTCTATAAATGACTCTCGCTACAACACAATAAAGTGCAATTTAACTCGCACAGCGCTGCGAGCTTTCAATTATATTTACCTGCAAGGCACTCACCCATCGCATGCAGGCTAGAATGAATCGTATCACTATGTGCGAGCTTCCATTGCTCTAACCGAGAATCGCTGTCACTTTTCCACTCAGTAGGGTTGTAATATATGACTAGGTACTTGAACTATTAATTATTCTGTATATGATATGACTTAGAATTTCGATTTGAAAGAGAATAAACAAGTAATAATGTAAGTATTATGTTATTACATATTTTGATAGATGTATTACATAATAATTACTTTGGTTATTATCAGTATAGACCTAGTACCTTATTTTACTATCTCGTTTACATAACACCGTTAAGTTTAGCGAGATACCTAGGCACATATTAAATGTTGTTGGTTGATTATGTAACATCATAATAGGTATTGCACTTTGAGGAATAAAGGTGCCTGTCTGAATTCCATGCTTAATAATGAGTGAAAAAGAAATGGCTACCTACATAATAAAATGTCGGTATGTAAGTAGGTAATTTATTGCTAAGCAGACGGCGCGTGTCTCATCGAGCACAAGCTTGACAGCCTACTGAATTAAGTATCCCCAATATTGCGGCATCGAAGTGCAGGTTTCTCTTCTGTTAGAAGGGAAATATGGTTTTAAATGGCAAGCCAATGAAGTCATCATTCAGAGCATTAGTTCCTTCGATTTTACTATTTGTTTGTTTACAGATTATCAAGAACAGTAAAAGCTGCAATAGGATCTTCAGGATCTAAGTCTGATGCAGTTGTGAAGTTGAAACAAGTGCTTGGAGTCACACAACATGATGAGCAGTTACTTAGTTTTTGGATGTGTGCCTTTTGTTATTAGAGCAATATTTTTGTAGATGTAAGAATAAATCTGTGATATTTTTGTTCAAGAAATTCATTCATCTTAGTTCCCTCCCTACACAAGCTCAACATAAATGTACCGGAGATGGAACAGCCGTTCTCAATACTACTGCACTTTTTTTAATATAGCCATGTACTTAGTATTATTTATTTCTATGGTGTTATTATACTTTGCCATTTTGGATGTGAAAGAAAACAATTCATTTATTATGCTAAGGGCCATTCATTAAAATTACTTAAGGTTGATTTTGGCAATTTTTTTTATTAAGAGAAGAAATAAGAATATATGCTTGCTTTACGTAATGCTTTGCTCTGAAATGTCCACTCTTCATTGGAAGATGCACATTCCTACTTTTAAAATATTACATAATAGCTTTTAATCCCCCTCCCCTCCCCCAAGATATGTCATGTAGATTTTTTATAAACCCCTTCTCAGGACCCTTACGTACCTACTTACAGAATAGCCCAGATCTTTTAGTTTTGAATTCTATATTGATTTAAAAACTTTCAAATAATACAAAAGTCCAGGAATTTAAATTGAGCACCTTATTTTTAGGTTATGCGGTTTGTTTAATATTTCACATCCAAATGACTCGAGTTTAGTCTGAACTTGAAATCCTAACTTTATGGTCAGGACCACATTTATCTAACCCAAAGATCTTGAAATATGCTTACTTCCCTTAAGATCTAATCAAATACTAATAAAACTAAGCATGACTGAGCTTTGAGACAGGGGATTCAAATGCCAGCCTATAAATAATAGTAAAATGCTTGTACTAATTTCATTTAAAAAAAATGCAAGGGATCTCTTAATCTAAAATAATATCATCAAAATAGTTTGTAGTCCTTATATTTAAAAGATTACACGTTAGAGCGACGGCTGGGCCGTGCCTTCTCGTGTCCCTTGGTGCGCACATAGGGCTTGGTGTGAGAGCGTGGGGCACCGGGCGCGGGGCCGAAGTGTCTGACGGCCTCGCGGGCGTTGCGGCGACCCTGGATCAATACAGTCTTGCGGCCGGTGGGGGCACGCAGGGCCAGCTGATCGAACGTCAGGATCTCACCTGGAATGATAAACCAAACAAATTGACGATTTTGGAAGACTGGAGCTTAAAAAAATGTCATGATGGGCAACAACAACAAATAAAAAAAACAGTTGTTAAAATTTAGTTATTAGTGTGGCCATATAGGGACTAAACAAAATCTTCAACATACACATTGTTTTCTTATCTTATGCATAACCTTTATTTATTGATCCAGCAAAATTGGTAAAAATATCTGTACAGAGAATCAGTTTCTATCCCTGCTATTTAACTATAAGCAAGTTTTTAGGCTTGGTATTGATGTGTTGTAAAAACGTTCACACCTGACATAAAATATTGTATAATCAGTATTTCAAGTAGAGTGAAAAGTTATCTTCTAGGCAAGCTTACCCCACCTTCAACCTCATCATTTACCATTGGTGATTGGTAAGGAGAGACTAAGGTAAAATGCAAACTAAACATGAAAAATACAGATAAACTGTTAGTATGAACATCCTAATATGCTGCTAATAATGTATGCACAGAGAGAAAGACCTGTTATATGTAGTACAACACATGCACATAACAAGCCATTGTATCCAAGACATTTAACCGCCCAAGCCATAGGCAAGAGATTATTGAAGTCTTGAATAAAATGCCTTGTTTTATAAACTAGTTATAAACTTTTCACTCCGATTGTGTGTAAATTAAACAATGACATCTCATTTAAATACTGCTAAGAAAAGACGAGAACTTCTTTCCCACCACTTTATAAAACTTTTGACTTGAAACATTAGGCTCAGGTCGGAGACAAAAGAGATAATTAAAGATTTACAGCACTTTTATGCTCTAAAGCATAAAATGCAGTGTTATTTCGCCTACACCCAGCATAAACAAGAACTGTGCGAGTATGAGAAGTGTAAATTAATTACAGAGCTTCCTCAATGATGAACTTGATAGAACTTAAGAGCTTAGGTTGTTGTCGTATGAGATAGTGCTGACCTCTGTTGTCAGTTTGTCAGGCCGCCCGAGGGCCTCTGACATGGCTTAACGACTGCTACTAATCAATAACAGCCGGGACCGACAGCTTAACGTGCCATCCGAAGCACGGAGCAAAGGAAACCCGCATATAACTTAGAAAAGTCATTGGAGCCTAGGACCACACACGGTATCGTTCGATTCTAAGTTGCACTATTGAACCATTAGGCTACCATCGCTCTTCTCTTAGCTTAGGTACAGTTTTGCATTTTCTATTAGAATAGAAAATGCAATTATCTGAAAACATTTATCGCCTTATTTATAAAAAGAAAATAAACGTCAATTATTGTAATATTGTAGTGGGCAGTATTACTAATCATTGCTTAACTTTTTATAAATAAGGCGGTTAATGTACATGGCACTAGCAACTGCAAAGTCGATATAAATAAAGTTATGTCTGTATGGTATATACAACTAGCTCCGGTAAAACTATAGACATCGTAGAGGGGGGGTCCCCCCCTACCACCCCCTGCCCAGGAGATGTATAGTTTTTGAGTTATTAATTTTTTAGTTGTTTGTTTGTTTGTCGTATGAGGTAGTGCTGGCCTCTGGTGTCAGTTTGTCAAGCCGCCCGAGGGCCTCTGACATGGCTTAACGACTGCTATTAATCAATAACAGCCGGGAACGACAGCTTAACGTGCCCTCCGAAGCACGGAGCGATGGAAAACCGCACATAACTCAGAAAAGTCATTGGTGCGGGGCCTAGGATTTGAACCCGGTATCGTAGGATTCTAAATTGCACTATAGAACAGTTAGGCCACCATCGCTCTTAATTTTAGTAAAATAGTAGTACATAAAAAAACAGTTTTAGGGGACCAAACAGCCATAACAGGAACTAAAATCAGGTGTTTATCAGGTATTTAAAACAGCCGTAAGTTAAATTTGGTGCTTGCCTCGCTTAGCTCGTACGATGTGTAGTTAAATTTGGTGCTTGCTCCGCTTAGCTTGCGCCAATGTGTAGTCATGTTCAAACCTAACCTACCCTAGACTTTGGGGCCATACATAACATCTTCAATTACTTTCTGGTGAAAGCAGCAGAAAAATACACATTTTACTAATTAATACTTTTATTTACAGCGACCAAACAGCTGATTTTTAATAAACTTATATATATCTTTTAAACTAAGCATCTCTGTGGGGGTACTGGGGAACTTCCCCCCTTACCCTCCCTCAACGCTGGTACGGGATGTCTATAGCCAACCCATCGTTCCATCCACTTTCAAATAGTAACATTGATTGACAGGACTATGAACATTTACTGTGAATTGGTAAAAAAATAAGGCTTGTACATCAGTTTATAAAGTCAACCTTTAGATGGAATTAATGCAGTTTCTAAATGAAAGTTTCGAGATTATCAATTGAAATGCACAAGTCTTCATAAACTGGTCAACAATAGGGGATTCTAAGAGTTATATATAACCTCAAATCAAAATAAACAACACTAACCTCCAGCAGCCAAGATGCGAGCGCGAGCCTTCTCAGTAACGTGCAGTGCGGCCACGGTCAGCTTGGGAACCGTGTACAACCTCACGTCATTGGTGACTGTACCGACGACCACGGCGATCAGGCCCTCGCGAGTGGGCTTCTTCATGTGGCGCGTTAGGCGGGACAGGGAGATCGGAGGGCGGTTGATACGGCTCATGAACAACCTCCTCAAGATGATCTGGTTGAACTTAGCATTAGTACGCCTGGCCAAGTACCTGTATAGCTGTCAAACAACAACAATAGGTTAGGTCGTTCGCGATTTGAATTAAACTATCTACTAGAGTCGTAGATGAAAGTGCGATGAGCGTTCTATTTAGGGAGTAAATAGAACGCTCTACTTACTTTTACAAGCAATCTCAGGTACACATCCTGAGACTTGACTTCCGTGCGCCGGACTTTCCTGTCGTGTTTATGGTTGATGTCGATACCCTGAAATATGATAAGTAACACATTTTGATTTCACTGCATTGACTGAAAACCACTTTAAACTTTCACCACACTTCATTTTCACTGGGATTTTCGTCGATTTATTATATTTTTTCACCCTCGAAACTCACCATCTTGACAACCAGATGAAAAAGAGACAATAGACAAAAACTATGTTTGACAGCTCACTAAAATATCGCCAGTAATAAAAATATATACCCTATCAATGGGCAATAGACAAGGGCGATATATATATCTTTTTTATTAAAGGCACAGAATGTAGGTTACATACCTATGTAATAAAATAGAACCTTGCGATTTTTAATTGAATTTTGAATTTTTCTGTCCCTGATAAACAAATGAAAAATGCAATACCACCATGTCTGTCATCGCGACAGATAAACAAGTTTCGACCGCCGTTTTTTCGAAAGGGATGGAATTTAATACGAAACACCGAAAATTATCAAAAACTAAAAATTCCGTTCGTCCTACTTCATCCACGAAACCACGTCTTTCAAAAAAGAAGATAGTTACACGAAAACGAAAATGCGTATGCCTCCCTGAACATTATTCAATAGTAGAGTTCCCAGCGATATGGAATGAACTACGACAAAACGGCCAACTTTGTGATGGCACAATCGTATGTAGGGATATGAAATCTATACGTATTCATCGGGCAATACTTTCAGCTGTAAGTCCATACTTCAAAGCTAGATATATAAATTCTTTGAAAAAGGGGGAGCCAGAAGAAACTGAAGTATGTGTAGATGTTCCCGGCCTATACGTGAATCTAATCCTAGATTACGCTTACACTGGCACTTGTAAAGTAACTGCAGAAAATGTGGAATACTTATTACCATACGCTGATCAGTTCGACGTAGTCGGAGTTATACAACTGTGTTGTCAATTTCTCCTGCAAGAATTGAGGCCACACAACTGTCTTGGAATTTTTAAATTCGCAAAATACTACTTCTGTGGAGATTTAGAGAAGAAAGGGAAATCATACATAAGGCAGAACTTTAGCAGAATTCTCAAGGAATGTAATGAATTTAAATCACTTACACACGAAGATTTAGAAGATATTCTGAGAGATGACGAGTTAAATGTTAGAAATGAAGAAGTAGTATTCCAAGCATTGAAGACTTGGATTGAACATGATTTAGAAAACAGAAAAAAATACATTCCGATGCTACTTTCATGCGTACGGTTTGGACACATCAGTTATAAGTATTTTAAATCAAAAATACTGCAATGGCAACCAATTGCAGAAGATGAGGTAAATTTTTAACTGTTTACCTAACTATTCCTTATCTTCAAACACAACTCACTAAAAAAACTGAACAAATATTGCAGTTATGTCAAGAAGCTCTTTACCCAGCAGTAGTCTTCCTTACACTCCTTGATTCAAGACCTGGCACTGAAGCAGATCTAAATGACCCATTGGCAAGGCCTCGGATACCCTTCGAAATACTTTTTGCAGTGGGTGGCTGGAGTGCTGGTAGTCCAACGAGTTTCGTTGAAACATATGATACGAGGTACTATCACTAATTTGTATCATCATACTATACATACGTAGGTACATAACATTCACGTTAAAGGTACTTTAAGATAGTAACCTGAATATGGCCGAGCTGAGGCGGAAAGAGCAAACGACCCACGAGTGGCGCCACCCGCGTCGCGAAACGTGGAACGCTAACCTGAATATGGCCGAGCTGAGGCGGAAAGAGCAAACGAGCCACGAGTGGCGCCACTCGCGTCGCGGAACGTGGAACGCTCGCGTCGCGGAACCACTCGATTCACTGATTGCCACGCCAACAGTCGGCGCTCGTACCGTGCCTTTAGATGTTTTCACATCAAAAAACTTAACTATTTTACTTTTAAATCTTACTTTTGACGAGGACGTTCACCTGATCACTCCCTGCCAAAATCACATGTAGTGCCACCCAGAATTTGATAGTAAAATCTTCCGCATGCACTGCGCTCGTCATTTCGTCTTGAAACATTGGGTTTATGTCATAATATCTAGTAATTTCGATGGAACCATTCATTGCTCTTCAAACTGAACAACTGTGTCTGTTCCGTTTGCACTACACTATTGATTGATGATTGAAAATCTGGGAAAGTTGTGAATCCAACCAACCGAATTCTGGCAGACGAGGTCTACCATGTGTGTCTGGCCACCCTGGCTGCCGGAAACCTTTTATTTGCCGGTACTAAAAATAATTTAAAGTAGATATAGACCTGTCCAAAAATTTTAGTTTTCGTATTCTTTTAATTTTAGCTTCTGGCAACCTTTCAATATTTCGGAAGGCTCGGAAGCGCGAAATTCAAACTCAGCTGCCCTCATTTTCCAGAGCCGACCGTTGGTTCCTGTCCATCCACATGGACCTGACTCCGCGCGCGTACCACGGGCTGTGCACGCTGCACAACCTGATCTACATGATCGGCGGGTTCGACGGCAGCGACCACTTCAACACAGTACGGTGTTACGACCCAGTAGCTAATACATGGCAGGAGCGGGCGTGCATGTACCAGGCGAGGTGTTATGTCAGCGTTGTTGCTCACGGTATGAATTCTTCAATGACTTTCAGGACGATGTGATCATGGTTATAGCTAGCGGCACGTAAGTCTAGCGGTGAACGAAACGTGGCGGGGATCTTGGCACAGTCAGTTTTCGGGATAAAAAGTATTCAACATTTTAACACATTAAATAAACTTTGACTGTGCCAAGATCCCCGCCACGTTTCGTTCACCGCTAGACTTACGTGCCGCTAGGTATAGTCTTAAGCTAACTTGCTACTCCTGAAACCTTAGTTATATTTTAATTATCATTATGTGCTTATTTTTGTATAAATTTACTGATTTTGACTAAGTTTAATGCTAATTAGAGTTAAACATTTCAATATTTCAGTTAGTAGCTCCGAGAATGTCTAAAAAGAGTATCTTACGAAGGGTCCTTAATCCTGTAGTTCACTACATATTTTGTGCTGTGACACAGAATAAATAATAGTACTAAATGTGCTTACGTCTAGGGTACCTACTTTTAGTGTGATTATGTGGTCTAAGCGTGATTTGATTTTTGGGGTCCGGTTTCCAATGGGTCCATCCATACAGAACCCGGATCTAAAGTAATATTAGAACAAACACAACTGTGCATACCGTGCATACACATACAATGCAAACTCAGATTCGTCCAAGTTGATTTGGGCCTTTTATCATTGAGGGACGATGTATTTACTTATAATGAACTAGCTGTGCTCGAGGCTTTGCCCCCGCGTGGTTATTTCATTTCAAAGTGGCCTATTCGTGTTATTCCAGGACCAAAGTACCTATAAAGTACAACTAGTGGCTCTGTGAGCTCTGCAGAACTCGCGCGTACAAACTTTTTTGCAAATAATCTAGCGGTGCTCAGTAGCGACATCTAGTTACCTTATTGTACAACTAACATTAATAACCAAGGTGCTCCATCAATCTCTACCTAGTAGGTAAAGGGCTGATTCCACTGGTAGAAAACTAAAAGTGAGAAATTTACTACATTTTGATTAGCTATTCTGCTCATCATGCATCATTCTTTTTTTATTTGAAAGTTACTGCCTTTCAAATAAAAAAAGAGCCACGAAATCTGATTTAATAAGGCGGAGATATTCAGTAGTCCCCTTTTTACCCTTTTTTGGTACCCTCCAATCAAAAACTACCACGACGACAAAAAAAAACTAAAGATTCGATTAACCTGTACACCAAGTTTCGTCTAGATCGGTTGAGAAATGCGACCTGTAGAGGAGAACAGCCGGCCAGGCATCCGAAATAATTTTTGCCCAAGCTGAAACAGAGACGCTTCGCTCGCGCTTGCTCGGTCAATAAATAGTAAATACTAAATTTGTTCAAAATGCGTTCAGCCGTCAAATAGTTTTTTATCGATTGCTCGGCATCTAATAATCGGATTAAGATACCAAGTACCCCAGTTAAGTCAAACCACAGAATAAATAATAGTTGGTCAAACTATAAGCTATTCAACTGTGAAAACCTCATCGCAATCAGTCTAGTAGTTTTTACGTGATGCGCGAACAAACAGGGAAAACAGACAGACACGATTTAGTAAAATGTTATATTCTTGTTTAGTATTTTATTTTAATAACCTAGAACTTTTTTTAAGTTATCTTTTTTATACAGATTTTTTGGTACTTTTTACTGCTTCATCTATACTTATAATAAAGCAATAAGAACGAAAAAGTCTGTACAAAGTAGATAATTTAAAAAAAAAAGGTCTAGGGTACTTAAAATAAGCTACTGAACAAGAATTCAAGAATATAGTATATTTTTAAATCGTGTCTTTCTGTTTGTCTGCTTGCTTATCTGTATGTTTGTTCGCGCATCACGTAAAAACTACTGGACCGATTGCGAAGCTGTTTTCACTGTTGGATAGCTTATGTTTTAACATAAGAACTGGGGTACTTTACATCTCAATCCGATGAGTAGAAGCCGAGCAATCGATAATAAAACTACCAGCTGTC
This sequence comes from Alsophila aescularia, assembly GCA_946251855.1. Taxonomy (NCBI): domain Eukaryota; kingdom Metazoa; phylum Arthropoda; class Insecta; order Lepidoptera; family Geometridae; genus Alsophila; species Alsophila aescularia. Next base: position 55,313,419 of record OX276374.1, on the reverse strand, counting down.
GTTTAGCATCCCCGCCATATTTGTAGAGTTGATTAAAATAGGTACACTTTAATCACCTAACAATACTATTTAATTCCTACATTTAACTAGAGGTGGAATTTTTGATTAAATTATATTTTGATAAACGGGAGTAGGCCCTACTTTATTTTGGAGTAGACCCCACGACACACACACACATACATTTATAAGTAGTATGTGTGCGCGCTACAACGCCGAGCGCCGCCGCCCGCGCCACAGAATATTCGTTTCCAAATTTCCCATCTTGAACGGGCTTAGGATCGTCATAAATACCTACCTAATTAGTCTAAGTCTAATCTAAAATAAAACTAAAAAAGTATCATTCTATCAAGTCATGGAACTAGTTAATTGACCGAGCGAGCGCGAAGCGGAGCGTCTCCTTTTCAGCTCGGGCAAAAATGCTTTCGTATGTCCGGATGTCAGTCCGGATCTCTGTTCTCCTCTACAGGTCGCATTTCTCAACCGATCTTGACCGAGCGAGCGCGAAGCGGAGCGTCTCCTTTTCAGCTTGGGCAAAAATGCTTTCGTATGTCCGGATGTCAGTCCGGATCTCTGTTCTCCTCTACAGGTCGCATTTCTCAACCGATCTAGATGAGACTTGATGTACAGGTTAAGCGAATTTTTAGATATTTTTAACCGTCGGGCATTTTTGATTGGGGGGTACTTCCCCCAAAAACGAGTAAAAAGGGGGCTTCTGAATAGCTCCGCCTTATTAAATAAGATTTCGATGGTTCTGTTTTTATTTGAATGGTAGTAACTTTAAGTCGTTTGACCCGACATTATACCGAAGATATCCCGGACGACAGCCTATACGAGACAAGAATGGCTCTCAAACAGCTTAAGAGCAACAAGGCACCAGGGGCGGACGGAATAACGACAGAGCTACTGAAAGCGGGTGGAACACCGGTACTTAAAGTCCTTCAGAGGCTGTTTAACTCCGTCATCCTCGAGGGTACTACGCCAAAGGCGTGGCACAGGAGCGTAGTGGTGTTGTTCTTCAAGAAAGGTGATAACACCCTCTTGAAAAATTATAGGCCCATTTCGCTGCTGAGCCACGTCTATAAGCTGTTTTCGAGAGTATAGTTACAAACCGTCTGGCTCGTAGGTTCGACGACTTTCAGCCTCCCGAACAAGCTGGATTCCGGAAGGGCTTTAGCACCGCAGACCACATCCATACGCTACGGCTGATTATACAGAAGACCGAAGAGTATAATCGGCCACTATGTCTAGCGTTTGTGGACTACGAGAAAGCCTTTGATTCAGTCGAGACCTGGGCAGTGCTACAGTCATTACAGCGGTGCCAGATTGACTACCGGTACATCGAAGTGTTGAAGTGTTTGAACAGCAAGGCCACCATGACACCGGCACAAGACCGTTCGTCGTGGTGCTCTTTGGGCTCTTTGGTGCCTATGTTCAGTAGTGGACTGCTAAAGGCTGAAATGATGATGATGATGATGAAATTTAAGTTAGTTTCATAAAAAATTGGTGAAGATCTGATGTGGATCTTCGGCATGATGAGCAGAATAGCTCTAACTTTTAGATTTCTAGAGTTTTTTTTTCTAGAGTGGAATCAGCCCTTTACATACTAGGTAGGGATTGATGGACATGGAACACCTTGGTTATTAATGTTAGTTTTACAATAAGTTAACTATAGATGTCGCTACTGTGCACTGCTAGATTGTTTTCAAAAATGTTTGTACGCGCGAGGTCTATAGCTCACAGACCCACTAGTTAGGTAGGTACCTTTGTAATGTTATTTTGCTAATAAACCGTTAGTACACTTTGTACAAGACTATGATGTGAATGATCACACAGCTGATTGTTCGGGCGACACGGGGTCAATGTTAGCCTTTGTCGGCCGCGGCGCCGCCTGCCTTTGTAGGGCGTCGCCGACGCGTATGCGTGAAAGAGAAAGCAGTACACGCGACAGGGATTCATTTGTGTGTACCACAGGTTACCCCCTATAGATACCGCTTACAAGGCATCAGACGCACACAACACATACTTGCTTTATCTAGTATAAACAGGTTCGCTTTGAGACACGCTTCATTCTCGACCAAACTCTCGACCCGTGCGAGAGTGCTAGTTTATTGCGAATTTAATCGAAAAAACAACATTTTTAATGGCTTGCTGTGCAGTAAAATGGTATGGAAAGTCAGCCAAAACGTCAAATTATCAAAAAGTTGGCATAACGTTCCACCGGTAAGTAATTTTGTATTTTTTTCTGATTTACTACGAGCCAAGCGGATTTCAGTTTATACTGGTTCCACAGGCGTCATGAGCGTCATGGAAAAATAAGCACGCGTTGATGTCTTTTTGAAAAGTCTCTTTCACTCATTACGCTAAGTACAATAGTTATCCCTATCTAACAAGAGCACGTGTAAGCTAGTGTTGGGATATCATAAAATATTCTCATGGTACATATCGATATTTCAACCTAATTATTAGAAAACCGTATCACAAAAGTTATTTTGTTTTTGTACGAATAACAAACTACGTATCATGGAATACGGTTAAAGCTTGAAGTGTGGTTAATAGGTACTTGATTGCTTTTAGATGTAAACGAAGATAGAATTAAAATACAATTTTACTTTACAGGTTTTACAAAATAAGCTTTGAAGCTTTGAAATTCGAGACAGCATAGGCAAACAAGCTTATTTATTGCTGTATTGTTTTCGACGAAATTAAAATTGAGAAAAGTAGAGAAGACATATGGTTATGTAGATTTTGGCGAGGTGACTTTTTTCTCGTAAATAAATACATTAAATAATATCCTTATTTATACATTTTGTTTTCTTAGTACCTATTCACTGCCATTCTGCCACTTTGATGACGTCGTCTAACCATCGTGCAGGTGGTTTGACTCTTAAACTAAGTCCTTCTCTTGGCCACCATTCCGCCACTTCCACATCCGCTTGGCGCAGGAGTGGAAATAGAGGCGTACACATGATGAGGCCCAACAGTAGCTTGATGTAGGGTGATATAGATAAAAAAAAAAAAAAAAAAAAAAGATAGTACCTACTCATTTTAGGCGATCAATCAAAACTCAAAGCTAGTAAAAGTGGGGAAGAATATCTTTTATCTGCTATGTAAACCAAAAACTGATATGACTATATTTTGTATGTACAATGCTCTAGGCTTCTAAGTATCGTTAATCTTTTTAAAGAAATTCAACTTTTATTAAGTTTGATTGTTTTCTCGAGTTTATCTCAAAAAGCATAATATTGTTTGTTGAGATTAAACAAAATCAAAACTATTTTGATCGGCCCTGCAGTCCCATCACTATGGTCAGTACATTTCTAGTGCGACACGTATCTTCTTTGTAGTTTGTGAGTGCGACCTTGAATGGGCGCACACAACACATACTCACATAATCACGACGCAGTCGTTGCGTTCCCCGCGACCCGTGCTTTCCTCCATAATTTGTGAACTCGAATCCTTACAATAATTCAATGATGCGGAATCTTTAGGGGGTAATCTGTGGTGTGTACAGAATAAGTAATAGTACAAGGTACGGTCGTGAAACACGAGGGACACAAATCACACGGGGTGATTTAAAAATTAGGATTGCGTACATATATCGCTTTTTATGAACTATTTTTAATTCAAATACTTTTTTTTAATGATTCGTGTTCTGTAAGTGGACTATATCTACCTCCGTAAATAAGGCGGGGGTGCAAAACAACAGCTACGGCTGAACGTATTTTAAAGAAATGTAGTTTTTGGTCCTGGAATATCACGTATGGGCAACTTTTAAATGAAAAACCACGCGGGCAAAGCCACGGCTACAGCTAGTTATAAGTATAGGCTACTTATAATGATGTACCCACAGATGGTCTTATCTATGCGCTTGGCGGGTACAATGGGCGCACGCGCATGGCGTCAGTAGAGCGGTACTACCCTGACAAGAACCAGTGGGAGCTGACCACTCCGATGAATAAGCAGCGGTCCGACGCCAGCGCGGCGTCTCTTGGCGGGAAGGTAACGTAGTCATCATACTAATATTATAGATCAGAAGAGTGTAGTCACTGTCGTAAACAAGCCCATCAGAGCTTAGAGTTTTAACTAGCTTAAAAGCTAAAAAACACGCCTGCCCTGCCAAAAAAGAGCTTTTGCCAATAAATTATATACTGTTGGAATGTGCTTATCAAGGCCTTCAATTATACCCATATTGTAAAATTTGAAAAAACTACTGCCACAATGTTGAATGTTTTCAAAAAAAAATTTGTCTATGTTACTCGGGGGATGTAAGGATTGTAACGATACCACATACGTCTAAATTTGTTCAAGCATTTAAAAGTTATGGTGGAATAAAGAAACTCACGTATATACAAACATACATACATTACTCATCATTTCAGCCTTTAGCAGTCCATTGCTGAACGTAGGCCTCCCCCAAAGAGCGCCACTACGAACGGTCTTGTGCCGCCTCCATCCACTGACACCCTGCGATGGCTACAATGTCGTCCGTCCATCGTGTGGGGGGTCTCCCTACACTTCGCTTGCTTGTTCGTGGTCGCGCATACCTCTCTCCATTGCACGCTGCGTGACTTTCAGCTTATGTATGAGACCAATAGTTAGCGACCACGTCTCAGTGCCGTATGTCATCACTGGCAACACGCACTGATTATAAACTTTCGTCTTGAGGCACTGCGGAATCTGTGACGAGAAGATGTGGCGTAATTTCCCGAACGCTGCCCATCCGAGTTGGATTCGTCGCTTGACCTCTTTGTCGAAGTTGGATCTACCCAGTTTGATCATCTGACCCAAGTAGACATAGTGATCAACAGCTTCGATAATATTGTTCCCAACATAGACCGGTATGAGTGCGACATGGGCATTTGACATGATGTTCGTCTTACCCATGTTCATTTATAACATACATACATGAAACATGAATGGCTGAACATGAAACATTACACTCCTTTTTTTGGGCAGTCGTGTAAAAATGAATACTCTCTTATCGGGCGGATGCATAACTCCATACATTAGAACTGACAGACCATAGAAAACGTCATAAAATGCATAAAAACCGATTAGCGCCATCTATCTTTAGAAATGTGTGTGTTTGTTACTTCACGCTCAAACTACTAAAAGGATTTGGATGAAATTTGGTACCAGGATAGCTGATGGTATATATGGATGGTAGATAGGATAGGATAGCCAGCTTATATCCTGGATTAACACATAGGCTACTTTTCATCATCATCATCCATCATCATAATCCACGCGGGTAACCACGGGGCACAGCTAGTAGTAAATATCTCAGAATAGGTTAGCATCTGACCGAGATCTCACCTGAGCGATGATATGCCTGCCTAGGATACACGACTTGGAAGTCACCGAGCGAGGTTTTGATGTACAGATGCGTTAAGTATTGAAAATCTAGATAGCCACAAAAGTGTAACATAAAAAAAAGACTTGCGTACCGAAAATTCATACTGATATTTTTTTAGTGATTTTTCTTCAAAATTATTGTTTTCGGATTTTTCCCTTTACATGTGCTATATTTTTGCCAAATTTCATGATTCTAGGTCTTCGAGCTACTGCTTGATGTTCTAGGTTAAAGGGTTGTTCTAGATTGTTACCCTAATTGACCGAGCGAGCGTTAAGCGAGAGCGAAGCGTCTCCGTTTCAGCTTCGGCAAAAATGCTTTCGTATGTCCAGCGGATATCCGAATTTCCGTCCGTCCGGCTGTTCTCCTCTATGGTCGCATTTCTCAAGCGATCTATACGAAACTTGGTATACAGGTTTAACGAACTTTTGTGCTTGCTAAGTGTACAGCTCACAGAGCCACTGTAGTTTTAGATTCACTTATGTGACGAGTGTCAAAATATGCGGCATAAATGGCCGTATCTTTTGATTGCGTTGACTAGAAGTTTTTTTTCATAGCTCCAAGGGATTGCAGACCTGAGTATTTGATATTAATTTCAAATTGATGCGTTCCTGAGAAAAAAGATATTGACAGACAGACAGACGGGCAACGAAATGATCATATAAGAATAAGGGTTCCTTTTTTAATTTTGAGGTAAGGAAAACTAAAAAATATATTTAGAACATGAGTCCAACGAGACTGGATACAGTTGTCCTATCTCACGAAGGCGGGTTGGTCTTGATTGTGTATCAAAACAACATGAATAAATTAATTGCAAAATTAATTGCAATTTTAATTAATTGCATGCGTGAGATAGAACGACTGTACAACGTCTAACTGTAGCCACCAACGAATAAATTATTCGTAGGTAGCCACATTTTTTTTTGCAGGAATTTCATATAATTCATACGCGACAGTTGTATATACAAGCATAATTCGAGAGCTTACAGTATTTTCTTTTTGCATTTTCGTTTTATTAATTTATTTTATTGACGTGTTAGATAGGCCTAACTGTAACCTGTATCCTGTACTATTGTTTATTCTGTGCCTAAACATCATCATTAGCCTATATCTGTCCACTGCTGGACGTAGGCCTCTCTCTCTCAAGTAGAATAAAAATCTCGGAAGTAGAATAAATGCCCCGACTCTAGGGTTATAATGTCCTCCCCCTCTCTTCAGACTTCACATAACCCCAGAACATGCCACCTTATCTTTGTAAGCTCCGTCTTGAGTTGCGCCATGTGATCGTAAATAATTATAGTATTTAGTTACATATGAGACTTGTTGTCAATAAGTTAATTAATATTTATTGTACGTCCGAAAAGGGCAAAACTGATCTTCCTTTAATATTAACTCTACCATCTTTTGTACACAGTTTTATGCAATAAAAAAAAAAACTGTTTCTGATTCGTCCGTTGTACATACCTAGCCAGGGTCAGATGTTATGTTTTTGTTTTGGGTGGCTTACGGTAGCCCGGGCTTGTGTCTTGCATAGGAGGTTTTTTCCAATAGTCGCCACACTGGGCATGCGGGTTGGCAACCGCAGGGGGTAGCTTCTCGCACCAGTGACGCTGCTGCCCGTTACTGGCCTGTAGAATTTGGCTACGCCGTTGTATTAATGGTTATACCGCTTCGGTCGGTCGTCAGAACCTCGTTTGTTGTTTGGCAGGCTGCACCATGGGCAGGTGAGGTTGACCTGGGGTTGTAGGTCATAGTTTTCTCCTATACATACTTAAATAATTTTTACAAAATTATTCCACTTACAAAATTATAACCGGTTGTCTCTCACAGATATACATCGTAGGCGGTTTCAACGGTCAAGAAGTCTTAAGTTCAGCAGAAATGTTCGACTCTGAGACCAGGCAGTGGAGCTTCATCCGTTCTATGCTCAGCCCTCGCTCCGGAGTCAGTCTGATCGCGTACCGAGAATGCTTGTACGCGTTGGGGGGATTCAACGGATACAGCCGGTTGAATACAGGTAAAGTCTTATATAGAAGCGAGCTTCTTCCCTGAGATCGAGATTTATCCGGTCCTACTCTGGAGTTAGTCCGATCAAGTGACTAGTTAGAGTTAGGAGGAAACTAATACTACTGGTAGTCTTCTAGGGAAGCGACCCTCTTCTACTCTGAGATTTGGTTGTTGAGCTTCATCCAGTCCTACCTCAAGAGTCAGTCTGATCGCGAACTGAGACTTTGTTGGCGCTAGATTCAATAAAAACAACTGTTTTTTTTATAAAGGCAATGTACGAGAATTCTAGGTGAGCTTTGCACATGTGAACTTTCATTCAGTTCATGCGAAGCCCTCGATCCAGAGTCAACCTGATTGTTAGATTAACTATAATTATCACGCCTGATTGTCACATTAGTTAGTAAGCCTGATTGTTACATTTGTCAGACTGATTGTTACTTTAACCAGCCTGATTGATACATTTGTCAGCCTGATTGTTACTTTCGTCAGACTAATTGTTACATTAGCCAGCCTGATTGTTACGTCAGCCTGATTGATACATTTGTCAGCCTGATTGTAACATTAGTTATTCAGCCTGAATGTTACATTCTTCAGACTTATTGTTACATTAGCCAGCCTGATAGCTACATTAGTCACACCTGATTGTTACATTAGTTAGTCAGCCTGATTGTTACATTAGCCAGCCTGATTGTTACATTCGTCAGATTGGTTGTTACATTAGTCAGCCTGATTGTTACATTAGTCACACCTGATTGTTACATTAGTTAGTCAGCCTGATCGTTACATTCGTCAGACTGATTGTTACATTAGCCAGCCTGATTGATACTTAGTCAGCCTGATTGTTACATTCGTCAGACTGCTTGTTACATTAGCCAGCCTGATTGATACATTTGTAAGCCTGATTGTTTCATTAGTCAGCCTAATTGTTGCATTAGTCAGCCGTCAGCTGGCATAGCCATTCCAGTCAACAGAATGAAATAGTGGAGTTTCATCGGAATTTAAAGAAAATAGTCTTATTCTTGATTTAGTAGGTACCTTTACACTGACTTCGGTTTGATAATGCTCTATAATTTCTTATCATGTATCCGCAGGTGAAAAGTTCAACCCTCAGAGAGGTGGAGAATGGCAGGAGGTCACCGAGATGTTCAGCGCGAGGAGTAACTTCGCTACAGTCTTGCTTGACGACATGATCTTCGTCATTGGAGGGTTCAACGGTATTACCATACCTACTACACACTAAACTTTTACAATTATCTATTACCTTATTTCAATTGTATCCACAGAAAGACTTAACTTGAGATTGTATCGATTTAGGTACTTTTTCATAATCATAACTTGAAAACGTTCACACCTTTTTAATGGCTTCATTTATGTTTCTTGGTCATGTTAATAACTTAAGAACGTCTCGGAGTAGTGCGAAATTGACAACATTTCAAATTTTTAACATTACTATTTTAGTATTTTTTCTGAAGGAATATTGAAAAATAAGATATACTTATTTTTTTCTTTTTCCAATATAAGCTATATTTTCCGAGAAATTAATTATTAAAAAGTACTTAGCTTATTCTAAAAAGACGTAGCTGCCAGAGTTCGGTGGAACAAGATTACCGAAGCCACATTCGAAAAAAAAAACATTTATATATCTGTCAAAGTCAGGCTCTAGCCTAGTTTTTTTTCTTCACATGCAACTGTTATTTTATTATTACACTGAACTCTGCTTGGTTGAGAGTTATTACATAATATCTTTGTAGTAACTGCTATATTTGATATTTTGGAAAAATAAGAATAATGATCAGCGTCGCAATATCTCGAAATGGTTTTCGAATTTCATTGCCTTATGAAATATGAAAACTTGTCAATTTCGGCGTTTCATGCAATTGTTTCAAAAAATAAAAACGATTTAAGCCTAGATATGGCTTGTTCAAATCGGGGAAGACCAGCATACTTCATTTGAATCTAGATTTAGGTAAATTAACATAACAATTTTACATCTATTTTAAGTTCAAGGCTGATGCTAGTATTCCGTGTGTTGACCTCAGCGCAGTCTATCTACAAAGCTGATTTTTGACTAGCTGTGCCCGTGGCTTTCCCCTTTAGAAAGAACCTATATGTTATTCTAGGGCCAAAACTACCAATCTGTGGTACCAATACCATCAAACTTCGTTCAACTGTTTTTTTATCGATTGCTCGACTCCTACTCATCGGATTGAAATTAAGTACCTATACCAGTTTTTAAGTCAAACCCTAAGCTATTCAACCGTGAAAACCGCATCGCCATCGGTCCAGTAGTATTTACGTGATGCGTGAACAAACATACAAACAGACAGACAAGCAGCCAGACACGATTTAAAAAATGTTATATTCTTGTTCAGTAGCTTAAGTGTTGTTACCTACTTAAAATAAGCCTATACCAATTTGTTTTTAATTGTCTTCATTGTACAGACTTTTTGGTACTTACTAATTTATTATAAGTATAGATAGATATGTGAAACGGAAACTACGTTTGTAACTTATGAAAATACGAAATTCCGCATTACTCCGGGCAAATTAAGGCACACGGTATTTTAGGTTCGCAGCGAGCAAACGACCAAGATTATTACCGAATCTCTTCACTGCTCCACTGGAATAGGGTGACTAGTTCAAAATTTAACCCTATTCTATTTCCTGTCTAAGGACAGGCACCACTAAATACTATTTTTCGCAATTTTCTGAAATCTATTAACATTTAAACAACAAATCAAAATAAAAACATGTGAACAAAAAAAAAAATATATAACTATATATATATATCATGTGTTATTTAATCTCTTAACATTTTTTTTATTTTTATTTTTTATTATTATTTTCTTTTTCTGTTATCTATTATTATTATTAAAAAAACTTTTTTTTTCCTTTATTTTAAATTTGAAGCCTAAAATGCCAGATATTTTAGAAAATTGCCTGTTTGAGGAAAAACACAATGATAAATCTTTAATTTAACCAAAACCTATTTAATAAATCAATACCTGCAGTATGTATGTATTTCTTTACAATAACTGAATAACAACTCATAGTCTTAAAGTAGCATCTCTAAGGGTGGTACCTACTTCACTAAAATCTTTATTTTTTTTGGTGTTTCATGTACAAATCTTCATAAGACTTCAGTTTAAAGCTTTCTTGAATCTCTAATTTCGCTTTTACTGACGCTGAGAAAATACAACATTTGCGTGTTGTGCCAAAACCACGGAGTAATGTGCAGTTGTCTATGGCCAAAACTGAAAAGTTAAACAGACAGATCATTAAAAGATTTTCAAAAAACATTCACTGAACACAGACCGCGGGGACGGATCTAAAAATGACAATCTTAGACCAATGCCGGCCGCACGCCTGTCTTTGCCATAAAATGCCTGTCAAATACAAATGCCTGTCATATTATGGTAGCCCTAGTCGGGAATATCGTGATAAAATCACAGAATAGATGATAGTACAGGTATAAAATGCAATGAGCAAAAACGACCGGAAATTTAGAGGATAGGGAACCAACGCGGCTTCTACTTGTTTTGCTTTAGATTTTCCGTGAAATTGGCGTTTTGGGAAAAAACGTCTCTACCATACTAAACCAGAACCAAATCCAATAATTCTGGTCTTTTTGATTATTCACCGAATAAACTAAGTTTATTGCCTTTCTTTTTTCTTGATTTATTATTATTTTTCGTCTAAACACCCAACCAACACAATAGTGGAAATTGCAGCCAATTTTGTAACATTTAGATGTATAATAGCGGCATTAGAGTACAGGAAGCAGTTTTAAGTTGCATAACTGCTTCCGCGAACGTCTGTAGGTACAAAATTTACCAAAAGTGGCAGTATCGGAACCAAATACCACCCTTGTCTTTATAATAGTTTATTCTAGAACCAATTTATCACTTACACCTTTTATAGAGAGTTATGAAGAGCATTTGTCACTGAAAGTTTTATGAGGGTTTCTCTTGTTACTCTTATACGCCGCTCAACTGCATAAGATACTTAATTGTAGGCCATGTATAGCAGTTGCATGCGAGTTCGAATAACCACTCTTGTTCTACTAGAAGTTCTATAATAGGGGTAATAATATACTCTAATAAAGACTCAAGTTCCAAAAAGACAATCAATCTAACTAAAGATCTACTTGAGGTCTTTAAAATGGAACAAGAGCTACCTTGAGTAATACAATAGAGATTATTTGCACCGTTGTACAGACTTAATCAATCCGCCATTTCTCAAGAAAATTGACTATTTACTTGCAAAATTCAGACATCATAATGATGTGTTTCATTGAAATTATCCTTTTTTTTTGTCAATATACAAACTACCAATTGCAGATAATAAACTGTCGATACTTAATAAAAATACTAAATCATTTTATTTGAAAAAGTCAATACTATTAAGTATTACTACTTCCATTTTGATGTTATTTCGAAAGCGCTTAAAAATTACTGGAAAATCACCATAAATATACACAGTAAACATGAAAGCGTTTTTATCCGCTCGTGTTTAACAAAATCTTAAAGCACATATGAATTATTTACTTAACAATAATATTTTAATGATGACGATTATAATATTAATTACACTTTACCAATTTGACATACATTACATTCATTCATTTTCGTTCACTCGTTCACAAAAGTAGCTTTATAGAAGCGTTAGTGTGGCGTTAATCATCCGTTGCAGCTCTTGAGGCACCATTTTACTACCCTTGTGCAGTTGTAATGTAACTAAAGGCTATATAAAATTGTGACCAAAATGGTTCTAGAGCAACTGCATTAGACCTCCAGAGCACGCTCTAACACTTACGTCTTAGCACCTTTGGGCATAATCAGATTGGCTCTAAAGCCATTATGCAACTAGTTTGTGTTGGTTGGGCAGTACATGAACTTGAGAGACATTTTACGAGAAAATATCAGTATGTAAACACTCATTAATTAAAACTCTTTACAAATTATGATAAAAATAGGGATATGTAAATTAATTTTATTCTGTAATTAATAAAAAAATACCAGAATTATTAGTTTTGATTATGGTTTAGTATGGTAAAAATGTTTTCAATCAAAACGATAATTTCACGGAAAATCTAAGGCAAAACCTGCTGGAGCCGCGTTGGTTCCCTGTCCTCTTAATGTGATGAATTGGTTCCAGGCTCGACGACCATCCCGCACGTGGAGTGCTACGATGGCGACTCGCTGGAGTGGTACGACGCGGCTCCCATGAACCTTAACCGCTCCGCCCTGAGCGCGTGCGTGCTCGCCGGCCTGCCCAACGCTCGCTCCTTCTCCTACCTCGCCAAAGCAGTCCCCGCCGCTGGCGCAGACCAGGCTCACCAATCTTGATACACCATCAACTTTAATAGAGTCTGGTCAACAAAAGTAGAGACTGGAAAACTGCAGTCAACTTTTTGCCCCGGAGCTTTATCCGAGTGCATTCTTTGCCACACCCCCTCACCCGTTCATCCCCTTAGGGATGGAATGTCAAAAATCCTTCCATAGTGCGCCTCTGGGATACTCGGGAAACATTACCGCCAAGTCACAAATCTCTAGGTCCACCGGTTTAGGCTGTACGTTGTCTGTAAGTCAGCAGGCAAGTCACGGTACTGTTTTAAAAGTTTATGTGGATTGACTAATTTTGTTCACATCTTCGACATTTTCTAGACTTGGTGCAAACAACAAGAATGGTGTATTTTTATAGTCGACTTATTAGAGAAAATGAATATAATAATTTAAAGCCCGCGTTTCACTTGAATCCCCAATTTCGATTCCTCAGGGGATCAAAAAACACGCGCTATTCCACCACAATCCCCAGGGGATTCTTAAATACTCTGTATTCCTTTTAAATCCCCTGATAACCTTGATCCAATGATAACCTTTTTACATGTTAAGGTCTTCTTACATTTTCTGTGTGGAACATTACTTACTACAAACTAATCTTATTAACCAAGGTAGGTTTTATATTCAAAGAAGAATAGCGACGGTAGATAAACCAAAAATAAAAAATATGAGTAATATATGAAGTTTTGGCTGCGGATGATTTCATCAAAATGTGGTCAGTGTTCGCCGTACTTCATCGCACGCCTAACTCTGCTGAAAACTGGCTTTCGCATCTATACAAGAAATTTGCGCGAATACCAGCCCTATTACATCTCTAAAAAAGCCCGAGGATATAATCAAAGATTGTGTGATTCAATAAGCGCAGTTAGATTTGCTTCGAGGCAATATAACTATGGGACACTATCTTGAAATGTTGAAGTAATATGTTTGTTTTACCTTCCTTCTTAATTAAAACTTTTTTATGCCGCATTTGCGTTATGTTCCTATGTAAAAGATCTTTATGTATTGCACTTGTTTAAGAGTGGAATTATAATTTTAAGAAGGTACTGTTTGATACCCCAACTTACGGGATCGTGGTGGAATAGCGAATGTTTTTCGATCCCCAAAAAGGTTATCATTGCAATAGGGGATTTAAAAGGAATAAATAGTATTTATGAATCCCCTGGGGATCGTGGTGGAATAGCAAGAGTTTTTTAATCCCCTGAGGGATCGAAATGGGGGATTCAAGTGGAACACGCGATTTAAAGTAAACAAAAAACATTACAAATATAGATAATTTTGAAAAAGAAGAATCAATTGGGTATACTTACGTATATTTAACTGGGTTTACCTACTTCTAGTCATAGAAAAAGTGCATGTGGTTGGCGATGCCAAATTTTCTGAAAAATATTCCAGTGTCTACTTTCGCTGGCCAGACAATATCTAGTTTTGAATAGGTCCCCAGGAAATCCTTCGTCTTTCTTTTTTCTACATCGCGTTTTATCCCGGGCTGATCGTGGTTATTGTTGCCACGTTGTGATATTGTGGGCACGTTGTGATATTGTGGCTGCGTTGTGATATTGTAGCTCTGTGATATTTGTATATAGAGGAATTTTGGGAATTCCATTTTATTTGTATATCGTGAATCATGGTGACCTAGAATATTTTATTGTACATATCACGAATCGTTATTACATTTTTATTATTGTTTTTTGAGGACGACTCTAATAGTGCGCAAGTACCCTCAAATATATACAGGTTTTAGAAAATTTGTTTAGCGAGGGATTTGTAAATTTTCCAGTTTTTTTTTGATGTGATACATTTTTATTTCATATTTTTGTGTACAGTCGCGGCCATAGTTAATCGGAGAGGTCGCGTTTTGTATGTTTTCTATATCGCGGCGGCGTTCGTGATATTGTTGTATCTCTGATATTTTCATGTTCAAATCAAGAGAGAAAATTCAAAAAAATGCAAAAGTTTCATATAATTAGTTTCTTGAAAAATTTACCGTACCTGAACAATGATATATTGATAAATTGACAAATAATGGATATATTGATAAATTGACAAATAAAGAAAAACCTAAAATATTTATTTGTTTAATTGTACCTAAGTAACACATAAATAGGGTAAACAGTACTATTGTTGGCACTCAGACAGTGATTAACACGGAGTTTAAAATGCAAATGTTAAGAACTAGCTTTCCCGCCCGTGACTTCGTTTGCGCGGACTCCTACAGTTTATCGCGAAAAAAACATCCTTTAATCTTCTAGGAGTCTAGGATATTAAAAACCAATGCAAAAGTAGGTAAAGCACCAATTTTCTTGATGTTTTTTGACAGACTTGTTATTACGTTACAATGGCAACCGTTTCTTACAGCGAGTAATCAACATTTTCCAGTTTTCCCGTGGATACTAACAATTTTCCGGGATAATAAGTGTTCTATGTTTTATTCCAGGGTATAAGCTATTTCCATTCCAAATTTCATTAAAATCCGTCCAGCCGTTATCGCGTGAAAACTCTCCAAACAAACAAACAAACAAATTTCGTTTCACTTTTATATATTGGTATTGATTGCAAGCCGTTATAATGGTTACAAAAATATTTGAGTGATGGTATAATATTTCATTCGCGATAGTACTGTGAAGCCAATCTTTTAAATTTTCTAAGTAGCAACACCAAAACATAAAACATTCCTGTGGCGTCATCGCGTGCAAAAAGTTTTCGTTTTTTTGATAAGAAAATTCGCTAAGCCTCGGTAAGTTTCTTGCCTTGTAACTTGTGCTTGTGTAATGATACGTGTTCAAGCGTTGTTTTTTACTGTTTCCATATGTTTGTTTTTTGTGATTTCTCGCAAAAATATGCATTAAACTTTGCTATAAGGGGGCCAAGAATTGTAAGTTTCGTTTGTATGGACGACTAATTCATTGGAACGGAGGCCAACATTCACACAACACATTTCACAAATAACTGTGTTATTTTTTAACTTTAATAAAAAACAATAAAAAGTTATAAATAAGAATAGTTTAATATTTTGCTTATACTCACTGAGACGTGGTCGCTCACTGAGACGTGGTCGCTAACTCACTGAGACGTGGTCGCTAACTATTGGTCTCATACAAAAGCTCAGAGTTGCGCAGCGTGCAATGGAGAGAGCTATGCTCGGTGTTTCACTACGTGATAGAATCAGAAATGAGGAAATCCGTAGAAGAACGAAGGTTACCGACATAGCTCTCAGAGTTTGCAAGTTAAAGTGGCAATGGGCAGGCCATATAGTTCGCAGAACCGACAACCGCTGGGGAATAAAGGTTCTCGAATGGCGACCATGAACAAGCAAGCGAAGTGTGGGGAGACCCCCCACACGATGGACCGACGACATTGTAGCCAACGCAGGAAGTCGGTGGATGGAGGTGGCACAGGATCGCTCGTCATGGCGCTCTTTGGGGGAGGCCTATGTTCAGCAGTGGACTTCTAAAGGCTGACATGATGATGATGATGACGACTCACGTTCTATGTAAATAATGGCATTGCCTTTCATTATATTAGTACCTTAGTACCTATGTGATTTGACATAATTTTGATGATAAATTCATTGGCACACTACAAATACAGTGAATGGCACTGCCTTTAATTATACATCTACGGGTTACAATTTTTGTACTAGAAGGGGCCAATAATAGTGACTTTGGGTGTTTTCTTTGCATTTATTAAATATTTTCACCTTTATTTTACATAAAAAAATTGTTAATATTTAAAGTTAAATTTATAAAAATAAATATAACAAAAAATAATATCATTTGAACCATTTAAAACATATTTTTTTAAAACATAAAGGAATCCGAATTGGATATAACATTATTGTTGGATGTAATAAGAAAGATATGGCAACATTTAGCATAAGATAATATTTATTTATTATTTTCTACAGGCTTCCAAAGTCAGACATTTGCTGAAGGTGCCAATCATTGTACTCTTTACCCTACATATAACTAAGTTAGGTCTATCTAGATCATAGACAACTGCACATTACTCCGTACATCAAGATAGAGAACATAACCTTGATGTGAAAGTAAGTACTAAACAACTATCAAGCGTATGGGCTCTTTGATGACTACTGAAACAATTCTGATGAAATTTATATGGGGCCACTGGAGGTTTATACCTACCCCTTTCCAATAAAAAAATAATCATTCCATTCAAATCGTTTCAGAAATCCCGGAGATATGAATGACCATAAACAAACAAACCACTTTCGAATTTAGAATCTCCTAATCTTTCGATACCTACATATTCTACCTACCTCATACATAAGCCATGCTAGCTCTTAATCTTGTGAGTTTTACTCACCTAACTTACGTAATTAACTTACGATAAAATTGTATTGATTACATTTGCAAATTTATCGTAAGTTAATTACGTAAGTTACGTGAGTAAAACTCACAAGTGTAAGTCCGGCCGGCCATAGGAACGAATGCGAAAGTCAAGAAAAGCAAACACGTTTGAGAGTGTTTTGTACACTCTCAAACGCCTGAAAACAATACACGCTGTCTGAAAGCCGCACATGACGCACATGAGCCGATTCAGAGTGTCTTCTACATGTGCCACATGTAGAAGACACTCTGAATCAACGTACACGGGAGTCCCATCGTGCGTATATTTACTACGAAAGGGGGGCGGGAGTCGGCAGAAACGGGTGTGTCCGCTTCCCCCACTCCGCTCCCGATCGACCGCACTACGGGGGTGACTCTCGAGGAACGCGGAAGGGCGCTGTATTTCTTCCCAAACGAGAGCAATGGAATCACTCAAAGGCAAGGTCGCGCTGGTCACCGGAGCCGCTTCCGGCATCGGTCTCGCCTACTGTGAGGAATTACTCAAACAAGGCGCCAAGGTTAGTACTCAAGCCTCCTTGAGTCAAGTTACATTTAAAGGAAATGAGTTTCCGTCGCGCATGGCGCAGCGTTTAGTAATTCCGAGTTCAAGGTAAAATAACTGTTGAATACGCTTTTATGTATTGTGTGTAGATAAATAACGAAGCTTTAGCCCGTGAAAGTAAATTTAATTGATTCGTTTGTAGTTTTCTTTCGTAATGTGCAGTTGTTTTCCTCCCGGCAGACGTTTGTATTGATTTTCGCCGGCGCCCGTTCGTCGGAGCGTGTTGGCTTTCCTTTTCCGTCCTTTGTGTTGTATTGAATTACTTGTGATAGCATTTATTTATGGATTGGATATTAAGAAAACTTTTATCTTGTGTTATTAGAACTTAAATTGTTTTATTGGAATTTTCTGAAACATATGTTACTATTTTGTACAGAGTACTTATTGATAATTTAAAAACAAAATTACACAATTCGCTTATTGTTTTCTAGTCTAATTTCCATTTAGGAAATTAGACATTTTAGGAATTTATTTATATTTTTATAAATGATATATTCAGGACAATTCACACCAATTACCTAGCCCCAAACCCTATTTTTTGAGTCCACTATAATATATTCCATAGCAGGGAGGAAGGCTATAAGTATTTTTTTTTGTTTTTTACTCTCTCCCCTATAGTGAGATAAAGCTAGTGGGGAGAAAGGGAATAACCCCCATACTAGGATATCCTGTACTATGGGTACTAGATAACGGATAAACATACATATGTACCTATTATAGATACGAATATTACATCCATGATTCGGAAACAAACATTTCTGCTTATCACATAACGAACCCGCGACCGTTGATTGACTTCGCAGTCAAGGTTAACCACTCGGCCAACCTGTCGTCCCGTAAATTGCAGCAAGTTATACCTAGTCTAGTAAGTAAGTATATAATAGCTATAGTCTGTATAAATATTCTACGATAACATGGCACTCGGCTCCAAAAAGGAGATGCATCTTCGAGAAGCGCTACCCAAGCCTCACAGTATTTTTTTTGCTTTGTGGGAGCAGCTGAGCAGTCTATAAAATATACACCAGAAAGTTTAAAAAAAGTTAAGAGTCCACCCGCCAAATCGAAAGTGAAGCATAGCAAATTGTGGCTGCGTACCTATGTGTGCGTGAGTGGATAATTTGTGGTGTTTTGTGACTGATAATATGTCATAGACATATGATGGAATTGATAACTTCATGATGTGGTCGATAATTTCATAAAATGTTTCTATTTCATTAAATGACTATGTAGATGGTAATTCGAAATGAAAAATTATAAGAGTACCTAACCTAAAACTGATTTTCAAATACCTATTGAATGATACCCCACATAACATAGTTCGTCGACTTTCATTGCATTATTTTTATAAATATGGCGTCTGATTGGCGCCATATTGAGTTTTGATTACTGTCATGTCTTTAGTGACACTCGCAAGATTAATTAATTGACGTGAGAATCATCAAAATCGGCCCACGAGACACAAAGGAACATACATACATTGGCTGATAAATACATTACCCTCCTTTGCATCGCGCAGTCAGGTAAAAAGGTATATTCGCTAAGTCTCTTCGCCGCGAACCACTGCTCTACCTAAAACAAAAAAAAAACTGATTTCCAGGTGTCCCTCTGCGACATCGACTCGGACCTCGGGGAGCCAGTGGTGGACGAGCTCAGCTCCAAATATGGCCGCAAGAACGTCATGTTCAACCGGCTCGACGTCACCGACTACCCTCAGTACGAAGGTACGTCATGTTCAACCGACTCGACGTCACCGACTACCCTCAGTACGAAGGTTCAACCGGCTCGACGTCACCGACTACCCTCAGTACGAAGGTACGACCACGGAATTACTACCACTGCCAAAGATCACTTACGTTTACTTAGGTATGCCGACGGTACAGTAAAGTTGTTCTATCTCACGAAGGCGGGTTGATCTTGATTGTGTGTGTGTAGATGCACGTGCACATTGTTTCTGTGTGCGTAATCGCCCGAGTTGCTGCTCCCGAGCTTACACACTGAGAAACAGTGTATCTACACACACAATCAGGACCAACCCTGTACGTAAACGTAAAGTATAATGTGTTAGTAGTCTATTTCGGTTCAGGAACTACGAACGAAACACGAGGATTACAACAGCTGCTGTTATGGGCTCGTGTGTCGCAGCAGTTGATCAGGGACACTTGTCCCTGATCAACTACTTGTCCCTGTTTAGCTACTTAGCTAAACATGTCCAAGCTTTAATTTAACTTATATTAACCAGGATGCAAAATGTTCACGTTAGTATTGTCACAGAATAAATAATAGTACAAGGTATTGTTACGAGCTGGGGTTCGGATAAAATTAATCTATACCAATTAAACCAAAAATTTACACTTTTACTCGGTAAACCACAAAAACAATCTAAACTTTTGGACTCGACTGTATACACTAATCACTTATCACTGAGCTCAACCATAGCGCTGTTTATTCACTTTGCATAACTACGATCGCACTCGTGTCTTAGCCAAAACAAGACTGTTTCACTCAGCCGATGCACGCCATATTTATACCCCGACACGTTCCCCCCGTGTTCTCTGAAAAGTTCTTGTAGGTAACCAGTACCCGAATAGTTCTCATTCAAAAGCCTCATAGCCTTAGTTCTCATTGCGCCAACCAGTAGCCAGTACCCGAATATTCCAGATCGACAGGTGTAACCTCATACCTACTAGGGATGCCATCTAATATGGAGTAGCCCATGTAGAAGTTAGGGGCCATTAATTAATTACGTAAGAACGATTTTGCGCATTTTTGACCCCTCCTCCCTCCCCTTTCCTAGTTTGTTCGTTGTGTGTTTGTTTGGGGAGTTTTAACGCGATAACGGCTGGACTTTTTTTTTTTATATATTATTATTTTAGGATACTTTAGATCATCATCATCATCATCATCATACTTTACTCTTAAATGGCTTAACGGATTTTGATGAAATTTGGAATGGAGATAGCTTATACCCTGGAATAACACATAGGATACTTTTCATCGTCATCATTATACTTCACTTTTCAAAAGACTGAACGGATTTTGATGAAATTTGAAATGGAGATAGCTTATACACTGGAATAACACTTATGATACTTTTCATCATTATCATCGCCAACATCGTACTTCACTCCCAGACGGCTAAACGGATTTTGATTAAATTTGGAATGGAGATAGTTTGAACCCTGGGGAACGACATAGCTTCCTTGTTATTACGATAAACTGTAGTCCGCGCGGTCGAAGCCACGGGCAAAAGCTACTGCACCTAAGTATAAAAAACATAAAGCGGTACAGATGGCGGGCGGCGCTACGTAGCGATTCTATAAGCTACAGAAATAATATTTACCAAAACGGATATTTATTTATAACACACTGCTTGGTTTAGTGCGGGACCTGTTAGGACACACTTCCCCTAACTTATAAAATTAGAAAGTCCGTTGTTATGGTAGGGGGAGTAACCTCCAAAATATTTCCAATGTTTACAAATCATCATTATCATCATCATCAGCATATACTTGTCCACTGCTGGACGTAGGCCTCTCCTAATGCACACCATTGAGCTCGGTCTTCAGCTCTTCTCGTCCAATGTTAGAAATATAACGTTTAAAATATTATATTAGTGGATCTGTGAGCTGTAGACCTCGCGCGTACAAACTTTTTTGCAAACAATCTAGCGGTGCACAGTAGCGCCATCTAGTCACCTTATTGTAACACTAACATTAATAACCAAGGTGCTCCATCAATTCAACCTTGTGGGTAAAGGGCTGATTCCACTGGTAGAAACCTGAAAGTGAGAAATGTACTGCATTTTGAGTAGCTATTCTGCTCATCACGCCCAAGATCCTCATCAGATCTTCACCAAATTTTTATGAGACTAACTTAAAGACTATTGTTGTTTTCAGAGGCTACCTTTCAAATAAAAAAAGATTCATCGAAATCGGATTTGATATGGCGGAGATGTTCAGTATCCCCCTTTTTATCCTTTTTTGGGGGAAGTTCACTCTCAAACAAAACTCCCCGACGACTAAAAAATTCGCTTAACCTGTATACCAAGTTTCGTCTAGATCGGTTGAGAAATGCGACCTGTAGAGAAGAACAGCCGGAAATCCGGACAGACATCCGGATACACGAAATATTTTTTTCCGAAGTTGAAACAGAAACGCTTCGCTCGTGTTTCGCATTCGCTAGGTCTATAAACCTAAAAATCGACTTGGATAAGGACTTTCACTAAAATAGGTACATATGCCTACTAATGAAAGAACAATGGCGAACTCCCAGACATACTTTTATGTCAGTCAAATTCACGGCGTCTTTAGACAAAAAATATCGCTAATAATTCAGCACCTTTTCCTGAGATTGTTAGTCTAAGTTTTTTTTTTGGGGACGCCAGGAATAATTGTTATTAGGCTCCAAAGTTTTGTAGGTTATGTTACTGTTGTGTAACCTTTGAAACAAGTCTTAGAGATTTTAATTATTTTATCCGCTTAATTAGGTAGGCAAGTAAGTACTTATGCGTGATAAATATAATGTTTCAAGATATTGTAGGTACCTACCTATACAATTACCTATCTAGTGTAACAGACTAGGCTTTTGAATGAGAATTATTTTCAATCTGTTACTGCTTGGCGAGATTACAAAACAATATATTTAGATATGTTGCTGCTGTTTCACTGTGCAGGGAAATAGTTGTCCCATATTAGCACAAATATTTTGCAACAATGCCTTACACTAAATATTTTATTTACACAAACCTTTGTTTCATTCGTTTTTATTGTTCAATACTTTAACCAACACGCCCTATGTACTATTATTTCTTTCACGACCTGGATGACTGGTGGATAATGCTGTTTAGCATTAAGTCCTTCCTTGTACCTGCACTATTTTTGTGCAAAACATTTATATAAATTAACATACCCTATTATAACAACAATTCTGTACACTTCCTCCTTATACTATTATGCATTGTATTCACTTTGCTACGAGTATAATGTTTTGTATAGAGGTTTTATGTTGACGTACCATTTTGTCTATACTCGTAGCACAGTCTATATTATTATTCTGTTTATCGCAAGGAGGTTGAATTACGCTTACTGTTAAAAGATTTAACGCTAGTAAGCTTAATTAAACCTCCTTTGGTTTAAAAAACCGGGTGGAAAGAAAGCGTAATTCAACCTCCTTTGGTTTAAAAAACTGGGAGGGAAGTATACTGTGTTGACAATTTTGACATCCAAACCGGAAACGTCATTGTATTATATATATATATATATATATATATATATATATATATATAGCTTAGGGTTTGATTTTAAAACTGGTGTACCTACCTACTAGGTTTCTCGATCTAATGAGTAGAATTCGAGAAATCGATAAAAACCATTTAGACGTCTGAAACAAATGAATGATTTTGGTACTTTTGGTTCTGCAATATTGCAGGATCCTTATATCCCAAAAAAATAACAACGCGGGCAAAGCCGCGGGCACATCTAGTGTTTATAAAAGACTGACATTGTGGTTTAAATTGCACTCACAGTGCTGAGACTGAAAACACTGCTAACGATCGGTTTAAATTGTTGGTCAGCATATGCACGCTAACAAATTAAACCGACGATTGCATGCTTATGTCATTTGAGTCAGCTGTTCTACCTACTGTTGCTTTGTTTTGTTTTTAGTTTTCTCATTTCTCTCTTAGTTCTGTTTAATTCGTTTGCTTCTGCTAAAAGAATATAATCATTATTATATGTACTGGCAGTCTGGCGGGAGTTCCAACAATATATTAACACAGAATGACATATGTCAATTGAATTTGACGTTACCGCATACGCTGCTCTACCTCTTTTTTGTGAGCGTTGTGTGCACACCAAAATCACGTCACTCCTGACGTCATGTGTCCGACGTGGAGAATAAATGCGCATTTTAATCCGACTTTGTGCACGCTGATAGTACACATAGCGCACATTGGTGCAATTTAAACCACAGCATGAGTCTACGCCGTCAAATCGAAAGTGAACCAAACTATCTAGTAAATTATGTCGATCCGCTCGTACGCAAAAGCCACACACACCATGTTATGCCGATCGGCCGCTAGCCGCCACATCACACCAAGATCTCGACCTTGTCAGTCGTGTTAATTATGTCAAGTTATCACGAAAATCAAAAACAATGTCTTTTGTGATGAAATTTTGTATCAATCACAAATTGGCCGTGTGGACTTTTTACACGACTGCCCAAAAAAGGGAGTTTTATGTTTTTAGCATTCATGTACGAGTACGTTTGTATGTGAGTATCTTTATTCCACCATCACTTTTAAATGCCTGAACATATTTAGATGTATGGGGTATCGTTAGAATCCTTACATCCCCCGAGTAACATAGGCTATTTTTTTTGAAAACATTCATAATGGCTGCAGTATGGCACCATTTTCAAACTCTTTTGGCAAAAGCTCATTTTTGGCAGAGCAGGCGTGTTTTTTAGGTTTTAAGCTAGTTATTTAAACCTTCTTGTACATACGATTGAAATTATTTTATAATTATTGTTTTCAGAGGCTTTCATAGTAACGATGGATGTGTACAACCGCTTGGACATAGTGATCAACAACGCGGGCTTCATGAACGACAGGCTGTGGGAGCTGGAGGTCGATGTCAATGTGGTAAGTTAGTTAAACGCTACCTAACTACTTTCATAGTAACGATGGATATGTACAACCGCTTGGACATAGTGATCAACAACGCGGGCTTCATGAACGACAGGCTGTGGGAGCTGGAGGTCGATGTCAATGTGGTAAGTTAGTTAAACGCTACCTAACTACTTTCTTATATAGTAACGATGGATATGTACAACCGCTTGGACATAGTGATCAACAACGCGGGCTTCATGAACGACAGGCTGTGGGAGCTGGAGGTCGATGTCAATGTGGTAAGTTAGTTAAACGCTACCTAACTACTTTCATAGTAACGATGGATATGTACAACCGCTTGGACATAGTGATCAACAATGCGGGCTTCATGAACGACAGGCTGTGGGAGCTGGAGGTCGATGTCAATGTGGTAAGTTAGTTAAACGCTACCTAACTACTTTCTTATATAGTAACGATGGATATGTACAACCGCTTGGACATAGTGATCAACAACGCGGGCTTCATGAACGACAGGATGTGGGAGCTGGAGGTCGATGTCAATGTGGTAAGTTAGTTAAATCTACCTAACTACTTTCATAGTAACGATGGATATGTACAACCGCTTGGACATAGTGATCTACAACGCCGGCTTCATGAACGACAGGCTGTGGGAGCTGGAGGTCGATGTCAATCTGGTAAGTTAGGTAAACGCTACCTAACTAAACTACTTTCATAGTAACGATGGATGTGTACAAAAAAAAAAACTAAAATAGTATTGCTGAATTTCCTGATATCCTTTTCATAATGAGAGCGATGGTAGCCTAACGGTTCAATAGTGCAGCTTAGAATCCAAGATACCGGATTCGGTCCTAGGCTACACGAGTTTTCTAAGTTATGTCACAGAATAAATAATAGTACAAGTAGTTATGTGCGGTTTTCCATCGCTCCGTGCTTCGGAGGTCACGTTAAGCTGTCGGTCCCGGCTGTTTTTGATTAATA
This sequence comes from Alsophila aescularia, assembly GCA_946251855.1. Taxonomy (NCBI): domain Eukaryota; kingdom Metazoa; phylum Arthropoda; class Insecta; order Lepidoptera; family Geometridae; genus Alsophila; species Alsophila aescularia. Next base: position 55,288,200 of record OX276374.1, on the reverse strand, counting down.
GCAGTCGTTAAGCCATGTCAGAGGCCCTCAGGCAGCCTGACAAACCTCATACGACAAACAAACAAACATAGAAAAATGCTTTGTATTGCATTTAGCGTAGTACTATTATGTATTCTGTGCCTCGGTCACTTTTTTAGTCTTTGGAAATGCTTCTGGGACAGAATAAATTTTTGCTTTCGGCACTGGAAATTACACTCGTATGAGTATAGTAGCCTAGCGGTATAATAGTGGGACTATGACTTATTTAGGTTACGTGCGGTTTTCCATCGCCCGTGCTTCAGAGGGCAAGTTAAGCTGTCGGTCCCGGCTGTTATTGTTATAGAGTAGAGTCCCTTGACGTAATCTTCGCAAAATAGATATTGAGTGTACGTATTGCTATCTCACCTCCTCCCTCCGATCCCCAATACGAACGTTAGAGAGAATGAGCTTAAGCAGTACAGTTTGTGATAGAATTGGTGTTAGTGCCAAAAAATTAGATTTTACCACAGACTTTTAACTAAATCTATGGATTTTACCTACCTAATGCTAAAGATTATATAATTGCTCAATTAAACAAGAATGTAGCATGCATTAAATGCGTACAGACAGTATCCTTCAAAAATATTGCTATTAGTTATGGTAACGGCTAAATAGGAGCGGTAACTCTGGTAATTAGTTATGGTAACGGCTAAATAGGAGCGGTAACTCTGGTAATTAGTTATGGTAACGGCTAAATAGGAGCGGTAACTCTGGTAATTAAGATAAGATAAGATAATCATTTATTGAATAGAAAATATTGCACAGAAAACCATTACATCTACAGATTGTGAAATAACAAAAAAAACAAAATTAAATCAATTTAAAAATTAAACTATCAGAATACATAAATATAACAAAATAAATTGAAACAGTAAATTAAAATATTGATCACATTTTAGTACAATTAGGTATTATGTTGGTAGGTTTGTGTTATGTAGACAAGTTGTGTTGACTACGGGCCCCAAACTAGGCAACGCCTGTATCTTGGGAACCCAGACCAACTGTTGCCAAAATTATTAATACGCATGGTCTATACTTGTTCACTTACAACAGTCTTAACAGTTACATTATTAACAAATAAATAAATAAGGCAGGCATAAAAAATAATAATAATAAGGCAGGCAACACAAATAAGAAAACGTAATTAGATTGGTATAACATATACAAAATTTGCCTATTAGATTAATAATATGAATATATTATATGAAATGAGAAAAAAAAATTGCCTATTAGATTAATAATATGAATATATTATATAAAATGAGAAAAAAAATGTAGGTAGGATACACATCCCACTTATCAATATAGGTTAGTAGAGTATGGATTAGCTATTTAGGATTAATATTAATGTTCTAATGAAAGTATGGAAAATGTATGGGAACAAAACAATTCATGGAAAATATATAAAAATAATATTTTGTAATTTATTCAACATCATTGAATCGAAATTACTGTTGCTGATAAATTGTAACAACATTTAGGAAAACAAACCAATTATTTAATTATTATCGAGTAGGTGGGTACACACAAATTATAAAGAGTCGACGCGTTGCCCCTATGAATCCAATTATAACCTATCAGTAATAATAGGTATAATGTATAAATTATAGCTGGTGTAGGGCTGAGTTAGGGTAAGTGCAGAGATATGAGTGTATGAGAATAGTGGGCATGTGCAAGAGTAAATGTGAGGCGAGTAAATGTGTTCTAAACGAATATAAGGTTTTGTCCAACAACTCAAAAATTGTGCTATTTATTAAAAACAGTGCGTGATCTGGTTGTTTACGTCTTAAATATCCTTATTTATTGCAAAACAGAAACACTCATCAACGTTGAAAGAGATCCAGAGATATCCTGGCATCAGCTAAAATAAGTTAATTCACATTGCTCAAAACCCACCAAACTTAACAAGTCTTTCTGTACTGTCATAAGATAGCGAAAGTAGCCATCTTTTCAGTTTCGATTTAGCCTCGGCACACGTACAATCTTTGAGAGTAATAATTTTGCAAACTGCATTGTAGGTATAGATGTGTACGTATTTCGGGAGGCGACCGGCAAACGTAGTATTAATTTTTGGGAGCAATTGCCGTACTGGTCGGTGAGAACGTTTCCTAATTTGTTGTTGAATGGAATGGGAGTGCCTTTTAGCAAATGCACGCATGACAAACAGCTGACGAACACGTAGAACAGATGCCTCATTGTAAAGCTTGTCGGTGGGGAATCGACGCGGCTTACACAGCATAACCTTGAGAATTGCTCTTTGGGCACGCTCAACCTCAAGCATGTGGGATTTAGCTTCCCCACCCCATACTCCTATGCAATATTGGAGAAGCGACTGACATAGTGAGATGTATACTAACTTCCTTACTTCAGGGCTTGCAGCGGGACGCAATTTTTTAGTTAGATAAATGAGCTTGCGCACTCTTTTTGATAGAACAGTGATATGTTTTTTAAACGATAGATTCTGATCTATCGTTACACCCAGATATTTAGAGGAGTCTACTTTTTCGATGCTTTTGCAGGAACAATTAGATTGAACTGACTCAGAGTTCACAAAAGGGCAGTAATCATCATGGATCTTAAGTTGTGCTAGAGTTGGACCGGTGGCTCGAGTAATATGAAAAGCAATAAAATTTGTTTTCTTGACATTCAAGGTAAGCAAGTTTATATCGAGCCACCGGGCCAGTTGCGACACTCCCTTTTCCGCTGCTGTCACAGTATTCTGCCAATCATTTCCATGAAAAATTGCACCCGTGTCATCAGCGTAGCAAATCAATTCTGTTTTAGGCAAAGTTAATTTGAAGATGTCATCCATATAAATGGTGAAAAGAGTCGGAGCCAGAACGCTGCCCTGTGGAACACCAAACGTAATGTTCATCTCCCTACTCGTGAAATCCTCAACTCTAACACATTGTCGTCTGTTAGTTAAATAGCTTGCAAACCAGCTGAGAGCGATGCCTCTTATGCCAAAGCATTCAAGTTTTTTAAGAAGTAATGGAGTTGACACAGTATCGAATGCTTTGGCAAGATCGAGAAATACTCCAATGCATCTCTGACCCCCATCTAGATGAGAAGACACGGTTTCGGTTAGTAGCTGAACTGCATCTACCGTTACATTTTATAAAAGCATGATCCAGACAGGCTTTACCCCTTGTTGGTTTTGTTATGGCAGCAAGAAGTTCTTGTTCTGCCATTAGGCACTGGTAAGATGCATTATCGTTACTTGGCGGCTCGTCCAATATATTTATATTCATATCACCAGTAACCAGGACAGACTTCCGGCCTTCAATGCTTATCTAAAGTAATTTCCAGTGAACAGAGAAATCTGTCTAGGCTACAGACAGATGGCGATCTGTATACACCCACGACCTCAAGGACATTTTCTATACACACAATTAGGCAATTAGCGTCATCGAAAGCAGGCTCTAAAGCATTTGCAGACCAACAATTTTTTACATAAATTGCAACTCCACCACTTTTGTTTATAAAGTTCTTAGTGTGGAAGACATTGTAGCCTGGTAGCTGGCTTATTTGACATGTCTCTTGCAACCAACACTCAGTGAGAACCAGCGCATCAAAATAGAAACTAAAACGCTTCAAAGTCGTTAAAAGTGACAGAAAATTGCATTGAAGGCTTCTGATATTGCATGTTAGGGTTTTAAAGTTATAAGGTGTGATTAAATCTTCACAGAGTTCAGGTATATCGATAGTGCGACAATTTATATATAGAGTTTCGTCGATATCATCATATAAGTTCAAATTAGCCATCATCAAAAAATGTTAAGTATGTATGAGATGAGTGGCTGTATATGAGACTTGTCGCACATTTATATTCAATAGTAAATATGAGGTTTTTCATTACAGAGGTGAGTATGTTACTGGATCGTTCTTGGATTGTTTTAAAGCTTATTTCACTTTTGGAGAGCCATGCTGATGCCGATAAAAAGCAAAGGCAGTTTTTGATTATTGATAGAATGCATTTGAAGCTTAAGTACTCAGATTGTAGTAAGGATTCCAATTTTAAAGTTAAAAGAGACAGCTTTATAATATGTTGTTGATAGATAGGTGCAAAGTAACAAATTTTGAATAAACGCATTCCTAAAAGGAATAGAACAAAGAACAAATGAAATATATTATTTAGGTAAATATGATATAAGGAAGTGACGAGCGCCAAGCAGCACCAAGCTGAACGGTTAGTGGGCGTTCTGAGGTAGTAATGTGGAGTTGCTCGGCCTGCTTGAAGACAGCAAACGATCCAAATCCTCCAGAGTTTTGATGGCAATAGCGGGCTTCCCCTCTTCTCTTCGCACGTGCACTCTGCCATTGTTGACCCAGCAGAAGCGGTAGCCGAGTTCTTTCGCGCGGAGTCTAGCATCACGAAACAACATCCTGTTGGTCTTTGTGAGGTGTTCGTTGATATATATATTACGCGGGGGCCTAGTAAGTCAAGGTCCACCGACGTCAAGACAAAGTGGCGCCGAACTTTAGCAGCTTTGAGAAATTCATCTCGTTTTGCTTTCCTAGTCAACTTGACTATGATCGGACGTGGTGAGTTAGAATCTCTGCTATTATTCTTCCCATGCTTTGGTCCAGCGCGCGTAACCCAGTCGATCTCACTCTCGGGGAGATTAACACCCACCTTGGTTGCCGCAACCATAACGATGTGGTCAAGGTTCTCATTTGACGTCTCACTAATGCCAAAAATTTCAAGCTCATTTTTCAGAGCTGCCTGAGATTGCAGGTTAAGCCGTTCTTCTAGGTGGTAGACCGTGTCGCGTAGCGTTAGGATAAATGGATCTCTCTCTTCCAAGGATTTAATCCTGTTCTCGAAACTGTCTAGTCTTGACGAGCATTTACCTACACCTTCAGTAAGTAACTGGATACAAGACTGTATCTCAGCCATATCAAGTCTTAAAAGACGCAGTTCAGCCGCAACGGGATCCGACTCAAAATCCTCTAGATCGACCCCTGCATGAGGTGATCCGAGAGCCATACGCTTTGACGCCCGCGATGATGTCGAGGCAGACGCGTTTGAGACCTCAGGCAGGTTAGATGTACGGACCGGCGTATTTAAGTTACCGATTTTCGGTTCTTTGGCTCTGCACGACGGGCACAGCCAGTCGATTAGTTTCAACAGGTCAGAAGATCCCGTGTTGACACAAATCGGGTGGTAAGTGGCATTGCAACATACACATTTGAGCATCCGGGTAGAAGTAATTCCCTGTTTACAAGCCGCACAGTTAAAGTCCATTTCTACGTTGAAAAGAATGCAACGGCTCCGCCTAGCGTTGACTTGGGGATAAGTGGTGCGCTATAGATAGATATGCAAGTTAGCAGTAACGAGTTATGCGAGTGTGGTGCGTGCGACAGGTGACGCACTAGTTGGACTTACGCAGGTGCGAGCAGCGCGGACGATCCGCGCGACTTACTCAACGTAAGAGGCACGTGTCTCAAATAAGCTGTTCGAAATTTGATTACTGAATTGTAACAACAGTAATAGCAGCTTTGTTGTTCCTTCTCCCTTAGTTACGAGTAGCGTACCAGGTGCACGGGGTCTGTACTTTGTCTGTGTAGAAACTTTCACCAGAGTCTAAGCACTTTTAAACACTAATTTACTTTTTTGTTTAGAGCGATACGTGAACACGTATAGACGTAAGCGCGACCGGCCGGCATCCTCCGGCAAATTAGTTATGTTAACGGCTAAATAGGAGCGGTAACTTTGGTAATTAGATATGGTAACGGCTAAATAGGAGCGGTAACTCTGGTAATTAGATATGGTAACGGCTAAATAGGAGCGGTAACTCTGGTAATTAGTTATGGTAACGGGTAAATAGGAGCGGTAACTCTGGTAATTAGATATGTTAACGGCTAAATAGGAAAGGTAACTCTGGTAATTAGTTATGTTAAAGGCTAAATAGGAGCGGTAACTCCGGTAATTAGTTATGGTAACGGCTGAATAGAAGCGGTAACTCTGGTAATTAGTTATGGTAACGGCTAAATAGAAGCGGTAACTCTGGTAATTAGTTATGGTAACGGCTAAATAGGAGCGGTAACTCTGGTAATTATCAAATTAGTTTCTTGACACTTCAAATATCCTATGTCATCGTGATTAAGACGAATCCAATAATACGTCATTTATCAAAATCAATCAAGCCGTTTAGGCTGTAGGACTCTTCAAAGATACAAACAAATATACAGCCTGAAAACATAACCCTCCGCAGTCGGGTAAAAAAGCGTTTCTACACGAGCGCTTGCTATGTGCCTTAAACTCTACTAGATAAATGAAGAACCTCAATGTATTGTCTTCCAGAACGGCGTCATACGCGGCACGCTGCTGGCGCACCGCTTCATGGGCAAGGATCGCGGCGGACAGGGCGGCACCATCATTAACACGGCCTCCACGGGCTTCGTCAGGCCGCAGGTGTCCGCGCCCATCTACACTGCCACCAACTACGCCATCGTCGGGCTCACTAGGGCTTATGGGGTAAGTAAGAGACAGCTGACACAATCTATTATCATCATAATCAGCAATATTGAACATAATATGCCTCCCCTAACTCCTTGCATTTCGTATTGCTGGTCAATCAAACACACTGCTTACCGGCCACTACCTTCACGTCTTCGGACCATTAATTTATTTATATTTCAAATGCTTGTTGCAGCGACGCCAAAGCGTGCAACAAGTCAATAACATAAAAGATACAGAGAAGCAACATATGAAAATAATTAATAATTAACTAACTTAAGAATTTAATTGACAAATTCACAAAACGACAATGTGAAGAAGACATCAATGTCTGGTTCACACTCAATCAGGGCGTTGAGCAGATTTACGGCTTGAGGGTGAGAGCAAACCGAGCAGTTCACGTGCGCACCGCAGACGTGAGCAGGCGCCGCACGTGCGGCCGCCGCAACCGGTCTGGTGTGAGCAGCGCGCTAGAGTGGTCGGATTGCCTTTGGATGGCCGGGTCTTCGGCCGCCTGTTCTTGGTCTTCACTCTCTCGCGCTCACTGCTGTTCGCGGGGTGCCGCGGCTTCATCGGCTATCAGAACATCGCATTAGGTGTCCTGCGCCTTTCCACTTGAGTCGAGAGATTCTGTTACACACGTCGCACGTCGGCGACACCAGTACTTCTGCGGATTTCCTCGTCCCTGATCCTATGCCGCAGGGATATTCGGAGCATCGACCTTTCCATCGCTCTCTGTGCTACTTTTAGTTTTGACATAGGTAACTACATCCGTCAGTACCCATGTCTCGCATCCATACGTAAACTTTCCATCGCTCTCTGTGCTACTTTTAGTTTTGACATAGGTAACTACATCCGTCAGTACCCATGTCTCGCATCCATACGTAAACTTTCCATCGCTCTCTGTGCTACTTTTAGTTTTGACATAGGTAACTACATCCGTCAGTACCCATGTCTCGCATCCATACGTAAACTTTCCATCGCTCTCTGTGCTACTTTTAGTTTTGACATAGGTAACTACATCCGTCAGTACCCATGTCTCGCATCCATACGTAAACTTCGGCAATAAGTATACAACGGAACGCTTGTCGTTTTAGAAGAAGAGGCGTGTCTGATTTAGAATCTATGGTCAGAGAATCATCTAAGTGCTTTGAGGAACATCTTTGGATGTAATGGTACCTACCGTCATTGTCGTCGTTGAACATAACGTCCACGGCCTACGTCATTTTGGCTCAGCAATCTTCATAGTCATCAGTGATTTCGTTCATCGATAGTCATAGTAAAATAAAATTATAATAGGTATAGTTTAGTATAGCAAGCAAGGGCAGTTGCTTGCGCTTCGCTGCTTTGCAACGTGTTTTTTTTCTGGGATAGGCAGAATCACGGCAGAATGTATACATAGAAATAAGATCGATCGGTGTGGATGAAAGGGAGCGAAACACGGCCATACTAATCCAAGCCAACCTCACCGCTCGTGGTCATCCTGTTGGATAACGAACGAGGCTCTAGCGATCGAAAGATGGCGGTATACCCATCTAAAAACAATTGAATCCAAATGACACAGGCCGTGCGGTGACGGGCAGCAGCGTCACCGGTGCGAGAAGATACGCCGTGCAATCGCTAACCCGCACGCCCAGCATGCCGATTATTATGGGCAAAAAACTCGTATGAGAGGAGAGCTGAGGACCGTGCTCAGTGGCGTGCATTACGAGAGGCCTACGTCCAGCTGTGGACACATACAGGCTGATGATGATGATACATAATATAAAAAATTAACATCCAAACTGACACCTTTAAAACTCCTTGTTCAGTATCTTAATTAACTCCCATAACATACCATTTTTAGAAAATTATCTTAATTATACGCACTTTTTTGACGGTTGGTCTAGATCCTAGGTACGAAATCGAACGGTCGCGGGTTCGAATCCTGCAAGGTGCAATCATTTGTGTGATGAGCAGAAATGTTTGTTTCCGAGTCATGCATGTAATATTTGTATTTAAGTATGTGTATCCGTTATCTAGTGCCCATATTACAGGGTATCCTAATTTGGGGTTAGGTAATTGGTGTGGAATTGTCCCGAATATATTTATTTTTGTTACTTATATACCGCTTTGTAGATAACACTAGCTTTATTGTGATAAAAAGTATCATATCTTCCCGAGGGTTTAAACCAGCTATCTCCATACCAAATTTCATCAAGATCGTTTCAGACGTTTATTCGTGACAGATAGCAAGACGATTATCCGTGAGAGTTACTAAAGCTTTTATAATATTAGTATGGATTTTAGCGAGTAGGTTTAATACAAGCGATTAAATAAAATTGTTTTCAGGAAGCACTTCATTCATACACACATGAAGTTTTTTTATGTTTTCTCAGGACCAATACCACGTGAACCGGACGGGAGTGCGGACCATGGCTATCTGCCCGGGGCTGACGGACACCGGCCTGGTGAAGGATATCAGCAAGCAGCTGATGTCTTCAGATTATGAGGTGGCGTGGCAGCGGGATATCGCCAATAGCAAGGTTCAGAGGTAAGACTCAGATAAATATATTTATTTTTATATCTGTTCAAAGAACCCTTTAGAATATTTTATAGCTAACATAGGCCAATAAATGGGGAAAAATATGAATCTTTGCCCTACAAATGGTGGTCTAGCAGATGTTTTGATTTGTATTGCTTAAGTAGTTATGAGGTCTTTACGAAAAAAACAAATTTTCGTCCTCGAGAGGTGTCTTCAAAACAGAGGTAGGTATTTTGTAGGTGTTAGAATGGAAGTGCAATGACCCTTTTACCCCATATAATGCGTTTTTTATTGACCGTTTCGTTTAAGTTTAAACACACTCTCCAAATATAAAGTCTCTACATTCAGCGGTTAAGAATATACATTGTTCCGGCATTGGACCATTTTTAGTTAAGATGATTTTGTTCGCTTCTTGTTACTTTTTACCTACGAGACTTACAGAACAACAGTAACTGTGAATGCAAAAAATGTTGCAAATATTGTCTTCTTTATACTTTTCATAGACACTTTTGCCATAGAGCTAACTGTTAAAGAACTATTTAGAGCAATCATTTGTCTGATGAGCAGAAATGGTTGTTCCTGAGTCATGTATATCCATATTGGTATCTATGTATGTTTATCCGTTGTCTACACATACAGTCCCATAGTACAGTTGTTGTCCCATAGTAGGGTATCCTAGTTTGGGGCTGGGTAATTAATGTAAATAATTGTCCCGAATATAATTATTAATCTTTCGCGAATTAAATTAATGTTTAAAGACTAACGGGTAGGTCCCATTCGCACACAAATTAATATCACAATACCATGATGACCAAATGATGACTAACCTTTATAGTGCATTGAGATTGTCGTGATGACAACGGTCAATTATTCATCTAGATGCAATCGTCGAGGATTGTCAAAATATGTAGAATTTAGTCATAAAACAGTTATTTTTTAGAAATGGTATGTGCTGTTGGTCTATAGCTGACCTCTACAGCGTCACCGGACGGTGGGGCGGGCGCAAAAGCGCTCCGCCGCAAACAAAGTTATAACTATGATCTAATCTTTACTTATAATAAAGCAATAAGTACGAAAAATTCTGTACAGAAAATAAAATTAAAAAATATGTCTAGGGTACTAAGCTACTGAACATGAATAGGTATAACATTTTAAAAAATCATGTTTGAATGTTTGTTCGCGGATCACGTAAAAATTACTGGACCGATTGCGATGCGGTTCACTGTTAGATAGCTTAGGGTTTGACTTAAAAACTGGAGCAATTGGTATCTCAAACCGATGAGTAGGAGACGAGCAATCGATAAACATATTTTTGATGGCTGAAAGTAGCTCAAGAATAATCAAATGTTGGTATGTTGGTATTTTAGGTCTTGGAATAGCACATAATAGTACTTGTAACCTAGATATAAGACCACGCGTGTGAAGCCGCGGGTACAGCTAGTGTATATTTCATTGATTTGACTATAATAAACAAATATAATGTCAAAATTCACTAGTATTTCCTGACGTTTTGAAAAAGTGGACCCCCTAATCGTGAGTTTCCCATTCAGCATGTCAATAGTTCCTTCTTTAACAGCGCGGAGCACGTCGGCCGGTCACTAGTGGAGATCCTGAACAAGGGCCAGAGCGGCTCGATATGGGTGGTGGAGAACGGGCAGCCGGCCCGCGAGTGGCGCGGCTAAGGTGTTCCATATCACGCGAGGACTGACGAGTAATGACGGTATACAATAAAGAGACGCTTGATTGTAATGTGGTACGTGAAATCATAACTTTATATGAAGGAAGTGTCTTTTATACCTACGCTACTTCGGGCGGTGTCAGAAGTGATGGTTACGCCAAGAATATTTTGTGGCATTTTTCTAGTAAGTAGAACTTTGACATGGGCAATTTTTGGGCTTATTCCATTATAATCCCATACCAGTGCTAGCATAGAAGTATTCTATGGGATTACAAAAGAAATGCTCAATTTTTTGTACCTTAACAAGTTTTCTACAACCCGCCTTTTTGTGATTTCACGTACAAGAGAATTGCCACTTGTAATATGAGGTATATGGAACTAATGCTAATATTTAATCTCCTAGGCTAAGGGCGTACTTTAATCTCCTAGGCTAAGGGCGTACTTTAAACGATTTTAAAATTATGTATTGTCTAGTATTTCATTGTAATGGGCAGTAAAATCTAATAACTATCTCTGAAGACCTGCCTACAAAATAACCATTGATATAGTAAGTGGTGGAATTGTGGAAGGGTTGTGTATATATGTTATGTAGGAATAGATTAAGAAACGGCGATATTTTATAAAAATATATTTTATCTAGTGAGCAAGACTCTACCTTCTTTTACCCTGTATATGTGAATTTACCATGTATACTTAGTTTAGTAGGTATTTAAAAAAAAACATTTTTGTACTGTTTCGAAACATGTTACGGATGTCAAACATTTTGTTATCATTTTTTGATTTAATTTAAATGTTTTATTAAAATTAATAAGTTTGATTGTTATGCTATTGCCAAGTACATTGTGTACAAGCTTAATTTTTATTTGCAATAAAGTTTAAAAAAAATAACATGAGTTTAATTAAAAAAATAAAATAACCATTTGGAAGATTTGTAGTAAATGTATATTTTCATATCAATACAATCACCAGGTACAGTTTTCGAGTTACAGGTTTACAAAACATTTTATTTGTCAAAACTTAATTTTTCGCAATTTAACTTGAAAAGGACTTTACGATTATCTAATAAAATATACAATTTTTACGACAAATGATTCCAATTGAACGAGAGAAAATAAACATGTCCTTTTCAGAACTCGTACATCTAAAAATCTAATATAATGTGAGAATATATTGGATCACTTTAGCGGATAGTCGACTGGCAGTGTCAAACGATGCCGACTGCTCCGTTAACACTAACATTAGTGGCACCACCGCCATGAGACCGCGTCAGCAGCCCTACTATCACATTTACTATAATTAACAATAAAACGACAGTCATTTGAACACCTCCAAGTCACACGTTACAAACTTAGAATCGGTCACATGCCGAGGAGCCTAACAAATGTGGGCAGTTAACGAACGAGGGCCGCTCGAAACCAAGTTTGCCAACCCGTATACAAATCACCAGTGTTACAACACAATCAGTAGGACTGCTTCTAGACTGTCTTCAGTCATTGCCAACTAAATAAAAATGGAAGTGCAATGACCCTTTTGAAACAATTAAACACCTCAATATTAATCTAACATTCGTTACAACTTTCAATAGGCACAATGCGCATAACAGGTGAGAAGCTTTAGGAAAATATACTTCATTGGGCATGAAATAAATAAAGATTCAATATACTATGCAACTCTTGCGTAGCCTCGAGCAATTTACAATAGAGGATTCTTTACACGGCTTATTTCTCAAAGACATTGACATCTAAATTAGCCTAATATTTTTCAGTTTTCGGTCGACGTTGTGACATTATACAATTTATTCGGTAGATGCCAATGCCAGCCCAGTCTTGAACGAGGTCGCTCACTAACTCCATAATTACAAGTACTCTGTTGCGGTATTCCGCCGGACGTTGGTTTTGTTCTGACGTGCGCTTACGGGAGTTTCCTTCTTTCACCTTCCAGTTACTGGATACAACACTATCACTCCAAAACTATGTCCTTCTGCTTGATTCCACTCCACAATATAACTTCCCGATAAGACCGAATATTTGATTACATTTTTTAAACACATTCGCAATCACTAACATACACTTTTTTCCGTTACTTTTCCATTTGTGATTAGTCCACGCGATAATAAATTAAGATTCAGTGTATTCTTCACATCGAGCGACTTCTACTTAGCTGAAAAGAGAAAAATAACAAAATTAGCTTGTACAATCAAAAGTTAATTGCTTAATGAGTAAATCTAATGGTGTGCCTATGAATAGAGTGCTTTCAGTGTTGCCATAAGCCAGAGGTTTACTTATGGACCATCCATCATCTATAGCATCATATCTGTGGACTTATTGTCCAACCTTATTGGATGTGAAATGTTTGTTACTATGAATAGAGTGCTTTCAGTGTTTCCATAAGCCAGAGGCTTACTTATGGACCATCCATCATCTATAGCATCATATCTGTGGACTTATTCTCCAACCTTATTGGATGTTAAATGTTTGTTACTATGAATAGAGTGCTTTCAGTGTTGCCATAAGCCAGAGGTTTACTTATGGACCATCCATCATCTATAGCATCATATCTGTAGACTTATACTCCAACCTTATTGGATGTTAAATGTTTGTTGCTATGAATATAGTGCTTTCAGTGTTGCCAAAAGCCAGAGGCTTACTTATGGACCATCCATCATCTATAGCATCATATCTGTAGACTTATACTCCAACCTTATTGGATGTTAAATGTTTGTTGCTATGAATATAGTGCTTTCAGTGTTGCCAAAAGCCAGAAGCTTACTTATGGACCATCCATCATCTATAGCATCATATCTGTGGACTTATACTCCAACCTTATTGGATGTTAAACGTTTGTTGCTATGAATTCAGTGCTTTCAGTGTTGCCAAAAGCCAGAGGCTTACTTATGGACCATCCATCATCTATAGCATCATATCTGTGGACTTACTCCAACCTTATTGGATGGTAAATGTTTGTTGCTATGAATATAGTGCTTTCAGTGTTGCCAAAAGCCAGAGGCTTACTTATGGACCATCCATCATCTATAGCAACATATCTGTGGACTTACTCCAACCTTATTGGATGTTAAATGTTTGTTGCTATGAATATAGTGCTTTCAGTGTTGCCAAAAGCCAGAGGCTTACTTATGGACCATCCATCATCTATATCATCATATCTGTGGACTTATACTCCAATCTTATTGGATGTTAAATGTTTGTTGCACAATATATTATGACACAGTACATACCTGCGGCGGCGGCCGGTTGCGGCTGGCTAGGCCCGGGCGCGGCGTTACGCGGCTGGTTGATGCGCTGCGTGTTGAGGTTATTGTTGTTCATGTTGTTGGGCCGCCCGCGCCCGCCGCGCATCGGCCTCCAACTTGGGAAGTACGACATTCTGAAAATTCAAAGTATTTTTTTCTAAAAACGAATAAGGATCTAAAGATATAAAGTGCAATGACTAAAAATGAAATATTTGCTGGAAAATAACAAAATTTTATAGTAATAAAGTGCAACTAACGGTTGGTGGTGCAAGTTGTGGCGCCAGTTGCCGCGGCCGCGCCAGTTGCCGCGCCGCGCGGACGCCACCCCGAACGTCTCCGAGTTCAGCTTGCGCTCCGTCCGCCAGTCCGTGCGCTGGCTGCGCCCCTTCGACCTGCGGGGCACATGCGACATGGTACCGTTTCCACTCAACCAGTCAAGAGGCCTTGGCCAGGGGCGTCACAGGGCTCGGCGAGTGCAAACAGTGGCGTCGCGCGGCACTGGCAGGGGCATCACATGCCTCAGCGCGTGCAGACATGAGCGTTCTAGGTCTTATTGTGTAGACTGGGGCGTTGGAGGCCTCGGCGCGTGTAGAAAGAGGCGCCGGAGGCTTCGGAGCGCAGACAGGGTCGTCAGAGGCCTCGGAGTGTAGGAAAGGGACGTCAGAGGCCTCGGACTGGAGGCAAGGGCGTCAGAGGCCTTGGACAGTGTAGGCAGAGGCGTCAGATGACTTGGCGCGAGTAGACAGGGACGTAAGAGGTTTCGGCGAGTAACGACTAAGACGTTTGAGGCCTCAGCGCTTGTACAGGAGTGTAAATGGACAAAAGGTTGTCCCCAAATTACTCTTTGGTCTACTTTGGTTACTGTTGGCACGCTTAGAGATTAAAGGGACTTGTCTTTCTCCCTTTAATCTTTACGCGTGCCAATAGGAACCAAAGAAGACCAAAGAGTAAATTTGTCAAGGAACTTTGAAAAAACTTATACTAGGCCAATTTCATCAATTTAACAGCCACGTTAGGATTCACATTCAAAAATTAGTAGCTTTTCTCAAGATAATTGTATGGTAGATTATGTTAAACACAGCAATTAATTAAAAACAATGATTTTGTTCCATTTTGGAACGTTTGCATTGTGGACTAGTCGCAAAAAGCGTCATAATGGCCCCGCCACTTTCCAAATGGGGTACCACATCAGTGAGTTTGTCCTCCTGATATTCACTAATCTATAAGTCATGTAACTCACCTCTCGACTGCATCGCAGGAGATGTTATCGAAGAAGCTCTTCGTCTTGTCGTACGCAGTGTACTCATCGTCGTTAATAACCAATTCGTTTGTTAATAGCGACTTGGTGTTTGCCATTGTTGGTCTTGCGCTATTGTGGACAGTCGAAAAAAGGGTCAAGTTTGTTGTACCATCTCATAGCGGTCCAACACAACATAAGTATTTTTTTATGGACTCACCTCTCTATGGCCTCGCAAGATATGTTGTCGAAGAAGCTCTTCGTCTTGTCGTATCCAGTGTACCCATCGTCATCAACCTCGGGCTCCCCGGCACCTGTCTCGTTGCCAGAGTCATCCTTCTTGTCTGCCTCTCCTTGGACAGCCACGACCACTCCTACGTCCTAGTCATCAGAAGGGGGAACAAAATTATAAGTGAGAAACAAAATGGGAAAGCATGTAGGATTTACTACATTATAGATAGATAGATAACTCTTTAGTGAACACCACACAAATAAAAATCTTACAACTAAAAAACGGTCTTATTGCTCAGAGCGATCTCTTCAAGACAACCATGCTCGGAAAGCAATAACAGAGTTAATAGGGGTGGTGGTTTTCAGGCAATAAATAAATACATAAACCATAAATAAGAACTATAAAATTACAAAATAATAATGAAATTAATTGGGATAACACAATAGAAAATTGGGAGTAAAGATAAGATACATACAATTATATAAAAATAATAAACATACATACATACTAATATAGTGTGAGAGAACATTTATAACTTATGCTGCATTCGTTGGCCAGAATACTATACAATACATATGATGATAGCAGATGAACTCCTGAGAAAGAGTGTCATATATGTTAAAAACCTAGGTTGACTTATGGCTGGTAACTATATCTTCAAACGGTTCGTTTTGCTTACTGTCCGTCAGCTTTTGACATAAACGCCATACAAAAAACGTCAGAAAGTAACGAGATGTTGCAAAAACGACTCGATTCATTTTTATAGGAATCGGGGGTTATTCAACCTGTTATTATCATATTGAATTGCGTCAAATTCACGAAATGTTTTATCAGTAGAATTCACTTCTAATTTGAGGCGTCCTCAAGTTCTCGTTGAGCCCATCCACCACTTTCATAATGTTTTGTTACATCTTATAAGAATTGAACAGAAGCAAAATAGAAAAACATGTAGATGATGTAGAAGTACAGTAACACCCCGTTAGGCGCGGTTTCGGTTTTACGCGAATTTAAAATTTCGCGCTAAAATGCCTCGCTTTAAGCGGATTGGTTACATTTATGTATTAATTTACTTCTTGTCTTTGATCGCGGGAATTCCCACTTTCTCTGACCATTCTGATAAAATGATGGGGAATCCCCTCAGAGTAGGACTTTTTGTCTGCGTGTTATGAAAATATTTTACAAGAACGTAAACGAAACGCAAACTAGAAGACAATAGATACGTCTTTCTGTAAAAGTAACGCTGCACAATGTGTTTTTAGAATTAATGTATTGATTTGCATTTTGTACTGACTTTAAATGCAAACCCTTATTTGCGCGAATTTCATTGAACTCGAGTTTTTGCTGAACGTATCCCTCGCGTAAGGCGGGGAATTACTGTATAGAATATGAACCTGGGTCGACTTACAACACTAAACCATGAGTCGCCTAGGTTGACTAATCTAAGACTAAAATATGACTATAATGTCAAAAAAAAAACACTAGAATTCACTTTTAATTTGAGGCTTCCTCAATATCACATTGAGCCTTTGAACAACTTTCTTAATTTTAAAAGCTTTTATTTAACTTCACTTGTATGTATCTATGTATTTTGTCTTTCCTGGAATCTTGCAATTCAAATTTCGAGCACTTCCCGATCCGCTATCCGTTAGCTATCCGGCTGTAACTTTCAGGGTAGCTCACAAACCATGACAATGCAATAAAAAAAGACAAAAAGAAGAAAGTGAAAATGCAATAAAATAACTAACTTAAAGCTAAAAAACACGCCTGTCCTGCCAAAAATGAACTTATGCCAATAAATTATACACTATTAGAATGTGCTTCTTATCAAGGCCTTCAATTTGATACCCATATTGTAAAATTCCAGGAAAAATATTATTTTTGCAATTGAAAAAAAAACTGCCGCCATATTGAATTTTTTCAAAAAAAAATATAGCCTATGTTACTTGGGGGGATGAAAGGATTCTAACGATACCCCATACGTCTAAATCTGTTCAGGCATTTCAAAGCTATGGTGGAATAAAGAAACTCACATACGAACATACATGAATGCTAAAAAACATAACACTCCTTTTTTTTGGTCAGTCGTGTAAAAAAGAAGAATATAGAAATAAAAAAGAGACATTCATTAACAAAAAGCTCGTAACCGCTTCTTTTTTTAATTATACTTATATAAGATAAACTTTCTTTATGTTGAATTAAACGCAAAATCGAAAAATATGTACAATTTGCTCATTGAATTTATTTACCAACAGGCATACTAAGGTATACAAGTACCTACATTGCAATCAGTTCCTAAACTTAAAGTGGAGGAACTTCAATAGAAGAATAGAATATATTTTATTTGCTCCAAATGTGAGTTAATATAAATTGATGCTTAAAGCAATTAGTAAACATCATCATTGGTACTTACTTTTTCAGTTTTATCGAAACTCGACTAAAATCGGTCCATTCTTTTGGGAGCTACGATGCCACAGAGACACTGTTACATACAATGATACACACCCTAAACTTATACCACTTATCGGACTCACACACACACACTTCACACATCATCTCATCTTATCACACTCTTATCGGATTTTGATATAAATCTTACCTCTGGTTTAACAGGCTCATCGCTTATCTTAGTTTTAGCCAGCTGGCTGCGCAGCTCCTCGAACTCAGTGTTGGCTTGCTCGAAGTCATAGTCGTTCTCAAACTTGAGAGTGTTCTTGTTCCTCGGGACGAAGCCGCGCCCGCGACCGCGCGGCCGGCCCCTCCAGCCTCCGCGGTTGTAGTTCTGACCCGTGTTGTTTAGATTGTAGTTTTGCCCTGTGGAATATTAAATCCATAAGCGTTTTAAGATATTTGGCAGGGAGAAATGCACAATACACCCCAACTGGGACGTCACTGCAGGCCTAACTACCTTTTCGAATAAAAATAACTAGCCTAATAGCTAAAAAATACACCTGCCTGCCAAGAAATAACTTATGCCAATAAAATATATACTGTCGGAATGTGCTTATCAAGGCCTTTTTGATACCTATATTGTAAAATTCGAAGGAAATTCTTTTTTCGTATTTTATTTTATTTTAGAGCCATAAAGCCGCCAGAAAGAGTTAAAAAAGTATGCTGCTCGGGGATGTAAGAATTCTAACGATACCCCCCATAAACCTAAATCTGTTCAGACATATAAAAGTTATGGTGGAAAAAAGAAACTCACATGAAATTATCGAACACATCATGAAATTATCGACCACATCATAAAGTTATCAATTCTGTGAATGAAGATCTATAGTTACCGACTGATGAGAGCTATCTCAGCAACTGATCGTTGCGGCGTTCTATGGGGGAGGATGATCGCAGTACAATATTGTACTGCGCAGTATTACTAATCATTACTTAATCATTGTAAAGGGGTGAAGGTTTATTTTCATTTGTTAATTACAAAAGACGGTCTTTTATATTAATTTTCTATCTACCTAATTGACCGTGTCATCATACTCGTACGCATCAAACATTTAGACAGATTACGTGGTCAAGTAGGTAGATAGACGATGAATATTAAAGTAGCAGCGGCAAGTCGACAACCATAGCGCCACAGCTAGCGCGTCACTCCGCGCCAGACAGTGACAGAGTTACGCGTTAGAAGAGAGCGGCAACGTTTAGGTGAATATCGCGTTAGGCACAGCGCTTATGCGAGCTGAATTGCACTTTGTTGCTTAGTAGCAAGAGTCGCTATTTCTATTAATTGTTGCGCGAAGTGTATCTTCTGCTATTATTTATTCTGTGATTCAGTCACTATTTAGTAGGACTCTTAATATATAATATTATGAAAAATGCTATTAGACGATACACAATAAAACATTATACGAAGGAAATGTTCTCCTATTGCGTGTTTTCCATCCATAAATTGTGAACGGTGCATTCAATTTACAATAAATTGAATACAATTTCAATGTATTTACAATCTATCCGTCTCCAACTGTAAAATTGTAAACACACATGCACTATTGACTACTTTCAACCAATCAGTGCACAGTTTTACAATTTATCAATTTGTTAGAGAAGAACTTGCCACTGTTAAATTGCTCCTGATTCGTCGGTGTTGTTGATAGTCTCAGTGGCGTATTGTGTACTTATAGTTTGAAATTAAATATTCAAGTCAAAACAATTTTCCATGTGTTGCACTTATAATTATTATATTTCGACCCGAGATAAGTTAATTTGATGTGTAGCTCAGATCGAAATATAGATTAACCTAGCTACTATGGTCAATATGTTCATGAGTTGCTATCACTGGATACATATATTTTATGCAAAATAAGTGGTTTAATATTAAAATACTTTTATTTTCATGCACAAATAAGACTCTAAGGGACTACCTCCATCGAAAATGATAGTTGGTTAAATATGTATTTTTTTTCCTATTTTAAATTGAGTGCTTTGTATTTTTTCTTTATTTTAGTTTTTTTTTTATGAGAGGTTGAAAGAGGAAATTCATTAGCTGGTCACATTCTAAACATGAGTTCTAACACACTAACATCCACTGCCATCGCCAGCTAGAAGAACCACTGGTTGCATGCTATAATCACCATGTTTGGCAGGCCCCATTCCTATAAAAATGAAAAGAGTTGTTTTTCCAAAATCTCGTTACTTTTGTCATTTTTTGTATGGCGTTTATGTCAAAAGCCTATGGACAGTAAGCAAAAACGGGTCGTTTTAAGATATAGGAACCGGCCATTAGTGACTGCAGTAGATGTTGATAATTACATAGGTGCATGCTGCTGGCCATTTCCTGGATTCCCTATAATGGTCCTCACAGCACCCGCAGGATGAGATGGGGTGGACCTGTTATTAAGCCAGGCACACAAAGCACTTAAAATTTGAACTAAACATACATCCCAACACACGGTTAACCTATAATAAACACATGTAGTTAAATAAGCCTTGTAACAACCACAAATAAAAAACAATAGCCCCCCGACTAGGGAATGCAATCCTGATCTCGCGGGATCTCGTGTCATTTCCAGAGATCAATCCCGAAGCATAATATGACGAGATTGGGCGGCACTAGTCAGCGACGCTACACACGTCCACTCGGTGCGCGAGCGATGCGCACCGACTAGAAAATACATTTATTACGAGTATCTACGAATTTAGATAGGCAGAGTCACTGATAAAGAAAGAAATGGATCTATATGTGTGTGGAGGAACCAGGGGTAGATTTTTACAGTTCGCTTATAAATGTTTACTCACGCCGGTGCCAACCAGTGTTGAATCAGAGAGAGCATTTTCAGCTGCTGGGTAGATAGCGACTGACATAAGATGCCGTATATCAGACAGCACCCTCAATACTCTTTGTTTTTAAGATATTACCAAAATCACCTCTAGAACTGGAAATTTTCCGCATTTGACCGACAATGTTATTTTATTGTTATTGTAGATTTCCAAAAAATACGGGTAATTAGTGTTTATTAGTTATCTTAATTAACCTCATAATCACAACCAAACAGATTTTATATATATATTTTTTAAACTTTCCGTTATCTCGAAAATATCGAGATTTTGTCTCGAATTTGTGATCTCGAGTCGAGATTGCATTTCCTACCCCCGACCCTCGCCCCATTATAGCTAAGAACCATCTGGTTCACATCAGCATTCAAACAAAAAAAAACGCATCAAAATTGGTCTATTCGTTTGGGATGCCACAGACACACAGATACACACCCTAAACTTATACAACCCCTCTGTTTTCGCGTTTGGGAGTTAAAAAGGACGTAATGCATACCAGGTTGGTGATGATGATGCGGCTGCGACTGCTGCTGCTGATGCATGGCCTGGCTCTGGCCGGGCTGGTGCTGGTGCTGCGTATGCTGGTTCTGCTGCGGGTGCTGGTTGTGCTGCGGGTGCTGGTTGTGCTGCAGGTGCTGGTTGTGCTGCAGGTGCTGGTTGTGCTGCGGCGCGCCCCCGCTGGGGTACCGCTGCCGGTTGCGCGAGTTGGCGCGCTGCGTGCGGTTCTGCTGCGGTTGCGGCTGCTTGGCTTGGTTCTGCGCGCCCGTGCTGCCGCGCCGGCTGTCCCGCTGCTGCCCTGACCCGCTCGCTACGATACCCACCTGAGAGTTTTCAATAGCTTGAGTTGGTTGTATACTGAGAACCTAAGTGTACGTCAGTGACGTATGTGCAGTTCTTGCCTTCGGCTACCTTAGCTCTGGTCAGGGACACTTGTAAGCATATGCAAGTGTTTAATTTACTGCATGCTTGGCACTAAGCTGGTGCCCTAACTAAAGGCAGTCATACACCATAACGACACAACAGAGTACAGCATGAGCAAAGTATAGTATAGCGTGAGCTTTCATTGTGACCCATACACCATATATTATAGATTTAACATTGGTGAATTTCTGGACGCTCTAATCTAGAAATTAAAAATGTATATAACTCCCGGCCAACATTATAGCTAAGAAGCATATCGATCACACCAGCTTTCGAACATAAAAATCCACATCATAATAGGTCCATTTGTTTGGAAGCTACGATGCCACAAACAGACACATGGATACATACAATGATACAAACATACATACAATTATACACACCCTAAACTTATAACACCCGTCTTTTATGAGAGTTCAGTGGTTAAAAAATGAATTTTAAAAAAATACTACTGAATCAATATTGATATAATTTATATTAGTAAATTTTTTAATAGGACAGACCACCAGGGTCTGTCCTATTAAAAAATTTACCACCCAAATCAATTCAGGAATCTCGTAGATAATAAGTGAACATATAAAAAATATGTCAAATTGACAAAATAACTAGTCTAGGAAGTCAGTAGAAACACCGAAACTATTAAAAAAAAAAAATTAACTATTATTATATTGCTTCCTTTTGTTACTAACATCTGATCAACCAAGCATGAGACCCTGACAGAATTATTGAGATACAAATATTTCTGTCAAATGTCTGTGTTGTTTACTGCAAAGTTATTGCGATCCATTCTTAAAATGATCGCTTGACATGTGAGGGTCTACTGAAAAGTAGTACATGATATATATGTACATACAAAAATATACAAGAATTTCTTTACCTGGGTTCCTTGGTCAGCAGTTGGGCTCTTCCTATGAACTCCAACGGCGGGAGTGTTAGACCTTGACGCATTCTGCTGGGCCCCTCCTCCAATGAGGTCGAGCATCGAGCCTGAATCATAAGGATTTGTTTACTATACTACATAATTGTTATTGATGCTAAAGAGCTAGACTTGATGCCCAAAATAGTAGGCTATAGAAGTTCAAGCTTTCTACAAAAGCACAAACCTGTAAAGACTACTTTTGGCTTGCATTGAAAGCATTTGCCTAAAAATATGTGCTTTTATTTTTAAGTATGGTGTGTTTGAAGACAATGGTAAATACTGAGAAACAATGAAAATGTCATCATCATTGAGAAACAATACAAATTGTACTAGCACAGGCCTTTTAAATTATTGTCTAGCTAAGATGGTGGGTTTGGAAAAATTACTTGAAAATGGCCTATGCTTTCATATTTGAACCAAGAGGTTTGTGTAAGAAACATGGATAATAAAATAAATTTCTCAGGTCAGGACCATAAAGAAAATAAATTCTGATAAACCATATGTTTACGAAATCATACATCAAGCCCATAAGTAATTTATTTTATTATGCACATTATTGTTATAATTTATGAAAATGATGAGGTGCTGATGTGAATGGATGCAGGTTACAAATTACTTCTTTTGTATTGAGTTTGAAGTAATGACCACTGAAATTATCAAAAGCAAAGCATGAATAGCCATACTGTGTTTCAAAAAAATGATTATAATGTATCTTACTTATCATTTACATGCACAGATATTTTAAAAATTGTTTTGGCAAGCAACAGACCAAGGAATGTATGCGAGTTGCGATTTTTTTAAAACTACATTAGTTAAAATGTATTAATATGTTAGTGTTCTAATAACATTTTTTTAGCCAAACATACACCAATATAATCAAGGATGTATATCTTTATTTCTAAGAGATTTGATTAAATTAAATAAGAATCTTATCATTTATAAAGACTCAGATTGATGGTTATTTTTGTTATTTGTTATTTAGATATCTGATTGTCTTATAAGAACAAACAAGTACATGTGATGTAAATATATACAATAACAAGATAAGAATGAGATAATGGGAGAAGGAAAATGACATGTGGAATTACTATTCTAAAGGACTAATGCATGCAGACATCCAAACCAGGTTAAAGCATTACAGAGACATTTTCAGATACATTATTTATGACTAAATCTCATGTAAATCAACTGAATTTATTTACAAACATCAACATCAAAAATCATTAGAAGTATCTGGTTATGACTCAGCAAAAATCGCAAGGTAGCATGTTGAAGCTTAAGCCAAATATATCCACTGAAAAAAACCTTGGTCTTTCACTTGGTTGGAGTGGTGAACCACTCCCGAGCCAATGGGGCCTGCGGAAGGAGGCTGGGGAGCCAGGTCCACAGAGGTTTGCGGAGACAACTCACTGGTCTTGCCAAGCTGTGAATGCACACTTCCTGGGAAACCCGCCATGGGGTGGTATTGCGGGTAAGGTGACTGTCCAACCACAGGGTGATTGAACTGTGCCGTGTACTGGCCTGGAGCGCTCCCTGCGCCCAGGGTCGGCGGCACCGACATCTGCATGATCGCAGGGTCGTTGGGCAGCGAGGGCACATTGTTCAGCACTCGGATGTCCTTGATGTCAGAACCACGGAACAAGATGTAGTCATACACCTGACTCTGGGGTGCCACCGGGTACTGGGTCTCACGGTCCTCCGTGCCAAATGATCGCACTGTACAAAACCACATTAAATTTTTTAAAGTGAAAGTATGTGGTGAAATTTAAGTTAGGTTTTCAATACTTTGATGGTTTTAGTGTTTTATTCTTTTACTTTTATTACTATGTTTCAAATGCAATAAGTTCTTCCAAATATAATGACAAAAAGTTTGAAAACTACCCCCGTTTAATATATTAAGATTTTCAAACTAATTTAGGTCAAATGCTACTGTAAAGTAAATTGGGCAATCACAGCTCTTTCATAATTAAGTTTCAGCTGTATTTAGTGAAATAAACACGGCATCAACGTCATCAAAGTGAAACCGCGGTCACAGACCTAGCTTCAGTTTTCACTCTGAGGGTAGAATAAAAACAATGTGCTACATTCTACAACACAAAAGGACGAAATTTAGGGCAAAATGTAAAGTGGCATTATTTGACGCTTTCACAAACAATAAACAACAAATCAGTTTGAAAGGAGGGAAAAATAGAGAGGATCTCTTGATAAGTTAACGTCTAATTACGTCGAACAGTTACCGTGGCGAAAGAAAATACAAGTTAAAACTTAATACGCACTAAAAACATATAGAATAGGCTCGAAAGGAGAGGATAACAGTATCCATTTGTCAACTTACCGCTAGCCAAAGCGATGGTACATTCCTGAGGATCAACCGTAAAAAGTCGGCCTTCGTAACGAATGTCGGCTTTCGATATTAGGCTTATCTTGGAGCCTAATTCAGGCATTCCAGTACTCATAATGTCACTTTAAAAATATCTCTCCGATGACAAAGATTTTTTACGATAACGTCGACCGCAAAATTTCAGCCACCGCACAGAATTACTGACACGAAGTTGGCAGCAAGCGAGCCGTTTACAAACAGCTGTGAGGAGTGGTGAGGAAGGAGGGAAGTTTAAATTTCAAGTTTATTTTCCTTTTTATTATCCTAATACTGATTATAATACACAAACTTAATGAAAATAATATTTTAATTATTATTATATTGTCAAAACTTAGTTTTAAGTGGGACCAATTTGAAAGTTATACAAAGTTATAAATATTCACAATTAATTTCGAGAATTTTGCCGAAAATAGATGTCGCTCAAGTCACCTGATTTAAGAGACAACTTGAAAATGACTAACTTCAAGGTAGTTCTATTGTCTATGATTATTTTTTTAATTTTTGTCAAATGTAGAGAATTGCTGCTGAAGTTTTTTAAATCGATCAATTTTAGCTTCCATATTTAATCTGTGAACCAAGCTCTCTCATGATTGGCTAGCAGACTAGATGTCTGGCATTGGTCAAATCAAATGAAAAGTCAAAGTTGAAAGTTGTCAAACGAAAATATACTGAAAATCCGTTACGTTGTGTGATGCGTGCACGGTAATTATTATTTCTAAATATTGTGTATACAACACAATATATATATTTTTGTAAAGTAGCTATGTTCTGAAGCTACCGACTGACAAGTGAATAGAGTACCAAGATGTTGGAGAACCCCATTACTTCCACTCCAGGGCCGACGCGATTTAGTATTGGCGGGATCAGTAACAATTCCAAGAGACGGAGTCTCATCCCTCAAATACGCAAAACTCTCACAAGAGACGAGGTTAGTAACGTAGTTTTTAGTCTACAAACTTAACTTTAGTATGTTTAACAATGTAAGCACCACTATATATAGTCTGCTTTATTCCTCTCCATTCTAAGGTTGCCTGGAAGAGATCACTTTGAGCGACAAGGTCGTCTACTGTTACTCTATATTTGAATACAGTATTTTTGTGAAAAAAGACTGGTGTTCATTAAAAGAGTTTATCCATCTACTAACTGCGTCCCGCGGCATTGCCCGCGCGCTAATCTGCCACCACCGCTCACTCCCGTAGGGGTGGACTAAAAAAAACCTTTTTAGTGCACCCCTAGAGTATTTTTTCTCAAAATTTCTAATATACTTCAGCTTAGGCTGTGTTGTAGTATGTCAGTAGTTATGTAATGTCACGGTACTGTTTTATGTATAGATTTAAGAACATACTTTGTATTAATTATAAAAAGTTTTATTTAGATTTAATATTAATTTCACTCGCGTTAAGTTTTCAAAATCAAATAACATACTTTGTTTCTATGTTCAGTACGTAGAGTTCCTCAGGTCCTTCAAATTGAAATAAGGCAGTACCTTCTTCAAGCTCAAATGCAATTTCATCAGCCCTGTTTTGTGTACAGTAATATATTAAAACAGCAAATAAAATTTGCCTGAATATTTTCATTCAAAGGCATAATATCATCAAGTATACATTTCTTCAGGATCGCAATGATGATGATGCCGAAAGATCGTCATTGCTGGCCTCGGAGAAAGCAGTGGCGACATCCACTCCATCTTCTCCGAGGACCAGCAGAGACACCATGACATCATCACCACAGAAGGAGCATTTCCAGGGATGCCTCAAGCTTTATGCTGAAAATGTTGGTATTGAAGTCTTTACTTTCATTGATTGAAGTTAATTTAGTAGTGAGGTGATGTTATAAGATGTGCCACTTTAAACCCCTGATACAAAAAGTTTGGAGTTATATGTTTTTGTCTGTCTGTGGAATTGTAGCTTCCAATCAGATGAACTGATCTGTTTGTTTTTTTTTAATTTAAAAGCTGGTCTTGGTGAGATGGTTATTAGCCTTGTTTGATAAAAAAACAGTGCAGCTGTACCCAAGACATTCAGTTCTGATCACTCGGGCACTAGTGCAGGTAACGTTGAGATTGTGCTCAGATGTTCAGTTTTGAAATGGGAAAGGAAATTGGCAGCAGCATGCACCTGTGTAAATATCAACATCTACTGCGATCACCGCACCACCTGCCAAGGGAGGTGATTGAACAAACCCCCCTCTATGTTGAGGGAGGCCTTTGTCCAGCAGTGGGCCTTCTAGATGATGATGATGATGATGTGTGATATATTTTAGACTAGCTGTAGCTGCGGCTTCGCACGCGAGGTCATTTCTCTAGGTTAAAAGTACTCGCATGTACTATTTATTCCAAGACCTAAAATTCCAATATACAAACATTTGATCAAAATTCCTTTGGCTGTCAAAAAGTTTTTATTGATTGCTCGGCTTCTACTATTTGGATTGAGATACCTAGTACACCGGTTTTTAAGTCAAACCCTAAGTTATCTAATAGAGAAAACCGCACCGAAATCGGTCCAGTATTTCTTACGTGATGCGCAAACAAACAAACGGACAGACATGAATTTTAAAAATGTTTTATTCTTGTTCAATAGCTTATTTTAAGTGCCCTAGACCATCTTTTATTATTTTCTTTGTACAGACTTTCATTCTTATTGCTTTATTATAAGTATAGATGTGATGTCATTCTTCAGGGATGGTTAAACTGTTTAGTAGTGAAAAGGTAACATACAGAATTACAGACAGAAAGATAGAGTTACTTATAATAAAGCAGAAAGTAAAAAAAAGTCAGAAAAAGTTGGTCTAGACTAGACTCTAGAGGACTTAAAATAAGGTACTGGACAAGAATATAACATTTTTTAAATTGTGTCTGTCTTTCTTTTTATTTGCTCTTCACGTAATTATATATACTGCCCCCCGATTCAGAACCCTTCAATAACTCAGTTGTCGATCGATATTTTATTCTGTGGATTTGGTTTGAAATCATTGAATTCAATACGTTTTTCATTCACATTATTGAATCGATTCGGTTTGTTATAGAAAGGTTCTGAATCGGTGGGCTGGACCGATTGCGATGTGGTTTTTACTGTTGGATAGCTTAGGTTTTGACTGGAAAACTGGTGTACTTGGTATCTAAGTCCGAAAAGTAGATGCCGAGCAATCAATAAATACTATTTGACAGGTTAACAAATTTTGTTAAAATGTTTTAAAATGCAGAGCTAGTTTATAATATTAGTGAGCTGAAACTTGTTTACAGAAAATAACAAAAGACAATGCGTGGAACCTCCAACTGATCGACTTCATGACGACTATGATGCGGCGCCACGACAAGCGCATGGAGAACCTGCAGACCGCCTCCACGATGGTGGATGCTTCCGCCAGGATATACTCCTTCAGGGTGGATGCTGTGCATCAGGATGGGTTGAAGATGTCTGGCGGGCTCACTAAGGTTGCTCAGGTAACACAGTAAGAAATGTTAATTCACTTGACTTGCTTGGTTTTTAACCCCCAAACTCTAAAAGAGACGGGTGTTATAAGATTAGGGTGTGATAGACTCACTGTGTGTGTCTATCTTTGGCATTGTAGCTCCCAAACAATTGGACCGATTTTGATGTTTTTTGTTTAGCTTAAGGAGGGATAGGGGGTTGAGGGTTATATACCTTTTTTAATTTGTACTTGTTAATTGGATTCACAAACAGACAGAGTTCTATGTTTGACTGTATGTATATTTTTATGTGTCCGATTTCTCCTTCAAATGATTTTGATAATTCTATTTTTGTTTGAAAGGGTATACTCTCGAGGTGGTCCCCATTTTTTTAAAATCAAAATTGGTTCATTACTTTTAATTAGAAGACTAAGGATGCAGGATTTCTAAACCGATTTAAATGATTTTTAGTTAATTTAAAAGGGGTAGACTTTCATTGTAGTTCCACTTCAATTTCATCAAAAATGCTTTAGTTTTTTTTAAATTAGTATTTCGTTTTCTTTGTTGTTAATGCTCTCTCATATTTTACTGGTTTCTGAACCAAATTAAATGATTAATTTTTACTTTTAAAAAATAAACCTGCAGTGTGGTACTGTATAAAATTCATCAAAATTAGTTCAGTAGTTTATTTATAAATATAATCCGTCAATTGCGGACTGTTTTTTTTATTTTTTTGTGGGGTCCTCCCTATATAAATTTCATCAGAATTGGTATAGTAGTTTTTTTAGTGAATCCATTTGATGAGCATTTTTATACCATGCTATTTTATACACTATTTATTAACTGCTGTTATCCAAAGAGCAATTTAAACCGTCAGACCCAGTTGCTAACAATTGAGAAATATCATTAGGCCACATCATAGATCCTTTGGCAGCCTGACAAACTGATACCAGTGAGCAGCACTACACTTGATTCAAACTTAATGGCGGCTGTGAAATACGAGGCACTGCACAATAGCAAATATTAGGTGTGCCCAGGCATTGGAGAGGTGGTGGGGCTGCGTGAAGCTCGCACCACACTGCACAGCCATTATAAGTTTGAATTATCATTCGACATACAGTTGCTTTAATTTAGTAATTAAAGTTAAGACCTGAACTGGCTTCTTGATGAAGTTGATTCTCCGAATAGTACAAGAATTAACTCAATATTTTATAAGTATTTTTTTTGTATTACACATGGAACCTAGGTTAAATCTACATTATCTACACTAATATTATAAACAGGAAAGATTTGATTGTTTGTATGTTTGTTTGTTTGTAATAGATAAACTCAAAAAAATAACGAAACTGATTTTAATAGAAAGCTACATTATCAGCGAGTAACATGAGCAATATTTTATTACACAAAAAATTAGAGGTCTCGTCAAAAATTGGAATAATGTAACCCAAGGTATCAAAAATACAGAACGGAATGATGTTGACATGGAAACGAATTAATAACAAGTCTAAAGCAAAAACAAGTTAAGCACGTGAGTAATAATGCAGTTGTCTATTAGTCAAAAAACACCACGATCGTTGCTGCCATAGATTTAGAATAACGCTTACTGGCGTATTTGTTTTAGAAGTTACGTCGAGTGTAAAATGCTAAAAGTAAGAAAAACCGGGGCGGGTCACTAGTCAGTAATAAACCAATAGAAGGCAGGTTTTTTTTTATCCTTTTGTTCTGCTCTGCTAGGCAAAGGTCTCCCCCATTGTCTTCCACGCATCTCTATCTAGAGCATAGATACAGCCACCGCCCTC
Organism: Alsophila aescularia; assembly: GCA_946251855.1. Classification (NCBI taxonomy): domain Eukaryota; kingdom Metazoa; phylum Arthropoda; class Insecta; order Lepidoptera; family Geometridae; genus Alsophila; species Alsophila aescularia. Next base: position 55,258,096 of record OX276374.1, on the reverse strand, counting down.
CCTCGCTACAGAATAATTTATTTGCCTAAAATGGAGTACACTATAATTTGCATAAAATGGAGTACACTGTTAGTTATTTGCATAAAATGGAGTACATTATTATTTGCTTAAAATGGAGTGAATAGTCACGCCACCTTTACGGGGCTGGCCAAGACGCCTACCGTCAGGGCTCCCATTGTGTGACAACTTTTTGGGTGCATACGGGCTACATGCCCATTTCAATTTAGCAGTTTTGAGTCCAGCGTCTGCAATGCTGGTCTTTGAAAGGAGCGTGGTGTTTCGAACTCGATCTGTCCTTTTGACTCCGAGTATGCTCCGCTCCAAGGTTTCTGGCAAACGTTGAGTTTGGACTTTTGTGCTTCGGTCAATGACCAAGTTTGCGCATCGTAGGTTAGGACGGGCAGAATACACATGTCAATAAGAGTAAGCTTTAGAGACAGAGGAAGGTCACCCTTCATCAGCGTCTTCATGGACTAGTAGCTCCTCCAGGCATTCATAATGCGGCGACTGATCTCTTTGTCTTGCCGATATTCGAAGGAAACTAACTGGCCCAAGCAGAGATGTTCATGGCTCATGGTATATTGCTCGTCTCCTTCGACCCTACTTTTCGTACTTACCCTAACTTGTAGCCTAACATATCGTGACCTTACTTTTTGGTCATGGTCTGAGTCTTTGACCGATTCATAATAAGTCCAACCTTAAGGCTTGCTGTGCTCAGATCTTGTAGCATTTGAAGCAGTTCGGATGCAGTAGGAACAAAAAGTATAAATAAAAAAAATAAGGAAGGAATTGGTTTTTCGACCTTTTTTTTAATGAATGTAATTTTGTATTTCTTTCTTTTTTTAATATTATATTCACTTCTTTTTATTCCTTTGTCATCTGTTTGTGAGAAACCCTGTATGTTTCAGCCGGTTAGCTAATCGGGAAGTGCGCGAAATTTGAATTGCAAGATTCCAGGATAAATTACATAGATACATACATACATACACACATACAAGTGAAGTTAAATAAAAGCTTTTAATAAAGACGACGATGTCGTCCTCAAAGCGCAATTTTATCGCTGGTGTCAACACCATTTGTTGACAATACCGGACATTGTGTTAAATATCTCCTACAAGGTACTGTTGAATAATTTTGGAAAAAGCGGAACACCCTGTTGCCTGTTGTACTTCTTTCTCTATTTTGTAATAATTCTCTATTTTTGCTTTATAGAAGCTGTCCTATTGTATGTAATTTTTAAGAGGCCCGTGTAGGTTTTGTTATCTGTTGATTTTGTAATGCAGTAAATATGGGCTGAATGTTTGATGCTATTATAGGCCTAAGTGTAGTCTACGAAAGCCAGATAGAGAGTTTGTTGAATTCCGAAAACTTCTCAACGATGTGACACTAGGGATCGGTCTGTAATTACCTATATTTCTTGTGAAGGAGGACCATATTCGAGTGACATCTCTTTCGGAAGTTGACCTGTCTGTAGGATGGCATTAAATACATTGGTGAGGTGTGGAAGCAGCGGAATCAATACTTAGCGCTCCCATGGTGATACCATCCTTCAGGACTCCTATCATATTTCATGTTATTTAGGGCGTTGTGAACTTCAAGACCAGTCATGAGACCAGAATAGAGGTTTTTGTGTGTTTATGTCTACTAATGTTTCACTCCATTCCCATCTTGTAGACTGTTCATTATAAGATATGTCAAGATCAAAGAATTTATTGTAAATAGGCAAAAATAATCAAGTCAAAATTAACATCTCTTGGACAAGGAGAAGTACATAAAATATTATAAAAATATCACATCAATAAAAATTAGGTTATTACTGTTTTTGCTAAGTAGGTGTCACTACTAAAAATTACATATCCAGTTGAATAAAAAAGTAATCTATTGTTATTTGTAGACAAAAAGAGGTAAGAAAGACGACGAGAACACACAAGATGATGGTGCAGTGGACAACGATGCTCCTGCAGCGGGTAAAAAGAAGAAAAAACGCATGCGAGGCGCCATCGCTCCCAACCCTGAAGTGTTCAATGGAGATTTCGATGCCAATGATTGTATAGGCAAGTATCTGAGTTTTCATAATGATGTTCTGTTGCTTTGCTTTCCCAATTATCTGTTTTCCTCGAATGCCAAATCCTTTCATATGTATGTCTTGAAGGGATCGTCATCAGCCCGTATGTGTCCACTGCTTGACATAGGCTTCTGAGCCACTGAGCCTGATCTTCGGAATGCCAGCCAGCTTTCGCAAGTCGTTACCGCACCTGGCCGGCAGGCGCCCTACATTACGTTTGCCTAAACGCGATCTCCAACTCTCCACTCTAGAACTCTTTTACCCCATCATGAGTTGTTAGATCAACCGACAAGTCTAATATTACAAGTAGCTACATGTATTGACAATGCCAAGGCCTATGAATTCAATTTTTATTAGACGTATGTATACAAGCTAGGCGTGTACCTACGTTAAATTTATGAAAGGAAACGATGATGAAAAACTTCCGCCGGAAACTCGTGCCCCACCCACCACCAAAATATATATTCTTAGAATTATCATTAGAAAGATCATTTGTTTTGAGTTCTCGATAAATCGGCTCCATTGCACAATGATCACAAGCAAACTGAAGTTGCAGGTAGTTTTAAGGGCAGACATATCCATATACAGTAGTTGCACCGGATCTTTGTGGTTGTGATGTTAGGCTCTGAACGATTGGGCAGCTACTGCTGTGAGGATAAAACAGCATAATGTAAGAGCGAGATAGAATATACGAAAAACGTAAACGAGTGAGTGAGGCAGTTCTACAATGCTGTCTTCACCTTCAACATAGGGATTGCATCTGAAAAGTAGCAGTTTGCGCAGAGACTTGCAGACAACTTCCGAGACATAAACTTCCGCTGCGATTACTATACCGCCGTTATCACAGTCATTTGTCTTTTCGTTTCTAATGATAATTTTATTGACAGTTTAAAATTTAAAAATATACTCTTGGATAAAAATATAGGAAAAGCTTATATGTTACATCATTAATGTAACATATAAGCACAGAATAGAAAACAAGTGGAAGTGCAAAGTGTGCCACAATTATGCACAGGAAATCATAATTTGCGTACAAATATTTCGTAGATAAAAATTAAATGAACTCTATGAAGCAGTCGTTAACGCATTATTTTCAAATTTGATTCATAAGCTTAAATCGTCTCAATAATACACACCCAATTACAGTAGACGCAGCTTAAGTTTGTGGCTCGGAAGGTGTCTGCTAGTCGCTGCGCAAACTGCTATTTTTCGGGCGCAATCACAATGTTGAAGCTGAAGACAGCACTGTTAACTGCCTCGCTCACTCGCTTACGTTTTTCGCATTTTCTATCTCGCTCTTAGTTTATGCAGTTTTATCCTCAAAGCAGTACCTACGCAATCGTTCACAGAACCTACCACCACAAAGACTAGCTGCGACTATACAAGAAAGGTTTGTTAGTAGTGCAGAATAGGACTCGTAAAAGTTTTATTTGTGTGAGTGTGGCAACAGCGGTTCCAATATAAATGCAGTCCACTTCCACTTGTTTTTTCTCTTAAGTTTAAAAATTAAAACCCGACTACGGTCGGGTAAAAAAATTGCCTATGACACTGTTGCGATGAAGACGAATCTATTGACACCTCGCTTGTCAAAACTGGACCAATAGGGGCTAGGCTATGGTGGACCATCCACATACCCACATACATACATACATACAAACAAACATACATACATAGAGTGTTAAACTCATTACCCTTCCCTTGTTTCGCTGTAGTAGGATAATAAAAAATAAAACATCCACAAAAAAATATTGATAATGTCAATGACGTGGCGTCGTGCAATGTATTTTGTTTATTTTATTGTTGTCGTTTCATTATTGTTACGATATTCAATATGGTGTCACACTATTTGAATAAAAGAGATATTAATTTCAGAAGAAAGCTTATTGGAATCCTATCAACATTGCCTAATTTTTTTTAGACCCCTTCTTCGAGAGGCTTGCGGCGACGACTGGTGACGTCACATCTTCCAACAGAGCTTTCAACGCGTCTCTGCCGATACACGATAAAACGCTGGCGTTGATTTTAAGGTAACTTACTGCATTTTATTGAAACCGGCGAGCGCGAACCGTCTCCGTTTCAGCTTGGGCAAAAATGCTTTCGTATGTCCGACTGTCCGCCTGTCCGGCTGTGTTACATTTTTGTTTAGATTTATTTGAAAGGTAGTAACTTTAAGTTGGTTTCATACAAATTTGGTGAAGATCTAATGAGAATCCTCAAAATGCAGTAAATTGCTCACTTTTAGGTTTCTACCAGTGGAATTAGCCTTTTACCTACTAGGTAGGGATTGATGGAGCACCTTGGTGTTTAATGTTAGTTTTACAATAAAATAACTAGATGGCGCTACTAGTAGGTAACTACTGTGCACCGCTAGGTTGATTGCAAAAAAGTTTGTGCTCGCGACGTCACAGCTCACAGGTATATAGATCTCACATAACCTTGAATTTTGAAGTTCTTGCAAGGTCATGCCGTTGGATTCCAGTAACAGTCGGCCATCACCGCTCAGGACATATCTAGATACACCAGCAGTGTGACCAAAGTGCAACAAAAACAATCTTTTTTTTTCTAGAACTGATGATAGATTCCTGGAGCCAATCAAAGAGAACATTCCCGAAGACATCGACCTCACCGAGCGCATCACATTAGCTCTCAAACTGCTTCCCGCTTTCTCTGAAACTGACCACATCTGCGAACCTTTTACCGGCTTCTCCATCAGCAACTGGGATCCGGATACTGAGGATAGGTAAGTACCTACTTTGTTGTAGTCCGCGCGCAACACATCGCCTTAGGTATGGGCGTAATGGGAAGGGGGAGGGAGGCAAGAAACGCTCACTGACAGTGGCTACCCCCCATCCCCTCCCCCTTTCTGCCGCTCCTCCCTCTTTCGGCTTAGGCCTTCTATGAAAGAAACAAATAAGGGTTCACTAAGTTCGCCCGATTCGTGTTCCACGAAAACTCCGCGCATGGCCCGCTTAATATAAGCGGGCCATGCGCCGCGGGAGACGGCTTCTTTAATTGGCAAATAGGTAACTAAACTTTGTTTATTTATTTAACCTGTAGTATCCCACTGCTGGGCAAAGTTCTCCCCCAATTCCTTCCATTTATCTCTATCTTCTGCAAGTTCAAGCCAATTTCCTTCGAAAGTATCAAGATCGTCACGCCTAACTAAACTTAATCATCATAAAACGTAAAAAGCCGCTATCCATAGTTTTGAGCCGGGGCAGCACACACAACTAATCGACTACGCGCGCTGACACGCTTGTGTGCGTTACACGTAAATGTTTGCGTGGAGCGAACAGGCAAGCGATACGGGTTAATGCGTGTGGAAAAAGGAAGGCATAATATCGTTTGCAATCTTTTGATGACGAACTGTGACGAACGGTTTTGTACCACGGGACACGCACACCACAAATAGTCGCGTTGTCGCATTTTGAATAATAGCACTTGAACGCGGACTATAGTATTTTATTTAGTGCTATGTGAGCTTTGAAGCTCTGCTCATATAGACATTTTTCTTGTGTAAAAGTTGCATACTTCGTAGGTGTTATAACACTCATAGAGCCTATATTATACAAAATGATGATAACAATAAAAAAACAAAAGATTTCTATCAAAATCTCGTCTTCTATTCGTCGCATTGACACTATATTTTGAGTCAAACCCTAAGTTATCTAACAGTGAAAACCGCATTTCAATCATTCCAGTAGTTTTTACGTGATGCACGAACAAACAAACAGACTTGTTAAAAATATTATTGTTTTTAATTATCTTCTTTTTGCAGACTTTTTCGTTCTCATTGCTTTACTATAAGTAAAGATTTATCACCTACAGTTATTATAATATTGTGTACATTCCCAGCGACCACCGCATCAACAACTGGGTGGAAGAGAACCGATTGAACCTGTCTCAGCAAGCACTGGCATTCGATGTCAATGCTGAGGTGGAGCCCATCCCACAAGACGAAGCGCATAATGATTTGTACGGTAAGTACTTCAGCGATTGACTGGAGAAAACAGCTTTAAGCGTTAAGATGACCCCCTATATTAGATATACATAATAGGTTAACCCTAGAGTACTAACATAAATATATTACCACTTACTACTAATGGATCGCCTCGTACGCTACTTCAGGAATAAAACAAAATAATACTAAATACCATTTATTAAAATTTTACTAACTTATATGTAAATAACAGGCAATCCTCTACCTTTTCTAAATAATAATACAAAATAATAATTATACCTCTAATTCAGTCACATAAGCATCTCTAAATCATTCAAATCATCTAATTCGCCTCCCAGGGCCTTAAAACGCGTCACAGACGGCTAAGATACGATAATATTTTATCTTAAGATAAAATATCGCTCGCTATACAATTTATATGAACCATCACAAACGGCGAAGATAATATATATTTGTATCTTACAGTATCTTAAGATATCGAGCGATATGGAATTTATTAAAAGATGTCATCGTAAGATACAACATATATCGTAAATGCTCTACAGGTTGCTCTGTTTTGTATTCGCGACGGTTTTTTTTTAACCCCTGAACAATGAGACGTTTGTTATAAGTTAAGGAGTGTATCACTGCGTGTGTGCGCGCGTGTGTGTGTGTTTGTGTGGCATCGTAGCTCCCAAACTTTGCACTCGCATCCGATTTTGATGCGGTATTTTCTGTTTGAAAGCTGATATGATCGAGATGGTTCTTAGGTATATGGGGAAAGGGAGGGGGGGAGGTGAGAAAGAAAAGGGGGTGAAATTCGTAGCTTCTAAACAAATGGACCTATTTAGCTGTGTTTTTTTTTGTTTAAAAGCTGGAGTAAACAAGATGATTCATAGCTATAATTTAAGGATGGAGGGCGGGGGGGGGGGGGGGGAGCGGTGCGAATCGTATCTTTCGAATGAATGGACCAATTTCTGTTAAGTTGTTCTGTACAAATGCTCTCCCGCATGTTCGTATTTTGTTTCACTATATCTTTCTTAATCAAATTATGAATTTCGAGAAAGGTTTACTTCGACTTATTAAAATGAGTTTTTTTTTTGTAGATACATCTGCTTAAAGATTAAATTCACCGCGGCTTTTTCTAAATTTTATGTGATTTTCTATCCAAAGTGATCACCTTTTACAGTGCGCTCATGCAATTTGCATATCAAATTCAAAATAAGAATCGTCTGATGAGCTATCTAATAAATCTAATAGTGAAACCGTACTACTCATATTTTATCATTCTGTATATATAAAGCGGTGAAGAAATACGTGTGGCACCTAGGACGGCCTGCGAGCGAATGAATAATTTCAATATATTATCGTATCTTAACCGTGTGTGATACCCTAAGATGCTATAATATTTTATATGCAGATATCGTAACATCAAATATTATCGTATCTTAGTCGTCTGTGACGCCCTTAATTCATAAAACTATAGTACACTGACAAATGTCAATCGAACCGACAATTGTCAGTCAAACTATAGAAATGTCATACATATTTGTTATATGAAACGCAGGTTTGGCGTATTCTACTGACATTTGTAGGTTTATTAGGATTTGTCGCTTTAAGAAATATGGCCCAGACGATCGAAATGTCTATTTTTGAATGTTGAAACTATGACAAATTTAAAATGCTCTTTTTTAAAAAAAAACATGTTTTCTTAAAAAAAAATACTACGTATAAGCGTAGATTATATTCTATTCAAGAAATCGACACTAACAACAAAAGATTTCACCACAATTTAAGAGATGGAAAGTGCTTCCTTCCCTTCAAAACACCAATTCTATCAAAAACTGTACTTATAAAATTCACAACCAGTATCTCTCTCTATCGTTCGTATAGGCGATCGGGGGAGGTAAGATAGCAATACATTTACTTAATAACTCATCAACAGCCTGCATTTGTCCACTGCTGGACATATGCCTCTCCTAACGCTCGCCACTGGACCCGATCCTCGGCTCTTCTCATGTAATTGCTGCCAGCTACTTTACACAGGTCGTCGCTCCATATTGCCGGAGGGCGTCCTACACTACGGACGTTTTCTAAGCGAGAGAAACCCCGAGCATAGCCCGATCCATGGCTCGCTGAGCGACCTGAAATTTGTGAACCAGTCTCACCGTCAGTGTCCACGTTTCGGCTCCGTATGTACGACATACGGGTAGGACGCACTGGTTAAATACTTTCTGTCTGTCTTTAGGTATTGTGGGATGGGTGACGAGAAGACATGACGAAGTTTCCCAAATGCTGCCCAGCCCAGCCGAATCCGCCTGTCGGCTTCCTTCTCAAAGTTGTTTCTGCCCAACATAAGAGTTTGTCCTAGGTAGACATACTCCTGCACAAATTCGAGAGGCATGCCACTAATTGGTTCCGGTGTAATGTGTTCATTTACATAATACCTATTTTGCGAATATCAATCACGTCAAGGGACTATTCTCTTAATATTTTGCAGACGAGGAACCCCTGGGCGGTATCGAGAGCGAAGAAGAAGGCGACGTCGCGGTGGCGGCGTGCGTCGCGCGGGTTGCGGCCGCGCCGCCCGCGCGCCTCACGGACATGCGGCCTGCGGCGCCGCACGACACGCGCCTCGAGTACTCGTACTGCGGCGCCATCGTGGCCGCCTGGGCCGGGCCTAGCCACTGGCGCCTCAAGAACAACAGAGGTCATACTAGAAATATATACTTTAGAAATGGGATATTTACTTTAGATACTATACTTACTTACTTACTGAGTTTCCAATATTTCGGCACTGTTGCAAGCGCCATGATGAATGGATGGATAAGTTTTTATGAGCAGAAATAATGGTCTACCCTCCTCACTTCGTTTATTATGCGACACCAGTACCATTGTTCACACTTTCAGTAGTAACCCCATCACCACACACAAACAGTATCACCTCGCGTATTTGGGGCGATATTACTTCGGGTACATACTGATAGTACTTACAACAAGTGTCAACAGTGAAATGAAAAATAATTTATTGCCACTATCATGAGTATATAATAATCCATTATAAAAGTACAAAAGAAAAAATATATACGTCCAGCTACATACTTGTGCTGAGTTCACATTTTCATGCGTCCGCAGCGCTGTTTTTAAATATACCCCTTTTTCGGATTGTGGTATTTGCCGAAATATGAGCAATGCGGGTTGCATTACAACTATGTTAATATAATAAAAAAATAAAACAGTGAAAATAAAACATAAAAAAATACAAAATACCACCGACTCAAAACAAAATCAAAACTGGCGTGGTGGGTATGTACCTATGTAGAGGTGTGTTTGTGAGGGTGAGTATGAGTGTGTATGGGGTTGCATGAAAGTGTACAATTGCGTGAATTTTCTGCCTTGTGTTTTAAAAGTGGCCTCAAAATTGTGTTTTTGTCGCAGTAATAGGTTTAATATATTTCCACCTGTGCCGGTGCCATAGTACCTGTTATGTTATGGCAACTGATGTTTAATTGTTTGGAGGTTCTCGTCTACGAATTTACCTAAGAATCCGTTCCACAGAACAAGTCTCGCGGCGTTATGACGAACGCCACATTATTCGCTTATGCATTGAAATATATAGCGCCGCATCTGTGGGACCTGTAGTGCCGTAATGTTGGGAAAAAGCCTAACCCCATACCCATGGGGAAAGACTCAAGATTGTGAGCTGGGCGTCTACATGCAGGCATCACTATCTTGTAATGATATTTAGCCGTCGTCTGCGTAAATAAGTTTTTTTTTTACGAAAAGAAAAATAGTTATTTACCCCTTAAATATTATCCGTTTTTTATTTGTTTATTAATTAACTACGCTTATACGTCTCCGATTTTCAAAATTTTATAATAACTTCAAAATTATAACCACCCTAACAGTCGCTTTTGAAAAAAACGACTTATTGAAAATGCTCTTTGTCAAAAACAAAAAGGGTTCTTTAAAAAAATGAAACATATAAGCGTAGATTATATTCTATTCAAGCGATTGACACTAATAACAAAAGATTTCACCTCAATTTGGGGGGTGGAAAATGCTTTCCCCCAAAACACTAAATCTATCTAAAACTGTACTACTAAAAGTCACGACCAGCACTCTCTTTTGCTCGTATAGGGTATCAAGAGGAGGGAAAGAGATAGCAACACATTGACCAAATACATTTTGCGAAGATTGCGTCTAGCGACTATCTATATGCCATTGGTTCGGAGTTCGTCCATACGTCAAATTTTTTCTTATTCAGGAAACATGAGATTGGAAAATGAATAACCATTTTTCAGCATCAAAAATGTCGGAGCGCACACAATCCACCGCCGCCGGTCGACTCACCGTCGAGGGTCAGCCGAAGAAGCCGTCCCGAACGAAGCGCCAACTAGACTTCCTCGGCGCCGGCTTGGCGTTTGACAGCCGCGCCGAGCCCGTGGGGGAGTACGAGCCAGCACAACCCGCTAAGATCATGATCAGTAGAAAGACGCTCGCTACGGGACACACTTGGAATGAGGCCAACTTCAAGACGCCGATAGATCGGTAAGAATACGCCGTTCTTTGGCGATCAACGACCCCGCTCGCCGTGAACTTGTGCGGCCCCCTCGCTAATAGCAATATTTTAAAAGATAAAACGGAAGTTAATCACGTATAGAATATGAATTATTCCAACTATACTTTCAACCACCATCCTCATGCGGTGGTATTTCTCAAGGGGAGTGCGGAACTCTCGCGAACGTGTCTCGCCTCGCACGGACAGAGACCGACTGCCGACTGAGACCGACTGCCGACTGAGACCAAGTAGCGCCGGCGCTTCAGGAATCCGCCGCTGGGCCCATCTCTATTCATTTTATATTCATCAAAGCCTTCACGTATAAATTTACAGTTAAATAGGGGGTTGCTGAGGTATGGGAATTTTAATTTGAGACTATCAGGTGAAGTGGGGCGCCATGAAAGGGCTTTGTACCTGCAATTTAAAACTATGAGTAATTTACTATCCGGAACTTTTGCTGACTTGTACAGTCCGACTAGATATTCTCGTCGCTAACTTAGCGCTTGATAAAGTGGTTTCAAGCTATAGTATGTTAGCGGTATCCCAAGATATTCTCGACACCAATGACTCGCATTTATGTGCGGTTTTCCATCGCTCCATGCTTCGGAAGTCACGTTTGTTTAGATGTCGGTCCCGCCGACTTCCGCCTGATTAAAAACTGTTGTCAAGCCATGTCAGAGACCCTCGGACGGTCTGACAAACTCTGACATCAGAGGCCAGCACTAACCTCATAAAATGTGCTTCTAAGCTCTATTAATCTATCTTTATTTCATAATTTCGCTCTCTATAAAATAGTAGATCGTACAACAAGTGTATAAAACAAGCCATTCTATCCGAGACATTTATTCGCCCGAGCCGAAGGCGAGGGTAGTTATTGAAATCTTGGATAAAATGCATTGTTTTATAAACGAGTTATGCACTCTGCTTTTCACTTCGATTGTGAGTAAATTAAACATAGATATTATATTGTAAATATTTACTTGTTTTCCTCATAAGCGCGTATTTATAACGAGATCGGGTTTTCAAAGAGACGGGTGTTATATGTTTAGGGTGTATATTACTGTGTGTGTGTGTGTGTGTGTGTGTGTGTGTGTGTGTGTGTGTGTCTGTGGCATCGTAGCTCCCAAACGAATAGACCGATTTTGATGAGTTTTTTTCTGTTTGAAAGCTGATGTGATTGAGATGGTTCTTAGATATATAGGAGTTAGGGGGAAGGGGGGGGGGAGGGAGGTGAGAATCGTAGCTTCCATACGGATGGACCGATTAAGCAGCGGTTTTTATGTTTGAACGCTGGGGTACACGAGATGGTTCTTAGCTATAATGGGGGGAAGGAGGGAGGAGGAGGGGGGTGAGAATCGTAGCTTCCAAAAGAAAGGACCGAATTTGATGTGGTTTTTATGTTTGAAAACTGATATGATCGAGATGGTTCTAAGCTATAAGAGGGAGGAGGGGGGAATGGGGGTGAGGATCGTAGCTCCTAAACGAATGGACCGATATTGATGTGGTTTTGTTTGAAAACTGGAGTGATCGAGATGCTTCTTAGCTACATTTTGGTGGCAATTAATGTCCACTTTATTTGCGTTTCTGTCCAATTATGTGTTAAAAGTTAGTATTATTTTACGTTCACTCTATGAAATAATTAACTTTCAGTAATAATGCAAATTTTAATAACCATACAGTTCAGCACTGGTAAGATAAGATCAGAGATCATATACCGCCACATTTTTTAACATTCTGTTTAATAAAACACAGGCTCAAGCTCAGGTCGGGAAGTAAACACTTTTATGAACTAGAGCATAAAATGCAGTTTTAGTTCGCTTACACCTAGCATAAACAAGAACTTTAACGAGCATGAAAAGTGAAAATCTATTTAAAAAAACTTGCAGGGGTCTCGAGGAGTCATTCTTCCGCAAGTTGTTCCTCCGACGGAACGTGATACTGATGCGTCCGCGCGACGAGCCGCCGGCGCCGTCCCGCACGGAGCCCGAGCCCGTCACTATGGAGGAGGCGCGCGACTACGACTATAACAACGAGAACGACGCCTCCTACTGCCCCGTCAATATGCAGGTTTGTTGTATGGTGATTGTTGTTGACGCCTCCTACTGCCCCGTCAATATGCAGGTTTGTTGTATGGTGATTGTTGTTGACGCCTCCTACTGCGCCGTCAATATGCAGGTTTGTTGTATGGTGATTGTTGTTGACGCCTCCTACTGCCCCGTCAATATATAAATATATTCGGGACAATTCACACCAATTACCTAGCCCCAAACTAGGATACCCTGTACTGTGGGCACTAGATAACGGATAAACAAACAGATACGAATTTGTACATCAATGACTCTGAATAAACATTTTTACTCATCACATAAAAGATTGCACCTTGCGAGAATTGAACCCGCGACCGTTTGATTTCGTATGTAGGGTCACTAACCACTAGACCAAGCGGTCGTTAAAATATGCAGGTTTGTTGTATGGTGATTGTTGTTGACGCCTCCTACTGCCCTTCAATATGCAGATTTGTTGTATGATAATAATTAATTATTGTTGACTCATAATACGGCCCCGTCAATAGATCAAACCATCAAAAAAACAAACCTGCATAATAGGTTTGTTTTTTTTATTCTGCTTGTTGACGCTTCCTACTGCCTCGTCAATTTACTTGTTTTTATTCTGCTTGTTGACGCTTCCTACTGCCTCGTCAATTTACTTGTTTTTATTCTGCTTGTTGACGCTTCCTACTGCCTCGTCAATTTACTTGTTTTTATTCTGCTTGTTGACGCTTCCTACTGCCTCGTCAATTTACTTGTTTTTCTATGACTGTTGTGGTTGACGCCTCTTCTACAGCCTTAGAAATATATAAAGGAATATATTACAAGCAGGCAATAAAAATGGAGGAGCCGCTCCGTGCAAACTAGGCAAGAAAATACTTAAATATTTCGACAAAACTATCTTGTGTGTTGTTTACGTTTTCTCTTTTTATACGCTTTATATTAGCTTCACTTGTATGTTTGTAACCGACTCCTTTGGACGCTATTTTGACCCACTTTAAACGGTCAGATTTTATTCAAATTTTGCACACCTGTCAAAGACCGATGACAACGCAATAATTCGAAAAAAAAAACACGCTTTATATAGAAAACCAAACTAAAAAATAGAAAATAAATTTAATAGTGTAAATAAGAAAAAAATGTTTCATATAAAAAAAAGCGTGGGGTGCTTCTCATATTTGTCAATGGAATATCATGTAAATAGGTACAGTTAATAAATGTTGAATGTCTGATAGTAAACAATATTATAATTTAGATAAAATGATAGTAAGTAGATACAAGTGGGCGTAGCGTAGGCACATAAGTAGGTATGTATATACCTCTAATACAAAGTTGTAGGTGCGTATATTACAAAATTTTATAAAATCTTATACTATAGGAAAACCCCCCAATGATAACCCCCCAACGAGCAACCGCTTGTGGCGTTTATGGGCAAGGCCAATCTTCAGCTGTAGACTTTGTCGGCAGATGATGTGATTTGATGATGATGATGATGCGTGTGAAGTAGAGGGTCACAGTAAGAAGACGTAGTATTATCATTAATAATAGGTCACTTACAGTTATACATATGATTTTAAAGATGCGGTAAACAAATAAATCCCAGCGGACACTAAAATCTCGACATCCATTTTCATAAAAGCACTTTGGTGCGGTTTTCCATCGCTCCGTGCTTCGGAGGGCACGTTAAGCTGTCGGTCCCGGCTGTTATTGATTAATAGCAGTCGTTAAGCCATGTCAGAGGCCCTCGGGCTGCCTGACAAACCATAAAAGCACTTTGACGTCATAAAGGTATCACAGGTAGTACATAAAGTTTTTATAAAATCGATACAAAGTAATAGTCTTTCGATCTGATAAATTTTTGTTTGAGTTACATCACTATGAGGTCGGTAATTCATTGTTTGTTCGTTGCTATGCGTCATGGACGTTGTGACATGACATGTCCTGTCTAATAGACATTTCCTTCGCCATTGACATACATAAATCCATAGCCTGTTAACCTCTTTAACCTTTACTTGCTTAACTGTAGTCGGGTAAAAATAATAAGAAAATTAAAAGAACAAATTATAATTTTGGTCGAAGCAAAACATCTCTTCAAAGTTTGGAAGTCACTACATTAAAAAAAAATGAGCGCGGGTCACCTGGCAGATGTGTAAATATAAAAAAAAAACTACGTGCAACATTTTGCACCGCGCGCTCTCATTCGTCAACTGTGAATCTTCATCTGATCTATACTAACTTTACGGCCTAATACCATAAGTCTGGTTGGCGCAACAGGAGAACTTTCGACTGCCGGTCTTTACTACCGGAGTTCAATTCCCAACTAGAGTGTTTACGAGAACATTTTGTACATTAAAAAAATTATGTCATGGCTTGTAACTTCAATATGGCTGAGCTAAAGAGGAAAGAGTTCTTCTTTAGCTCAGCCATATTGAAGTTAACGACGCGAGCGGCGTGGCGACGCGTCGCCGCTCCACTCGATCGCCACGCCAAGAGTTGGCGTAACCCCCGTGCCGCGCAATTAGATGTTTACACATAAAAAATGAGTTTTTTTTTATTGCCGTCTTACAAAATTCTTCAATTCACTGGCAATAAAATACCCTTACACCTAATTGGCCTTAACTTATGATAACACAACATAAAGTGACTTCAGCAGTGGTGGGAAGGTCGAATTTTCCATTGTACCGATATAGTAGGGTCAATTACTCGTAAAAATGTGGTCAATCGTGCATTTTGCGTAGGATGCGATCATATTTTATATTCGTGAATAGGGTCTAATATGGCATAGTATAAATATAAGAAAACTTTACGTTAAAACTGACGACGTGATTTTGGTGTCTTATAAAAAAAGGACAACATACCAAAAATCAACTAATACTACTACTAATAATAACTAGTGTTAGTTTGGTCAAAATTGCTAAGTTTGTGTCCTGATCTGCAATTTTGTAAAAAAACTTAAATGTGACTCCGAAAATGTCAAAAATCGCGTTACATACATTAGTCGGATGACCCTGGGGGTGCTCTACCTTGGGATCTCCGCTTATCACTACTTCTTGGGACATCTTGTATATACATCCATGACTCGGAAACAAATATTTATGCTCATCATACTAATATTTGCACCTTCCGGGATTCGATCCCGCGACCGTTCACTTCGCAGTCAGTGTCATTATTCACAGCCAACCGGGCGAATAGAAAAAAAAACTAAAAAAACACGCTATGTATAGAAAACCAAACTAAAAAATAGATAATAAATTTTAATAGTGTAAATAAGAAAAAATGTTTCATATAAAAAAAACGTTTATATAATTATATATAACAAAAAAAAACTTTATTTTCGTGTAAACTCATCTCTAGAGACCCTTTTGATGAAGTCAGGTCCATTTTGACCGATGTTCTTTGAGGAAGTCTTTTGAAACTTGTGAAGGAATTGTCAAAATGACCGTACCAAAATGTTGTCAAAATGGCAAAGTTTGTATTGAGAAATCTAAATTACACATAAAGATACATTTCATAAGTATCATTCCACGCGGGTGAAACCGCAGGGCGCAGCTAGTAGCACATATAGAAAAATGACCACACGTGCGAAGGTAAACGTAGGTAAAATTCGTACGTTGCATTAACATCCTCCGCAGCGAAGTTGGGAACCAGCTTGACTGCGAAGCATGAGGTTGTTGCGGGTTCGATTCCCGAGCAGGGCATTCGTGCAGAGTAAAAATGTGTGAATATATAATTATGCCTTTATAGTATCGCCATCATGCGTCGTAAGATATGGCGTTGTGATTATATGGAAGGATAGATCAATGCCCCGAGCACCGATTCCCAGGCGTATCGGTACCTAAGATCGGGACTGTGACCACTACTAGTTCCGGTCGGTGTCATGTGCGTCTGCTACGGCTTGTGGCGACAAACCCCCCCCCCCCCCTCTCGTACCATCTATTTCAACACAATTATTTCAAATAAAGTATGTTTAAAAATTATGACATTGTTTCTCTAAATCTATATATTATTTAATATATTAATCGGGTTAGTTACACCATTTATAATTCAAGAACGGCTGATTTTTAAGATCTTTTATTTTTGTATTTGTCTTCGGCCCAAATAGCAGAATAACTATTAAAACATTCACGTTTTTTTAATGAAAATTCTTGTTCTCTTATATTTTGTATAATCGGCTTTTTGGTGATATCTCGAGAACGGATTGACTGATTGTGATGGTTTTTTTTTGTTCGTTTCGTCCTCAATGAGTTTCTGCATTATAAGCAGTAATACCTACAAAAAAACAGTAAATTTCAAATATATTAATATTTTCCATGATATGTAGATTGATTTATTTGATTTATAATTAAAATTCCTAATAGCAACGTTAAAACAGACACTTTACAATAACCAAAATGCACACTTTTTCAATTTAGTTTTTGCTAAGAGCTACAATTTTATCATTGCTATTCCAATACCAATCTGGCTGAATCTAAATGAGCGAAAAACATCGAAGACAACAGGTAGCCTTCGTAGTAGTCTTCCTATTTCTTTTGAATTCATTTCTTGGTATTTTAAACAGAACATTTCAAATTATTAGAAAGATATTACACATATAAAAAAAAACTTTGTACAGATATACAGGTAACTTAAATAACGCCTCCACTGGTGGCCAGAGCCGTGGCCTCGAGGTGATTCTAGGGCGCGTGAGATTAGCTTTCATACGAGATGAGGTCATGTCTTGTTTACTTAGAAAATTTGTTCGATAGATGGGACGTCATCTCGTGTGAAACTAATCTCATGCGCCCGAGAATCACCCTCTGATGTTCGAACGTATCTTAAAAAAAAAGTACAAGTATATGTCAGTTCGTATATTTTAAAAAGCGAGTACTTAATTATACATGACTAGCAATTTACTACAAAGTCCTGAAGTAGGCATTCAGTCCGTGATACTGAATATAATAGTAAACGTAGGTAACTCGTAAAACACAAGTTTGAGTCCTTGTCTCTACAAAATTTACTTATAATGGTTCAGAGACATGTACATACATCATAAGGTTTAAACTCGACAATGCTGTTGAAATCAATAACAAACAAAATCGAGTTATTTCCTCAATAACAAAATCGATTTATTCCTTACTTCACTATTTTAATTCAATTTTTCTAACGGAGAAATTATTTGAATTTATGATGAATACATTTCCTGACTGACTGAATTTCCGCTAATTTCAGTCAAATAATGTTAGAATATTACGATTTTCCACCTTTAATCCCAGATAACTTATAAATAAACGGTATATTTCACAAAAACATGAAAAGATAGTCACTCGCCTGTGAAACGATAATTCGTGGCTTTCCTTCCCCTATTTTGAGGCGTAGTCTCCTGTAGAGCACTTAACCATGTTCTGTGTTAAATATTTACTCATAACACCGCAATATGCCTCAAATTCTTTTCGAATGGAAAAGCAAAGAGAATGTAAATACTACGTAAAATAGAAAAGAACAAAGCTGAAACGTCACAAAAATTGAAAGCAAACAAAGAATTTATTATGGTGGTAGTCACTTGGTCGACGTCACAGCATAGACAAGATCTTAAGGCATAAAATCTTACACCGTCTCCTTTTAAAGGGAAAATTCCTTACTCTATGATGTATGTGGATATGTGGATGTTCTTTTGGTTCGATTTTGACAAACGAGGTGTTAATCGACACGTCTTCAGGTAACGAGTGTCATAGCACAGTACATAATTATATAGTCCTTACGGACAGTAGTGTATCGAAGCATTGTTTTCGAGTTTGATGTCTAATGTCAGTTGGAGACCGAGGGTTGCTACTGGTGGGTCTTTAACCGGCAAAAAAAAGGGATATGATTTTATCCGAAAACCTATGATTGTAATAACTATAATAATTCATTTTTTTTATCGTGTCTGTGTCTGTCTGTCTGTTCGCGTATCACGTGAAAACTAATGAAACGAGTGCGATACGATTTCCACTGTTAGGTAGCTTAGGGTTTGACTAAAAAAACTGGTGTAGTTGAGACTCCAAGCAATTGATAAATACTCTCCGACGGCTGAACAAAATTTAGTATTTTGTATTTTTTAGCTACCTACTCGAATAACACGTAGGTTACTTTTAACTCAAAGTAATGACCACGAACGCGGGCAAATTCGCGGGCACAGATAGTACTTACAATAAAGCAGTAAGTAAAAAAAGGTCAATACAAAGAAGATGATTAAAAAAAATTGTCTAGGGGATTTAAAATGTGCTACTAAACATGTTTTTTTTAAATATTGTCTGAATGTTCGCGCATGACCCGAAAAATACTGAACCGATTAAAATGCGGCTTTCACTATTGGATAATGTAAAGCTAAGGTTTAGACTTAAAAACTACTATCTACTTTGCATCTCAATTCGATGAGTCGATCAATAACAAAAAATATTTGACGGCTTAACAAAATTTGGTAAATTGAACTTTATCCTTCTTTTGGACCTGGAATACATAGGCTACTTTTTTCCCCAGAAAAATGTCCACGCAGGCAAACCCGCGGAGGATAATATAACTACTCGATATCTAGATTATTTGAGTTTATTCCTATCGGTGTCAGATGGAAGTAAAAATACCGATCTATTTAGTGAGTTTTTAGAGTCATTCAAACATCCATACACACACAGCATACACATTGCAATATGTAATGGCTTTTTTTGTCAGAGCAGGGTAGGGTATGCCAGGAGGCCCGCTGATGGAGAGGAGCACGCAAGCACGACCGATGAAAAATACCGACCGGCAGAATCTGATATAAAAATATTCACAAATGTTTGACCTATGACGATTATAATTTCTCTGAGTATGACGGTGTGGATGCGTTGTCGAAGGTTTGACAGAAAAATGAAGTTCACTTTTTTTTGGATCCCAAGCCCAAAGGCCGGTCAAAAAGATTGGACTAGAGTCCAATCTTGATATATACCGGCGGCGATATATATTACATATTATAATAAATGCCCGCGGTTTCGCGTGGTCATTTCTCTACTTTAAAAGTAGTATTCCAAGACCTAAAATACCAATATATCAACATTTAATCAAAATTCCTTCAGCCGTAAAAAAGTTTGTATCGATTGCTCGGGTTCTACTCATCGGATTGAGAAGTCAAAGTCAAAGCATTTAATGGTAAATAGGCAAAAATAATAGCACTTTAACAATTCAAAATTAACATCTCATGAACAAGGAGAAATACATAAAATATTATAAAAAGATCAAATCTATAAAAATTTAGGTAAACTAAGTATTCTTTGAGTTTGCAAAGGAAATTTCCCTTTCATGTGCCAACAGAGTTAAATCTCACTGGATCTGGAAAAGGAAATAAATAACCTTCTGACTCTACCGGTTCTTCTGATTTCAGTTTTTTATTTTTTATTTTTTTCCTTCTCTAAGAAAAGAGCACCAAGTATACCAGTTTTTAAGTCAAAGCCTAAGCTATCCAACAGTATCACAATCGGTCCAGTAGTTTTTACGTGATGCGCGAACAAATAAACATAAACATACACACAGACACCATTTTTTAAAATGTTATGTTCTTGTTCAGTAGCTTAGTAATAAGTAAACTAGACCATTTTTTTAATTATCTTTTTTTTACAAACTTTTTCGTACTTATTGCTTTATTATAAGTATAGATTACTAGGTTATAGACTATATAATGTACTGTGGTTATACTCTTTGGTCCAATCTATTTGTGGTACCTGTATTCCTACTTGCACAGCAAGCTCTCTCTTTCTCGCATTTTTATGTGAAGGTACATCATGCGCAGTACTCGCTCGTAGCATTCTTTTCAAAACCACGCTGAGACCCCTGCTTCCCGGCCACCGCACCGCGAGCGTCAATTCGACCGTTTACTCCTCGATAAACTACTGTCTGTAGGACTGTATATGTACTGTGGTCATAGGCAGTTTTTTACCCGTTTACGGCAAGGCAAAGGAAGGAATATGTGTTCATCATCATCATGTCAGCCTTTAGAAGTCCACTGCTGAACATAAACCTCCCCCAAAGAGCGCCATGACGAGCGATCTTGTGCCACCTCCATCCACCGACTTCCTGCGATGGCTACAATGTCGTCGGTCCATCGTGGTCGCCATTCGAGAACCTTTATTCCCCAGCGGTTGTCGGTTTTAAGAACTATATGGCCTGCGCATTGCCACTTCAACTTGCAAACTCTGAGAGCTATGTCGGTAACCTTCGTTCTTCTACGGATTTCCTCATTTCTGATTATATCACGTAGTGAAACACCGAGCATAGCTCTTTCCATTGCTCGCTGCGCAACTCTGAGCTTTTGTATGAGACCAATAGTTAGCGACCACGTCTCAGTGCCGTATGTCATCACTGGCAATACGCACTAATTATAAACTTTCGTCTTGAGGCTCTGCGGTATCTGCGACAAGAAGATATGGCGTAATTTCCCGAACGCTGCCCATCCGAGTTGGATTCGTCGGTTGACCTCTTTGTCGAAGTTGGATCTACCCAGTTGGATCGTCTGACCCAAGCAGACATAGTGATCAACAGCTTCGATAATATAGTTCTCAACATAAACCGGCATGGGTACGACATGGGCATTTGACATGATGTTCGTCTTGCCCATGTTCATTTTAAGACCCACCTGTTGGGAAACAATATTGAGGTCACTGAGCATTGTTCTTAGGTCTTCCAGGGTTTCAGCCATGATGACTATATCATCAGCAAAACGAAGGTGATGTATTCGCCATTGTTGTTAACACCAAATCCGTTCCAGTTCAGAAGCTTAAGAAGAATATAAGAAGAATATATCTTCCAGTGCAGAGGTGAACAGTTTCGGAGAAATAACGTCTCCCTGTCTCACCCCTTTTTGCAGCTGGATGGAATTCGTGCTCTGATCCTGAAGACGAACTGTCATGGTGGCCTTGCTGTACAAACACTTCAACACTTCGATGTACCGGTAATCAATCTGGCACCGCTGTAATGACTGTAGCACTGCCCAGGTCTCGACTGAATCAAAGGCTTTCTCGTAGTCCACAAACGCTAGACATAGTGGCCGATTATACTCTTCGGTCTTCTGTATCATCTGCCGGAGCGTATGGATGTGGTCTAAGGTGCTAAAGCCTTTTCGGAATCCAGCTTGTTCGGGAGGCTGAAAGTCGTCAAACCTACGAGCGAGACGGTTTGTAACTACTCTCGAAAACAGCTTATAGACGTGGCTCAGCAGCGAAATGGGCCTATAATTCTTCAAGATGGTTTTATCGCCTTTCTTAAAGAACAAAACCACTACGCTCCTGTGCCACGCTTCTGGCGTAGTACCCTCGAGGATGACGGAGTTAAACAGCTTCTGAAGGACTTTAAGTACCGGTGTTCCACCCGCTTTCAGTAGCTCTGTCGTTATTCCGTCCGCCCCTGGTGCCTTGTTGCTCTTAAGCTGTTTGAGATCCATTTTGATCTCGTATAGGCTGACGTCCGGGATATCTTCAGTATAATGTCGGGTCAAACGGGCTCTTGCATCGCTAGTCCTGCTAAGAGGACTACGCGATGAGGTGTATAATTGTCCATAGAACTTCTCGAGCTCACTCAAAATCTCTGGCTTCGACGAAACGATGCTGCCACTGTCGGTTTTCAGCTTCGTCAACAGGCTTTGCCCAATAGACAGATCTCTTGCGAACACTTTGGAGCCTTTGTTCCGCTCTATTGCGTTCTCTATAAAAGTAGTATTATAGGAACGCAAATCGTGTCGCATTGACTTGGAGATCTGTTTATTAAGCAAGCTGTAACTCGACATATCCACTGAAGACTGCAGCCTCATCTCGCCTCGTTCTGCCATAAGTTTGAGTGTATGCTCAGAGAGTTTCTGTGTTCTTTTTTTACGGGGGGTCTTAAAGAACTCCGACCCGACCGCGTAGACAATTTCCACCAGCCCGTTAATTAGTTCGTCCACTGTATCGCATTCGGTAAGGATTTGGATGCGATTTTGGAGCTCCAACTGAAATCTCTCGGGGTTTTGGATTTGGGCAGGACTTGGGCGAAGAGTAGATCCCATCAAACGAGACCTCTCCAGCTTTACGTTGATATTCAATGAGCCTCTTACCATGCGGTGATCACTGCCGGTCTTAACCCTGTTGATCACAGAGACATCATTGAATATATGTTTATTAGTCGTCAAAATTAAATATATCTCGTTCTTATGACCGCCGGGGTGCAGCCACGTCCATTTCCTGGACGGGCGCTTCTTGAAAAAGGAGTTCATCATAAAGAGTCCCTCCTCCATGAAATCGGCCAATCGCTGACCCCTTTGGTTCCCCTGTCCAAATCCAAACTGCCCCACTCTCAGTTCATTGCCATTCCTCATGCCCAGCCGTGCGTTGAAGTCCCCCACCACCACTGTGAAGTGTGTTTTCGGGGCATGTATGGCATTAGAAATGTCGTCATACATAGCCTCCACTTCATCGTCCGGGCGTTTCGAGTGTGGGGCGTACACCTGTATGACCTTCAACGAATACCGTTCGGTAATTCTGAGTATGTATAAGATATACCACCCTGCTCGAAACGCTTTCGATCTTCACAATGTTGTTGACGAGGGACTTGTGGACGAGAAACCCGACACCATGTTGGGACTGCTGGTCGCCCTCCCTCTCTTCGGACTTCTGATAACCCTATAATATCCCAGCGCAACTTACTTACTACTTCTTCCAGCTCTATCAACTTCTCATCGGTCCTCAAGGTGCGTGCGTAATAAGTTGCCAGGTCCAGAGATCGTGGGGGTTGGTAGCTGGGTCTCTGCCGGGGATTCTTAGCACCCCCTGCTCCGCCGTTACCATGGCTACTACCAGTGCCAGGAATGACGGAGCCGCCGGGGACTGGGGGCCGTCTTTTTGTGTGTCATATTTGGGGTTTGCCATAGTCACCACGCTTGGCAGGCGGATTGGTGACCGCAGTATAGCAAATATGTGCACGGAGAACGCTGCTGCCCATCTTCCGGTGTGTAATCCCTTAGTCGCCTCTTACGACATCCACGGGAGGATTAGGAGGGGTCTTATTCTAAGCCGAGACCACCACGGTAATGGTACCGATTTGGTTGGCACGAACTAGACTAAACTACACTAAAATTAAGTTTAGTGCTGTTCCAAACTGTTAACAATGCACTAAACTAAATTTTAGTTTGACACACCTAAATTGATTTTAATTTCTCAGTTTAGTTTAGTGGATTTTTCTATTCTGTTACGTCAGTTTACGTATAAAGATCCACACAACCCTCGTGCCGAAAACTTTCAGCGAGAAATGAAAACCATAGACAAAAAGCGTGGTCTGTGTCAGGGCTCACGGCCGCTTGTTTGTCGTGAAACGTTTACTCCGCGTACAAATCGCGAGTTATACCGAATTAAAGATCACAAAAACGTAAATTTTCGGGAAAAAACGGGACACCCGCGGTTTTGCCCGCGTGGTCATTTCTCTATGTCTATGCGTTATTTTAGGACCAAAAGTACCTTTATGGTATAAATTACCAACACTCATCCGTCAAATATGTTTTATCAATTGCTCGGCTTCTATTCACCGGATTGAAATACCAAGTACACTGTTCTAAACCTAGTTTTTACGTGATGCGCGAACAGACAAAAAGACAGACATGATTTTGAAAAGTGTTAAGTATAGTTTATTTAAAGTTCATTCGCTTATTTAAAGTCCACTAGACCATTTATTATTATTATCTTCTTTGTACAGGCCTTTGTTACTCACTGCTTTATTATAAAATCTTTATTACCTCCAAACTTGAAGAGAGGAGGGGGGGGGGGTGTTATAAGTTTAGGGTGTGTGTGTGTGTGTATGTATGTATCCGTGTGGCTGTCTGTGGCATCTTAGCTCGCAAACGAATGGACCGATTTTGATGCGGTTTTTCTGTTTGAAAGCTGATGTGATCGAGATGCGCGTGACCGTTTAAGTAAACATGTATTCGTATGTCGCACTCCGAGTATTAAAATATAACTTTTCAACAGCCCTGATTTGCATGCGTGACCGTCGAAACAACCAGATTTCCGTTTCATAAATGTACAAGTTTCTTTGAAAAACCGGATGGCTGGGTTGGGGCGCATGGCCGTTCGTTTGACGTGAAACGTCAACGCCACGTACAATTTGTTCCGGTCCTGAAAACCTCTCGTTTGCTCTGTGCTGGAGTTCAAAATGTGTATAATCTTTATTTTAGTACGGACTTTCCGGGTGCTATAGCCACTTTTGTAAACAGAACTCATTTTTAAAAAAATTGTTAGACCTTTTGTAAACTTTTTCATATTGAATTTTTTTTTTCTCAACGCGATCTTTACCAAAACACCGGAATCAATATGCTTACTAAATCGCGAATTATACCGAATTAAAAATCACAAAAACATCAAATTCGCTGATTTTCCCTGTGCGTCCTGCCTCCCCCCGTAATGTTTAATTTTTGTCTTTTGACAAATATTAACATAACATCATCAAGCTGAAAACAGAGAGCTAAATAAAATTATTTTGTTATTTGTTTTTGTGACGAGACGGTCATGTCGCTCGCCTGAAGGTAAGCGTCACTCCCCAGCCCATAACAGCCACCCAGAAAAATGACACCTACATTCGATCTCTGGGGCTCATATAGTTACACAGTTATAAAGGCGAGACGATATAGCCCTTTTCGCGATGGTCCACTTTTAAAACCTGCTATAAACTCCTATGTTTCGGAGTGATTTTACTGACGTTTCATTTCAAAGTTCCCACACTGTTCGAAATATTCGATCGTGCATGCGCATAGCTGCTTATGAAAAATTCTATACAAACGTCTCACTTACACAGATAATAAACAACAATTTATGATTACATTCGTTCATTATTTAAATGTGGGCAACACTAGCGATTAAATTTAGTCCTTGTCAAAATCAAATTAGTCCTGTCACAATGATGTCTTAGTTTAGTGGAAATCAACAACTGATAAAATTTTAGGAATTACTAAAATAAATTAAATTTAGCTTTAGCTTATTTTAGTTTAGTGAGTTGCTCAACAGAATTGGCGTCAATATGTGTTAATCTAAACTAAAAACTTGCCCGAATTTGACAAGCGAGGTATCAATCGATTCGTCTTTATCGCAAGAGTGTTATAGGCAATTTTTTTGTTTTAAAACTTATGTAATTACTAGCTGCACCCCGCGGTTTTGCACGCGTATAAATTTTTCTCCTCCCCTCCCCCGCCCTCGACCCCTCCATTCATTTTTTGGTGTTGTTTTTACTTTTCCGTTGCGCGAGGAAACTCATTGAGGACGAAACGAACAAAAAAAACATCACAATCAGTCAATCCGTTCTCGAGATATCATCAAAAAAGCCGATTATACAAAATGTACGAGAAAAAGATTTTTCATTTAAAAAAACGTGAATGTTTTAATAGTTATTCTGCTATTCGTAGCGGAGACAAATCCAAAAATCAAAGATTTGTCCAGCCGTTCTTGAATTATAAATGGTATATTAAGTCACCCGTATTTGTTTTCTACTTCTAAGATATTATATTAATATATATATCATCATCATGTCAGCCTTTAGAAGTCCACTGCTGAACATAGGCCTCCCCCAAAGAGCGCCATGACGAACGATCTTGTGACACCTCCATCCGTCGACTTCCTGCGATGGCTACAATGTCGTCGGTCCATCGTGTGGGGGGTCTCCACACACTTCGCTTACTTGTAATATATATATATATATAATTATGTATATATGTTTATAATTAAATAATATATAGGATATAGAGAAACAATCTCATAATTTTTAAACCTACTTTACTTGAAATAATTGTGTTTAGAGAGAGGTGAGGGAAGAGGGGGTTTTGTCGCCACAAGCCGTAGCAGACGCACATGACACCGACCGGTGCTAGTAGTCAGTACCGATACGCCTGGGAATCGGTGCTCGGGGCATAGATCTAGCCTTATCTGTAATCACTACGCCATATCGTATGACGCATGATGCTGTTATGTAAAGGCGTATAAATATGTATTCACAAAGTTTTCTACTCTGCACGAATATTTTGCCCTGCTCGGGAATCGAACCCGCAACTTCGCTGCGGAGGCTGTTACTTCAACGTATGTTACTACAACGAATTTTATGTACGTTTAGTAAGGACTAGCTGTACCCGCGGCTTCGCACGCGTGGTCATTTTTCTACTATGTACTACTAGCTGCGCCCTGCGGTTTCACCCGCGTGAAATGATACTTATGAAAAGTATCTCTATGTGTATAATTTAGATTTCTCAATACAAACTTTGGCACTTCGAGGACACTTTAGTACTTCATTTTGTCAATTCCTTCACAAGCTTCAAAAGACCTCAGGATTTTCGACAAATTTGATGCAAGGGAAAAAACTTTTCTATTGCTTAAAAATCATGTTTTTCCTTTATTGCATATGTGTTCATGCAGGATATAAGCTATCCTGGTACCAAGTTTCATCCAAATCTGTTGGGCCGTTTGAACATGAAGGAGCAACAAACACACAAACACACACACACACACACACACACACCCACACCCACACACCCACACCCACAAACACACACATGTAAACTTTCGCATTAATAATATTAGTGTGATGTGGTTCCAAGTCCTAAAATACCAATATACCAACATTTGATCAAAATTCCTTCAGCCGTCAAAAAGTTTTTATCGATTACTCTACTTCTACTTAAATCGGATTGAGACATAAAATATCCCAGTTTTTAAGTCAAGCCCCAAGCTACCCCACAGTTAAAACCGCATCGCAATCAGTCCAGTACTTTTTACGCGATGTATGAACAAACGTACAGACAAACTCACTAACAAACTAACAGACAAACAGGCACACGATTTAAAAAACTGTTATTTTCTGTTTTTTCTTGTTCAATAGCTTACTTTTTAAGTACCCAAGACCTTTTTTTTTAATTATATTCTTTGCACAGACTTTTTCGTTCCTATTGCTTTATTATAAGTATAGATAGTTAACATTGTTTTTTGAACTGAACAATGCTTTTCTTTTTTCATTATAGCACCGTTATGGTTCTGAATAACTAGGGTTTTGGCTATTTTATTTCTATAATAGTACCGTTTGACTCGAGCAAGGAGGTTTTAATTCTGTGTGAGCGTTTATTATCTATAGCGGCGTGAGCTAGCGCGCATTCGCGGTAGTCTGCTAAACTCGATTTCGTTTATTATCTATAGCGGCGTGAGCTAGCGCGCATTCGCGGTAGTCTGCTGAACTCGATTTCGTTTATTATCTATAGCGGCGTGAGCTAGCGCGCATTCGCGGTAGTCTGCTGAACTCGATTTCGTTTATTATCTATAGCGGCGTGAGCTAGCGCGCATTCGCGGTAGTCTGCTGAACTCGATTTCGTTTATTATCTATAGCGGCGTGAGCTAGCGCGCATTCGCGGTAGTCTGCTGAACTCGATTTCGTTTATTATCTATAGCGGCGTGAGCTAGCGCGCATTCGCGGTAGTCTGCTGAACTCGATTTCGTTTATTATCTATAGCGGCGTGAGCTAGCGCGCATTCGCGGTAGTCTGCTGAACTCGATTTCGTTTATTATCTATAGCGGCGTGAGCTAGCGCGCATTCGCGGTAGTCTGCTGAACTCGATTTCGTTTATTATCTATAGCGGCGTGAGCTAGCGCGCATTCGCGGTAGTCTGCTAAACTCGATTTCGTTTATTATCTATAGCGGCGTGAGCTAGCGCGCATTCGCGGTAGTCTGCTGAACTCGATTTCGTTTATTATCTATAGCGGCGTGAGCTAGCGCGCATTCGCGGTAGTCTGCTGAACTCGATTTCGTTTATTATCTATAGCGGCGTGAGCTAGCGCGCATTCGCGGTAGTCTGCTGAACTCGATTTCGTTTATTATCTATAGCGGCGTGAGCTAGCGCGCATTCGCGGTAGTCTGCTGAACTCGATTTCGTTTATTATCTATAGCGGCGTGAGCTAGCGCGCATTCGCGGTAGTCTGCTGAACTCGATTTCGTTTATTATCTATAGCGGCGTGAGCTAGCGCGCATTCGCGGTAGTCTGCTGAACTCGATTTCGTTTATTATCTATAGCGGCGTGAGCTAGCGCGCATTCGCGGTAGTCTGCTGAACTCGATTTCGTTTATTATCTATAGCGGCGTGAGCTAGCGCGCATTCGCGGTAGTCTGCTGAACTCGATTTCGTTTATTATCTATAGCGGCGTGAGCTAGCGCGCATTCGCGGTAGTCTGCTGAACTCGATTTCGATGCCAATAATTTACATTATCCATTTTTTATTATTTATTTAC
Source organism: Alsophila aescularia (assembly GCA_946251855.1). Classification (NCBI taxonomy): domain Eukaryota; kingdom Metazoa; phylum Arthropoda; class Insecta; order Lepidoptera; family Geometridae; genus Alsophila; species Alsophila aescularia. Next base: position 55,229,224 of record OX276374.1, on the reverse strand, counting down.
TGTGTTTTTGTTGGTCAAAAGTCTTATTCCGAGAAAATATGTGTGACGGCAGTGATATTGAGAATAATTTGATTCCTCCTGACATCCTGGAAACAGCAACTAAAGTGATGAACGATCTTTTACCAGCAAAATCAAGTTTTTTTTTGTTGTTTTTAATTTGTGTATGTAGGCACCTTCTTAATGCATGAGTGTAGATAAAGTAGTGTATGTAGGCACCTTCCTAATGCATGAGTGTAGATAAAGTAGTGTATGTAGGCACCTTCCTAATGCATGAGTGTAGATAAAGTAGTGTATGTAGGCACCTTCCTAATGCATGAGTGTAGATAAAGAAGTGTATGTAGGCACCTTCCTAATGCATGAGTGTAGATAAAGTAGTGTATGTAGGCACCTTCCTAATGCATGAGTGTAGATAAAGTAGTGTATGTAGGCACCTTCCTAATGCATGAGTGTAGATAAAGTAGTGTATGTAGGCACCTTCCTAATGCATGAGTGTAGATAAAGAAGTGTATGAAACGGCACATAATAAAAAGAAAAACCTCTTTGCTACCTCCTAATAATGTCAGATTGCGGTGTTTTAAAAATATATTTAATTAACTCATTATTTACTAGACTTATGCGTCATATTTTTTTCTGAACTAGCCATATTTTCGCGCTGAAACTATTAGCTTATTTTTCAGAAACCAAAGCTTTCTTGAATGTAATAAAACGTATAAATAATAGCACGAACATCGCTCGAATAGGATGTATTTCGAGCGATTGACACCGATAACAAAACATTTTGCTACAAATTAAGGGGTGGAAAGTGGTTTGCCCCGGAACGTAAATTCTATCAAAAAATTATCTATTTATCTCACGAGCGGCAACTCTCAAAGGAATCAACACCGGAAACAGTGTCCGGTATCGAATATTGAGTTGAATATAGCAATATGTAATGTGTGCTTCTAATTTTATTTTATTGTGGCGATATATACTTTTTGCTTTACATTTACTTTACGTTCTTATTTTGTCCCCATACTCCAACAGATTTGAAACAAGTCTCATTTGCAGCGTTTAGTAGGCGAGATATTTTTTACTAAGAAAAAATAAGAATAATTTCCAAAAACAACACACACAAAGGTGTACAATAAAAATATAAATATTGGGTTTGCTACAAAGTAGGTACATGTGTATTTGCTACGGGTCCCAAACCAGGCGAAGCCTGTATCTTGGGTACCCAGATACCAGTTGCCTTCGACATATTTCCGCTGAACTGTTGTACATGCTCGAACGTGTCCTTGCAGAAAATTACACCATTTAAAAAAAAAAAGTGCATAATAATGTAGAACTAGCTGCGCACCGTGGGTTCACCCGCTTGAGGGATGATGATTATGAAAAGAATAAGCTATCTCCATTTCAAATTTCATCAAAATCCGTCCAGCCGTTATCGCCTGAAAGCTCCCCAAACAAACAAACAGACGTTTCACTTTTACTATTGGTGTCTTATAAAATGGTCACCACACTGGACTACCAACATACAAAAAATTAACTGAATACCTACTAGTGTAAGTTTGGTCAAAATTACTAAGTTTATGTCGAAATCTTGAATTTAATATAAAAAATGGAATGACTCCGAAAATATCAAAAATCACATAACATACATGGGGGTTATTCGGGTGCCTCTACCGCTGGTCCTCCGCTTATTAATACTTCCTGGGACACTATGTATTCGTATCTATGTATGTTTATCCGTTGTCTAGTACCCACAGAGTATACTAGTATGGCGCTAGGTAAGTGGTGTAAATTTGCTGGTATGTATTTATTTATATAATTATTTATTCATAACTTTTCCCGATGACGTAAGAGGGTGCAACTGATGTATGTATTGTTGTCATTAGGATGGCGACGAATGGACCAATGAAGACGGTACTGCGGCCGGAGATCTGCACGAACAAGTGAAAACTGCCGAGCCGGAGGAAATTGGGGAGATGCTGGAACCACCCACGAAGGTAATATCAACATGACTGACAGCTCAAAACACTGTAGGGCATAAGCCACGCCAATCAGATTCGCGATAAAGTCTGCGTATGTATCTATATATCTTTGACTAGTGTATCGCTCCGGCTCAGCTCTCAACCATTTGTAACATTTCTATACCCGTCGTAACTTCTAAATAAAAAACGCCAGTAAGCGTAATTCCAACTATCGTGGTGTTTTTTGACAATAGACAATTGCATTATTGCTCACATACTTGACAGACTTGTTATTATTTCGTTTCCATGGCAACAGTAATTACGTTCCTTACAGCGAGTAATTTCGACACTTGGGTTACATTATTGCAATTTTCGTAGGGATCTCTATTTAAAAAAAAAAAAAAATATTGCCCATGTTACTCGTTGATAATGTAGCTTTCTATAGGTGAAAGAATTTTAAAAATCGGTTTAGGCTTTTTGAGTTTATTCATTACAAACATATTAAATACATACAAAAAAATAAAATCTTTCGCTTTAAAATATTATTAGTGAATGATGATAATGCAAATGAAGCACAACAGTGGAAATGTATCTGTGTAGATATTTTACAAAATTTGTCCATGCTTCATAGATCTAGTAAAAGATCGCGTAAATAATAACTGGACTACTTACAACTACAGGCAAACAAAACACACCCACACATACATTTCCAGTTGTTCTTCATTTGAATCTACAACAAAGATAAAGAGACATATGGGATGAGATAACAATAATTATCACTGTTAACACGTGGTACACAAACGCCACTTCGATTGTGACTAAGGCCAATTAGGTGCGTTACACCTAAGTTACGCAGTCCACGCCAGAGGAACATTTTCATATTTTTATTGCCCATGTCTAGATTCTAACTATTGCATCATGTAAATGCCTTTCATGCCATCATGCGTCATACAATATGGCGTCGTGATGAATGGTAAGGAGGCTAGAGCAACGCCCCGAGAACAGATTCCCAGATGTATCGTCTGGTGCCAACCTTCTTCCAGGTTGGACCAGGTTTTTGCGTCTGCAACAGCTTGTGGCGACAACCCCTCTAAACCCACTAAAAATCTGTTAAACTGGCACTTCAATCCATCTAAAAACTGTTAAGCTGGCACTTCAACCCTTCTATGAATCTGTTATGCTGGCACTTCAACCCTCGTAAAAATCTGTTAAGCTGGCACTTCAACCCTTCTAAAAATCTGTTAAGCTGGCACTTCAACCCTTCTAAGAATCTGTTATGCTGGCACTTCAACCCTCATAAAAATCTGTTAAGCTGGCACTTCAACCCTTCTAAGAATCTGTTATGCTGGCACTTCAACCCTAATAAAAATCTGATAAGCTGGCACTTCAACCCTTCTAAAAAAACTGTTATATTATTTTCTACAACCCACGGGGGTTGAAGAACCAATATAACAGATTTTTAGAAGAGTTAAGCTGATGCATTTTTTAAGATACTTCCCTAATAGAGAGGCAAATAGCGATTTCTTTGGAGTGGATGACTTCCTGTTGATGACGTGACGTCCAGTTTATATTAGAAACTGTGTTCGAATCTCGAAAGGCTTACAATACAAAGTTAATTGATTTTCAGATTGCCAAAATCTTCATACCATATGCCATGAGAGCGAAGAAAGTCGATATGAAGCAACTCAAACACTGCACTTGGAAGATGCTCACTGAGAACACTCCATCGGGCGAGAAAGAAGAAGTAACAGAAAATACATTCTTCTCGGTTTACTCTCGACTGCCGAGCGTGCTGTCGACTAATATGAGAGAGTCGCTCAGTATACCGCTAGCCTTACTTTCCGTTCTACATCTTGCGAACGAGAAAGGGTTGATTTTGGAAAGTAAAGAAGATATGAATGATATAGGCTTGTTGGGTCTCATAAAATAGATGCCATTTGATAAAGGTCCTTACATTCTACTTAAAGCTTAATAAATTGGTAGAGGACTTCAAACACTTATCTCTATATCTATGGATTGGCTTTGCCGTACTTTCGTATATGCCGATTCAAAGCGCCCCCACCGAGGGTCCATGGAACTAAAATTGACATTGTTTCCTGACGTTAGTCACAGAATAAATAATAGTACAAGTTCGATAGTTCCGTGGACGCTCATTACTGCTATCAGCGCCAAAATGGCGTTAATTAAATGCCATCATTGCGACGATAGCCAAAGCCTGCCTAGAGAACAAAGTAATATGCAGTTGTCCATGACTCAACACAATAAATAACTAGCTTAAAAGCTAAAAAAAACACGCCTGCCCTGCCGAAAAAGAACTTATGACAATAAATTACGAGTATATACCTTGATAAGCACATTCCAATTTATATACAATTGGAATGTGCTTATCAATGCCTCAATTTGATACCCATATTGTAAAATTCGAAGAAAAATATATTTATAGTTATTTATTTAAACGGGACTTAATCGCGCTGAAAACCTTAATTATTATTTACCTCGACGTTTCGATCAAGTTGTTTTTTTATAAAACTAAATGCAGGTAGTTGGAGATAACGCTCGCCCTTCTCGACGCTGACACCCGCTACTTCAGTCTTCTCGGACCACGATCAATGAACTTGATCGAAACGTCGAGGTCAATAAAAATTAAGTTTTTCAGCGCGATTAAATCCCTTTTAATATCGCGAAAGTTTAAAACAAATAAAAAATAATAATTTTCGCACTTGAAAATGGAGGCATAATGCGTGCCATATTGAATTAAAAAAAAAACACTATTTTACTCGGGGGATGTAAGGATTCTAACGATACCCCATACGTCTATATCTGTTCAGGCATTTAAAAGTTACGGTGGAATAAAGTAACTCACATACATACGTACATACATACATAAATCCTAAAAATACACTCCTTTAGGCAGTCGTGTAAAAAATACACTGTGATATTGGAGCTCGAAGATCAACAAGGATTGATCAGTGGCAACGATTTCACGTTTATTTCCAAAGACTTAACCTTTGTGGCACAGCTACAAGTGAATAAACCGAGAAGTCGCGGCCTCTGATCAAAACCTTCATAAATCGACAGAGGACTTCAATGCAAACACTAAATGTTAGAACACTGGTATCCTATGGCCGATCGCGCTCGTACATTAATGTGCGAACGCGACGGCAATACATTTATGCGCGAGCGATAGAGATAAGTAATGAGGGGTCATTGTTCGAAATTCTTTCTGAATCGTGACCGGCCTTTGGCGTCGCGTCTCTGAGATATTTGAGCTCAAACTTAGAGTATTAGTTTTGCTACTTTCGAGATAAAAACGCGACACTAGAATACTACAATTTTTTTGTTTGCATTGAAATCCTCTGTTGTTTTGTTAGTTTGGTCAGTAGCCGCGACTTCTCGGCTTTTCACTTGTAGCTATGTAAGCTTCAAAGTAAAATGTACTTTCGTTCTTGTAGGTACAATATGCCACAAAGGTTCGAAGATCTTTCTGACAGTTTTAAATATTGATAGTAATGTTTATTAGTATATGAAATGAAAAATTTGCTCATAGATTTTAATCACAATAAGGTATTTTAATTTAATAAGTAACATTGTTTCTTGTGTTAGGACGCCAATTTTAAAAGTTTAATTTTGAATGCAATTTTTTGATACTGTGTACAATTTATTTTAAACAAAATAAAATTTCCTGTACTTAGTCTTATTATGCTAAGATTTGAACATTTTTACGACAATTTTAAAAACAATAGTAACGTATTTGATTTTAGCTTTTTTCTTGATGCGCTTTCTAAAAATAGTATTTAATAGTTATGTAAGTATAGTTTTCACCAGCAACAATACCGGTCAAACCATTGGTCATAAATTCGATTATTCTATAAAAGGTAGGTATATTTTGCGTTTGAAAATGTTCAGTCTTGTTCAATGTTATATAAGACTATTTTAGTATTATCTCCCTTTTCTCTGAACTTTGATTAATCAGATGTTACTACTTTAATTCTTTGGTAGGAAAAGGCCCAGTGCCATTTTGTACATATGTGAATGATATTTTAATGTTTTGTAGCGATGCTCAGAGTGTCGATTTTTGTATAGTTTTTTTATAATTGCGTGTTTGTATGCTATTGAAAAAATATAATGAAATATTTTTAACTAGAAACGGTTTTTAATTTTAATCACCTTCCCTCTTCGATGAAAGACACAAATAAGGATTCACTAAGTTCGCCCGATCCGTGTTCCACTAAAACTCCGCGCATGGCCCGCTTATAGTAAAGTTAGTAGCTTAGTAGTAAATCATAAAAAGTAAAAAGCCGCTACCCATAATTTTGAGCCGGGGCAGCACACACAACTACGTAATCGACTACGCGCGCTGACACGCAGCACGAAAATGTTAGCGTGGAGCGAACAGGCAAGCGATACGGGAAAAAGGATGCCACAATATCGCTTGCGATCTTTTTGATGACGAACGGTTTTGTACCACGCGACATGCGCACACCACAAATAGTAGCGTGATCGCATTTTGAATAATAGTAAGTATTAAGTGCTTGATCTTTATCCTTCCCTACACCACAGTACATTAAGGACTATATAAGTATTGTGCCTACACTAATGAAGATATCGAAATAAATAAAAAACAAATGCTTTTTACAGAACTTTATTTTCTTATAAAACAAATAAACATTTTCGCAAACATAACTACTATTGGCTATGTACTTTGCTATTGTTTATTAATTGAAATCAATGTAATTAATTATGTATTTTCAATTTGAGGCACTAATGTTAATATTACTCAAGTTGACACATTATAAAATAAGCATCGCAAAAATGTGTTCTATACCTAATCAAAACTATGAAATGTGAGTTTACGTAAAGATCGTGGTTTATACAATATTATACAATTTTATAGCTACCGGATGAACCTGCATATTCGTAACTAAATGAGTATTTAATGAACGTAAAAAATATGAAATGTGACGTGTTTACATTGAGCTGCTCACGAGGCACGAAAAACAAAGTACAATAACATAAAAGTCTAAGACTGAAAATATGCCTAGCATAGAAAAAAAACGATAATTGTCTTTTTGACTCATTATCAGGACGAAAAAAAGTAAACAATCATTTTTCATAACAATCAAGTATTAAAAAGTATATAATAAAAATGCAAGCGACCAGACTAATCACATGTTCAGCCGTTTGTCACTCAAACATAACTGGTATTATAGGTAAGGCGTAAGACAAAACTTATAGAAAGTATCACAAACAATGTACCGCAATAAGCTTAGTTAAAAATAGCTAAATGAGACTGTGTCTATAATACAAATGGGTAATGACGTGTCATGAAGTTTAAAACTAATTTAATCGGTTTTAGCCTCTTCCTTACCAGAAGCATCTGATGCTAGTTCTGTAGTAGTGTTGCTTTTAGCGTCTTTATCAATGTCCTTTACCGATACTGTTTTGGATACTTGTTCTGATTCAATCTCTTTTGTTTCAACTTTTAGTGTGTCAGGTGATTGTTCAGTTTTATCTGTGTTGGTTAATTTATTTTCGGATGGATTTTCTGTTACAAGTGCCTCAGTTACTTTCTTTTGGGTTGATTCAGGTGTTTTCTTTTCCGGGGATCTTTTCCGTTCAATTTCAGGTGACTCTGGACATTTATTTTCTGGAGATAGTGCAATTTCTGGCGTCTCGGGGCTATTCTTTTCTGGAGATAGTTCAATTTCAGGTAAATCGGAAGTTTTCTTTTCTGGAGATAGTTCAATTTTAGTTGTATCGGGACTATTCTTTCTCGGAGACTGTTCAATTTTGGGTGACTCGGGACTTCTAGTTCCAGAAGTACTTCCATTTTTAGGAGATTCGACATCCTTCTCGGATGATTTGTCGTTGTCCCCGCAACTCGTGTATCCAGTATCAGTATTTAGTGAGTCTCTTGACTCTTCTCTTTCAGGAGTTTTTATCGTATCTGCAGAGTTTTCTAGAGTACCAGAAGATACGTCTTTTTCGGGCGTATTTGGGGTCACAGTTTTCGGGCCCTCATCTAAGATGACATCGTCACTCAGACTGTCCGCGTTAGCTTCGAAAGACTTATTTTCTATGACAGTGTGAGTACTTTCAATACTTTCGTCGAGATCAGGTTGTGCGGTGTCTATACCTTCTTCGGCATTATCAAACTGTTCGTCCTTGTCTATCGCAATGTCCCCTTGCTCCTTTACGAGTGCATCAATTGAAGAATCGTCGCTTTCTACCTTTACATCTTCATCTTTTGAGCCGATTTCCTCGCTATCTTCAACTTCTTTCGGTTCTTTAACGGCGCTTTCGATCGCTGACTCCAGTTCTTTAACGGCGCTTTCGATTACCGACTTCGGCTTTTCAACGGCGCTTTCTATCGCTGACTCCGGTTCTTCAACGGCGTTTGCTATCTCCGTTTCTTCTCGCACTGTTTTAGCAACAGTTTCCTCTACGCTCTTGTTCAGTCGCTCAACAACCGCTTCAGTCGCAGCTTCTTCCGGGACTTCCTTAGGCTCGACGGGGACATCTTCGGCGAGCATAGAGACGAGGTCTCTACCGTTGACTATAACTTTCACCAGCGTCGGCTCCTTGGTGCTATCCAAGTACTCGATTCGGAACGTGACGTCTTCCAAGGCGAGCTCGTCGAGCTTGTTTCTGCCGCTCTCGTGCAAGGAGCGGTCTTCCGGCGCCCCCGACAGGCGGCAGCACTTGGCCAGAGGCTCCATCGCGGCGAGGCCCTCGGGCAGCTTCCTAAACTCCTCGCACTTGGCCTTGTTGCCGTAGTCGATAAACTGCACGTGGTATCCAACGTCGCAAAATTCTAGAACTTTCGCGCGGTACCACTGCTCGTCCTCGGACCAGAATGCGGCGCACACCGAGCCCACCTTGAGCTCGGAGATGGGTTCGAAGTCTGCTGCGGCGGTGAGCTCGCCCGTGACGCGATCGACGTCATCTAAGGAGTCCACGAGGTGCACGTAGAACTCGTCGAGCGCGTGCACGTAGGTCAGCTTCGCGTCGCTGCACAGGTCTTGTCCCACGGGCGCGGGGCGCTCGGCGGCCGGCTGCTCCTCGCATAGCCCCACCAGCTGCTCCGTCACCGACTCCCCTTCCAAGTGCAGCTCGACGATGGAGATGTCTCCGGACGCGATGAACTGCACGTTGAATATGGTGGCGCCCTCCGCCGCCAGTTCGTTGAACTTGATCTCCGATTTGCGCGACCAGGACTTGATATCGCGCGGCTTCTGCAGCGCGCACTTCCGCGAGAGCGCCGGCTTCGCCTTCAGGTCGTCCGGCAGGCTGCGGAGCTCGTTCGCGATCGACGCGTTGCCGTAGTCCATGAACAGCACCTCGGTGCCCTCGGAGCCGTCGACAATGACCTGCGCGCGGTACCACGCGCCGTCCTCCGGGTACTTGGCGGCGCATATGACGCCCTCCTCGCGTTCGGCGAGCTCCGGGAACTGCTCCGCGTCGACCATCGCCGCCTCCATTGCTTGTAGCTCTGGCGCGGCGGACTCCAGCTGCACCCAGAACTCGGAGGGCGAGTTCACGTGCGACGCGAAGCAGGAGGGCAGGTCGCCACATTCGGGCTCCTCCGAGCGCGCCGCGTGCCCCTCGCTCACCAGCTTGTCCGTGAGGTTTTGTCCGTTGACGTAGATGTCCACGTACGTCGTGACGTCCTTGAGGACGACGAGCGCGTCCACGGGCGCCGACAAGTCGCCGACGAGCTGCGTGAAGTGCTCGGACGCCGCCTCCGACCACTCGCCGGTGCCGGTTGGCACGGCGTTCACGCTCGACTTGAACGCGTAGCGCTCGATCTCGTTCAAGCTGTCCGGCATCACTTTAATGAGTCCGGGCTGGTTGTCGAGCACGTCCGTGTTGCCGTAGTCGACGAACCGCACCGTCGTGATGTCGGCGTCGGAGTCCAGTATCTCGGCGCGGTACCACTGCTCGTCGGCGAGGTACTTGGCGACGCAAGGCGTGCCCATCTCGCGGCTGTCGACGTCGGCGTACGAGTCGGCCTGCGCTTGGAGCTCCGCCTGGATCTTCTCTATCTTGTCGACTTTGTCGACGGCCTGCAGCCAGAAGTGTCCGGGCGTGTCGATGTGGCTGATGTAAACTTGGATACAGCCGGGAGGGAGCGAGACGGGCTCTTCTGCGGGTGCTTCTTTCGGCTCCTCGGAAGCGACTTGCGGCGTTGCCAGCTTGTCGTTGATCAATCTCAAGGAGAGGTCGACGCCGTCGAGGTGCAGGTTGGCGAGCCAGCCGTCGGATCCGAAGCTCAGCGTCGCCTGCACTTCCTTTTCCGTGGTCCACTCCGTGAGCTTGGCGAGCGCGTCGTCTTGTAAGGCCACGAGGCCGAGGCTCGCGACGAGCGCCAGCGCGCACGGCTCGTAGAACTGCGAGTCGAGTTTCTTGAGCGCGTCCTTGGCGAGCGTCTCCGAGTTCCCGTAGTCGGTGAAGTGCACTGTCGCTTGCGCGTCCTCGGCTGCGACGATGGTGGCGCGGTACCAGTTCCCGTCGGTAGACTTCGCCACGCAAATCGTGTCTACCTCGAAATCTGTCAGCGCTTCTGGACTTCCTGTCAACAAATAATAACATTTAATTTGAGAAATGGTTTCGTCACCACTTGTAACTATCTATTATCAGAAGGTTGATAGTTCTAGTAGGGTATTCACTAGTGGGGTGCACATGAGAAGCGCATACGGTTATGCTATAATATTTTTTATTACCACAATTACAATATTAAACCGACAAGTTATATGCGCGGGAGTTGGGAGACGACTGTCGGTGCTAGGGGTGGTGTCGATGCCGCACGCGAAATATGCTTAAGTAGCATTCCCGACAATCGCCTACATTTAATTAAAACGATTAAATTATTTTTAAAATGCGACAAATAATAAGTATTTTTTTAATTTATCAGCACTCAAATAAAATGTACAAGTGTGTTCGACTGGCGTGATAGGCTGGACGGATTTTGATGAAATTTAGAATGGAGATATCTTATACCCTGGAATAAAACAAAGAATACTTTTTATCCCGGAAAATCGTAAGTTTCCAAGGGAAAACTGGAAAATGTTGATTACTCACTGTAAGAAACGGTTGCCACCACAGAATGGGCTGTGGTTGCCATGGAAACGAAATAACAAGTCTGTCAGAAAACATCAAGAGCCTTGGTGTCATACCTACTTTTGTATAGGTTTTTAATATCCTAGAAGAAAATATGATGCTGTTTTACGCAATAAACAGTAGTCTGCGCGTATGAAGTCGCGGGCGGGAAAACTAGTAAATAAATAAATGTAAATCAACCTTAAAAATGGAACCTCGCCAGTATACAGCTCGGTGTATACCGACCTTGACTAGAACAATAGCGTGCGATTATTTTGAGCACCAAATCAACGAACCAATGCAATAAACGTGGAAAGAGTGTGAGTGTTTCGTTGTATTGTTGTTAAGTGGGTCCAACTTTGAAGCGGTTTACTGAATGAGAGTTAAGTTTCCTTATTTATTACTAAAGCGCGGACGCGATACAGACTACAATCACCCCTCATTACTTATTCGCTAGCGCATAAATGTATTGGCAATACATTTGTGCGCGAGCGACAGAGATAAGTGATTAGGGGTCATTGTACAAAATTCTCTCTGTATCGTGACTCGCCCCGGCTTCGCACTGTTAGCACTAACACCGCGTTTTTTTTCTTACTGTTAGCATTATTAAACCAGCCGTAACTATAAAAAAAACCACCAGTAAGGTATTTCAAAATCTTTCGACGATAGTGGTCTGTTTTGACCATAGACAACTGAATTATTACTCACGTACTTGACAGACTTGTTATGATTCTGTTTCCATGGCAATGTGTCATTATTATTTCGTTTCCATAGCAACATGTCATTCTGTTCTGTATTTTTGATACCTTTGATTGCAATTTTCGTAGAGATCATAAATTTTTTGAAAAATATAATGCTACCCATGTTACTCGCTGATAATGTAGGTTTCTATATATGAAAGAATTTTCAAAACCGGTTCAGTATATTTTGAGATTATCCATTACAAACAAACATACAAACAATCAAATCTTTAAAGTTTATAATATTAGTGTATATTATTCGTAAAGTTCGGTCACGATGTATAGCGAATTTCGTACCCTCATTACTTATCTCTGTCGCTCGCGTATAAATGTATTGCCTTCGTATGCGCGAGCGGTAAGTATTGAGGGGTCATTGTACGAAATTATCTGTACATCGTGACCGGACTTTAGCATCCAGTTAATACCCACCTTCCTCGTAGAACTTGTACAGTTCGTCCAACAGCACCGCCAGTCTGTCTCCGTCCGTGGCCCGCTGCAGGTAGAACTCGTTGAGGTGCTCCGCGTGCGACACGTACGCCAGCCCGAAGTTGTAGTTGAACACGGCGCGCATGCACAGCGGCGCCACCTCGTCGTAGGCACCCTCGTCGGGCGAGAACACGGCGACCTTCTGCCCCGTGCTCGGGTCGTACAGGGTCGATACCAGACTGCAGGGAAACAATATAACAACACAAGTTAATAGCTGGTACAGAAGTCGTACTCGAATGGGTGCTGCTTATGGGGAACTGGTCAAGTCTTATTAGTCATTGTTTTTACTAGTTTAGATTTGTGGGACATCTCATGGGCACTTATAAATTTGAGATTATGTATTATTATATCTGTAAACAGACATTTAACAAGAAAAAAGAGTTGTCAAAAATGACATCCCCGTAGAGTTGCTTGGTGCTCTCTTCTCGAAGAGATTATTTCCGAAGCACCGGTCGAGTCCTAAGGTTATTTCCTTATCAAAGTCTAGGTATGGATTTGGTATATTAACTTATTGTTCAGGAGACTTTTAAGATATTGAAATGTAAAAGTGCTAATTATGTTGCAAACTTACTTTTTTTTTTAGTTTTTGTGGTTGAATTTGAGTAAAAAACCAGCCAAGTGCGTGTACGACACACAGATTTAGGATTACGTAGACTAGACATAAGCCTACAGTTAAAACCACAGTGCAACAACAATTAACTTAAAACATTGATATGTGCACTGCATACCATTTGTAATGGTAGGATATACCCGGTTCTCATTTGTGTCAATTTTAATAGCTATGTGACGTCATTCTATATCCAATATGGCTGAGGTCACAAAATGGCGATTTATAATTTCCATAGCAACCTTTATGATATAGGTATCAAATGAAAGGGCTTGATGAGCGAAACACAATAAGTAAAGTGACGTCATTCTAAATCCAATATGGCGGACATCACAAAATGGCGATTTATAATTTCCATAGCAACCTTTATGATATAGGTATCAAATGAAAGGGATTGATGACCGAAACACAATAAGTAAAGTGACGTCATTCTAAATCCAATATGGCGGACATCACAAAATGGCGATTTATAATTTCCATAGCAACCTTTATGATATAGATATCAAATGAAAGGGCTTGATGAGCGAAACACAATAAGTAAAGTGACGTCATTCAAAATCCAATATGGCGGACGTCACAAAATAGCGATTTATAATTTCCATAGCGACCTGTATGATATACTTAGGTATCAAATGAAAGGGCTTGATGAGCGTAAGACAATAAGTAACGTGATTCTAAATCCAATATGGCGATTTTTCATTTCCTTAGTTCCCTATGATATGGGTATCAAATGAAACGGCTTGATGAGCGATATTACATGGCTACTGCACAAAAGTTTATTTTTAATTATTTTTTTTACTTAAACTTATTTATCATCATACTTTGTAATACCTACATTCTAGCAAAAAAATAATTTGATTGATTGATTGCAATCAGTCCAATGAATTTTCCGTCATGCAAGTACAAAGCTGTTTTTACGGCTAGATCGTGTCTCTCACTGTGGAATTTGTTCAGATTTGACACGGGTAGTACTTTGAGTTATTTTTATGAATTCCATCCTGTATATATACACAATTTCTAAACCAAATGGCTCATTCTTTTTTATTTGATTTGTGGTCCCATATAAATTTCATAAAAATTAGTTCAGCAGTTTATTTTGTTAAATCCAATTGAAATGTTTTTATTCTAATAACTAGCTGTGCCCACGGCTTCGCACGCGTGTTCATTTCTCGAGGTTAAAGGTACTCTATGTGCTATTCCAGGACCTAAAATACCAACATTTAATCAAAATTCCTTCAGCCACTACAGTTTTTTATCGATATTATTTTGAGATACCAAGTACACCAGTTTTTAAGTCAAATCGTAAGCTATCCATTAGTGAAAACTGCATCACAATCGGTGTATTAGTTTTTACGTGATGCGCGAACAAACAAACAGCGATTTTTGTGTCTAAATATCCATCATCATCATCAGCCTATACCAGTCCACTGTTGGATGTAGGCCTCTCCTAATGAACGCCACTGAGCCCGTTCTTCCACTCTTCTCATCCAGTCGCTGCCAACTGTCTTTCGCAAGTCGTCTCTCCACCTGGCCGGCGGGCGTCCCACACTACGTTGTGTTTGTGTCTACAGTGACCGTTAATCCTTTATGATAAAGTGCGAAGGCCAGCTTAATATGAGCAGTACATTCAAACGTTCCTGTACATTTCGGGTTTCAAGTTATTTGGACATTTGGACATAATACTGAGGGTTGAACTGTCTGTTATTTCTGAACTTCAAACCCGAAATATATATTTCATATAATAATATTTCAAAAACCTTGAAATATTTACATGACAATATTTAAAGTAGGTACCTCATTTCTAACAAAAAATAATTAATGAAATCGGACTAAGCGTTCATGAATTATAACTAAGTACACATTTTGACTTTCATCTCCTCTCCCAAGGGAACCGTGCTAAATATCGGGATGAAAAGTATCCAATGTCATACCTCGTAGTATGAACTCAAATCAAACCAAGTTTCATTTGAATTCATTCAGTAGTTTTGGCGCGATGCACGGTCATGATACAGACAGACAGATAAAAATGAAAAAAAAATATTTTGTCTTCAGAATCGAATATGGAGTAAGTACCCTCCGAAAAAAAAAACATAAGTTCATGCTTAACATAACTTTTAACCCGTATCCCACAGGAACCCTTATTTTTTCGGGATAATAGATATCCTCAATTTTAACCCATCATATAAACTATGACTGTGCCAAGTTGCATCAAAATCCGTCTAGTAGTTTCATAGTGGTAAGTGTTTTTTTTTAAATAACTTTCAACCCCTATCATGCGGGAACCCTTTAATTTTTCGGGATGATAATTATTCTGTCCTATCTCGTAGTATGAACTCAAATCATATCAAGTTTCATTTAAATTCATTCAGTAGTTTCGGCGTGATGCCTAGCCAAGATACAGACAGACAGACAGCCAGCCAGACAGACAGACAAAAATTAAATAAATTACAGTTTTGGCTTCAGTATCGAATACAAAGTATCCACCAATAAAATAAAATAAATATCTTCAATGTACAGAATTGGACCTGTTACAGTTTTATTATAAGTATAGATTATTATATTCTATGGCATAAATGAGAAAAAGCTTGACTAAATTATTTTATCGGCCTTATAGGTACTTACACAATCCCGTCAACGTCGTTGACGTAAATGATGAACTTGTTGCCGGTCAATTTTGCCTTCAGTTGTTCAAGAGTCATGAGCTTCTCGGAGTCCTCCGTGTAGTTGTTGAGACAGCAGTGCAGCGCCTGGTAGTAGTACACGCTCAGCTCCGTTGGCAGGATCATAAGCTACAACAAGAAGCATACATAGATAAAAAAAATATCTAAAAAGCATTTCTTGTTTTTTCCGCTCGCTTTCCTGAAATCTATGGGAGTGATTTTGTGAAAAGTGTTGCGCTATTTGATTAGACCTATGAGCGCGCGGTGCTATCAACCTAGAAGCCATTTTTTTATAGTGCAAAATAAACTTTTCAGTAGGGAATAGAACTCAGGTACTTCAGACTATCAGCCGAACTATCCCCTACGAACCGATTCCCTCTAAACTATCAACATACGATTTTCTGACGAACAGTAGGATCAGATAGGTCAGGTGAAGTTGTTGCTGATTCACAGTTGACCAATGAGCGCGCGCGGTGCTAGAATATGTTAATGTTGCTTATGCGACTAATGTAAGGCTCGCTCGTTTTTGTTTATAAATTATTTGTCATCGAGTTGTGAGCTATCCTGAAAGTTTTAGCCGCACCGCTTATCGAGAAGTGCTCGTAATTTGTGTTGCAAGATTCCACCCGGAACGACAAACAAGAAATTGACTGAATAAAAACGAGATATAAATGCCACAGACTTAACACACAGCGTGAGTAAATCACACTGTTACATACAGGTACAAGGACTAAAAAGTGAATCGTAACGAAAGGGTCTATATCGTCTGGCTATTATAACTCTGTTACTAAGCTCCAGAGATATAATTTTGGTGTAATTTTTTAGCTTATATCGTCAGCTCGATGATGTTATATTTATTTTTTGACAAATGACAGAGGGGGAGGGAGCAGGTAACACAGAGCATTAACAGCAAAATTTATGTTTTTGGGATCTTTGATGAGATTTAAGTCTTCTATATAGTACATGGCGTAGACGTTTCACGATAACCAAACGGCCGTGAGCCCCGACGCAGTCCCCCCGATTTTTTTAACTGGGATCTCTATGACAGCTGTGATAACCTTTAAAAATTTGTTACTAGAAATCCATCTCGAGGTTTCAAATGTATTAAACTGCACTTAGGACTTTTGAAATATATTCTTTTTTCTACCTAAAAATCAATTAAATTTTAAAGTACAGCATTTTAAAAAAAAGCATTTAAAGCAGCATTTTAGCTAAAAGTCAGCATCTGGATTTTCTGTATCCTAACATAATGTATGAAAATAAAAAATGAAGTTGGAGAAATTTTAGAAAAAAATTGTCAACTTTTTGTTCGTTATAAGCAACAGATTACAAAACCGCGAAAAAAATAATTTGTGTCGTTTAATATAATGATATGAGTCTAACAGAAATCAAAATTATAATAATTATAAAATTAACTTACGTTCTCCGCAGAGGTGGTAATCTCGTTTCCATAGTCTGGAAGCAAAGCCCTGATGTTGGCCTTGTCGGACGTATCCTGCAGCACGGCTCGACATATCTTGCCGTCATGTTTGACCGTGCAGTGCGTGTCTTTGACTATTATCTCAGGGGCTGGCGGAGTCAGCTGGAACAAATGCCTATTTTAATCAATTGCAATTGAATGTTTTTAAACTGTACCTACTTTTAATAAACAAATCAATGTTTGTAACTGGAATTAATTAAACATGTTTAAGGGATGAAATTCTAATTAGCATTAACCCTACATTGTTTTTGTACTGCAACACGTGGTTTCCGAAGGATTACGTTCGCCTTTGTATGTACAGTCACAACACGAGCAATACAATGTAAACATTGAAAATTTTATTATGGATTAGTTTTCGCCCGCGACTTTGCCCGCGCGGACTACAGTTTATCGCGAAAAAAAGGCACCTATGTTCTTCTAGCACTAACGCTCTTGATGTTTTTTGACAGACTTGTTATTATTTCGTTTCCATGGCAACCGTCCCTTACAGCGAGTAATAAACATTTTCCAATTTTCCAGTGGAAACTTGCCATTTTCCGGGACAAAAAGTATCCTCATTTTTATTCCAGGGTATAAGCTATCTCCATACCAAATTTCATCAAAATCCGTCCAGCCGTTATCTCGTAAAAGCTCACCAAACAAACAGACAACGTTTCACTATTATATATTGGTGTAGATGTTAGCTATACAGGTTGTGGCAAAAAAATGGGCATTAAAGGTCTTCCTATGTAGTCACAACACGAGAAAAAATGTGAACATTCATATGTATATTAACTATACAGGGCGTTGCCAAATAATGGGGCATTAAACCTTTTCATGTGTAGTTAAGGGCTTCACAGCTTTTCACGTTTTAAGCTTTGTTTATTAGGTAACTTAGGATCAATTTTGAAGAAAAAAATAACAGCATTTTAGGATTTTCAAATAAGTACATAAAGCCCAAAAAAATAATTCACAAATAAATCATGTAGATCTCAATAAACTCTATTTCACACCAGGAAAACTTTTCACAAAGACACTTACTAAATAAAATCGTTTTATTTAAAATCTGCATATGTAATTCTCCTCACATTTTCTATTAGGTAAAAAGTAATGCTAGATCCTGTGACCTAAAAGTTGATGTACTTTTAGGTGACAGAAGATTCTGTCATATTCTGTCATAGAATCATTAGCTGTTTACTAGCATAGATATCCTAGTGAACCGCTAATGATTGGCATCGAAGGTTTGTTGTTTTAAACTCGCACTTGGGCTCATTAGAATCATATTTTTCTTAGAATTTGAAACGCACTAGTAGTTATTATATATTTTTTGGGTAGTTAAAAAAGATGTAGAAATTATTTAAATAATTTGCAGGATAACTTCAATAGAACTTTTTTTTAATTACGTGCTTCAAAGTTGGGAACACTAAGTGAAATAAACTACATCCAAATAGTTATCGAGTAGACACTTTAATCTGACAGCAGTTTCTTCAAGTTTTGTTTTTTATTTTTATGAACGGGCATAAATAATTAAATATCTAGGTCAACTTTCCCTGTAACCCTGTATAATGCAATGTGCAATGTATTATCCAATTATGAAAAACTTACCACTAACTAACCACGTCAAAGTTGACGAAGTTTGTTCGACCAACACCGCTTGTCAAGGTCCAGTTGGACGCAGAAAGAGTCAAACGATCCCACGTGAGTGATACGGCACAAGAGCTCCTGCCCCACTATGAAAAACTAACCTTAGCCACGTCAAAGTTGGCGATAGTTTGTTCGACCAACTCTGCCTTGTCAAGGTCCAGTTGGACGCAGAACGACTCAAACGATTCCACGTGAGTGACGCGGCACAAGAGCTCCTGCCCCACTATGAAAAACTAACCTTAGCCACGTCAAAGTTGGCGATAGTTTGTTCGACCAACTCTGCCTTGTCAAGGTCCAGTTGGACGCAGAACGACTCAAACGATTCCACGTGAGTGACGCGGCACAAGAGCTCCTGCCCCACTATGAAAAACTAACCTTAGCCACGTCAAAGTTGGCGATAGTTTGTTCGACCAACTCTGCCTTGTCAAGGTCCAGTTGGACGCAGAACGACTCAAACGATTCCACGTGAGTGACGCGGCACAAGAGCTCCTGCCCCACTATGAAAAACTAACCTTAGCCACGTCAAAGTTGGCGATAGTTTGTTCGACCAACTCTGCCTTGTCAAGGTCCAGTTGGACACAGAACGACTCTAACGATTCCACGTGAGTGACGCGGCACATGATCTGCTGCCCCACTATGAAAAACTAACCTTAGCCACGTCAAAGTTGGCGATAGTTTGTTCGACCAACTCTGCCTTGTCAAGGTCCAGTTGGACGCAGAACGACTCAAACGATTCCACGTGAGTGACGCGGCACATGATCTGCTGCCCCACTATGATCGTCATGTCGATGGGCTCATCTGAAAGGTACAATACAGTTTAGCATATTTATAGTTGTTTAGCTAAATTTCATTTTATTTTTGGTTCTGGTTAATTTTAAATAATTTATTGGAAAGCTCGAGATAAATTTGATAAGTTTATAATTTACTAGCCGCGTGAAACGGATGATGATTACAAGCATCTTATGTATTTATTCCAGAACCTGAAGTACTAACAAGACATAAGTTCAAAACCTAAAAACTATGGTTGGGTAAAAAAAAAAACTCTTGATTACTCTCGATTCACCTTCATCACAAGTCTGCTTGCATAAGACTGGTAATCGATTGTTACCTCGCTTGTCAAAATCAGACCAAGTTTTTAGTTTGAAGACCCTTCCTTTGCTTCACCGTAGATGTATAAAAATATAGCCTACGACACTATGGGGGAACATCCACATTTAAACATACATACATAGACTGTTAAACTCATTACCCTTGCCTTGCTTCGCCGTAGTCGGGTTAAAAAGCTGAGTTTTTTAACAAGGCAGCTATGTTTACCGTTAAAGAAAAGAATATGTGTTTTTGGAAATCCATCTAGAGGTTTTTAACCATACTTATACATTTTTTGAAAAATCTTTATTTTTACGCAAAATTAGATTCTGCTACTTATAACGAAAGTATTTTTTCTATATATTCGTCAACTTCTTGAAAAACATTTTATTTTCATACATTATATGCTCGGAAAGAGAATTTCCAGTAAGATGTTGATTTTCATGAAGATGTAGTAGATTCGAAAATCATTTATTTGTTTACAAAAGTCACAACTTATTATTTATCTTGTGCTAATAAATAATAAGTTGTATAAACACATCATTCTAAAATAACTACATGAAAATCAACATCTTGACTTTCTCTTGCAAAATAGAAAAAAACAAAAAATTGTTTTTCATGAAGTTATTAATAATAATAATATTTGGGACAATTCACACCAATTACCTAGCCCCAAACTAGGATACCCTATGGGTACTAGATAAGGGATAAACATACATTAATACTAATTTTACACCTATGACTCGGAAACAATCATTTCTGCTCATCACACAAATGATTGGACCTGGCAGGATTCGAACCCGCGACCGTTTGATTTTCGTAGTAGGGTCTCTAGCCATTAGACTAACCGGTCGTCAGTTGCAGCAACATTAGAAAATAAACAACTTTTTTTTTGTTATAAGCAGTAGAATTCAATTTTAGTCAGTCTACGGTACAACTACAGTTCAATATATTACCTTTCAAAGTAACAGACGACTGGTGTTCGGACATAATCGCCAGCTGCTTCTCGACGAGCATATCAGCCACGCTCACACTGTTGTTCCACAAGGAAACCTTGTACCGATCCTCGGTCATCTCTTGGAACACGCACTGGTACCGCGGCGCGTTGAAACAGAGGTCTATCTCCGTGTCCGCCTTCCATTCCCCCTCTTTAGGCGCCACACCCACCAGGGAGCAGTGAACTGCCATTTTAGGCAGCTCCATCAGCTGTCTGTCCATCTGCCAGATGTCCCGGACGTCAACCAGCTGCTTGTTGCCGAAGTCGACGTATCGGACGATGAACTTGGAGAACGGTTGGGCGGACACGACGGTCGCGCGGTACAGAACGCCGTCGGCCGGGTAGCGAGCCAACACGGACGCTCCCACGGAAACGTTCCCAGAGTACGGTTTAACGCCTAAAAATAAATATATAAAAAAACATTCAAAAAAAGAAAATTTTATGCAGTAGCCATGTCATGGTGAAACTTAGAACGGGATATCACAATTAAATGCGTATAAAACATTTCGTGTCTGTGCTGTTCCGTTGAGGAGTTCCCTAGTCAGGACCCAACCCTGAGTACAACAAACATGACTTAAAACCGGGTATCATAGTGCGTACACAAAATTTCGTGTCTGTGCCGTTGACCGTTGAAGAGTTCTTTTCATCATCATGATCAGCATATATCTGTCCACTGGTGGACGATGGCCTCTCCTAATGCACATTGAGCTTGATCTTCAGCTCTCCTCATCTATTTTCTTTCGGCCCCCTTTCGCAGATCGCTTGGAGTGCCAAGAGTTCCTTTATCTGGAGCAAAACCTGGACACAGTACATATATAGTCCTACAGACAGTAGTGTAACAAGGAGTAAACGGCAGAATTGACGCACGCAGTGCGGGGGCCGGGAGGCAGAGGTCTCAGAGTGGTTTTGAAAAGAACGCTACGAGCGAGTACCGCGCATGAAGTATCTTCACGTAAAAATGCGAGAAAGAGAGAGTGTGCTGTGCAAGTAGGATGTTAGTACCACAAATAGACTGGAACAGTATGATCTAGTAATATAGGTATATCTATCTATACATATAATAAAACAATAAGTACGAAAAAGTTTGTACAAAGTTAATTTAAAAAGAACAGGGTACTTAAAATAAGCTACTGAACAAGAACTTAACATTTTTGTGTCTGTCTGTTTGTCTATATTTTAGTTTGTTTTTTGTTCGCGCATCACGTAAGAAGACGAAAGTTTATAATCAGTGCGTGTTGCCAGGGATGACATACGGCACTGAGACATGGTCGCTAACTATTGGTCTCATACACAAGCTCAGAGTTGCGCAGCGTGCAATGAAGAGCGCTAGAAGCAGAAATGAGGAAATCCGTAGAAGAACGAAGGTTACAGACATAGCTCTCAGAAGTTGAAGTGGCAATGGGCAGGCCATATAGTTCGCAGAACCGACATCCGCTGGGGAATAAAGGTTCTCGAATGGCGACCACGAACAAACAAGCGAAGTGTGGGGAGCCCCCCCCCCCCCCCCACCCTCCCTCCCCCTCCACACGATAGACCGACGACATTGTAGCCATCGCAGGAAGTCGGTGGATGGAGGTCGCTCGTCATGGCGCTCTTTGCGGGAGGACTATTCAGCAGTGAACTTCTAAAGGCTGACATGATGATGATCGCGTAAAAACTACTGGACCGATTGCAGTACTGTTGGATGATAGGTTAGGGTTTGACTTAAAAACTGGTGTACTTTGTATCTCAATCCGATGAGTAGA
The DNA here is from genome assembly GCA_946251855.1 of Alsophila aescularia. Lineage (NCBI taxonomy): Eukaryota > Metazoa > Arthropoda > Insecta > Lepidoptera > Geometridae > Alsophila > Alsophila aescularia. The sequence goes on along the minus strand of OX276374.1, from coordinate 55,206,752 downwards.
AGCCGAGCAATCGATAAATACTTGTATCGAACTTATTACTTTATTATAAGTACAGATACACAATGTTTGTTGGTATCATACAAACGTAATACATAATTATATACTATGTATGAGGTAATGCAATCTACTTTACGTTTTCTACATAAAGTTATGGTTATTCCGTAGCACGATTTCCTACCGACCCTTAACCCATAGAAAAGACCACGCGTGCAAAGCCGCGGGCGCAGCTAGCATGTTCAAAAATAAGTGTTATTTTTACCTTTGTACAGGTCTGGTATTTTGTGCATCATCTCCAAGAACTTCGGCTGGAGCGACAGTATCTGAGTGTAGAAACTCTCGGGCGATATTATCCACGTGACGGACACCTCGTGTTGTGCGCCGAGTTCGACCGTCGGCTCTTCGAACGGAGTTTCGAGCGCGACTGGCTCCGAGATCTCCTTACACTGGACTTGGGTGTAATTGCTCCTCGGTCTATAGGGCGGGCGGCCCTTGTCCCCGCTGCCCTGCGAGCGGAAGCTCTTGTCAGATTTGTTGTCGTCGAAAGAGCGGTCGGATCGTTCGGCGCGTTCGCGCGGAGTGAAGTTGCTGCGAGTGCGGTCGCGCTCGCCTCTGTTGTTCCCGAACTCGCTTCTGTCTTTGCCGAAGTCTCTCCTCTGGCCCCGGTCGCCCCAGTTGTCGCGTCTCTCCCCGCGATTGTCGCCTCTATCCCCGCGATTGTCTCCTCTATCCCCGCGGTTATCGCCTCTCTCGCCGCGGTTGTCACCTCTCTCTCCGCGGTTGTCGCTTCTCTCCCCGCGGTAGTCGCCTCTCTCCCCGCGGTTGTCGCCTCTCTCGCCGCGGTTGTCACCTCTATCTCCGCGGTTGTCTCGCCTGTCTGGGCGACCGTCTCGGGCTCCGCCGGTTCTGTTGCCCCAGTCATCGTTTTTCCTCTCCTCGCGTTCCTCCGGCTGGTTGAATCTGTTGTTGTCCCTGAAAGAACACGAAATCTTTCAGTGATTGCACGATCTTAAATTTGTAATTGTGTAAATTTTTGTTAGACATACATTATACGGTATTTTTCTTTAAGAAAAGTTTGGATTACAACAACAAAATTGACAATAATAGATGGCGTCACTGTTCCGCAATACAGTTAATAACATTTCTATGGCGTATTACTATATATATATTTTAGTGCCTACGGAAAAATTTGGAGTGCGACGTAGTAGCTCAATTGGTTAAAGAGCATATGCCACGCAGAGGCAAGGATGATTGCAGGTTCACATCCCGCAAGTACTCCAATATTTTCCCTTTGAAAAATTATAAGAATATGGTTCTCGCTAAGCAGGCGATCCTACTAAAATATAATAAAACGATTGTTAAATTATTAGTCAATAAGTACACGTGATAAACACAAGCGGAACAATCGACAAGATGCATTAATACAGCTTAAAATTAGGTGAAAACAAATCAAACGAAAACGTCTGTACAGTTACTGTGCAAACCAAAACCAAAGCGAGAGAAAGGTTACGATAAAAATATGAGAAACAGCCGATTGGATCCAGTCTTGCCAACATACCGTGCTAAAACGAAAACATGACAGAATGGCACAGGAGACAGTGCAGGAATGTCGTGATTGTAAAAACGAGAGTCTACAGAATAATTGAGTACGCTCGAAACACGAAGCTTCAACCAAGCGTGACGCAAGCAAATAGGGCGAGAAAACAAGAATCGCAATCAATCATCAGTTTATGATTTATTTTTAAAGCCCCGCCTGTCTCGAGACTAACAATAAAAAGTCAGTTTTGCGTCAACACATGATAGGTTTAAATTCGTAAAAATACGTGGTTAGTTTTTTTAATATGTAAAAGGCTAACGTCAGATTACTATAAAAAACTGTTGAGGCAAATCTTTTGTATTGTATTAATTTGCAAAAGTAGCAAAACAAAGTAGCTCTCGCTCGAGGCTCGTGCTTTGAGGCCAATTTAAAAAAAAAAATGCTTTGTATAAATACCTCATTATCTACGAGTACACGATTTTATATAAACAAAATACAAATTAAATCATAGACATTTGTATTTTGTTAATCTTATTTAATTTAAAATGTCAATCAGCAAACGTCAATGAACAAAAAATGACTTCGTCTATGGTTAACCACAAAGAGAATACAACCGCTACGCGTTAAACAGCTCGATTTCTTTTGAAGTTGCTTTATTAGGTTTGTTATAATGATTATGTCAGCCTCTAAGAAGTTTAATAAAAAGTTCCGAAAACGAAAAATTAATACAATATTAACTGATTGCAAAATATTCAAAAGAATACTATGCTAGACTGATTTCTGGCGCCCAATTTCTATATGCACAATGACATTATGATTTCGAATACCTAACCATTCAAATCGATCCTTTACACGAATTTCGCGCGCCTAACTCCAACGCGACGCTACTAAAACTGCGCCAAATACATATTAACGAATTCCTACCACGCAACGGTTAAACGAGTTAATAATGAACAGAATAAAGCGTATGTCGCCGGTGTGAAAGCGCAAGACGTGTGACAAGCATTCGTGAGTCACAGTACCGTCGCAGTCTGTCCTGTACCGAAGCCTTGGGCACGGCCTGCGTGTCCACCGAGGCCGCCTCCGCAGCTTCTCTTAGCCTCTTACCCACTCCGGAGTCCTTCTTCCAGTTAGGCCTCGGCTGTTCCCTAGGTTTTCTTCTGTAGAATTTTTACAACTGACATTGTTATAAAAACCAGCCTATGTTTCATGGGAGGGAAAGTCGAAGGGATTGATTTTTTATTGTCTTCCAATCCAAGAGAATTCAATAGTGTCGGATCTTTAAGCCCTCGCTAGTCGTTTTTTTATTTCGTATTTATGAATTTTCCGCGCTAATAGCGAGGACTTCATCAAAGCAAATTGACAGTGGGTTCCTACTTTTTGACGAAATAAAAATTGTCATACGAGTGTTACGACAAAGGGATTTAGTTCACTCACTCTGTTCAGTGAACTGAACTGGAAAAGAGAGAAAATCACTAAACATGTATAACATTGCTTGCCATAATATAAAACGAATTATATTCTAAATTAATGTATAGATACTATTATATATTCAGAGATATTAGCTGCTTAATCATCTTCATCAGCGTATACTTGTCCACTGCTGGACGTAGGCCTCTCCTAATGCACGCCACTGAGCTCGGTCTTCAACTCTCCTCATCTATTTCTTCCAGCCGCTTTTCGCAGGTCGTAACTCCACCTGGCTACGCTACGTTTGCCTAAACGTGGTCTTCTCTCGATAACTCGTCTACCCCAACGGTTATCGGTTCTTCGAGAAATGTGACCAGTCCACTGTCATTTTAGCTTACTTATCCTTAGAGCTAATCGGCCTTGAGCTGCTTAATGTATTGACATTAATAAACTTTATTGTAAAAATAAAATTTAATAATTATTAAAAAAAAAAGGTAAAATAAATAAGTCCAAAAAAGTTCTTGATACATTCCGTTCACTGAATATATCCCATCACTATAACATTAGAGCGGGCAGCTATATTTTACAGTAACATGTCACTCTGTCAATTTGCTTGGAATAACTAAAACATCCGGATTAAAAATAAATTAAGTTTTAAAATAACACAATTGTCGATCATTTTACATACCTATCTCTGTTGTTGTCCCTATTGTCTCTGTTGTTATCCCGGTTGTCTCTGTCCCGGTTGTGTTGTCTCGGCGGCGGTTGTGAGTTGGTCGGCGCGGGAGTTTCGTCCCATTCGTCGTCCACGGGGAGGGGCGCGGACTGCGCGGCGGGGGCGGGGGTGTTGTTCTCCCACGGCTTCGAGCCTCCGCGTCTGGGAAAACGTTCACAAGTAAGAACCACAAACGTCCTTTTTTTTAAGGATTTATTTTTGCTTGCTCTACTTCTTCACCAGAGTTAGCGGCGGACGCGAAAGCGCTCCACCGTAATGCGTGACGCAGAAGGAGCACACCAAAGTTTAAATTATGGCGACCGGCTCCATGGCACCCAGGGGGTACGAACATCGGCTTGGGCGGTCGCCTAGATTACGGGGATTGCACTAAACATTCGCTGGCGTCAAATAGATTTAGCACAAGAAAACGGACCGATGTCATTGTTTCTCTTTTAATCGACTTCTATTGTTCTTTTGTGTTTGTCTATGACCCATACTAAAAAAGCTTAGGTACAAAGTTGCAATAAAGCATGAAACATATTTTTAAAACATTTCGGTAACAAAATTAAAATAGTAAGCTGCTGTTTTCAAACTCACCTTTCGCTCCTCTCATTCCGGTCGCTCCTCTCATTTCGGTCGTTCCTTTCTGGTCGCGCGCCAAACCTCTCGCTATGTCGGCCGGGGCCAGATCTTTCGAAGTTATCCTTGTCTCTGTCAACCAAACACTTTATCTACTACAAAAAAGTCAAAAACAACTGTCTACCTACCTTGTACACAATTAGACGTTTCAAGTAGTGTCTACTTGATTCGCGTTATAAAATATCTTCACAATTTCAAAGCCTTTTCAATCCCTCTGCCGTTTACAAAAATGATAAAACACTTGCTGAAAGTTTTACACAACCCGCTTCAAAAACTTCACACTTCACGCATAACAAGATTACAAGCACCATGTTACCATAGAGCTAAAAACACATGAAAACATGCCGCATAACCCGCCTACGCCACATATTAATTTAAATCACATCAACTGATTTATCACTAAATGCATTACCTATACATATCCAACGCAAGTCTAAACTGCTTCGCCCAAAAGCACACTGCTAGCCATGAGTTCAAAGAACCGAAACCAAGGTCAAAACTTCCATGACTCAGAGAGCCATTATTACGGTTTTTTGTTACAAAAATACGTGCAAGCGTAATGGCGTTTTCAGTAGTTTCGTGCGCTTATCTCTTATTATCGTGACAGGTTTTGACGAGGAAATGTACAGGACTGCCGATTTATCTGTGAAGTGCACTATGATGTGGGACTAAGAAAATTTCATACAAATGGGTGATGAAGTGATGTTGCTTTCCTGTAATGTCATTCAGTTGTATGTTATTACTAGCTGTGCCCGCGTGGTAATTTCATTTAAAGTAGCTCATACGTGTTATTCTAGGACCAAAAGTACCTATAAAGTACAACAATATACTACATTTCTTCAAAATTCGTTCAGCCGTCAAATAGTTTTTTAACGATTGCTCGGCATCTAACCATCGGATTAAGGTACCCCATTTTTTAAGTCAAAGCCTAAGCTATCCAACAGTGAAAACCACATCGCAATCGGTCCAGTAGTTTTAACGTGATGCGCGAACAAACATACAGATAAACACGAATTTAAAAATGTTCTATTCTTATTCAATAGCTTATATTAAGTACCTTAGACCATTTTTTTTCTTGATTACCTTCAATGTACAGACTTTTTCGTTCTTATTGCTTTATTATAAGTATAGGTTCGAATGAGATGCAGTGAAAATGTTTCTTATTACATGCGTCAGCAGAATTGTAGTACTAAATAGTTTACACCAAGAATTATTAATTTGCATAAAGCTACTGTCTCAACGTAGTACTATTATTTATACTGTGGTCGCGGGCATCGACCTTTGGTTAAACAACTGCACAGAGCAATTAGGAAAATTTACATAGCTGGAAATGCCACATTAACTATGTAAATCCGAGCAAGGTGACCAAATTTTCGACGACTGACTTACAAGTAGGTACTTTTAGTTGGCCCCAAAAAAGCAAAAAAATGACAGATTTCAAGTTATTTTATCAGTTTTTCTCTTAGGATTTAGACTTCAGAAAATCCCTTATACATAGAACAGGCGTTAGAATGTATAAAATAAAGTACCGAAAAAACGGGGTTCTGCAGTTGACTGTAGTGAAAAATAAAATTATATCCCAGATTGTTGCCAATATGAAATATTACTCACTAAAACATCGTTCTTTCTAATACTTTCAGTAAAAAATGCTTTATAGCGGTTAAGTTGTTATTTCAGAGATCTCATTTATCCAAATGCTCTATGTTTGTGTAAATGTGAAGTAACTTTTACGGAACTTCCTGAAAATACTCTACTTTACTAAAGTAACCCATAGCAAGTCCTTGTTGTTCACTGGCGTTGTGACGTCATGACCTATACAAGCAGGAAAAGACAATTAAGGTTTTGATGTTTTTTCTTTTCAGAATGCGTTTTCGTCGTGTTATGAGCTACCCTGAAAATTTCAGCGAAACAAGAACATCATGAAAACGTGGTAAAATAGTGTAATGGAGAGAAGTCAAGTTTAATCAAATTTTAGTATGGATTTATATTGAAAAGGGCAGTTTACCAAAATAAAAGCATTGAAATAATAATCAACACATGACAAAATCTCAAAATATGATAATTATCCTATACAATACGGATTACAAGTAATAATAGTTTAAACATGTTGAAAGACCAATTGCAAGCTATGATTATTCATTATTAATTTTCAGAGAACAAAAGAATAGACAAAACCATAAAAGCAAAGCAAAAGATTCAATGGTTCGAAGACATGCGCCAAATCTGCAGAATAAAAGGACATGAAGCCACTAAAGCAAGCGACAAAGAAAGCAAAAGATTCAATGGTTCGAAGACATGCGCCAAATCTGCAGAATAAAAGGACATGAAGCCACTAAAGCAAGCGACAAAGAAAGCAAAAGATTCAATGGTTCGAAGACATGCGCCAAATCTGCAGAATAAAAGGACATGAAGCCACTAAAGCAAGCGACAAAGAAAGCAAAAGATTCAATGGTTCTCAGACATGCGCCAAATCTGCAGAATAAAAGGACATGAAGCCACTAAAGCAAGCGACAAAGGGAGTCCCAGCTTTCACCAAATTATAAGGCTAGTCATCTAAAGTGGAGATGCGCGGACATTTTGTTGTTCAGGACTCATTTTTGTAAACAACCAATGTCCAATAGGATTTCCGTGATGAAGCTCGCAGACATCGTCGTTTTTCACGAGCAGGAAAACCATAAGATCTTGACCCCGCATAACTCTTCGAGCACAGCTAACACATTGAGGTAAACCGGATTTTCAAAATTAGCCCGTTTATTTTCAAGTCTTTGTGTTAAATTATGTTTAAATGCAATTTTGTACAATATTTTTTAGGATTACTTTTTCATTATCGGATACGTTTGTATGACACCTTCTTGAGTTTCTGATAATTTGTTTAAAATATTGTTCATCACTCTCAGAGCCTCAAGTAAAGATATCCGGCCTAGTTTGAGACTACATAGTTACTTGGTATTTTTTTCCTAAATTATTTTAACTGTGTAGTTATAATGTCTAATAGATTAGTTCTCTTCTGGATTTAAATATTTATTACTTTAGCATAGAAATATGTACAAATAGGTTGAAGATCGCTTGCCTTTTTGTTTCTTTGAAAGTTCATACTAAAACAAAGTACTAGGACAGGACATATATGCCCTAAACAAAATTTCACGATTTTTTTATAAATTAAGTGTTCGTTGGTGCAATTTCGTAGAATATTTTCATTTTAGCATTGTAATTTTTTTTTATTTTTAGTTTCGTCTTGCTAAACTACAACTCGAAAAGTCCGGACAAAGTATGATAACCAAAGTTGAGGACGAGACAAAGGGCAAAATTCGGAAAAATAATAATAATAATAAAAAATAATAATATAATAATAAAATCAGGACTTATTATCTTTACACTTCTCCGCGCATCTTCGCTTGAGTCAATTACCGCCCTAATGCTCGAATTGGGAGACATAGGGCTCGAAGGCCACTCACCTTGAACGAAAACTGCCGCCTCTCTGCGGGAAGTCCTCACTCTCACGAGGTGATCGTCGCGAGTCCTTGAAACTCTTTTCTCGCCGGAAGCTGGGCCGGCGGTCATCGGGAACACTGCCTTCCGGCGAGCTGATGGAAAGGACAGCGTGATTGGTCGCTCATGAACAAGCGATAGCTCCAATATCGTGCTTTGTAAGGTTCATGTTACATCTCGCTGCCTCGCTCCCCTTAAGCAACGGTCAGCCTTAGTTCGTTCAGCAATATTTGATTCATGTTACGATAGGATCATTGCGCGTGAAAAGAGCAAAGGTTAGGAGATAGATCAAGATAGGAACACAACTTAATTCCAAACGAAGACAAAGTGTGGCAAACAAATAAAATATAGGGTCGAGCTAGGCCAAAAATATGGCATAGAGCAATTCCCAGCAAAGGTTGAATAATTATTGTGATAACCAACAACAATCTTGACCAAATATATGAGACTACCATAAGGTACCGGTTTTTTTATAAAATCACTTCAAACACTCCAATCGATTCAGAAATGCAGGAGGAATAAACATGTGCTATTTGAAAATCTTCGTTTAGACGATATATCATCAGAAGTCTTTAGGAATTTAAAATGTTCTGATTATATAATATAAATATCTATAAAACAAGTACAAATTAAAGAATATATATAACCCCCGACCCAACCCCTCCATTATAGCGAAGAAGCTTCTCGGTCATATCAGCTATCAAACCGAAAAAAACGCATCACAATCGGTCCATTCGTTTTGGAGCTACAATTCCACAGACAAACACACGCAGTGATACACACCCTAAACTATAACACCCGTCTCTTTGTTCGGGGTTTAATTAGGACCTTACTTCATCGAACACCATTAGAGTACAGGGTAAAAAACTTGAGCATATTTTAAAACCCGATAAGTTCGCAATGCAAGGATGTCAGTTACTCACGAGGCGCGGAAGCTGCCGCCTCTTTGGAACTCTTCATTCCCCTCTCTTGGCCGGCGCTCGTCTTTGAAACTCTTCTCCCTTCGGAAACTCCGCTTGTGGCCATCGTCCGGCACGCTGCCTTCTGGGGAACTGAAACTGTCTGGTGCGTCCCTGCGTATGGGTGTCGTCGCTTTACCCTGGAACAATTTAATGTTAATGGACTTTAAGCTACTCCAGCAACAGTTTGAAGCAACTGTTGCTGGAGTAGCAAACTATATGGCCATAAACGCCTAGTGGAAAGACCACAAATGAGGTGGAAGGACAATATAAAAAAGTGGTGGGCAGCTATTGGACTCTCACTGCCCAAAATCGAGAGAAATTGATAAGTTTGAAGGAGGCCTACACCAATCACTTTGTTGAAGAAGGCTAGAAGAAAAAGAAGTACTTTAAGCCATACTTCCACACTAATGTAAAACCAAAGTAACTCTTTAAGATTTAGCATTTTAGCGAGAACACCTATACTTATAATAAAGCAATTAGTACGAAAAAGTCAGTACAAAGAAGATAATAAAAAAAAAATGGTCTACTGTACTTAAAATAAGCTACGGAACAAGTTTTTTTTTTAAATCATGTTTGTCTGTTTGTATGTTTTTTCACGCATCACGTAAAAACTACTGGACCGATTGCGACGCGGTTTCAACTGTTGGATAGCTTAAGATTTGACTTAAAAACTGGTATACTTGGTAGGTATCTCAATCTGATGAGAAGAAGCCGGAGAACTTATTGACTGCTGAAGGAATTTTGATCAAATTTTGGTATATTGGTAGTCTTGAAATAGTACATGGAGTACTTTAACCTAGAGAAATGACCAAGCGTGCGCGTACAGCTAGTATCTAATAATTTTCTAAAGGAATAATTTAGATCACTGACTGGATTCTTAGTAGCCGGATTGGTTAAAGGCATGTGCCGCGCAGAGGTATAGACGATGTGGGTTCGACTCCCGTCCGTTTTTTTCCTTTAGAAATTTATTAACTTTTCCTATCTGTTTGTTTTTCACGACTAAACGGCTAAACCGATCGTGATGAAACTTGGTGTGGAGATAGTTTGAACCCCGGGGAAAGACGTACTTTAATTTTCACCGCGATAAGCTCTAATCCGTGCAGACCAAATGTAGGCAAAAGCTAGTAATAGAAATTTCTGCAAGGGCAGTAGGTATGTATTTGCAGTCTTTTTGGCGCTTAACTATCGACTATTGGAGTCGTCCCTTTCACTTAGCTATCGACTATTGGTGTCGTCCCTTTCACTTAGCTATCGACTATTGGAGTCGTCCCTTTCACTTAGCTATCGACTATTGGAGTCGTCCCTTTCACTTAGCTATCGACTATTAGTGTCGTCCCTTTCACTTAGCTATCGACTATTGGAGTCGTCCCTTTCACTTAGCTATCGACTATTGGTGTCGTCCCTTTCACTTAGCTATCGACTATTGGAGTCGTCCTTTTCACTTAGCTATCGACTATTGGAGTCGTCCCTTTCACTTAGTTTTTGAATGTTATATTACAGACTAGCTGAACTAGCGGAATGTCCGCGTGGTAATTTCTCTGGGTTAAAAGTTACCCTGTGTATTAATCCAGGACCAAAAGTACCTATAAAGTTCAAAATATCAAATTTCGTTCAGCCGATAAATAGTTTTTTATCGATTGCTCGGCTTTTACAAATCGGATTGAGATACCAATTACACCAGTTTTTACGTCAAACTCTAAGCTATCCAACAGTGAAAACCGCACCGCAATTGGTCCAGTAGTTTTTACGTGATGAAACAAACAGTCAAAGGATACCTGGATGTTGCAAGGACATAGTAATTGCACTTAGTTCTGGATACAGTATAGACATACAGGTCCAAAAAATAAAATAATGCTTGTATTAATGAATGTTCAATTTTAATTACTAACTGTGCCGCGGCTTTGTCCGCGTGGTCAATGTATTTAAGAGAAGCCTCTACTTGTTATTCCAGGATACAATACGTATAAACTACAATATACTTACATTTCTTCAAAACTCGTTCAGCCGTCAAATAGTTTTTTATCGATTGCTCGGCATCTAATTATCGGATCAAGATACCAAGTACCGCAGTTGTTGACCTTGAGTGAACAGTGAAAACCACATCGCAATCGTTCCAGTAGTTTTTACGTGATCCGCGACAAAGCAAACAGAAAAACACGATTTAAAAAAAAGATTTATTCTTGTTCAGTCGCTTATTTTAGAAAGAAAGAAAGAAAAGACGTTTATTGTGCACAAACAAGATACATATTACAAGATATAAAAGTAAAATACCTACTTAACTAAAGAAACAATAATGCATCTACTGTGCACAAAATGAGTAAGTTCAGCATAAATGCTGCGATGACAGTAGTCTCGCAACAAATGCTGCGATGACAGTAGTCTCGCAACAAATGCTGCGATGACAGTAGTCTCGCAACAAATGCTGCGATGACAGTAGTCTCGCAACAAATGCTGCGATGACAGTAGTCTCGCAACAAATGCTGCGATGACAGTAGTCTCGCAACAAATGCTGCGATGACAGTAGTCTCGCAACGCTGGTTTTTTATTTTAAGTACCCTAGACTTTTTTTTTATTATAAGTAATAGTAATAGATGGTTTATAATAATAGCTAAAGCCCGGGAAGTAAGCAATTGTTGGCTGTCTGTTACCTCCTTGCAGAGCGGTGTAGTCGTGAAGGGATGATACTCATTTGAAACGAACTCTTTGCATTAACATTTTTTACATTAACGAATAATTTAATAATTATAGTTTAAAAAACTTAAAAACACGCTTTTATAGAAAATTTAACTACATTATTGCATTGTCATCGGTCTTTACAGGTGTGCAAAATTTGAATGAAATCTGACCGTTTAAAGTGAGTCAAAATAGCGTCCAAAGGAGTCGGTTACAAACATACAAGTGAAGCTAATATAAAGCGTGTAAAAAGTCCTAGGCTCCGGCACCAATGACTTTTCTAAGTTATGTGCGGTTTTCCATCGCTCCTTGCTTCGGAGGGCACGTTAAAATGTCGGTCCCGGCTGTTATTGATTAATGGCAGTCGTTAAGCTATGTCAGAAGCCAGCACTTACGACAAACAAACACAAAAGTCCAGTGTTACACATGAATTTGTAATCAATTTTCTAAATTGCAACGTTTTGAGTTAGGTGTGTAGTAAAACAAACTCAGAATTGTTATATATAGCTAAAAGCCTTTTTGTCTTCTTTTCATTTCAATACCTAACTCTTGTTTTTAAGTACAAACGTACTGAAGCAGTTTTGTTATTTCGCGTGTGAATCAAATAAATGAAATGCATAAATTGCTTCAATCTGCCGAGTATCTTACTCATACGCTCAATAATTTACGCAACAATTCAGCATAACTCTACGTTCAGTATTATTACAAATCGATGCGTGCAGTAAATCAGGGACGCAAGCATGCGTGCAGCCACAAAAGCCGTCGGACGGACGAGCTGTTGATTTTTAAACAGACTTCTTGTGTTGCAATTTGCAATGTTTTGTAAAAAGTTATGTTCTTGTTTGTAGATTTTGTAGTTTGTATCTCAACTGCAAAGATGGCAATCTATCATCATTATCATCAACAGCAGCCAGTATTCGTCCACTGCTGGACGTAGGCCTCTCCTTGTGAACTACACTGAGCCCCAACTTCGACTCTCCTCATCCAGTCGCTGCAAGCCGTCTTTCGCAAGTAGTCTCTCCCCCTGGCCGGGGGGCGCCCTACACTACGTTTGCCTAAACGCGGTCTCTACTCTAGAACTCGTTTTCCTCAACGGTTGTCGGTTCTTCGAGTTATGTGACCGGCCCATTGCCACTTCAGCTTGCTAATCCTTTGAGCTATGTCGTTACCTTGGTTTTCTCGCTCGATCTCTTAGAGAAACTCCAAGCATAGCTTGCTGAGCGACTATAAACTTGTGAACCAGTCGCACTGTGAGTGTCCACGTTTCGGCTCCGTAGGTCATAACGGGTAGAGCGCACGCGTTGAAGACTTTCGTCTTTAGGCACTGTGGTACGGACGACTAAAGACCAATCTATCTATACTTACAACGAAGATAATAAAAAAAAAACTACTGATCAAAAATATAACATATTTAATAATGGTGTATGTTTGTCTGTTTGTTAGTTCACGCATCACGTAAAAACTACTGAACCGATTGCGATGCGGTTTATACAGTTGCGCGAACAAACAAACAGACACCATTATTAAACATGACTGAAAAACTGGTGCACTTGGTATCTCAATCTGATGAGTAGAAGCCGGGCAATCGATAAAAACGATTTGACGTCGGCACGAAGTTTGATGATATTTGGTGTATTAGTACTTCTAACTCATAGAACCCGTAAATCAAAGAAAAACGAGCACGCGGGCAAAGCCGCGGTCACAGCTAGTTATGAATAAAGTAGATGAAATTTAATTTCTAGTTACATTGATTGTTATTCTGTTTTTGGTATTAGTTTAAGGCGAAATGGGCTCCAAATTTGACGATTCGTCCTCACGAATATTTAAAAATAGGACTAGACCTTTGAAAACTGTTAATTGACTGTATTTTTTATGTGTAATAAAATACACAAAATACTTTATCCTGATATGGTCACCAAAAACACAATTAAATAAATTTGTCTCGAAGAAAAAAAAACGTAGTTTCATAAAAAACACCCGTGTTCCCGGCGATGGAATGAATCAACTTCATTCAGTTACTATCGAAGATAATTTTAACAAAAAACACCCGTGTTCCCGGCGATGGAATGAATCAACATCATTCAGTTACTATCGAAGATAGGTAATTTTAACAAAAAAACACCCGTTTTCCCGGCGATGGAATGAATCAACTTCATTCAGTTACTATCGAAGATAATTTTAAGAAAAAACACCCGTGTTCCCGGCGATGGAATGAATCAACTTCATTCAGTTACTATCGAAGATAATTTTAACAAAAAACACCCGTGTTCCCGGCGATGGAATGAATCAACTTCATTCAGTTACTATCGAAGATAGGTAATTTTAACAAAAAACACCCGTGTTCCCGGCGATGGAATGAATCAACTTCATTCAGTTACTATCGAAGATAATTTTAACAAAAAACACCCGTGTTCCCGGCGATGGAATGAATCAACTTCATTCAGTTACTATCGAAGATAATTTTAAGAAAAAACACCCGTGTTCCCGGCGATGGAATGAATCAACTTCATTCAGTTACTATCGAAGATAATTTTAACAAAAAACATCCGTGTTCCCGGCGATGGAATGAATCAACTTCATTCAGTTACTATCGAAGATAATTTTAACAAAAAACACCCGTGTTCCCGGCGATGGAATGAATCAACTTCATTCAGTTACTATCGAAGATAATTTTAACAAAAAAATATGTGTGTTATCCCAATAAATTCAAATCCTTCCGTGAAATCAATTTTATGAAAAATCGTATCATTATTAAAATTACATTGAAAATATTAACTAAAATCGGCTCCTCATATGCATGACCATCACATCTACTTAACCTGCACGTTGAAGAGCATGACGAAAATTTAAGAGCCCATCGCACAGAATAAATAGTACAAGTACCCCATAGCACCTTAAATGCAATTAAAGAAATAACTACTTCGTGTTTTATAAACCAGAGTACCTGAAAACTAAGACATTGTTGTTTAATTTGAAACTAGTCTCAGACGTAATACTCAGATTTGTTTACTAATAGCTGAAACGTAATCCTCAATGTGTAAACACATGATATAACAAACACTGGCTAAATATATACTCTGTAGATAAAGTAAGTACAGTGCAATGGTCTACATCAATCAATCGAAGTAAAGGCAGACATTATTACCCGAGGACGGCGAAGCAAGGGAAGGGAAATTAACTTATCAGTCTATTGTCTATTGTCTATTGTGTATTTATTGTACTCTTTCATTTGTATTTTGTATCCTTTTTAGCTTTTTGTTTGCTATGAAGTTTATTTGTATTGTATGTGACAGGTTGGATTTTTGAGACAGGACAGTAAGGGCAGGTACCTTAACCGTAATAGTTACAAGAAAAGGATCCTATCCATAACTTTTTAAGGGATTCTGAATTGCATTTACAGATTTTGGAAAAAATGTACAATCAGCAAGAAAATGGCAACTTTCCACGATTTTTTTTATGCCGTTCGATCTTGTTTCTTGTAAGGATCAAAAGTTTCTACTGTACCGACTGTGGGTTGAGTAATAGAAATGACAGAAATTGCGAAAAACTTTTCCCATACATTTTGTACGAAATTACCTTAACTGTTGTAGCTACTACAAAACATTTACAAGAGTCTCCTTAACTTTCGGAGATATTTTAACCTGCATTCAAAGATTTTGGAAAAAAATACGGTCAAAAAGTAAAAGGGAATTTCACAAAAAAAAAAATGCCAGTCGATCCTGTTTCATACAAGGATCAAAAATCTCTACCGGATCAACTGAGGTGAGAGTACTAGAAAAGTCAGAAATTGCAAAAAATACTTTTTCCGTACTTTTTGTACGAAATGAATAAAATAAAATTCTAACATCGCCCGAATTAAAAAAAAACAAATATACTAGCGGCTCTATTTCTCAATATGGCGACTTGATTTTGCCATATTGAGGAAAAAAAAGTCAACAAACTATGGACTTTCACTTTTTCGTGGCATTGATCGTGGCGTTCTAGAAAACTTTTTTTTTGTTTTTTTTGGAAGGATATATGCTGTTGGTCTATAACTGACCTCTACAGCGTCACCGGGTGGGGCGGGCGCGGAAGCGCTACGCCGCAATTACTCTAGAGACCAAACGCGTGGGCTGTTTTTATTCTTACGTTGACGTAGCACTCGTACGATTGATCGTGCGAGTGCTACTAAAGACACGACAATAATTAAAATTCAATATGGCGTCTTGATGTCGCCATATTGAAAACAAATATAAAGTCGACAAACTATGGACTTTCACTTTTTCGTGGCATCGATCGTGGCGCTCTAGAGACCAAATCGTGGGCTCTTTTTATTGTTACGTTGACGTAGCACTCGTACGATTGATCGTGCGAGTGGACTTTCTCTTTTTCGTGGCATCGATCGTGGCGCTCTAGAGACCAAACGCGTGGGCTGATTTTATTCTTATGTTGACGTAGTACTCACACAAACAGTAATCAAAATTCAATATGGCGACATCAAGACGCCATTATGAGAAAATAATGAAAGTTGACAGTCTGTGGGGTATCATTGAATAGGTATTTGAAAATCATCTTTAGGTTTCTCTTATCATTTTTCATTTTGAATGACCATTTAGTATCTAAAACGATTTAAAGTTTGCTAGCAACCATACTCATTACTTTTTTTTTAAACTGCGTAAATTTTCTTGTTTTGTGTAAGTATTTTAAAACTTATGTTTCATAGGATCAATTTAATGGAAATGCCTATGAATGTTTACCTCGTGAGAACTCCTTGGCTGCGAAAGCTGGGTCATCCTCCTTGCCACATCTAAAGGCGGTTGCGCAGTGTCATCTACCAGGGTCACGAGCATGGTGTCGCTGGACAGGACTCCGACAACATGCGCCACGAGGGTCTTCTCTAAGGCGAGCATTTCCAGCTGGTTGGAGGTCTTTGTTTCCACTGGTTTGTTCTCGAACCCCTAGAAAATAGTGCAAAAGTATTATTTCTAGCAAGATCACATTTATAAAGCGAGTCTAGCTCCTGACGATGACGTCACTGGGTTAAAATCACGTCTAAAATCACGCTGGGCGTGTTTTGCCTCAACTAGCTGTGCCCGCGACTTTATTTTATCAAATTATTGTATTGTCATCGGTCCTTGATAAGTGTGCAAAGTTTCAATTCAATCTGAATGCGTGAAAATCACGTTCATAAATTCCGTTATAAACAAACATACAGGTGGAACTAATAAAAGCATGGTAAAAAATATTCTTGTGCTCTGCTCTCTCCGGCCATTATTTTAACGTACAAGAGCTTTGTCATTTAAGAAAAAACAAAGCTCTGTGAAGGATAGCACAGAGGAAACTTTTTTACCAGGTAGTAAAATTGGGCAGGGGGGGGGGGTTGATTTTAGGGGGGCATTTGGCCCCCTCTGCCCTCCATTTCCGCGGTCCATGACTGAATCATCATAAAATATTGATTGACACATGTTCAAAATACTGCTGAAATTCTAAATGGAAAGTCCATAATTCTATTGCTGAGTGCAGACAGTTACCTAATTGAGAAGTGCGAAATGTGCAATCATGCAGTTTCGGCGCACTTTCACTTTGTTTTCAATCTAGACCAGACAATGACCATACTAGCAGGTATATATTGAGGTCATTGTTCAGCTCAGCAAGCCTTTAGATAGCATGCATTAGTCATTATTATGTCATTAATTTCTATGCTTTATAATATATGCTTTTTGAATAGTTCATATCAAATATTTAGGAATAGAGATTGACGACACATCAAAAAGTCGTCAGGACGAGTAAGGAAAATAATTTACATTATGAAGGCGCTACGATACGCCTGTGATAATTTACATTATGAAGGCGCTACGATACGCCTGTGATAAAAAAACACTTGTTATGGTTTATTTTTCGCTCTACCAATCAATTTTAACATTCAGTATTCTAGCTTGGGGAGGTGCATTTAAAACTGTTTTGATTGAGCTCGAAAGGGCCCAACGAGCGGTATTAAAGGTAATGTTAGGAAAACCCTTTAGGTACTCGACTGACTCTCTGTACAAAGAGACTGAAGTTCTGCGGGTGCGACAGTTATTTATCCTAAAAGCTGTAACCACGATCCACAAAGAAATGTCGACTTCTAAAGAACTAGCAGAGTTGTTGAAAAGGCGTGTTTATAGGATACCAGTACCAACTGCTAACTCTGCCTACGCGAATCGGCATCCAAGCCATCTACTCCCACGCATTTATAATAAAATATCGAAAGTTTGTGCTATAAAGAGTGAACGAACCTCCCAAGTGAGAGTACTAGTCCAAAGATGGCTATTTATGCGATCTTACTCTGACATAGAGGACCTGATTTATCTGTGAAAAAATACACACACACACACACACACACAAACACACTTTCCTTTTCACGTTTTGAAATTCCTTTCAAGGAAGCATGCATTTTTCTAGGATAAAAAGTAAATCTAGGGTTTAAGCTACCTTCATACAAAATTCGTTCCAAATCCGTTCAGCCGTTTAATGGTGAAGAAGTGAAAAATATACATACACACACCCTTAGATACCTGCAGACTTTCGCCTTTATAATATCATTATTATATCCAAAGGTCTTCATCAGATCTTCACCAAATTATATACAGGTTGAATTTTTCAAGTGGGCGTGGATGGCTAAATCAGAAACAATGAGGAATAGCGAAAAGTACTCAAAAGATCTCGGGCCCGATTTTGATGAAAACTAAAACTGCATCTTTGGATTTTTGAAAAAAACAATATTTCTAGGCAGGAATCGAACACGTTGATTTTGGAAAAAAAGCACATACTGTATTATTACACCATTTGATAGTGTCGCTAATAAGGATTGAATTCTGGGAAGAAATTACATACGGCAAACGGAAATGTTGTATTTTAATAAACTGATTCATGTTTTAAAGTACTGTTTTAATTCATACCTGCATTACCTGTACCTTGTCCGAAATGATGCTCAATATTTTTCTCAACACAGACCCGCAGCGCGGTCATCTTCACAACATTATGTTCTAATTTCAAATTTTTATTATATTTTTGCGGTTAAAGGCCACAGTAAAAGAAAACAATTTAAACAATTGAAATTAGAACATAGAGTAAATTGGTGCCAATAATTTAGATTTTGTTCCATGTTTCGTTGATTATTACTAACTGTTTGCGCACTGTTTCGTATTAATAGTCGTATAGTAAAAGAGATGTTGATTCAGCAGTTTGGTTTATGGTCCTGTGCCGTGGCCAGCGAAGTCACCAGACCTTACCCCCTTAGATTATTTTCTAGGTGGTGTGAATATGTGTCTTTGTAGAAAACGAAATCTACAAAGACACGTATAATGCAATTGATGACTTGAAACGAACTTTGGAAAATATTCTAAGCGGAATCAATAATATTTTAATACTGAATGCAGTACAATCCTTGAGTCGTTGAATCCTAGCTGGGTTTGATGTGTTGAAAACAACGGTCATCATTTTGAACAATTAATCAGTTATAGTTTAACTATTTTCGTTAAAAATGAGCTCTTTCCTTAAGTTTGCTGTATGTCATTTCTTCCCAGAATTCAATCCTTATTAGCGACACTATCGAATGGTGTAATAATACAGTATCTGTTTTTTTCCCAAAATCAACGTGTTTGATTCCAAAAATCCAAATATGCAGTTTTAGTTTTCATCAAAATCGGGCCCGAGACTCCTTTGAGTACTTTTCGCTATTCTTCATAGTTTCTGATTTAGCCAACCACGCCCACTTGAAAAATTCATTCTGTATATGGGACCATACCTAAAGCATATTCAATTTTTTTTTTTAAAACTTCAAAATCGACCCACGCTTTACGGAGATAGTGCATCATAAATTGGGTGAAAGTTAATAAAATTAAGTCATGCCCTAATTTTCCACCCTTAGAGGTGGAACATTTTCATGAAATTTAAATGGGTCTACCCCTCAGGCGTATCCTATCCATTAAAACAAGTATTTTTGAAATTGATCCATAATTGCCGGAGATATCGCGTAACATACATAATATATTCCATTGTGGGGAGAAAGGCCATACATTTTTTATTTTTCCCTTCCTCCCCACTAGTGGGACAAAGCTGGTGGGGAGAAAGGGAATAACCCAATAAAACGATTTGATTTTTTGCCTATGGCATTCACAGCTGAAATGCACAAAGCAGCCACTCCACCTCTTTTTGTTGAGATCAACTCTATTTCAGTTGATGTCATTTTGATACGACTAATTCACATTCAGTAATTATTGTTGACTGAACTATATATTAACAATAACAACTGTATTTATTATTATTTAGTAACACTAGAATCCAGATTTCCCTACTGCAAGTTTTAGTTTTATTACAGTCCGCAGGTTGACGTCCATCACTGTTGATAGTTGGATGAAAACATAGTGATTGTATTCTCTTTGGTGGATGATGTCTTTTCATTATATTTAGGACACTTGTAAGTGGCCAGGGAATTATTTGTAATCAAAGAGTTGATATTTTGTTATTATTTACCAAGTTTCGATGAAATATTTTTTATTCTTTTATTGTTTGTTTGTTTGTCGTATGAGGTAGTGCTGGCCTCTGGTGTCAGAATTTATCAAGCCGCCCCAGGGCCTCTGACATGGCTTAACGACTGCTATTAATCAATTACAGCCGGGACCGACAGCTTAACGTGCCCTCCGAAGCACCACGGAGCGATGGAAAAGGGCACATAACTCAGAAAAGTCATTGGTGCGGAGCCTAGGTTTTGAACCCGGTATTGTTGGATTCTAAATTGCACTATAGAACCGTTAGGCCCCCATCACTCTCAAAAATTCTTTTATTCAGACAAGTTTCAAATACAGAAATATTTTTCCTTTTTGGAAAGCGATTTCAAAAGAAGAATAATTATTCTTTTCTCGAAATTGGTTTCAAATGAGGCCGAAGGGGTTCACAGCACCCGCGGGATGTGCAGGGGTGGTTCTATTATTATGCCAGACACCATCAATAGGCAAGTTATATTATTAAACTAGCTATACCTGCGGCTTTGCCCACATGGGCATTTTTCTGAGATATAAGGATATTCCAGAATACAAAATCGTCAAACTTCGTTCAGTCGTCAAATGGTTGTTTATCGATTGCTCAAATTCTATGCATGAGATTGAGATACCAAGTACACAAGTTTTTAAGTCAAACCCTAAGCTATCCAACAGTGATAAACGCATC